>JAKSZT010053887.1:87272100-87455364 GCA_026826555.1 Tolypeutes matacus
AGAGAGAGAGAGAGAGAGAGAGAGAGAGAGAGAGAGAGAGAGAGAGAGAAGAAAATGGAGCTCTGCCGTTTTTGACCGTGCAATGTGAAAAGAAGACTCAATGATCTCTAGCAGCCAAAACGAAGTCCCCAAAAGGCTGGGCCCATGGAGCAGCTCAATGCTGAAGAAATGAGACATGCTGAACTTGGGAAGAAAGTGGAACAGCAGAGACTAAGAGAGGAGACCCTCTAAGAGACAAACCTTATGCCTGGTTGCCCACAGCCGAGCTCCAGGAGACAGTAGATTCTGGAGTAGAAGGCAGGGACCTCAGCAGAGATCAGCTGCCAACTTTGCCATGCCTCAGGACCCTGTGATGACATCTCTGCTGATGCCTTGATTTGGACGTTTCACAGCCTTAGAATTTAAACCTTCTACCCTAATAAAAGCCATTTTTCCTATTATAAAAGCCAGCTTATTTCTGGTACTTTGCATTGGCAGCCCTGTGGCAAACATAGGACAACATCTTTGAAGAATGATTTAATAATATCTTGTGGGTTTGAGAATCTGCATAGCCTGTAACCCAAGATGTAGAACTCTCAAACTTCCGTGTTTGCTTGTTCTTGAAATTATATCGTAGTTTGAATATCTCTTGGGAAAATTTTCCTCTCATATGTATTTTGTTTTACTCTATTATATTCATGCAGATGGTTTATACAAACCCACTTTGTACTACAGGTGTTTATGTTTAATAATTTAAAGAAACAAGTCTTTGAAGTAATGGACTGGGTCTTAACTCATTTTTGTGCTCCTCCCTGTAACCTTCCCTGTTCCTTTGGCATAAAGAAGATTCTCAATTTATGTTTACTGAGTTTCTGTCCCATCTTGGGAATTGGAAAAAGTGGCATACACTCTTTGAGTCTGCTAACTGCTCCTCTGGCCAGGACTTTAATTAAATTCACTGAGTTGCCTTTCTTTACTGGGAGACCCATAAATTACCATGATCTAGTTACTTTTGAAACATTATATGAGGCCTCATTTCTGAACTTCAGTTGTCAATTTTTCTATAATTTACATTTTCTGTTTTACCTAGCTTGCTTGATATAAAGTGATTTCTTCACATATACCTTTGTACTCCTTGCCTAAGTCTCAGGTGGTCATGTGTTAAATGCCTTTTTTTATATATGGGAATTTACATAACTTGCACAAGATCATATGACTAGAAAGTAATAGAGAAAGAGCTTGTGCTCTTTCTTTAGACTATCTCCATGTCTTTCCTGACCTCTACATTGTTCTATTGGACTTTTGGAACCTATGAGGAAAAAGCAGAGACCGGGTATGAGTGACTCAGAGAAGCAAAAGGAACATTTTGCTAAAAGGACAAACACATGATTTTTAGGTTTATGTAAATGGAAGAGACAGAAGGCCACATGCCAAAGGAAAATTGGGCTTTAGGCTGGGTTGGGAAATGACAGTCCCTGGGCCAATTTCTGTGGGCCAAATAGACACCTGTTTTGTTTGGTCAATGAGTTAAGAATGGCTTTTACATTTCAAAATGGTTGTAAAAAGTTAAAAGATGAATAATATGACATGTGAAAATGCATATGAAATAAAAATTTCAGTCTTCATAAGTTTTATTGGCTCAGAGCCACTTTCATTCATTTTGTGTACTGTCTATGGCTGCATTGGTGCCACAAGGTAGTATCAATTAGTTGTGACAGAGATTATGCAGACTTCAAAGTATAAAACATTTATATCTGGGTCTTTATAGAAAAACTTTGCTGGCCCTTGCCTTAGGAGATGACATTCCCACTTAATCTATGGCTTGTGCAGATCAGCTGCTCTTTTGGAAAGAGCTGGATTCTGAACAGTAGTGGCTAGCTCTGGGCATTTGAGAGGCCTGTTTCTCATTTTAGATTTTGCAAGTGATTCATGTGATTTTTTTAAAAAGCTTTTTAGTTTGAAATACTTTCAAACTTATACGACAGTTATAAAAAAATAATACAAACCTCATCCAGAGAACTTCAGCATGCCCGTATACCCTGATATACCTAGATCCATCAGTTTTAACATTTTACCACATTTGCTGTATCATTCCAACTATCCATCAATCTATCAATCCATCTGTCTATCCATCCATCTGTCTGTCTGACTGTCTGTCTGACTGTCTCTTTACCAAGCCATTTTCTGAACACTTAGTTTAGGTTATATACATCATGCTTTTGGAACACTTAATACTGCCATGTACATTTCCTGAGAGCAATGATATACACTTATGTATCCACCTTAAGTGCAGTTATCAAGTTCAAGAAATTTAACATTGATATAAAACTTACAATCTATATTCAATTATTTCATATGTCCCTGGAATGTCCTTTTGGACCTTTTATCCTCCATTATTAGATCCCATCCAGGATAACATCTTACATTTAATTGTCATTGTCTCTTTAATTGTTCATTCTTTTTTATAAATTTTGGGAACATATATACAACATAAATTTCCCCATCTCAACCCTCAACATACCATTCAGTAGAATTATTCATATTTATACTGTTTTGGTACTCTTATCTCTTCCATTACTAAAACTTTCCCATCTCTCCAGACAGAAACCCTACATACATAAGGCATTAAATCCCCATTCCCCCTGCTTCCTGCCCCCTGCCCCTTGCCCCTGGTAACATCTGTCTATGAATTTGCATATTCTCCAATATTTTGTTTGTAGTTATCTTGGGGCTTAAATTTAATATCCTAAACCTACAACATTCTTGTTTGTTTAAATACCAACTTAATGTCAATAGTATAGACAACTAATTTCCCATATCCCTGTCTTTACCTCCTTTATTATGGTTCTTGTCACAAATTACATGTTTATACATTATGAGTCCAGAACTACTGATTTATCATCATATTTTATGCATTGGCCTTTTAGATCCTATAGAAATTGAAAAGTGGAATTGCAAGCCAAAAAACACAGTAGTACTGCATTTATATTTACCCATATTGTGACCCTTACTGGAGATCTGTAATTCTTCATGTGGCTTCAGTCTATTATATAGTTTCCTTTCCACTTGCAGAAGTCTCTTTATCATCTCTTCTAGGACCAGTCAAGTGATGACAAACTCCTTCAGCTTCTGTTTATCTGGTAATGTCTTAATTGCTACCTCATATTTGAAGGACAGTATATAGAATTCTCAGTTGGCAATTTTCTTTGCTTTTGGCACTTTAAATGTCATCCCACTGCAACTTGCTTCCATAGTTTCCCATGAGAAGTTGGCACTTAAACTTATTGAGGCTCCTTTGTATATGACACATTGCTTCTCTTTTGCTGTTTACAGAATTCTTCCTTTATCTTTGGCATTTGACAGTTTGATTATAGTATGTCTATGTGTGGATTTATTTGGGTTTATCCTGTTCAGAATTCACTGAACATCATGAATGTGCATATTCCTGTCTTTTGTCAGATTTGGGAAGTTTTCAGTCATTATTTCTTTGAATAGTCTCTCATTTTCTCTGCTCCTCTCTTTTTTCTTCTGGGATCCCCTCAATGCATATTGGTATGCTTGATGGTGATCCATAGGTTCCTCAGGCTCTGTTCACTTTTCTTCATTCTTTCTTATCCAAGGACTGGATGATTTCTGTGGTCTTATCTTCAAGTCCACTGATTTTTTTCTTCTGCCAGTTCCAATCTACTTTTGAACCCCTCTAGGAAATTTCTAACTTCTATTACTGTGGTCTTCAGCTTTCTTTGGTTCCTTTTCATAATTTCCATCTCTCTATT
This sequence comes from Tolypeutes matacus, assembly GCA_026826555.1. Classification (NCBI taxonomy): domain Eukaryota; kingdom Metazoa; phylum Chordata; class Mammalia; order Cingulata; family Chlamyphoridae; genus Tolypeutes; species Tolypeutes matacus. The sequence goes on from JAKSZT010053887.1 coordinate 87,275,856, forward strand.
GATACTCTCTTTGTGTATATCTATTTTTTTCTTGAGTTCCTTGAGTTTCTCATCAATATTTTCTTTTAGTTCTTTGAACATATTTAGGACCATTTTTTTTTTTAACTCTTTGTTTGGTATGTCCCAGGTCTTGTCCTCTGATGGTTTCCAATGTTTTAATTTTCTCCTTTGCCTGGGCTATCATTTCCTTTTCTTTGTATGTTTTGTAATCTCTTGTTGAAAAATTTTTGAAGCTTTAAAGTGTTATTGCTGGAATTTAGACTCTGAGGTGTCTGTTCCATAAGCTTGTAACCAGCTAGTGTTATGATAGACCTTTCGTTGAATACCTAGCACTAACAACAACAACAAGAATAATAAGGAAAGAAAGAGAACACCTTTCCCAGTCTTTGTAGATTGATCTCTGCAAAGCATATCCATACAATAAGTTCACAGAATAGATCCAGGATGAAGCATAAGAACCTCCCTGATGTTTTCTGCATGAGTCTTGTCTTGGTTATGTGTGTTTGGCCCTAGGAATTCTCCCATCTTTACACAGATATGAATGCCCATTCTTCTCTAGGAAACAATTTTCTCATGTTCCCAGACATCATATGCCTACAGCCAACAATTCCTTGTCCCAGGCAGCCATTTGACTGCTTTCTCACAGCATTCTGTAGGAAACTTCTGAGCAGCTTTCTATATACAGGGCAAGTTCTGGGATGATGAGTCCCTCAGACCACCACCAGACAGATTGAGCCAAACATACTTGTACACAATAAGTGCATAAGGCTTACCCTGCTCCCTCCAGAACCAGGACCAGGAACCCACACTGGGAATGCAGGCTGGCTCCGTGCTTAGCTGGTGAGAAGGGGCCAGCCAGGGTGCCAAGAGATACTACCACTTTTAAATATCCTTTTTTCTTGATTCGGCACTTGCCCTGTTACTACGGTCCTTTAACTGTTTTCTGGGTCCTTGAGAGATATGTTTTTGCCTGTTCTTGCTGGTTGTTCAAAACTTATGTGGGGGACAGAGGCCTGAAGCATCTCACTTGGTCATCTTGATTGGAGTGGGCCTTGGAGTTTTGCATTCAAACATAGAGCCTCTCTGTTACATCTTTTTAAACAAGGCACTTGATGCTAACTAGACATTTATTTGGTGTAAATAGTGTTCTCATGATCGAAAATGAACAAAACATTCTAATGGCTGGTTGAAAGAAGATGCATATTTCTTATTCAGAGTATCTGTATATTCTAGAAATTTGGTTCTAGAAACTTGGTTCTCTAAATTTGTGGCTTGTTTCCCTGGAAGAAGTGATAAGCATTTTATCAGTGAGTGTTTTATTCTTTTTTAATCATTTCTGTAAATTAGGCTAAACTGAGAAATTGGTGTCTTTTAAAGTTACAGGGATCCTTTTACATTTATATTTTGTTGCTTTGAATTTGCTGTGTAGTGCTTGCCTAATTAAAGTAAACTTTAAATTACAGAACCAATTTTGAAAGCTATTGAGATCATAGTTAGCTAAGAAATGGTTATCTAGAGTAGCAAAATTATAAACAGTGTGTTACTATTTCTTGCCCTTATTGGTTACTTTGTCAATGACAGTGCTGCAAATCTGTGTTAAATGATGCTACTTAAGATGGTATAGCAGTAAGGCATTAATTACTACTCTACAAATTGTACTGCCAGAATGTTTCTTCAGAAATATTGTTCATTATTTCAATACTAAGGGACAACAATAGCGGGTATGTGGGGAACTGGGCTTTTCCTTTTGGAGCAATGAAAACATTCTAAACTAACTGAGGTAATGACAGCATATATCTGTGATGAAACTGAGAGCCACTGAGTATACACTTTGAATGGATTGTACAAAGAATGGGACTGTCTAGCATAGAGAATTCAGTGGTGGAAGATGGACTCGTGGTTAACAGGACAAATAAGAGAATGTTTTCTCATGAACAATACCAAATATATAATACTAATATAAGGTGTTAATAATTGGGAGAGTTGGGAGAAAAATACACCAAATGTAAAATATGGGCTACAGTTAGTAGTAATATTTTGACGATGCTCTTTCAAAGTTTGTAACAAATATTTCATAGCAATGCAAGGTGTTGGTAGTGGGGAAATGTATGGGGACCTTGTATGATGATATGCATGTTTGATTTATAAATTCACGAATTTTACTATACACTTATTGTTTATATATATTCATGTATGAATGATATATTTCAATAAAATTTTATTTAAAAATATTGTGTATAAGTTAAAAATACAGTAACTTCAAATAAGTTTTAGATCTTCCCATTCTGGATAACTATACTTAAAAAAAAAATCGAAGAACAGAGGTAGTCTATATTTCTACAAAGAGGGAAGATTTCCAATATATATTTTCTTTTTTGTGTTAAAAATAGGAACTTATTGTTTTAATAGGTTAATTCATTTCAGGTTAATGCATTTATATACTAAGGTACTAGATGGACTCATCTGTATTTTTCAGACTTTGATTGTTTTAGCATCTTACTATAGCAGTTTTGGGAAAATAACATGATTACTTTTTTATTTCTGTTGAAATATGGATATATCTCTCACCTTCCTTATTTTTTTCTTAAAGGAGATGTGATTAAGGAATGTTTGGGGATTTAGAGTGAGAAAATGCTTAATTTCTTAGTGTGGTAATATAGTTTAAGTTTACTGTTTCTATTCCACTTTAAGAAATTTGATTTATAGTTTAGTTTATATAGGTTTAATTAACTTTTTCCCCAATCAAGGAGAAAACCTTAAATAGTGAGTGGACAGTTTTTTCTTTGCTTTCATTTTAAGAAAATCAACCCCAAAATCTTTTCCTTCACTGTTGTTTTTGGCTCTTCTCCCAAGGGAACTGAAAAGTATCAGTTTTTATTCCAGTGTCTGGACACTCTCCAGGCATTATCAAGACAAAGAGACAATGCCTACTATATTTGAGTGTCTTCCATTTAGTTGCAGCTCATATTTCTGAAGAACTATAGGTTTTATAGTAAAAATCTTCTATAGAAATGAAGAAAATACATTTTAATTTGAATACAATCCAAAGAATATGATTATTCCTATAAACATTTAATCTATAAAGCTGGTAATATAAATAAGAGGTAGTAAACATAGAGGTAAAATGAGGGGCCAAATCAGGGGAATCATAAGTGTTTCTCACAAACATAGCTGAGCTTCTAACTTGAGCCATCTTTAAAATTAAATCTCATTTGTTATATTGATTTCTATATTTGTTTTAATATTGCTTTCATTATTTTGGGGAGCATAAGACAGCTTGGTGAGGATTACATTAACTGATCATCTCATTTTCTTTAAGACTGCATTCGCTGATTTTTAAAAATTTATTGAAGTATATCACTCATACATAAAAATACATAAACAATAAGTGTATGGTAATAGTTGTGAACTTACAAAACAAACATACATAACATCATACAGGACTCTCGTACCTCACCCCACCATCAACAACTTGCCTTGGAACATTTTTAACTAATGATTAAAGAGCATCCTCAAGATATTACTACTAACCAAAGTATTCTTCCCCCAACCCACCCTATAATTATTATTTTTTTAATATCATTTTTACATGAATATACATAAACAATAAGTATATAGTAAAAGTTGTGGACTTACAAAGCATAACATCATACAGAGGTCCCATACATTAACCCACCACCATTGTGAGACATTTGTTACAAATTATGAAAGAATATTGTCAAAATCTTACTACTAACTATCGTCCTTATTTTACATTTGGTGTATTTTCCCCCCAATCCACCCTATTTTTATTTTTAAAATATATTTTTATGACAGAAGTTGTAAACTTACAAAACAATCATGCACATGTGCAGAATTCCCAAACAACACCCCTCTATCAACACACCACACTGTGGTGGAACATTTGTTACAGATTATTAGATAATATCCTCAGATTATTACCAGGTCCACAGCATATATTTGACACACTTTTTCCATATTCCCCCATTATCAACACAGTACGTCTTTGGCATAGATGCATGAATATTACATTATTATTGTTAACCACGGTCCATAGGTCACTCCAGTTGTACTTCTCCCATGCTTCTCCACATTCCCACCACCCTGCAATAGTGATGTACATCTGCTCTGGCTCACAAAGGATACTCATACATCTGTACCATCAACCGCAATTCTCATCCACCTCTGGGTTTGCTGTGCTATTCAGTCCCTAGATTATTCTCCAGCTTTCTGTCAATTGGTATTTACATCCCTACACCACCATTCTTACCCACCTTCCCACTTATAAACCAGCTGTTACTCACCATAATGCGTCACCATCAACTCTGTATATTTCCACACTTATACAGTAAAGTTAATTAAAACTTCTACATACAGTAAACATCAGTAGTCCATCTCAGTCCTCCTCTTACTGTCCTTAAGAATCCATCACCTACCACCAGGTCTTGAAGATATTTTCCTACATTTTCTTCTGGAAGCTTTATGGCTTTTGCTTTCATATTTAGGTTTTTGATCCATTTTGAGTTAATTTTTTGTATATGGTGTGAGACAGGGGTCCTCTTTCCTTCTTTTGGCTATGGATATCCAGTTCTCTCAGCACCATTTGTTGAATGGACTGTTCTGCCAGAGCTGGGTGTGTTTGACAGGCTAGTCAAAAATCCCTTGACCATAGATGTGAGGGTCTGTTTCTGAACCATCAATCAGTTCCATTGGTCTATGTGTCTTTCTTTATGCCAGTACTATGCTGTTTTTACCACTGTAGCTAGGTAATATGACTTAAAGTTCAGAAATGAGAGTCCTCCAACTTTGCTTTTTCCTTTTTAAGATATTTCTGGCTATTGAGGACACCTTACCCTTCCAAATAAGTTTGATAATCATGTTTTCCATTTATTTAAAAAATTCTAGTGGAGTTTTTTTTTTTTTTTATGTTTTTTATCAGGATTGCATTGAATCTATATATCAGTATGAGTAGAATTGACATCTTAATGATATTTTGTCTTTCAATTCGTGAGCATGAAATGTTAGGTCTTTTTTGATGTCTTTTAACAATGAGTTATAGTTTTCTGAATACAAGTACTTTACATGTTGGTTAAGTTTATTCCTGCATATTTGGGTTTTACCTGTCATATTTTATTTTTACCACTCTTTTAAGACTTTCAGTTACTTTTATTGATGTAATTTTCATTTCTAGTCTCTCTTCCAGGCCTTTCTCTCCTGTCTTTTCTTTTCAGGCTGTAGCATAGCCTTTAGTATTTCCTGCAAAGCCGGTCTCTTGGTTACAAACTCTCTCAGTTTCTGTTCATCTGTTACTATTCTAAACTTGTCCTCATTTTTGAAAGACAGTCTTGCTGGATATAAGATTCTTGGCTGGAAGTTTTTCTCTTGCAGTATCTTAAATATATCATACCACTGTTTTCTTGCCTCCATGGTTTCTGATGAGAAATCAGCACTTAATCTTATTGGGTATCCCTTATATGTTATACATTGCTTTTCTCTTGCTGGTCTCGGAATTCTCTCTGTCTTTAGCATTTGACATTCTCATTAGTATGTGTCTCTGAGTTGGTCTATTTGGATTTATTCAGATGGGAGTACTTTGTGCTCCTTGGACATGGATATCTATGTCCTTCAATAGGGTTGGGAAATTTTCTACCATTATTTCTTCAAACATAACTTCTGCCCCTTTTCTCTTCTTTTTCCCTTTTCCCATGACACATATGTTTGCACATCTCTTGATGCTGTTTAGTTCCCTGAGACCCTGTGCAATTTTTTCCCTGTTCTTTTGTATGTTCATTTTCAGAGGCCATTTCTTCAAGCTCACCAATCCTTTCTTCTGCCTCCTTAAATCTGCTATTATATGCTTCCAGTGTATTTTTAATCTCATTTATTGTGCCTTTCATTCCCATAAGATCTGTTATTTTTCTATATATGCTTTCACATTCTTCTTTGTGTTCATCCAATGCCTTCTTAATACCCTTAATCTCTTTAGCCATCTCATTGAGCTTATCTTCCTGTTTCTTTGTGCAGATTGTAATTTTTTGTTGGTGTCTTGGCATCTGCTTTACTAGAGTATTTATTTTGCGTGCAGTTTCTCTCTTTCGTTTAGGGCTTTCTTGCCCTTTCTCCCTTGCTGACTGTGTAGTAGGAGCCAAGGATGTAGTTGGTACTGTAAGCTGTGGAAGCTCTAGCTGCCTTCATTGCCCCAGGGACTGATAAAGTGTCTCCAAACTTTTTCCTTTGCCAGGATTGGGGCAGAGCCACAGCCGTGTGTAATTATCCAAGTCGTGCAGGCCTAGACAGCAGTTGCCCAGAGAGACTGATGAAGCTTCACGCCCCTTTCTCCCCTGTCTGGGGTGAGGATGGAGCTGCAGGTGTGAGCAGCAATCTATGCCGTGCGGGTCCAAAATGACTGCAGTTGCCCAGTAGACTTCCGACTATTCAGTCTGTGCCAACTGAATGTACCTGCAGTTACCTGGAAAGGCTGGTGCAGGGTCCGCCAGCTTCCTCCCTGCTAGAGGTGGGGCTGAAGCCTAGGCTAGGGCTGCAGGCCAATCTGGGTGATAGAAACCTGTCTCTACCATCACTGTGATTTTCAGTCAACCCGGCTTCCCCTCATGCTAGGGGGGTGGAGTCAAAATGACGGTTACCAGCCTCTTTCTCACTTGGACAGTTTCAGACTTAAGTTGTTCTTAGGGTTCTACTTTAGCCAGCCAAATTTACTAATCAGTAGCTGAAATCCATGGCCAACCGTTGTCTCTTCCTCCTGTTTTTGGGAAATGGAACTTCCAACTCCAGCCACAGAATAGCTTCTGAGGTGGCTTGCACCACCAGAGTAGGTGATCACTGGCCCTTGTGGCATGGCCTGTATTTTCCCAGAGAGGCTAGCACAGGGGCCTCCAGCTTCCTCCCTGCCAGTGGTGGAGCTGGGGCTTATGCTAGAGCTGCAATCTGATCTGAATGGAAGGAAGCTGGTGCCTACCAGTACTGTGATTTTCAGTCCGCCCCACTTCCCTTCATGCCAGGGTTGGAGTTAAAATGGCGGCTACCCCCCCCCCTCACTTGGAGGTGGAGTGTACCTCACCATCCCAGACTCCTTAGGATTGGGGGAAGAGCTATGGACTAGAGTGGACTTACTGGTATTCTGTTGTAGACATATTGTGATTCAAGCAATGGAAGAAATTACAACATTGAGGTGGAGCCAGTGGCCACTGGACGCTTTCGGGGCAGGGAGAGGGAAAAGCAATTGTAATACAGGAGCTTTTTTGGGACTTGGGAATTATCCTGAGTGACATTACAACAACAGATGTAGGCCATTTTACATCAGCATATAACATGCATATAACATGCAGAACTGTGTGGGAGAGAGTGTGGTCTACAATGTGAACTATGGTCCATGCTTAGTGGCAAAGCCCCAGGATGTGTATATCCATTGCAGGTGATGTGCCACACTAATGAAAGATGTTTATGTGGTAGTTATGGGAGGTGTGGGAGGTAGGGAGCATGGGAATCCCTGTAATTTTTGTGTAACATTTATGTAATCTAAGCATCTTTAAAAAAAAAAAAAATATATATATATATATATATATATATATAGTATATATATATATATATAGTAAATGATGTAGCTACTATTGGAAAAAAAAAAAGAAAAAGAAAAAAATGGCAGCTACCGTCCTCTTTCTGACTTGGACAGGTTCAAACTTTAGCTGTTCTTAGGATTATACTTTAGTCTGTGGAATTTACTAATCAATAGCTGAAATTGGTGCCCAACCGTCTCTTCTCCCATGTTTTGGGAAGTGGAGCTTCCAATTCCAGCCATGGAATAGCTCAAGAGGTGGCCTGTGCCTCCAGTGGAGGATGGGCATTGGCTTCCAGGGCATGGAGTGCTCTACTTACGAATCTTCTCTGAGATGGGTAGTCTCCTCCTCCCATTCTTTCAAGGATATTGTGGGATGCTCTTCTGGTCTCCTGGAGCCACAAATATGTTTTAGATAGCTCTGGGTGATTACTAACTGCCCTGTAGCATGAGCTGACTCTAGGAGCACCGTACTCTGCTGCCATCTTGCTGGTTTTCCTCGTTCTCTGATTTTTTAAAAGAAATTCCCCTATTTACTGTTGACCTGTTTCAGGGTTCCTTCCAAAGAGAAGGAGCAGGGAGAAGATTTTCTCTTTGTTCCTCTATGCTGTGGATGCTGTAAGTAATGATTATGGGACAAGGGGGCTTTCAGGCACACAATATTTATTGCACTCACACTTCCACTCAGTCCCAGACTATCAAACACAGTGAGATGTTGAGTAACATCATGCCGTGCCACTTGATTCTCCTGTAGGTACAGCAAATGGAAGAGGTATGTGGAATCCTTGCAGTCTTGGGTTTCTGATTCTGGGCATTGTTTTGATCTGGGAGAGGAAAAGCTCCACAGGCCATACTTTTCCAATCCAGTGACCACACCACCCTCACATTGTCCTGTGAGCTCTATCATCGACTAGTCTGTTTCACTTGGGTCAAAGTCACAACTTTTACGCAGCTTTCGGACACTAATTACATATATCCTGCACACAGGGCTAGGAGGGGACTCAGTTACTCTTAGGTATTTTAAATGTGTTCTCTAGTGGTTTCTTTAAACATTTAAACCTCTGCTTCCTGGTTCTAGCAGTATACCAAACACTGGGAGCTATTTTATCATTTCAAAAGTAAAAAAAAAAAAAAAAAAAAAAAAAAATTCTGCCAATATAGGATTTAAATCATCACTTAAAAAGAAAAGAAACTGGCTGACAGTTTGCAGACAGACTAAAATGGTCTCCCTAATTCAATCATCTGGGGAAGTCTTACAGAGCCTTTTTGCAGAGGTCAAACTGGCCCTTTGTTGAGATTTTTCCAGTCATGCCCAGGCCAGCTCTGAGGCGCCTTGTTTTCAGAGGTTCCCCCCTCCCACTCTAGCCATGCAGGTTCTTTCCTGGCCCTCCATCTGGCACCACAGCTGTGACCAGAATGCCCGGCTTGTCTAGACCTTCTGAAATTCCTGTTGGCCAAGTCTAGAGGAGGACAAATCTCCTTTTTTTCTTAGGTTAACTGAGAGAATGTTGAAATTTTTCAAAGAGTGACTTTACTAGGTAACCAAAGACAAAACAAAACAAAACCCCAAACTGGAAAACCTCCAAAGCAAAGAAATGAACAGACTTACAAAAGGACAGATTTAGAATTCTTACTCTACTCTGAATGCAAGATTGTTAGATACCTGCTTATCTGGCACATCTTTGGGATTCTCATAGGTTCTGTTTCCTCACTCAGCATTTTCTTTCTCTAGCCTACGTCTAATCTTCACTCTATCTCCTTACCTCTTCTTCCTGCCTTTTTTTTTTTTTCAAACAGACAAATCTTTTTTCCCTTAGAGTTAGAATCTGTGAGGTCCATGGATAGATAAGAGTTAATAAGTAGACTAAGTAGTTTGTAGTTTCTTAGGGACATTTCGTTATAATCCTTGCCATTAGTCACCCTGTTTTCTTCCAGTGGGTGAAAGTTTTTATGCATTGAATCTTTGGTATTTTTATGCATTAGTTTTGTTACTGTTTTAATTCTTTGTTTTGAGTGGCAATATTTATTTGTCATTAATAAACATAATTTAACAAAACTACATTTATTTGTAAAAAGCTGGGCATTAAAAATTCTCCCATAATTCATTTTTCCAGAGCTAACTAACAGTATTGGAACTTATTAGATACAAATGTATGCCAAGAAAAATTCCCATATGTAATATTTTGAAGTGTAAGAATTAATGCTTCAAAATTTAATTGGATGAATATTTGTTCAATGGCTTTTCTGTGTTCTGTAGTGTGCTGTGCCTGTATGGAGGAAAAATCAGAAAAACAAAACAAAAAACACACCAGGTTCAGTTCCTGCTCTACAATGAAATGCCAAGATTCTGAGAGGGAAAGTGATGCATATGTTAAACTGAGCAAATCAAAGAAGCACTTATGGTGAAGCAGCCTGGGCTTCTGAGAAAAGGAGAGTCAAATGGGCATCAGGATATTTGGTCTAAATTCTCATCCTTCAATTCACCAACCTTGAGCCAAATACTTAGCCTCTCCAAACTTCACTTGTAATTTGTGGCCTTTCTAGCTTTATTATATGATGTTTCTGGAATTCTGAGTGCCAGGATGAACGGTAGAGACAGTGTGCGGCCGGGCTCAGAAAAGAATCCTGAAGGAAACTTGCTAATAAAACATCCAAAGGAAACATAGTTACAAGGTTATTTTGTATTTTTAAATTTTAGCTTTCTTTCTTGTTATTATATTGGGAGCTGGACTTGGCCAGCCTTTCTGTTGTTTTATTTCCTAATTAACTTTGATTTAGCAGTAGGAAAGTTAGCCCAAGAATAACTAGAATTAAATTTACATTTAAACATATTCCAAGTGATTTTATTTGAGAGGAGAAAATAACTGTATGTTTATATAAAGCTATTTTCCAACTTCTGAGATGAATCATATATTTTTCAGGACATTTAAGTATTATAAGCTATCTTTAAATATAACTTTACATTCCTCTGTTTCAGTCCTAACTGTTTAGGTCATATTGATTAACAAAAATGATGTTTGTAACTCTTAGAAGCTAAAAAGTACAAAAAAGGCAAACAAAACCACTTTTATGAAATGTGTTTAACTGTGCTATTTAAAATTATTGCTGAAACAGTTGGTGGTTATCAAAACTTACCCCTATGTTTTAGATTAAATATCTTTAAAATAGGATCACATTTAGTTAACTAGGAACGTGGTAAATGAAAAGAATGTGGTAAATTAAAAGAGCATCAGCTGGGAAGAAAATATTTATGTGCCTATGCAAAACGGATATGTGTTTTCTAGCCATGGAGAATGCTGTTAAGTCTGAAGACTGGAGTAAAAATTATGAATGCCTTTTCATCAGGACTTTTCTTTCTTTGCTATATTGCTTGGTCACTATCATAGTAGCATCTGTTCTATGTATTTGCAGCTCTGGAATGAACACATCTAGTGAGAGCATAGTAAGATACTCATCCTTTAGAGGATATAATGGTACCCAGTGCTTTCTTCTCTTTTCTTGGTGATTTTTCCTATTTGCAGAAGGATTTCATGTAAATTGAAGGAAGTAGTTCAATAGAACAATTGGAGGATGAGGGCCAGATGGAGGCTTAATTTTGAAAACATACACAGTTATTACTTTCTGAAGTATAAGATTACCAAAAATCACAAAACTATTTAGGCTGGGATTTGTTTTTGGAGATTAACTTTGAAGTCAGGTTTCCTCATTCCTCTGATTTCTTCTTCCTTTTTTTTTTTTTTTTAAGATTTATTTATTTCTCCCTACCCCCTCATTGTTTGCACTTGCTGTTAGTCTTCCTTGTTTCTTTAGGAGGCGCTGGGAACCAAACCCAGGACCTCCGATGTGGGAGAGAGGTGCCTAATCGCTTGAGCCACCTCCATTCCTTGCTTTTTTGGATCTCTCATTGTTTTTCTTCCTGAATCTCTTGTTGCATGATCTTGTTGTGTCAGCTTGCCGTGCCTGCCCATTGTGCCAGCTCGCTGTCTTCTTTAGGAGGCACTGGGAACCGAACTAGGGACATCCTATGTGGTAGGCGGGAGCTCAATCGCTTGAGCCACATCCGCTTCCCTCTGACTTATTCTTGATAGTCACATATGTTGAATTTTATCTGTTATTTTCTTTTCTTTTTTATAATGAAAAAATATACATGTATATCATGAAATATCTCAAACAGGTAAGAACTTAAAAAAAAAATACTGTTAGCATACTCAACAATAATTCTTTAGCATCTTCTAATAGCAATCTAAGTCCACTTTTGTCCTGTTGTCTCAAAAATGTCTTTTTACAGTTGGTTTGTTTGATCAGGATCCATTAATTTCTTTTCCTAAACATCCCTTCCAAGCCACTGCTGCTTTTAGTTTAGGCTACAGTTCTCGCTCTGGCAACTGGAGGGTGAAAGCCAATTTGTATATTTTTTAGAAAATGTAAATTAAAGACTGTGTTTTTAAAATCAGATTTTTCTTAAAAGTCTGGAGTTTTCTTCTCTTGGGGAAAAAAAAAGGAAGGCCTGGATTCTTCTATGGCTATAACAGCTAGCTGGCATTGAGGAGCACTGCCCCTTGTAGATGGTGCTGGTGCCATCCAGTTCACCATGGCTCCCACCTTCTTCTTCACTTATGTACCTTTGCAACCCCTGGTCTAAGGCCGCATCACAGAATGAGATCATTGTAATTGTTTCTGAAATTATTTCCCTGTGTCCTCTTTCTTATACTAACATTTCTCTATTCCAGTGGTTCTTTCTTTTAAACTTTATTTTTAAAGAAGTTTTAGGTTACAGAAAAGTTATATCAAAAACAGGGGATTCTCATATACCCACCTTCTCCCCCTCACATTTTCCCCTATTAATAACATCTTACATTAGTGTAGTACATTAGTTAAAATTGATGAGCCAATATTGAAGCATTGCTGCTAACCATAGTTAAACTATGTTATAGCTAGTTAAACATAGTTAAACTAGTATAACTATAATCTATAGTTTACGTTATGGTTTATATTTGCATTGTATAATTTTCTAGGTTTTGACAAAATGTGTAGTGGTCTGTATCTGACATAGCAATATCATGCAGAACAATTCCAATGCCCTAAAAATGCCCTGTATTCCACCTATCCTTCCCTTGCCATTCCCCCAGAACCTCTGGTAACCACTATCTTTATATCAATGTTACAAGTTCTTCCATTACTACAATAATCATGTCTACTTTGGTCCATGGTTGCATTCCTCCCTTGTGTTTGTTCATTCCTCAATCTTGAGGCTCTTGAGATGGTGATGCCTGCTCTGTTTTAGATTGAGATGGGGCTTAGATCTTATGGGGCAGATGGAAGGAACTGTTTTTCTTGCAGTTGTAGATACTTTTGCTTTTGGGGATGTGGGTTGTCCATCAACATCATTATGTTAGTTGTCCTGGGCAGGTCCGATGAACTGGATAGTAGGTGTTGGCTGCAATTCTGCTGATATTCAGGGCTCAATCAGCAGCATATGAACAGTTCAAAGATTTAAGTCTCTGGGATGTATATTTAATGGGTATAGAGCTAATTATTGGTTCAAATAAAAGCTTCATATGTAGGGAAATTATAAATGAGCCTAACTCTGTTACAATGGGGAAATGAGTTGTCATATATTCCAAAGTAAGGATCAGCGATGGGTTGCTGATTTCAAGGGACTGTGTGCCTTGCCTTTAGTGTCCAGATGTCTCTAGAGCCTTTGGGAGCACCCCTGTTTGAGGCTTTGTTTACTGTGGCAGTTAGTGAGATCCGCCTAAGAGGTGCATAAGCATAACTTGGAATGACCTCCCAACTCACTTTGAAATCTCTTAACCATAAAAACTCTTTTGTATTTAATTTTTCCCCCTTTTGGTCAAGTTTTTTTTCCAAATGTGACACTGGTTGGTGCTTGGTAATAATCCCTTGGTGTCAGGGAGTCTCTGCGAGTTGTGTCCCTTGCAGGCGGGAAGGTAGTGAGTTTATTTGCTGAGTTTAGTTTAGAGAGAGGCCTCATTTGAGTAACAAGGAGATTTTCAGGAGATAACTCTTAGACAATAGATATTATTAGGCTAAGTTTCAATTTTACAAGAATAAGGTTCATAGGTACAAACATTAATATCGAGGGCTTTGCATATTGGTCTGTTTTCTTTTATTAATCACTGCTATTTAGTCTAGATTCTTGCCACTCTATTAGAGAATGTAGTAGGACTCCTCAGGATAGGAATTTAATATTTTATTGGTTGTTGTGTGGGTTTCCACCCACTGAGATAACATTCTATGACCATATGAACACATTCATGTTCCATAGAGGCATGCCCCAGGTGTATGCTTCCCCACATATCCCCCCACCACCGACACCCTGCACCAGTGTCCCTCCCCTGCCATATTTGCCAAAAGAATACTCCTACAATTGTATTCACAGCCACAGACCTCTACCTTCCCGGAGTTCAACTGTTCCTTCCTTCAGCCATCCCTCCAACTCTATGGATAGAACACCACCCCCCCCAATCCTACTCACACTCAAACTCCAGCATCATTGACTCCATTCACATCGCTGCGGCACCATCAGCCCTATCCACTGCCAAACCTCCCCTAAACACCTTATCATAGATTCTACCCAGGTTGAGCTGGCCCACCACTTTCTACTTGCTTTCCATCTCCTGGTAACCTATCTTCAGACACTACCTCTGTGAGTTTGTTCAGTGTCCTTAGTTCATATCAGTGAGACCATGCAATATTTCTCCTTTAATGACTAGCTTGCTTTAATCAACATAAAGTCTTCAAGATTCGTCCATTTTGTCTTATGTGTCAATACTTCATTCCTTCTTATAGCTGAATAATATTCCACATTTTGTTTATCCATTTATCTGTTGATGGACACTTGGGTTGCTTACAGCTTTTGGCACTTGTGAATAATGCCTTGATGAACATTGGTATGCATGTATCTGTTCGCACCCCTGCTTTCAATTCTTCTGGGTATATTCCTAGTAGTGGGGTTGCCGGACATATGGTATTTCTATACTTAGCTTCCTGAGGAACTGCCAAACTGTCCTCCATAGTGGCTGCACCATTCACCATTCTGCCAGCAGTGGATGAGTCCAGGGCTTTTCTTTATTGGGAGATTTTTGATTATGATCAAATCTCTTTAGCTTGTTATTATCTATTGAAATCTTCGATTTCATCTTGAGTCAGTTTTGGTAGTTTGTGTGCTTTTAGGAATTTGTCCCTTTCATCTAGGTTAGCATGTAGTTATTTACAGTATCTTCTTAAAATCCTTCATATTTCTGTGAAGTCGGTAGTAATGCTCCTTCTCTCATTTCTTATTTTTAACTATATGTGTCCCTTCTCTTTTATTTTTCTTTGTCAGTCTGGCTAAAGCTTAGTTAATTTTTTTCAAAGAACCAACTTTTGATTTTGTTGTTTCTATTATATTTTATCCCCTATTTCATTTATCTCTGCTATAAACTTTGATATTTCCTTCCTTCTCCCCATTTTGGGTTTAGTTTGCTCTTCTTTTGTAGACCTGCAGTTGTACGGTTAGGTCTCTGATTTGAGAGTTTTCTTTCTCTTTAATATAAGTATTTAGAGTTCTGAATTTCCTTTTCAGCACTGCCTTTGCTAACTTTCCCATAAGTTTTGTTATTTTTTTTTTCACTTGCCTCAATATATTTGCTAATTTCCCTCATGATTTCTTCTTTGACACATTGGTTGTGGTCAGAAAACTTATATTATAGGGTTTGAATATCTTTGAGCTTATTGGGACTTGTTTTGTGACCTAACATATGGTTTATTCTGGAGATTGATCCATATGCATTAGAGAAGAAAGTGTATTCTGCTGCTGTTGGATGAAATGTTCTATATATGTCTGTTAGGTCCAGTTCATTTATAGTATTTTTCAAGTCTTTTATTTCTTTATGGATCTTCTATTTAGATGTTCTATACATTATTGACTGTGGTGTATTGACATCTATTGTTACTGTAGAAACATCTATTTCTCCCTTCAAATCTGTCAATATTGTTATATACCTTGGGGCTCTACCATTAGGTGCATATATATTTACAAGGTTTCTTTTAGTTCTTTATTTCTTCCTCCATGGAGAATTCCTACAGTATTATTTGTTAAAGCCATGAGTCCTGTGTTGTCCAAGGTGCTCCTGTACATGAAGAGCACAAAACCAATGAAAACAATGGCCAAAGAATTATCCCACTTCATACTTCCCCATGCACCTTGCTTGCTGTGCCAAAATCTGTGAAGCAAGTTTCTGCATGGTGTGAGGCAGGAATATAGGCTCAAGCACAACAGCAACTTTCAGAAAATGACTGCTTTATTACTTACACAGTTCAAAGGGTCCAAAAGAGCAGGGGAAGAGATCCCATCTTGGCTGTTCTCCCAGGGAGACCAGTTGTTAGGGTAAGGATCACTGGATACCCCTGCACGCCCCACTTCAAGTTGGAGAGGAGAGATAAAAATCTGGGATGTTTGAGGATTGAGCATTTATCTACCCTGGAGGAGGGGTCACTGCCACTGAGAGTTCCTGTCCTGAAAAACATCTGGGGCTGCTTATTTCCAGTTTTCAGGTTCAAGGTATGGTAGGACCTAACATATATCACGGGTTGTGGAATGAAAACCAACTGAAACATCTGTGCACAATAGGAAAGTGGGGAAGGAAGGTGAGGACTGGGAGATGGCTGTGGAGTGTTTGTCTGTGACTTCCCTAGCACATCCCCTGCAGCATGTCTGTCTTTCTCCCTCTCTTCCTTGTTCTCAGTTTCCACAGAGTAGGAGACTGGACCCTGAAACACTGAGGAATGGCAGCCCCATATCTTCCTGACCATATTTACAAATAGAAATGGCCAAAATAGTGGGTAGAAGACCAACTGTTTTCTAAATCTCATAGGCATGCTTTTGAATGGAGGAGTGAAATTTCACTCAGAAGCCCAGCTCCAGAGGATTTGGGAAATGTAGTTTTAATATTTAATTTTTCCCATGACTTTCTTCAGTAATTGATCCTCTTGTAATTTGACAAATCAGTCAATAATTTTAGAATTTATAAGTCTTTGGCCATTATTTTCATTACTCTTGTTCCTCATGTACAGAAGCATCTTGGACAACACAGGACTCATGGCTTTACCAAATAATACTATAGTTTATAGAATTTATAGCTATGTTCTAAAGTTCTTCTATTATTGACTACTTGTAATTTCTAAGAAGAAAAATTGCTGAAGAAAATGTCGTGGGAGAAATGAAATTATAAAATAGAGGCAGCTAATTAATGGAATTATTTCCCCTCACCCTCCTTCTTTAGGCCAGTGGATTATAACCTTATGTGGGGGTATTGTAGTGCTGTTTATTTATCATTACAATTTTATAGTATTTGTTTGACTTTCAGTTATTTATTTCTTCATTTTCTAGTTATTTCATTTGCTAAAGTACCCGCTTACAGTAATTACTTAACTGACTAAAGTCACTTTCTGAGGTGAAACAACTAGGGCTTACTAAAGGCATTTGGAATTTGAGAACGTCAAGAGAGTGAAAATAATTCTGGCTCATTTAGGAGGAATAGTTTAATTTGACTCAGCTTCTTGAACTTTTATGAAAGCAAAAGTACAAAAGAAAACTTGGTGGACCACCCTAGTAGTTCTCCCTAATTATAGATTTATTTTTCATCATTTCTGTTTGAAAGTTTGGTTTTCATGTAATCCTATTTTACTCTTGTAGCTTCTTAACTTACAGCAAAAACTACAAATAAGCTTGTGGCTGAAACTTGCCCTAAGCAACTCTGTAGAGGAGTGTCTTCCATTAGAACTAGAATGTTGGTTTTCTTAATTTTATTTGGAGTTCAGACATGCAAATGTTTCATTTTGCTTGGCTTCTCTCTTGGATCTTCCCCAACTACAGATGGCATTTATTTAGTTTTAAGTTAACTTTTTTTGTGACAATTCCAAGTGGTCACTAGACATTCTATATATTAAAGCAAGGAATCAAAAAACAAAACTAGATTGGGAATGATTGAATTAAAAAGATAACTGCATATATAGGGTTAATATACTACTGTGGAAATTTCAGCTTTGTGGTTTTATTTGTGTGTGTGCTTAAAATGTTACGTCTTGAAAATTTTTGCTTTCATTTTGATAAAGATGAAAATAAATCTTTGGTGAATGTAGATTTCTTTTGATGTAGCCCAGTATAGTAACAGTGCAGCCAGTTTAGCCCTTTCTAATAATATTTTTCAACAGTAAATTATTCTGAAACTCTAGTAAGAAATGATGGTGCTCTTGTCAGAAATGACAAAACAGAAGTAGGAATCAGTTAAAACTAGGAAATAACGGACTGCATGAAGATAGTATAAATTATTTTAAAAATGCATTTTTGTAACAATGAAAAACAACAAAAAAGCAATTACAAAGAGTAAATTAAATTTACCCATGTTCCTTCTATCGATTAGTAAACAATGTAAAACATTGTGATAATATTTTTTTCTTTTTTCTAATTTACATAATTTCATATGTTTATACAGTCAGGTTCCACATACACTGATAAGCATAAAGAGACAATTTATTGACAAAACACTATATTGTAAACATTTTTCCATGGCATTGGAAAATCTTCCTCATGATTTTTAAGTAATATTTTCATATCATGGAATTACACCATAATTTTTATAACCGTTATCCTGTTATTGGATATATAACTTATTTGCTATATTATACTAATAGAATAGGATATTTCTGAAACTAAATTTTGGTTTCCATTTCTACCTATTTTTATAGAATAGGTCCAAGAAACAAAGTACTGAAATGAAAGCTTGTGAAATCTTTTATGTCTTTGCTACATATCACCCAGTTGCTTTCCAGAAAGTTTTATTAACTGTCAGCTCCAACAGCAGTTTATGCAATGGTCTTGGGTATGGTATTCTCCACAGCATTACTTCATTAAGAATCACTTCCAGCTTTTAGGGGAAAATAGTTGTTTGCTTCTCTTTATCCACCCTTTTTATTTCTTGACTTTATAGTGATTTATTTCTTTACTTGCCAGAATAAAGACTTTTTGCTTCTGTGAGCTGCATGTTCATGTCAATGTAGTGTGCATTCCATTGGAGTGAGAAGGGAAAGTAAACAAGTAAATTGAATGTATATAAATGCTAAGAAGTAAAACCAAAATGGAATTAGGGATGAGAGTGATAGGGCTGTGGAATGTCATTTCCGATGTTGTTTTCAGAGAAGCCTTCTTGTACTTGCTTACATGGAGCAGAGGCTTGGAGGGCGGAGTTGTTGCTAGAAGGAGCATTAAAGGCAGCAGGAAGAGCACAAGCAAACTCTGAGCATGTCCAGTGTGCCTGACACAGGAACAGAGAGGGGAAAGTGGTAGAGGAGAGCAAAATGATGGTCAGGATTAGGCCCCTTGGGGACTTAGAGAATGCAGTAAGAAATGATGGTGCTTTTGTCATTTTAGATTTTACTGAGAACATTGGAAAGTTTTGAGCAAAAAAGGGACATGATCTGTGTAAATTATAATGTTACTGCCTTGTATTTGTCAGCCAAAGGGATGCTGATGCAAAATACCAGAAATCTGTTGGTCTTTATAAAGGGTATTTATTTGGGGTAGAAGCTTACAGTTACCAGGCCATAAAGAATAAGTTACTTCCTTCACCAAAGTCTGTTGCCATGCATTGGAGCATGACAGCTGCCGATGTTTGCCAGGGTTCAGGCTCCTTGGGTTCCTCTCTTCCCGGGGCTTGCCTTTCTCTGGGCTCAGGCTTGCTTTGTGCCACAGGCCAGCTGTAGACTATCAGGCAAATGGCTTGCTTCTCTTCCCAAGGCCTTCTTTCTTTCCTCACTACCATGCTCTTCTGTACACTACTTCCCGGGGCTCTAGCTCAAGACTCCGCATCACAACTCCAACTCAAAACTGCTCCAACACAGTCCTCTGCCATGTCTTTTATCTTTGAGACCCCACCCACCAAGGGGTGGGGCTCAACGCCATATTGACGTGGCCCAGTCAATGCCCTAATCATAACTTAATCATTCCCAGATTAACAGTCCAGTTTACAAGCATAATCCAGTATGTTTTTGGAATTCCTAACTATATCAAACTGCCAAACTGCTGCACTCCTCTAGACATATGGTTGGTGAATGGAGTACAAGCTGGTTCTCAGCCCCCTGTCCTCTTGACCCCTCTGCCAGGTGACTTTGTATAGTACAGTAGCTCATGTATATGAGGTGGCCCTGAATTATCATCTGTTATAGTCAGATCATTCTTGCTGCAGAGTGAAGAAGAGATTGAACAAGGGTTGGATAAACGCAGTGAGACCCTTTACTCCATTGCAGATGATGGTGACTAGATTTAGGCCAGTTGCAGGGAAAGTGGTTAGAAAAGAGACTGGATTTTATAATGCTGAAAGAATTTGCAGACCAGTGATCAAATGGGAGGAAGAAAGGCCAACAAATTTTGTTCATGAAATTTGCATGTTATGAATATAGATGCAGAAATCCTCAACAAGATACCAGCAAACTGAATTCCACAAAATATTAAAATAATTATGTACCACGATCAAGTGGGATTTATCCCTGGTATGCAAAGTTGGTTCAGTATAAGAAAATCAATTAATGTAATGCACCGCATTAACAGAGTGAAGGCAAAAACCCATGATCATCTCAATTGATGCAGAAAAGGCACTTTTCTGAGAGAAAAAAAAAAAAGAGAAAAAAAGAGAGAGCACTCTTTATAGATAAAGAGCTTAGAATACTAGGAATAGAAGGAAACTTCCTAAACATGATAAAGGGCATATATGAAAAACCCGGAGCCAAGAGGCTATTTAACGGTGAAAGACTGAATGAAAGCTTTCCCTCTAAGGGATGCTCACTGTTACCCATGTTATTCAACATTGTACTCGAAGTTCTTGCCAGAGCAATTAGGCAAGAAAAAAAAAGGGCATCAGATTGGAAAGGAAGAAGTAGAACTTTCACTGTTTGTAGATAATATGATCCTATATACAGAAAATCCTGAGAAATCCACAACAAACTCCTAGAGTTAATAAATAAATTCAGCAGATTGTCAGGGTACAAGATCAACACCCCAAAATCTTTAGTGTTTCTGTACACAAGCAATGAACATTCAGAAGAAGAAACCAAGAAGAAAATTCCATTCATAATAGCAACTAAAAAAATCAAATATCTAGGAGTAAATCTAACCAAGGATATAAAGGATTTGTACACAGAAAACTGTAAAACATTACTAAACAAAATAAAAAGACCTAAATAAATGGAAGGACATTCTGTGTCCATGAATTAGATGACTAAATATTGTTAATATGTTAGTACTACCCAAAGCAACTTATAGATTCAATGCAATAGCAATAAAAATTCCAACAGTGTTCTTTGTGGAAATGGAAAATCCAATCATCAAATTTATATGGAAAGGTAAGGGTCCCCGAATTGCTAAAGCCATCTTGACAAAGAAGAAAGAAGTTGGAGGATTCACACTTCTCATTCTTAAAACTTATTACAAAGCCACAGTAATCAAAACAGCATGGTACTGGCACAAGGAAAGACATATAGACCAATGCACTGCAATTGAGAGTTCAGAAATTGACCCTCATATTTATGTCCAACTGATTTTTAACTAGGTGGCAAAGACCACTCAACTGAGAAAAAATAGTCTATTCAACAAATGATGTTGGGAAAACCGGATCTCCATTTGAACCCAAAATAAGGAGGACCCCAACCTTAAACCATATATAAAAATCCATTCAAAATGGATCAAAGCTCTAAGAACAAGAGCTAGAACTATCACAATCCTGGAAGCAAACACAGGGAAGCATCTTCAGGACTTTGTGTTAGGCAGTGGTTTCTTAGACTTTATACCCAAAGCCCAAGCAGCAAAAGAAAAAAGAAAATGAGACCTAATAAAAATTGGAAACTTTTGTGCCTCATCAGAATTTATTTTGAAAGTAAAATGACAGCCTGCACAATAGGAGAAAATATTTAGTAACCACATACCCAAAAAAAGAATTAATATCCAGAATATATGAAGTTGTCCTTTAGCTTAACAGCCAAAAGGCCATCTAGTTTAAAAAATGGGCAAAAGACTTGAATGGTCATCTCTCTAAAGAAGATATAAAAATAACCGGAAAGCATATGGAAATATGCTCATCATCATTAGCTATCATGGAAATGCAAATCAAAACCACATTGAGAGAGGGCCCCAAATAGTCAGAAATATCTTAAAAAGGAAAACAAATTTGGAGGACTTTCCCTTCCAGACTTTAAATCCTATTACTTAGCTACAGTGGTAAAAACAGCATGGTACTGGCATAAAGATAGACATATAGAGCAATGGAACCAAATTGGTGGTTCAGAAACAGACCCTCACATCTGTGGTCTAGGGATTTTTGACAAGGCTGTGAAACCCACCAAGCTGGGACAGAACAGACTATTCAAAAAATGGTTCTGGGAGAACTGGATATCCATATCCAAAAGAAAGAAATAAGACCCCTACATCACACCTAATAAAAAAATTAACTCAAAATGGATCAAAGACCTGAATATAAAAGTGAGAACCATAAAACTCCTAGAAGAAAATGTAGGGAAACATCTTCAAGACCTGGTGGTAGGTGGTGGCTTCTTAAACCTTACACCAGAAGCACAAGCAATGAAAGAAAACATGGATAAATAGGGCCCCCTCAAACTTAAACACTTTTTTGCTTCAAAGGACTTTGTCAAGAAGGGGAGAAGGCGACTCACTCAATGGGTGAAAATATTTGGAAACACATGTCTGATAAGGGTTTAATTTCCATGCTATATTAAGAGATCATATAAGTCAACAATAAAAGAACAAGCAAACCAATTAAAAAATGGGCAAGACTTAAATAGACATTTCTCCTAAGAGGAAATACAGGTGGTGAAAAGAACATGAAAAATGTTCAATAGCACTAGCTATTAGGGAAAAGCAACTCATAACTATAATGAGATATCATCTCACACCTCATAGAATGGCTATTATTTAAAAAACAAAACAAAACACAGAAAACAACAAGTACTGGAGAGAATGTGGAGAAATAGGAACACTCCTTCACTGTTGGTGGGAATGTAGAATGGTGCAGCCTCTGTGGAAGATAGATTGGTGGTACCTCAGGAAGCTAAATACAGAACTGCTATTGGATCCAGCTATCCCTCTGCTAGTGTTTCAGAAGAACTGAAAACACTGACAAAAACAGACATTTGCATACCAATGTTCATAGCATCATTATTTACAATTGCCAAAAGATGGAAACAACTCCAATGTCTGCCAAACAATAAATGGATAAACAAAATGTGGCATATACATTTAATGGAATATTATTCTGCTTTAAGAAGAAATGAAATTGGGACACATGATAACTTGGGTGAACCTTGAGGACTGTATGCTAAGTAAAATAAGCGAGACACTAAAGGACAAATATTGCATGGTCTCACTAATATGAAGAATAAAAAAATGGAGTTAAAACCTACAGTATAGGTTATTAGGAGATAGGATGAGGAGTGAGGAAGGGTACTGATACTTAATATATGGAGAATTTTCAATTGGCTTGACTGCAGAAGTGTGAAAATGGATAGAGTTGACGGTAACACATTATGGGGAGTATAACTGGTTTATAAATGGGATTGTGGCTGAAGGGAGTAGTCTAGGGAAGTAAAAATGTCACCTGAAAGAAAACTAGAGAATAAACTAGGGACTGAATAACATAGTAAACCCAGAGGTGGGTAAGGATTGTGGTTAATAATACAAATACAAGCATGTTCTTCTATGAACTAGAACAAATGTATGTCACTATTATAAGATGGTAAGAATATAGTGATGCATGGGAAAAATATAATCAATGTAACTTATGGACTATAGTTAATAGCAGTATTGTAATATTCTTGCATCAGTGTTAAAGAAGGTACTATATCAATGCTAATGGTCAATAATAGGGGCATTTTTTCTTTTGGACTAAGGAAAACGTTTAGAGGTTTACTGGGGTGATGACTGCACAACTCTGATGAAAGTGAGAGCCACTGAATGTACACATTGGATAGAATGTACAAGGCTTGGGACTGTATAACAAAGTGAACCATGTGGTGGAAGGTGGGCTGTGGTTAACAGTAGAAATATGGGAGTGTTCTCTCATGAACTCTAACAAATGTGCAATACTAATACATAGTGTTAATAATAGGGCCTGTATGGAAAAAAATACCAAGTGTATGCTGTGGATCGTAGTTAGTGGTAATAGTCTGATCAAGTTCTTTCATAATCTATAACAAATGTTTCATATCAATGTAAGGTACATTGATGTATGGGAATTCTACACATTATGCATAATTGTTTTGTAAGCTCACAGCTTCTTTAAAAAAAACCAACACAAAAAAAAACCCCATATCAAGATACTTTTTCACACCCATTTGGATGACTACTATTTGAAAAAAGGAAAATAACAAGTGTTGGAGAGGATGTGCAGAAATAAGAACACTCACTCATTGTTGCTGGCAATGTTAAAGTGGTGCCACTGCTGTGGAAGATAGTGTGGCAGTTCCTCAGAAAGCTCTAAGTATAGATCAAACATATGAACCAGAAAACTCACTACTAGGTATTTACCCAAAAGAATTGAAAGCAGGAACTCAGACAGATATTTGCACACTGATGTTCATAGCAGCCTTATTCACAATTGCCAGAAGATGGGAGCAACTCTAGTGACCGTTACCTGATGAATGAACAAAGAAAATGTGGTTTATACATGCAGTATTATTCAGCCACAAAAAGGAATGAAGTTCTGATACATGCAACAACATGGATGAACCTTAAAGACATCATGTTGAGGGAAATAAGCCAGTCACAAAAGAACAAATATTATATGATCTCACAATTAAACAATTGGAATGAATAAACTTATAAAGTCAGAATCTAGAATATAGATTATCAGGGGACAGGGTGGGATAGTTAATGGGAAGTTAAGGCTTAATGGGAAGTTAAGCCTCAAAATGTACAACATTTCTATTTGGAATGATGGAAACATTCCAAACATTTCAAAATATCATTTATGTGGGGTCGGAGGTGGCTCAACTGGTTGGGCGTCCGTCTCCCATATGGAGGGACCCGGGTTCGATCCCCGGGACCTCCCGGTAAAAAAAAAAAAAAAATATATATATATATATATATCATTTATGCTTGAAAAACATAAATTTCTGGGCCACACCCTCAGAATTTATGAATGAAGTATGTCTGGGGAAAAATTTATTTTTTTAGCAAGTTCTCAGGAGATTCTGATGATACTTAATGAGGATCACACTTTAAGAACTACCATCCTAGGTATGCCAATGAATGCATACATTTATGATGTCTAATTCTAGAAAACAACCTAATTAGGAGGTTGAACAATGAAGTAAAATAATTTGAGGAGGAAAAAATCAAGGGTAGGTGATAGGGTTAGTTAGGGAAAGAACCAAAGGTAAAAATTTGTAAGTAGGTCTCAAAGATGGGATAAGATATGCATATTCAGAAATAGGGAGTGTATAATATTGTTTTCAGCACCCAAAAGACAGGAAATGTTTATTTGCAAATCATCATTTAGGATTGAGAGCACTGTGGGAAGCCAAGATGCGGCAGACCAAGGAGGCCATGGCTAAGGGCACTGGGTTGTGCGACTGCAGGTGCTGCTACAGAGGCCTTGAGCAGAGAATTAACATTCTTAAGGTGTCACAATTGTATTCACTCCCTCATCAAATATTTACTCTGTGCCTACTATTGTACCAGACACTGTTCTAGAGGTTGAGGATTCAAGAGTGAACAAAAGAGATAAAAGTAAATCTCTGCTGTGGTGGTATGAAGGTGCATATATCCCCCCAAAACATGTTCTTAAATCCATTCCTGTGGGCGTGAACCCATTTTAAATAGGATCTTTTGATAAGGTTACTTCAGTTAAGGTGTGGCCAAACTGAATCAGGATGGGTCTTTACCCTACTCCGTGAGGCCTTCTAGAGAAGGCCACAGAGAGAAAGGCATGGGGAGCAGCCAGAAGCTGGAAGTCAACGGAATCCGGAAGAGAAAGGAGAAGGCACTGTTATGTACATTGCCATTTGACAGAAAAGCCAATAAGTTCCAAATATTGTTGGCTGGCCAGAAAATATCAACCCTGAGAGGAAGCAAGCTTTCTATCCTCTGAAACCTAGAGCCAGTAAATTCCTCTTGTTAAACCAACCTGTTGTATGGTACTTGTTTTAGCAGTTGGGAAACTGGAAACTAAAATATCCTAAAGTATGAAGCTTTTCTGTACTTCACAATATTTTATTTAGATTTTCACTGCATTTAGACATAAATCAATGCACAGAGGGTGTATTAGTTAGCCAAAGGGGTGCTGGTGCGAAATACCAGAAATCTGTTGGTCTTTATAAAGGGTATTTATTTGGGATAGAAGCTTACAGTTACCAGGCCATAAAGCATAAGTTTCACCAAAGTCTGTTGCCACATGTTGGAGCAAAACAGCTGCCAACATTTGCCAGGTTCAGGCTTATTGGGTTCCTGTCTTCCTAGGGCTCTGTTTCTCTCTGAGCTCAGCTCCTCTGTTTCCTCCACCAGGTCATACATAGACTATGAGGCTCTCTAGGCCTTGCCTGTCTCCGCAAGGCCAGCTGTGAATTGTCAGGTGAACAGCTCGTCTCTTTTCCCAGGGTCTTCTCTTCTTCCTCATGACCAAGCTCCTCTGTATGCCTGCTTCCTAGGGCTCCAGTTCAAGACTCTGCATGAGAGCTACAACTCAAAAAAAACTCCACCTCTGTCCTTTGCCATGTCTTTTATCTTTGAGACCCCACCCACCAAGGGGTGTGGCTCAACACCCTACTGACGTGGCCCAATGAAAGCCCTAATCATAACTTAATCATGCCGGGATGAACAGACCAGTTTACAAGCATAATCCAGCATCTGTTTTTGGAATTCATAACTATATCAAACTGCTACAGAGGGTATTTCTTTTTTTTTTTTTTTAAACTATTTGTGGAAGAAGCAAGCCGTAGTTGCATAATACTTTATAAATGCCATCAGTTTCTGTAAGTCATTATTAAGAGATTTGTTAAGAGTATTAGAACCTTTATAACATATACACTGAAAGGCAACTGGGGGAAAGAAACATCAGCTGGCAGCAAATAGCATTACTAGAGGAAGGTCACTGAAGAGTTTGATTATTCTCTCACCCTCCCTGTCTTCTTTTATCCCTCTCTCCCTTTCTCTCTCATAAAATCATATTCAATTAATTCCTACTTGAGTGACATTAGAAATGAATGTTTGCCACCTGGTTCTTCTGTTCCACAAAAATTTAACGAGGCATTAAGTAGCCATAAATCATTTACATATTTCAAGCAGATGCTCGTAAAAGAGCTCTCTTTTGGATATAGTCTGATCTCTCCAATATAAAGTTATTCAGGGGCAGCATGCTTCTGGGCAGTGGGTCAAGCTGTATCTGAAAGAGTCAGCAGTGCATTCAGAGAGTGATTGTAGTAGCAAATGAGGACATAAGTGGCCTGTTGCTGAAAGGATTCAGCAAAAGACCAAGCTCCCCAAAAGCCTCTACATTACAGAAACGAAGAAATGAACAAGGAGAAACTCATTGCTTGGAGTGTTTTTATGGCATTACTCAATCAGATAAGTGCTCCCCAATGAAATCTGATTTCATTGTGATCTTGAAACTACGTATTCAGTATTGACTTAGCATCAGTAGATCATTGCTACTACTTATTTTTTTAAGATTTATTTGTTTGTTTATTTTTATTTATCTCCCCCCCACCCCAGATGGTTCCCTTGTCTGTCTGCTCATTGTTTGCTCGCCTTCTCCAGGAGGCACCAGGAACCAAACCCGGGACTTCCCACATGGGAGGCGAGTGTCCATTGGCCTGAGCCACATCGCTCCCCACGGTCTGCGGCATCTGCTGGCTTGTGGCATCTGCTTGTTTTGGCATCTGCTTGTTGCAGTGGGTGCGGCATCTAGCTTATTGCAGTGGTACGGCATCTAGCTCGTTGCAGCAGGTTGGGTGTCTGCTCATCTTCCTTAGGAGGCACTGAACCTGCGACCTCCCATTTGGTAGGTGGACACCCAACTGGTTGAGCTACATCCACTTCCCTCATTGCTACTTCTTAATACTGCCCTACTCATTTTTTTTTTTTTTGTATATTTAATAATTTATTATAAAGCTTCTCTACAACTTTTAAAGGTGAGAGGGTCTATATGATTTTTTATAAAATGAAAAAGCATGATTTAGAATGTCAGTCTTCTACTACTTAAAATGTGTCTATATTAATGGTATTTCCATTCAATGTAGAGAAAAACTATGATAAGGATAACAATGATGATTAATGGTTTACTTTTAGCAGACTACAATAACATCACCTAAAATGGTTTTGGTGACTACAGAAAAATATCTATGAAGGTTTATGATTGCATTGAATCGAATCATTACCTATTATCTAATTGTCTGCTCTTACATTCTTTATCCTTTGGGATTACCATTCTAAAGTTTAGTCACACCAGCAAACTGAAACAGATCTTGATGTAAATAAAGAATTTATATTAAGATTACTCATCTATGTAACAGTATTTTAGAAATAAATTTCTGCCTTGTCTGTCCACTAGTAACAGTGTGGTGTTTAAGGTTTGATCTGGTCTTTCATGGGTGCAGTTAGCTACAAATGATATGGTTATGTTTGCATACTTAATTTCAAGTGTTCTTTGTGTCCTTTACTAGACAGTAATTTATTTCTGGTTCTAAAAAACAGGGAAACCTCAGTTCTGTAGTAGCCAGTGCTTACCAGCAGTCGATTTTTTTTCCCCCTTACAAAACTTGTCATTCACCCATTACCCATTTCTATATAATGACAAAGTCATTTGTTAAAACCTAACTGGAAGATTAAGCTTTTGTATCATCCTAAGTGACTGAATCATAACAGATTGTCATTTCTAAGAACTAGCCTTTCTTTTCCTAAGTGTCTGTAGGTGTTTTGTAAACTTCTTAGACATGATGTTACTTTAATTCAGAATAGCAAGTCTTTCTGGAGTACTTATGTTTGTTTTCTTGGTAGTTTTTCTTTTGAAAGTTTGAAAGTAGTAATTACATCTCTATATATTGTGATTATTCCCTGGTCTGTGTTTTGAAATTCTTTCCCTTTTTCCTAATTTAGTTGAAAATGTGTTTTAGATATTGAATTTGTTTAAATATTGAATGCTTTCGTTAAAGGCACAATTATAATCAAACTGGTTGTACTTTGAAGACAGACTTAAAAAAACAAAAAAATAAACAGAATTTAAAACATTTATGTGGTAATGATAGATTAATGTAATAAATAGATATCCTAAAACTCAAAGTGCCATAAGCATATAGTACAGATCACAAAAGTGCTTTGACCAAGTTACAACCCTAAAACATGACCTGTTTTACAGTACCTAAGTAACTGCAATTAAATTTCTCAGTATAGTCTTTTCTTTTTAAAACGATTTAAACTGGAATTATTTAAACCAATTTTTAATTCTGAAAATATAAAAGTACTAATATAAGATAAAAAATGCTAAAAGTACATTTTGGTATACTTTTCATATGTAGTTAAATATATATAGTTCCAAGCAGATAGTGCTATAAATAATGAATGAGAAGAGAACAAATTCAGTGACCTAATATATAAGGAAGTCATTAAGGATTACAAAGGTGAAAATACTTATCTAAATAAGAGCTCTTCTGAACTCTGAGGAAAAGTCGCAGTTTTCTTAGCTTAGGCCCCATATTTAAATATGTGCTAAATTTTATGTATGTAAAAAAGGTGTTTTAAACTAGCTCTGGTGGTTTTTCCAGTAATGATAGATTTGCATTGCTGAGTATCTGTACTCATTAGTGCAGATGCTGATGAAGTATGATACATTAAAATTTTTTAATCATTCAATATTTTGAGCATCTAAACCATAAACAGATCCAAAAATAAAAAAACAATTCATAAATCGGGGCCATTTTAATGTTTTGGGTTTTTTTTTCCTTTTCCTTAAACAACATAGTAGTTTTCTTGATGACTGCATAAGGCTGTTTGGTAGTATTCAGAAACATTACAGTAATGGTGGTTTTCCTGATTGATATATGTAGTCTTCAACAATTATAAGGAGCTACTTGTATGAAACTGCTGTCAAACCAGTAAGACTGCATTTATGCATCCATCATTTTCAGGATTGTTGGTAATCTGTGCATTTTTCCCCAAATAACCTTGCCTCCTTGTGTCACAAGGCTGAGCTCACTCACACTCACTACAATGACGGTACCTTTGGTAATAACACCCAAGATTGTATGTAATGGAGATGATGGATTCCTCTTTATACCAAGTATTGGCAGGCAAAAAGTAGCCTTAAGTTCAGGATGTGTTACATGAGCCTTCTTGAAACGTAAGCCCATTGGCCTAATGAATCTTTCATATTTAGGTGGTTTTCGTGTAAAGCCATCTCCAACAAAACAGACTTTAGTAACCATCCTCTTCCATGTTTTTTTTTTCTCTTTCCTGTTGGAATAACTTTTAATACTTCTGTTTCTCCCTGGGCATGTACTTTGGGCAGAGGGACTTCCCATTTTCCCGCTTTCTCTTTTCGTTTTTGTTTAATCATATTGGAAGGTACTTTAGCTCAGCTCTGTCCCTCTCTGTCCAGCAGATAGGCAGGTACTGCACCCTGTGGAGTTTTCTCATCGTTCTTTTGTTTGGTGTTTCTCTTTTCATGCATTTTGATAGTCTTTTTCATTTGTATTTTCTCAGCATGGTGCTGTTTATGGTAGAGCTTGGCCTTCAAGCCAATCATCTTTTTTGCCTCCTTGGAACGTTCATGAGCCTCTCGACTTTCTTTCTTTCTCTTTTTCTCATGGTAATCCAAACAATATCCATAGCGCTTATGGTGTAACTCAATATATTCATTTTGTGGCATGGTGAACGCCGCAGAGCCACCAGGCACAGCCACAAGAGCACGAAAAAGCTGTACTTTTCGGGTCTTAAAGACCCATGAGTCGACTCCACGCAACCTGCGACAGGAAAGCCCTACTCATTCTTAATTCCAGTTTTTCTCAAATTAGAAGACAACTAGCAATAATTTCATGAATTGATATAATATTAAAAAGAATATGCCTCAGAGGGACTGAATTACTATTTAACTGTCAATTTATCACCCAGAAAAAATACATACACACAACCTACAAACTTCTCAGCAATATACAATGTGGCTTATAATAAGAACAGAAAAAAATTCTCACATACACAAATTATTCTGTTTGCATGAGTAGTCATTGAGCATTCCAGTCAGTTAAACCATGGAAACTTTGTGTTCTTTCTCTAAACATTTTTAATAGAAATCCTTCTGTGAAATACTATAATTAAGCAGAGGGTATCAGACAAATATAACCTCTTCTTAAGGTTTAATGATCATTTCTTCCTGTACTTTCCAGTGATACAGTGATGCCCCCAAGACACATCTGACTCTACAGAGCTGTTTACCCCTATAATAATGGCCCCAGAAAGAGTGTTTTCCCATGCTGTGCCTGTCTGGCCTTTAATTTTTTGGTCTCCATTTAGATGTGTGGGGGTCAGTATACTTACTTTTATCAACAACACAGCATGTTTCTTCATTTACTGTCCCCTTGTAATTTCTACAATATATTATGTTCTGAAAGGTAGAAGGCTCATTTGATCATACTGTGTATTAAATGGTTTTCCTATCTTTAATCATAAGTAAAATAAAGAAACAGTTGAATAGTTTAGGTTAATTATGGCCCAAAGGGGAAGTACAAAGTTAACTGCAATAAAATTTAAATTGCTGTATTTCAAAAATAATCAACAGCAATAAAATGATCATTATCACATGGAGTCTTTAGAGATTTATTATGCAGCTTACTAAAGTTGCATATACTACCCAGAGTAAGTTTATAAAATAAGATCTAACATTAAGCTAGGTCTAGATTTTACTGAAAGAAAAGTCACATTGACCTAAAATATTTTCAGGTTGAAGCAGTGAAAATATTTCAGAGTTCCATGGTATTTGGTAAAAATTTGTGTTGCTTTGATAATTATTAGAATGGCATGGAAAAAAATTAAAAACTGGGGAAAAAATACATACACACAACCTACAAACTTCTCAGCAAAAACAAAAACAAAAACAACAAAAAAAAACACAACAACTTGTATTTGAAGGCAGAAGAAACCCTTTGGAGATAAACACCATGCCATTCTTCTTTTACGATAGTAATTTTAAACTCTGCACGCATAATACAATTGCCAGAAAAGCTTTCTAAAAATTCTGATGCCTGGGGCCTACCCTAGACCAATTAATAATTCAGAATTTCTGGGATAATCTTATTTCCTTTTTCAAAAACTTGGATCATTGTGGTCAGAAACTCTTGGGCACAAAAGGAGTATCATGGGCCCAGGACACTTGGGAATTCCATCTATGATGGGGGAAAGAGTTCCCTACCTTGGGGAAGTATATACTTTTCAACTGCAGATTTAATCACTGACCCCACCCACCTTTGAACCCTATGAATAATGCTCAATGGGCTTTATCTTCATTCTTTCAAAGCAGTTTATTGAATGGTCATTGTGAACTAGGCAATGTGTTTAAATATTGGAGATACGATGGTGAAAATAGCAAACACCAAAATTGAAAAAACTGAAGAATATAAACTTCAGGAGCTAATGTAGCCCCAACTCCTTGTTGAGGGGTTCAATCAATAGTTTTTGGAAAGAAGGAAAGATGGAAGGTCCTCTAATTTTATGGATCTTAAAATATAATGAGATAATAGTAAGCAAATAATTGCAGAAGTGGAAGTTGTGCTAAGTTCTAAGAATGAATTGAAAAGCAAGTGGGAAGAGAGGTTTTAAGAGAGGAAGCTACATTTGAGCAACAAAAAGGCTTTCAGGAGATAACTCTTATGCAATATAGAATACCAAGCTAAGTTTCAATTTCAAAAGTAAAGGTTCATAAGTACAATCGTCAATATCAAGGGCCTGGCATAATGATCTGTCTTCCTTCACTAGGCACTGCCCATGTTCTTGGGATTCTTGCTGTCCTATAAGAGAATGTAGCAGAACTCCCCAGGATGGGAATTCAATATTCTTTCAGTTATTGTGTGAGTCTCCACCCACCGAGACAATGCCCCATGAACACTTGAACATATTCATGAGCCATAGACACATGCCCCAGGTACACCCCTCCCCACATATCCCTCATCACCGACACCCCACACCAAGTGATCCCCTCCTGCCACAGTTGTAGCCCTTCTGTGATCCGAAACCTCTCCAAAAACAAAACCAACAAAATAACCAAATAAAATTAATAAGAAAATGAAATAATAATAGCTTTTAAAATGTAAACTATAGTCCACAGTTAGTAACAATGCTTCAGTTCAGCAATTGTAACATGTACCATACAATTGAAGGGTGTTATTAATGTGGGAAAGTGTGGGAGGGGGAGGGAGTGGGGATATGGGAATCCCCTATATTTTTATGTAACATTTTATTAATTTAAAAAAAGAGAGGAAGCTGTTTTAAATTGGAAGGTTAGGAAAAAACTCTGTGGAATTCACACTTAAAATGAGAACTGAAAGTGTAGAATATTAGTTCATTATGTGAAGAATTGGCTACATGCATGGAAGTGTAGGATTCAATGTAAACTAGCAATACTAATATCTCAGGGGCTTTCTCTTTGCAATCTCTTCTATCCTTAGAGAGTTAGGAGGGTTAGTGTCATTGGTAACTATATCATTGACCAAATGTCACCTAGGAATGTTCTTCACAGAAAATGAATTACAAAGTTACAATTTAATGCAATACCTTACTTTTCACAAGGATGAAGAAAAGATTTATGCCTTTGAAAGTATCTCTAAACCACAACTGAAGCTATTATCTTCTGTTATTTAATGTCCTTTATTAGTAGGAATGGATTATTTCCTATACAGAGTTTTAACTCCAAGAAAATAGTTTTCTAAATCAATGTGCATAAAGTATTTTTTAGTAAATAGAAAACTATGTAATCCAACAAGTTTTCTTGTTTGATCCAATTATCAAGAATATTTAGTGCCAAATGCTCTGTCCAGCTGTTTTAATTTATTCTCTTTTGTTGTTTATCTCTACTGTTTTTTCCCTCTCTCTTTTCTCAGTCTCTTACTCAAGTTTCTCTTCCTCCATCTCCTTTTGAAAATGAGGGGTGAAACATATCAGAAGCGTAGAGACTTATCTTAGTTTACCGGCTGCAGTCACAAATACTAGGTTGGCTAACAAAAGGTATGCATTGGCTTGTAGTTCCAGAGGCTAAAATGCTCACTTCCTCCTGGGGCCAGTAGCATTCTGGCTGGCTGGTAATTCTTGAGGTTTCTTGGCTTTTCCGTCACATGGCAATGCACATGGCGATACCCTCTCCTTTCCATTCCAGGTTCATTGGCTTCCAGCTTCTTGCTCTTACCATTACTTTCTCTCTGTGGCTGTCTCTGTAAGGCATCCAGAAATAAGAGTAAGAACCATCCTGATTCAATTAGCCATATTGTAACTAAAAATAACATTTCCAAAAGTTCTTATTTACAATTCGACCATACCCAAAGGAAAGGCTTAAATTAAGAACATGATTCTCTGGGGTCATAATGCAACCTATCACAGGACCTTTTTCAAACTATAGGGTAGCTGCATTTTTATGCAAAGGATGGGCCAGTGAAAATATTACATAACCCAAATCTCTCATATTACAAGATAAATTTTCCATTGATCCAAATGGAAAGGGGGAATATTTTCAGGGCACTTAGATCTCCTATTTCTTGCCTTTAAAAATAATTTAAGCACAACAAATAACAAACAGTAAATAAAGGCTAAATTAAAAAGAAAGGTTTTAAATTCATAACAGCATCAGATTATAAGAGAGAGCTTCATCTGCACATTCCAGTCCCTGTCAAATCAAAATACTTCATGCTTGGTACAAACCACAGCTGACCCAGGGCTGCTTGGCAGCAACAGTGATCTCACGGTCATGAGGCCAGATTTTCCTGCCATTTATTCTCATTTGCCTTGCTTGGTTATATGACAATTTTTGTAAACTTAAAAATCTGTTCTAAGCTGCTCTGTAAATTTTCAGCACTATAATATTTTGCAGCATTCCCTTTCCCACAGGCACAGCTTAGTAAATCACAATAGCTGATTTGGCCCTCTTCCTGGAGTTGAACACTCCAGCACCCCTTGCAAATTTCT
This sequence comes from Tolypeutes matacus, assembly GCA_026826555.1. Classification (NCBI taxonomy): domain Eukaryota; kingdom Metazoa; phylum Chordata; class Mammalia; order Cingulata; family Chlamyphoridae; genus Tolypeutes; species Tolypeutes matacus. Next base: position 87,310,652 of record JAKSZT010053887.1, read on the forward strand.
ATTTCAGGGTTTGATTTTCAGAACTGTTAAGCTACTGAATAAACACTTAGATAACAACATTACAGGCTGTATTAGTCAGCCAAAGGGGTGCTGATGTGAAATACCAGAAATCTGTTGGCTTTTTTAAAGGACATTTATTTGGGGGTGGAATCTTACAGTTAACAGGCCATAAAACATAAATTACTTCCTTCACCAAAGCCTGTTGCCACGTGTTGGAGCAAGATGGCTGCCGGTGTCTGCAAGTGTGCAACCTTCCTCTTCCTCTTAAGGCTCTGTGGTCCCAGCTTCTTTCAATATCAGCTGTAGGCTGGGATAAATCTCCTCTCTCTCCCGGGGCTCATTTCTCTCTAGGGTCAGCTGCTCTGCTCTCTCCACAAGGCCACCTGTAAACTATCAGGGGAAAGGCTCATCTCTCGCCCTGGAGCCTCTGCAGTCTAATGGAGCCTTCTCTCTTTCCTCACGTATCTGTTTCTCTATGTATTTACTTCCCAGGACCCCAGCATTAAAACTCCAAACTGTCTGCTCTGCCATGTGGTGTTCTCTGTGAGTCCCTGCTCATCACTCATCCTACAGATGTGGTTCAATCAAAGCCTTAATCATTATTTAATCAAGTAAAAGTGTAACCTCTGAATCCAATCCAATTTATTACGCCCAGAGGAACAGACCAGTTCATAAACATAATCAAATATCCATTTTTGGAATTCACAAACAATATCAAACTGCTACACAGGCATACCTCATTTCATTGTGCTTTGCATTTATTGTATTTTCTTACAAATGAAGGTTTGTGGCAACCCTTCATTGATAAGTCCATTGGTGCCATTTTTCCCATAGCATGTGTTCGCTTTGTGTCTCTGTGCCACATTTTGGTAAGTGTCACAATATTTAAAAATTTTCATTACTGTTATATCTGTTATGGTGATCTGTGATCAGTGATCTGTGATCAGTGATCTTTGATGTTACTATTGTAATTGCTTTGGGGTGCCGTGGGCTGTGCCCATATAAGACGTCAAACTTAATCAATAAATGTTGCATGTATTCTAACTGCTCCACTGACCAGCCATTCTCCCATCTCTCTCCATCTTCTTGGGCCTTCCTATTCCTTTAGACACAACAATAATGACATTTGGCCAATTAATAACCCTGCAATGGCCTTAAAGTGTTCAAGCTAGCAATGATTAAAATTAATGAGGAAGGCATGTTGAAAGCACAGATAGACCGGAAGCTAAGTCTCTTGTGCCAAACAGCCAAGTTGTGAATGCAAAGGAAAAATTCTTGAAGGAAATTAAAAGTGCCAATCCAGTGAACACACAAATGATAAGAAAGCAAAACAGACTCATTTCTGATACGGAGAAAGTTTTAGTGATCTGGATAGAAGATCAAATCAGCCACAACATTCTCTTAAGTCAAAGCCTAATACAGAGCAAGGCCCTAATGCTTTTCAATTCTTTGAAGTTTGAGAGTGGTAATGAAGCTGCAGAAGAAAAATTGGAAGCTAGCAGATTGGTTCGTGAGGTTTAAGTAAAGAAACTTCATCCATAACCTAAATGGCGAGGTGAAGGACAAGTGCTGATATAGAGCTGCAGCAAGTTATCCAGAAAATATAGCTAAGAAAATTGATGAAGTTGCTAGAGTAAACGACTGATTTTCAATGTAGACAAAACAGCCTCATTTTGGAAGATGATACCATCTAGGACATTCATAGGTAGAGAGGAGAATTCAATCCCTGGCTTCAAAGCTTCTAGGGACAGGCTGACTCTGTTGTTAGGGGCTAATGCAGCTGGTGACTTTAAGTTGAAGCCAGTGATCTTTTACCATTCTGAAAATCCCAGGACCCTGAAGAATTTTGATAAAACACTTTTCCTGTGCTCCATAAATGGAACAAAAAGCCTGGTTAATAGTGTATCTGTTTACAAGGTGGTTTACTGAATATCGTACACCCACTGTTGAGACTATTGCTCAGAAAGAGATTCCTTTCAAAATATTACTGCTCATTGGCTATGTTTCTGATCACCTAGGAGCTCTGATGGAGATGTACAATGAGATGAATGTTGTTTTCATGCCAGCCAACACAACATCCATTTTGCAATCATGGATCAAGGAGTTATTTCAAATTTCAAGTTTTATTATTTAAGAAATACACTTTGTAAAGCTGTTGCTGCCATGGATAGTGATTCTTCTGATGGATCTGGCCAAAGTCAATTGAAAACTTTCTGGAAATAACCTATTCTAGGTACATTTGTGATTCATGGGAGGAAGTCAAAATATCAGCATTACCAGGAGTTTGGATGTGAGGAGGGGATGAGGAAGGATAGGTAGTGTGTTCATTTCCTTATCTTTCATAGCAGGAAGTTGGTGTAGACATAATTTTTAAAAAGACCTCAAACTCTTGAAGTTTTTAATTATATGTATTTTTCTGTGCTTCAGTGTTCAGTAATATATATTATAGTAAAGACATGAATATCTGAAACTTAGGAATTTTTTAGATATTTTGTAATAATAAACTTTATTTTTAGAGAAGTTTTAGCTTTAGAAAAAAATTACACTGAAAGTATGGGGAATCCCCATATAGCAACCTCCTCACCCACACTCCCACCCACACACATAGTTTCTCCCATTGTTAACATCTTACCTTAGTGTGGTTCATTTGTTACAGTTGATGAACCAATATTGAAACATTGCTACTAACCAAAGTCTATAGTTTCCATTATGGTTTGCACTTAGTGCTGTTCAATTTTATAGGTTTTTACATGTATAATGTCATGTGTCCATGACATAGTATCATGCAGAACAATTTCACTGCCCTAAATATGCCCTGTGTTCCAGCTATTTATCCCTCTCCCTCCCTTCTGAACCCCTAGCAACCTCTTATCATTATTATATCAATGTTACATTCTTGTTTGAGGCTCTGTTAACTGTGGAAGTTTGTAAAACCTGCCTGAGCCCTGAATAAGAGTAACCTCTGGAATGACCTCCGGACTCACTTTGAAATCTCTTAGCCATAAAAACTCATTTTTATTTAATGTGTCCTTCTTTCAGTCAAGATCTTTTTCCAAATGCATTGTTGGTTAGCACTTGGTAATAATCCCTTGGTGCCGGGAAGGCCCACCTTAATACCTTTAATTTCATTTTATTTTTAAATCATTTTAAATCATTTAAAAGTGTTTTGTATTCTCTCATCCTATCTTCCTGAAAATGTTTTTTATCTAGCTCTTAATTTTTAAGTTGTCTATCTGTGATATATGCAAAAAATGTCAAGAATGACACTCATCCAGTTAATTACTTAATATTTCTAAATGACACCTTAGTTTTACCATTTTAACTTTTTGTATTGCTTGAATGTGTTTTAACATGTGTACCATATTTACAAAAATGAAATTTACTATTTATTACAATTGAAAATATGAACATTCTCATCTTCTCTTAACTATTTAACTTACCAATACAAAATACAAACAATGCCCCCCCCCAAAAAAAAAAAAAAAAAAAAAAAAAACTACTAAGATTTTCTTAGAGCACCAAGTCTCCTTCCAGGTTAAAAAATTCTGTTCTTCTTTCTGTTTTATGGTTCCATACTTAAGACATTTGGAACCTGGTAATTCAAAAAGAAAAATTATGCTTTGTGTCAATAGTTTATTAATTTATGGCCTTTCAGAAACCAGCCTGTGCTCAGTGGTACATGAGCACTGAAGACAAACTTGTACATTTCTGGGCCTTCAGCTGCCTCTGTTCCTTAAAAAATGTTAGAACCAATTGGGCTGACTTCCTCTGCTGCTGACCCTCAAAGCTTTCCAGGTCCAAGGAGAGGTGCATGCAAGCTTCCACACGCCAACTCCACCTCCACTCCATGGAATTAACCTAGAACCAGAGGTATAGGGGTTGGGATGACCCATGGCTGGTGTGACTGAGGCGGGATGTGGAGAGTGGCTATCACAAGGTCTAAGAGGTTAATCAGACACAGGCCAGTCTTGTCCAGAAGTGGCTGTCAATGACAGTGCTTTTGTATGACTTTTAAAGTACAACCGGTTTCAGAATTTAGGGATGTCACTATTCATAATTGAGAGGTAAAGCAAAAAGGGGAAAAATCAAGCACTCAGACAAGAAGAACTAGAATGGATCAAAGGTGACTATATCCTATGGGATGGGAAAACCTATAGAATGCTCTCTATGGGGCTTTTTACCAAATCAAAATAGTATTATAAATAACTTAGGGAGTTATGGAGCCCTCTTCCCCTTATTGTTATTGTTTTCAAAATATGTGTCTTTTAAGATATATAAACTACCTTTAGGTTTACTCTGTCTTTTAAAAAGACTGTAGATCACCTTGCAATCAAAATTGAAATAAATAAATATTTCTCATTGAAATATTAACACGGTAAGTATTCCTAGGCTTTGGTAATTCTTAATGGAAGCCAGGACTTCATTGTTTGGAGTAATATGAGCTAAAGCCTCAGCAGGTTCAGTGTTTCATTTATTGAACATCAACATCAACATCAACAATATGACAAAAGATTTAAATGTCAAAAAATGAAATTAAAAATAAGAAGAATCATTGTAGGATTGCAGAATTTGGAAGGCCTTTCCAAAGTATGGTATAAATCCCAAAAGACAAAGGGTTAATGGCTGGTTAAACACATGACAGGAAAAAAAAAAATTCTGCCTGACAAAGATGATAAAGTTAAAAGATAAAGTAAACTGGAGGAATGTGGAAGAAAGTCTGGGAAATATTTTTAGTGCTTGTGTGAAATATTGAATAGACAGCAATAGATCAAATTTGTTTCAATAAACTGTGCAACCTTGGGACCAGATTTCTGGCAGGCTATTCATAGTCTCTGATAAAGCATTTGGCTAGCACATGTGTTACCCCATCCTCTGCAAAGGAGGTTCTCATTACTGGTACATCCTTCTTTCTTGGAAGTTTTAGTCTTTGCACCCTTGGAATTCAACAAATTAAGTCCTCACTGTCTGTTAAGGGAAAGATCCTTTTTCTTCTGACATTAAAATTATGTATAATGTATAAAATTCATAGTATTTTAAAGGAACAAATGTGCTCCCCAAATTGTAATTCCTGGAGAAATGTTCCTAAACTCTTTGATTAAATATTTACAAAGATAGGAAGCCCATTGTTCTTCCAAGACAGTCCATTCATTCTGAGTACTTTTAATTGTTCTTGGTATTGATACAAAATCTGCCTCCCCTCCATTAGGCACCCCACCTTCACCCTACCACTTTTCTCCTCTAAAACCATATACAGGAAATTTATTTATTTTTTTCTTTTCAAATGTGATTCATTGGTGGGGGAGGTAGTAAATCTTTTTCAGGTAGAAAAATTCTGAGCCCCTCACCTATTCAATGTGTGATGTGATTGCAAGGCCTTTATTCTGGTCAAACTCCTTATTTATCAAAATTCTCCTTATTGTGGTATGCTAAACATCTGCTAATTTTCTACACATGTGCTAAACAGATTACAGTGGAATCACTACTTCTCTTTCTCTCTCTTTTTTTTTTTTTTTTTGCCAGCTGCCTCATGTTATTGGCTCATTTTTAGCTAGTATTCAAGTAAGGTCTGCAGGACACTGTTTGTTTTCCTACAAACATTTAAGTCACTTTTTACTTACTCTGATTGAAATACCTTTTAGCGTGAGCATTACTCACTATTTGAAATTTGCTTTCATCTTCTAAACTTCAGAAAGAATATGCTAGCACTCAGTATAGTTTTTGGCTGAAACCCAGTCCTTGCATTTTATCTCCATGCTTATAGGAGGAAATTGGGATGAATGTGGAGGAGTTAGTCCTTTTATTTATTTATTTTTCTTATTTTCAAACTTGTTTAGTTTGAGTTCTCAACATTGAGGTCATGGATAGTGGTTAAAAGGCAGAAGTGGGGTTGTGTAGGGGTGGTGAGGGAAGGTGGGATATTACTAAAGATAATTATTGCAAAAGGTTCCTGAATAGATTTTTTTTTAAACAGATTGAATAAATTATATGGTTCATAAGAATACATGTATAGATTAGGAAAATATAAATTTATTTAAATGTGCCAGTGTGTTTAGGTCAAGGTTTTCTCATAATTTTCTTGATCCATGGTTGCTATAATTAATATGATTATAGAAGGGCCCGGAATTTTTTATATTAAAAATTGTACCTTATAGTAGAAAAAATTGTCTCTTATTCTAAAATTCCAATTTTAGCCCAATAATTCTTCAACATTTGTTATCCACAAATATACTAATTTTGATGTGGTTTTTTTTGCAATATAATCATGTTTTTGTTTCTTTTTCTTAAATGTCTTTAAGTTTTCATAAGACTGTAAATTCAACTAGCTACTAGGAATTCTTTAGAACAATATGAATAGCTCTATTGCACTCTGTTGAGCTGTCTGGGAACTTGTCTTCCATTCAATACTAGGTTATTCAGTAAACAATCTAAGTGTGTGATCACCAGAAAACATGGGCACCCAAAACGAAAATCACCAAACCTAATAAAAGTTATTAGTTTTAGCAAGTGTACACATTTATCTTTATTTGAAAAATTAGATATATATTATGGTTTGAATCATTTGTGAGGGAGGAGGATGGTCTCAGTGCATGTACCATGATCGTTTAGGTGTCTAGGTTCTTGGAGGTCTTAGTCTCATACTGCTTCACTTGATACCTGCTGCTGCCCTAGTGGTCCTAGAAGGTTTGTAGTTCACTTAGTGTGCTCTTACTTAGGACTGTTTGTAATCCAACCTTTTATACATAACTGACAGTACTCTCCCTATTCATTTCCATTGTACTGTCTGCTATGGTGTCAGCTTGTCCTGGTTTGCCTGGGATTTTCCCAGTTTAAAACTGAAAGTCTCATGTTCTTGGACGCCCCTTAGTCCTGGGCAAACTGGGATAGTTGGTCACCCTACAGGCCCCTTGCACCTATCATTACCAGCTCCCATCTCCTATGCTTAGGCATTGTCCATATGGGCTTTAGAGGCTAAGGCATTATTAGTGTTCAGAGTGTTTTTTGTTGTTGTTGTTGTTGATTTCTTTTTCTAAGCATTCCTTTCCTTTTCTCTTTCCCTATGAAAATGTTGGAGAAGCCCCTGATGCCTGTTTGACATCATTTTTAGGCTCTTTTAGTATTTGAAATTGTATTATGAATTGCTACTGAGGAATTTTTGTTTTGAATTTCTTTCAGCAATTCCACAAAATAAAATTTTCTCCCTTGCCACCTAGACTTTATGGCTTCAGTTTATTTATCATAGTGTTTGGGCGACTCAGTAATTATGAAGGCAACAAATTGTGCAACATGGTAAAGGAAAACCATGTTTTTAGGAATTGTGAATCCTGAATTTGAGTCCTCGATTGGTTATCACCTAGCTGCAGGATCCTGGATAAATCTTGTTTCCTCTTTAGGCCTTGGTTTCTTCCTCTGTAAAAGAAGTAGACTTTTCTAGACTGTCCCTAAGGTTATAATTTATTTTCAACTGGAAGCACTCTCAGTCAGTTTAGGAGCAGAGCATGATTGCCTTGTGAACCAAGTATTCCTGCTTTTTTCTGGAGTCCTTTTGAAGTTTTTTCTTTATCTCACTAGCCTGGCTTCTCAGCCCAGAATCTAGTGCCCATCCCTATATCAGACCAATAACCAATTTGGCCCATAGTGTCTTTTTCAAATGAAGACTTGGTGCTGTAGCTAGATGCATAATGGATCAGGAGTCTTCAATATCAGCTGCAGGTTTGATCATTTGCTAAGAGGACCCACAGGACTCAGCATGTTGTTTACTCAGTACTATAATTTATTAAAGCAAAAGGATACAAAGAAAAATCAGCAAAGAGAAACATGCCTGGGGCAAAGTCTGGAGAAAATAAGGGATGGGCTTCTAACAGTCCTTTCTTAGTGGAGTCACACAAGATGCTCTTAATTCCCCTAGCAACATGTTGTGACAACATGCACAAAATGTTGTCTTACCAGGGAAGCTCCTTTCAGACTCAGTGCCCAAGGCTTTGACTAGGTGTGGTCACTCTCTTCTTAGCACATTTTAAAATTTGAAACTCCTAGAGAGAAAGCAGGTGTTCTTTATAAATCAAGTTATTTGTATAAACAGTTTAGTCACAGGACCAATTCTTACCAGAGAAAGTTGGGAACCCTCCTGAAATACAGTTTCTCAGATGCCAGCCAGCGGCTAACCTGCAAGCAGGCCTTTCTAAGGATGGAAGTCTACGGCCTGGTATATGAACTCTTTTTCTACACATCATAAATTTCAGTGTTTGCTCCAAGCCCCTTGACCTCTTGCTATTAATTGAGACAACCTGAATACTGCAAACAAATTGACTTTGAGAAGTAACTCAGAAGTTCCATTCCTGGCTCTGCTACTAATTTATTGGCTGACTTTAGTTAAGTTGTTTAACGTGTTTGAACCTTACTTTCTTCATCTGCAAATTGGAGATAATGGTAACTACATAAGGCTTTTGTTAAAATAGACAAATTATTTTATACACATTTACACATAAGACCTAAGTGATACAATATTACTTTCCCTGAGTCCATTCATTCAAAACCTATTTATTTAGAACCTATTATGTGCTGAATACTTTGATAGGCCCTGGAGGTGTAGTGATGAACAACAGTACTTCTTGCTCTTTGGGAATTTATAGTGTAGTTGGGGAGAGAGAGACATTAAATTCAAATAATAACATTGAAAATTAATAGATAATTAAAATTTTGGGTACATGCTCTGAAGTTAGAGAGTGAAAATGTATAATAGGTATTGACCTATTCTAGTAGGCCAGGGAAGGTCTCCCTGAGGAAATGGCACAGGTGTAAGAATCTCAAGTGTGAGTAGGCAGTGGGCATAAAAGAGATCAGGCAGGGGCTGATGTTCTTGCATTGGCTCTTCTCTCATGAAAGGGAGCAGGCATTGTCAGAGAATCAAAAGAAGTTCAGTGTGGTTGGAGAAGAGAAAGAGAGCAAAGGGGAGAGAGGTAATGGATGGAGTTGGAGAGGAGAGAGGTAGTCAAGGGCAACTTCACAGTAATGGAGTTTGGCCACTATCCTGGGGGCTATGGAAAACCATTTAAGTGTTCAGTTGCTCCAGTGGGTGTAGCTCAGTGGTTGAGCACCTGCTTTGCCTGCACAAAGTCCTGGGTTCCATACCCAGTATGTCCTAAAAGAAAGTGTTCAGTGATGGGGTAATCTGATCAAATATCCAAGTGTTTTTAAAAGATGCCTCTGCTTTCTTTGTAGAGATATGATTAGGAGGTTATTGCAGTAGACTAGACTGTTCAGGATGGTATGATGAGTTTAGAGTAATAACTTGCTTGGAGATGGAGAGAAATGGAGCGATTTAAAAAGGCATATCTACAGTACTTGCTAAATTAATTGAATGAACAGCTTCAAGTCAAACTGTTTCTACATAGTTGTTGGTTTTGTTTTTTTTAGGGAGATATTAGGGATTGAACCCAGGACCTTGTACATGGGAAGCAGACACTCAAACCACTGAGCTACACCCACTCCCCCCATAGACTTTTAAAAAGATTGAGTGTATGGCTCTGTTAGAGAAAAGGTGGAGTTAATAGTTTTCTGAGATTTGCACATCAACTAAAACCTACCTTACCCATGCATCTGTTGAGTAAAAATAATAATAATAATTATAAGATAGTATCTAAGAGTATGCCAGCCACTTTTGTATTTTAACTCATTTAATTTTCACAGCAAACCTATGAGTTAGGCACAATTATTACACATCGTTTATTGATAAGAAACAGATGAGATACATTATAAACTGTATAGCTGGGATTGGGATCCAGATAGTCTTGTCTTCACATCCACACAGCCAACTATAGTGGCAAACTATGACCTGCAGCCCAAAATATGGCTCATGGCTATTTCTATACAGCCTTCCCACTGACTAGCACCAACTAAGAATGTTTCTTTCATTTTTACAGGGTTGTAAAAAAAAAAAAAAAAAAAGGAAGAGTGAGTGCCAGAGATTATATGTAGCCCATGTGGCCCATGAAGCCTAAAATTTGTACTGTTTAGCCCAGCAAAGGTTATGACTATAACAACTGTTTTTTAAAATGCAAATATATTTTATTCATTTTATTTATTTACTTTATCCATTTTAAATACCCCCACCCCCACCCGTTTGCTGTTTTGTGTCCATTTGCTGGGCAATTCTCTGTGTCTGTTTCCTGCCCTCTCTTCTCATCCTTCTCCTCCTGTATTCACTGGGATTTGATCCTGGGGACCTCCAATGTGGGAAAAGATGCATTCTGCCACCTGCACCACCTTAGTTCCTGTTTTTTTGGCACGTCTCGTCTTGGCTCTCCCTTGCGTCTCTCTCCTGTTATGTCATCATCTTGCTGCATGGCTCAGTGGGGCCTGGCATGCCCGTGCAGGGGGCCCAGCAGCACACGCGGCTTCTATATTTTTTTCTTTATTTTACCAGGAGGTCCTGGGGATCGAACCCAGGTCCCTCTATATGGGAGACGGACGCCCAACCATTGGAGCCACATCTGCGCCCCCGATAATTAGTTTTAATCACCTCCTGAGGAAGGGATTCTGCCCCAGAGTTATGGAGATAACCAAACACACCACCCTTGACACTGAATAGGTGAGATCAGCAGTTTATTAGTGGTATATACTCACTCTGGCAGAGGAGGATACTGCCCTCCCCACAGGGCTGCATGGAACCTGAGAGAACAGAGTGAACAACCAGGGTTTCTAGGAGGCAGGCTTTGTAGTATCAAGAGGGTGAGGTGTTTCCCTGTTCCTAGACATTCTATTCTATCATTTCTTGGGTAAATATTTCAGTATGTGCCACTAAATTAAAGACTCTTTTTAAAAAAAATTACGTCTGTGTTGTTATCATGCAAAAAATGATGTCTTAGTATTAATACATATACAATCAGTATTCAAATTTCTCCAATTTTCTCATGAATGTGTTTTTGCAGTTAGTTTCTTACAGTCCATACCCAACTAAAGTTTTGTTTGAGTTGTTTCTTAATTCAATTATTATAATAGAACAGTATCTCTTTCCCACCCCACCCAGCCTTTTGTCCCGTAGAATTTCTCATGTTTTGGATTTTTTGGATTGCATCTCTTTCCTCTCACTTATGTTCTTCTATTTATTTCTGGTAAACTTGTAATGTAAAATGTATCAGATTCACGTTAAATTTTGGCAAGAATACTTCATAAATGAAGAGAAAGATGAATTGTTAAGCAAAAGCTGGTGAGTGGTGTCAGCACTTCTTTTACTTTCCCCAATTAAGATTTCTTTCTCATTACATAATGACATTGAATAACAGAGTAAGATGAAACAGATATTTGTATGTAATGTTATTAAACATACCTACCTTTCACAAAGTTAATTATTATTTGGTTTTGGCTTTTTATAATTGGCAATAGTACTGGGAAACAACAGGGATCTTCATTTGGCATAAGATTGTTAGATATGGTCAGGCAACACATTTTTAAACTTTGCCTTCTGAGTCATTGGATTGTGTAACATTTCTGTCTACCCGAGGGTCTGGCCAACATAATTTCCCTATTAGAGATAAAATCATCACCTTAATTTTATACTGGAAATGGTAAGTGTTTAAATCTGTCCAGTCAAAATTAAGCTTATCATTAATTCATATGATTTATGTAGAAAATATCTTTAAATAAGTCCTTTTATTACAGAGAAAAGAGATTTTAAAAAGGTAGACTCTTTACTCTTATAAAATAAATTCTGGTATCCTCCATTTAAAAATTTATATGCATAGTAACATGTCAGATCTTCTTACTCAGTTAAGTCCAGTTTGAAACATTATAGATATAATCTTGTTTTAAAAAATAGAATAGTTAAAAAATATCTTAAATATATTTATTTGGGCTCGGCAACTTTAATGGAAATTACTTTAAAATATTAATATTTACAGTGATGAAAATCGTGTACGAAATACCTCTTTCTTGGAGAATGTTGGTATTTATGTACAAGGAAAAAGTTTCTCTTTTTTGTCTGATTAATGCCTGCATTTACTATTTCTTCATATGTATTGTATTTATTTATATTTTATTTTTAAATTATTTTCAAAATTTGATTGAAAATTGCCCTGTTTATATAAAATTATTTTTAACTGATTTCCATAGAGGACATTTAAGAGCTTTTGAATTTTTTCTAATTGGTAGCACACAAGTGATAATTGAATGATATAGCTTAGTGCCTACAATGCTGAAAATATGCTATTTTTGCTTTCTTAGTGCATAGGCCTTCATATATCCTCAGATTAAGAAAAAAAGGTTAGCTCCTTGGCAATTGCCTATGTACTAATTTCTTTTATAACTTTTTAAATATACCATCTTTTTGATAAAGAAAATCCTTAAAAGCTTCTACAGCTATTGTGAAATAACTCTTAAATTCAACCTCTTTCTACTAAGAAGGCAGTTCTTTTGGATTGAAATAATAAGCTATTGTATAATTTTTATCAAAAGCTGTATATTTATAAGGGCAATACTGATTTTGGTTTCTTTTATTCTTTTCAAAACAAAACAAACCACTGAAGGTGATTTAAATATCAGGGATTTTTAAGACATTTCATATACAAAATACATGAATAGGAGGAAAAAATAAGATTCTGTTACTAAGTATTTGCCCTTAACTCTTCATAATTTATTTTTAAGAATTACATTCAGAGCCATGATCAGATCTTTTCTTTTTTCACGTTAGTATTTTGAGGAATGTAATGTGCTTTAGGACCTCACTGGAAGTGTGTGATAAATCAGACAGGTGTGTGGTTTATAGGTGACAATGAAGCTGGCTGATTAGATAATGTCTAGGAGAGTCTCAACCTTTGCAAATAAAAATATGTATATTTTATGGAAGTTTTTATCCTATGTTGAGTACTCTTTTGAGGAAACGCCTTTCCTAAGCACTAATGCACTTTCTTTCCATTAAAATAATCATTTAGTTATTCATCATTTGGCAGTCTGAATTGCCTGTTTTTCCAAGTGACTGTTTGTTTAGTCTTACGTAGCTTAACAAACCAAAGTATTCCCATGAGTTTAATGTGATCTCTAATCATTATATTCGGTTGTAAATTTTTACCGTTTAACGTCTTTGTAAACTGTTTTATGTTATTTCATTTTGTCTTGGCAGATAAATTATTAGTCATAACTGTAGCAACAAAAGAGAATGATGGATTCCATCGATTTATGCAGTCAGCCAAATACTTCAATTATACTGTGAAGGTATAGTATATCCTTTAATTCGTGGAGCTGTTAGAATACATGCCTACTATACTTTTCATCATAAAAACAATAACAAATCCGCACAAGGGAAATAAAATTTGGTTATATAATTGCTATTAGTTTATATACAGTTGATTGTTTTAAAAATATGTTTTGATCACATTTATACTTTGCCAGTCAGACAATAATTTCTTAATACTTGCTTATGCTTTGTTATAAACATCTTTTATAAAACAAGAGAAACAACGTGTGTGTATTTCCTTTGAAGATCTTTTACAGTCCATTGTAATTAAGATTTGGCTGTGGGTTTTTTTCCCCCTACTTTGAAGAATTTTACCTGTAATATGTTTGTCTGCCGTACTGTGTTTCTTTGTTTACAGAGAATTGCAAACATGATTTTGAAGGAATCTGATACCTTTTCTGTTACTTTGTGAAAAGTTTTATTTCCTATATTTTTTTATTTGTTTCAGAGGAATTTTGGGATCATTGTAAAAGTCTAAAGAGTTTTAATTATAAAAATAACAAATAAAATACAAAAAATTGAGAAATTTGAAATAATAAAAAAATATATTTTTTGACATATATTGTCTTTCATCACTGTAAGATGTATTGTCTTGTATGTACAGTGACATTTTCTTCTGCATATTCCTCCAGTGTCTTATTTTTTTCATTTTATCTTCAAAGAAGCTTTAGGTTACAGAAAAGTCAGGTAAGGAATATAGGGGATTCCCATATATGCAACATCCTCCCCCTCTTCCCTTCACCCTACGCTCTCCAGTGTGACAGAGTTGGACACATTTGTGGTTTCCCTACACATGGCTCGTCTGCCCCTTCTATTTGAACCTATAGTTAGTATTAGAGTTGATAGGTGTATATCCAAGAGACTTAAATCTTTGGGCTGTCCATGTGCCAGTTGGGCCCTGAATCTCAACAGAGTTGCAACACCTACTGTCCAGTTCATTGGACTCAACCAAGGCAATTATCAAGGTGATGATGATGGATAGCACCATCCCAAGGAACAGAGAGAGCCTTCAACTGTAAGCAAGATAGTCCCATCCACCAGCCCCATGGGATCTAAGGCCCCTCTCAGTTAGAAGCAGGGAGGGCATCTCCATCCAAGAATCCTCAGGATTGGGGACTCAATGATGGTCTAAGTAGACTTACTGGTATTCTACTATAGAATTATAGTTATTCTAGCAATGGAAGAACTTTTATCATTGTGTGGAGGCAGTTGTCACCAGAGATTCTGAGGGGATGGAGAGGGAAAAACAGGTGTAATATGGGGGCATTTTTGGGACATTGGAATTGTCCTGAATGATGTTGCAATGATGGATAAAAGCCATTATATATTTTGTCATAACTTACAAAATTTTGCGGTATAGATTGTAAACTATAATGTGCACTATAATTCATGGTTAGTGGCAATGCTCCAATATGTGTTCATCAATTGTAACAAATGTACCACACTAATGAAGGATGTTGTTAATGTGGGAAAGTGTGGGAGGGGTAGGGAGTGGGACATATGGGAATCCCCTATATATTTTATGTAATATTTATGTAATCTAAAGTATTTAAAAAATAAAAATAAAGTATTTAAAAAAAGTATAAAAGAGTTTTTAGAAGATATCTCCAGGAGAAAACTCATTGATAAGTTATTAAAGGAAACCTGGGCAAGTTGATAGAAGTACACTGAGTTATGCATAACTTATTTCCTTTCTATTTCTTTTCTTTCCTTTCCTTTCCCCTTCCCCCTTTCCTATTTCCTTTCCCTTTTCCTTTTCCTCCTTTTCTTTTTTTCAATAGAATGGAGGATGTATCAGCTAGGTCTTTTCTACAAATAAGAGGGGTCACAAGGTAACTTGGGGAGGAAATTTTGAAAAAAAAAATTATGAATATAGAAAAAAGAGAGAGATTGCTTTTTCATTATCTGGTGTGTACAGTAGAAGAAAGATAGGATTTGCTACATAACCACTGTACATATGCCAGTTCAGAACAAATGTCAATGAGGCTAAACTTTGTTGGAAAAGAGATTTAGTGTTAATGACTAGCTGTTTAGTCTATAACATGATAAATATTTTAGGATCGATACCATGTAAGGTAGGTGTTACTGTTTTCTTTTTATGGGTGGAGAGAATCCCAGTAGATCATTATTTTGACAACTCCAGCTTTGTTTTGCTGAGACTGAGATAAAAGGTGTGTGTGCCAGGACATTCTCACACTTCCTGCCCTCTCAGTGCCAGGCACGTCAGCAGTGCAAATCCAATTCCAGGGCCAGGTGCTGAGGCTAAGGCAAACAATGAAGAGACATACAAGAGGATTGGCTCTGATTAAGTGTGCTTAAGATAATTTCTGGCAAACTGTTATTAAGTGTTTGAGAGTTATATAGGATTAAGATTTGTAAGGTAAGGAAGGTGACATTTTACTTGATGCCATTGTGTTTCCCTGAACGATCAATTTTGTTTCAGTAGGAAAATTGCTTAAGGGCTCAATCCAGGAGTCACTGAGCTTCAGAGGCTTTCCATGTTCACCATACAGGTTTCCTGCCAGATTAAAAAAGTGTTATGGAAGGTCCTTCATTTTCTTTTTCATTTTCATCATAACCAATAGGAATAAAATACGAGAAATACTTTCTTTGTCCCTCCTCTCCACTCTCCAGTTCTTGGATTAGACCCTCTACTTTTGAAACGGTAAAATGTGGAATGGCATTTTTTAAGGGTGGAGAACATTGAAGAATTATGACATGACCTAGCCATCAATTTTTTTCTTTCTAGAATCATGATTTAGTGAAATATGTAAAGAGTGGTTGCTGTGCAGTACTATTTAAGTTGCTGATGACTTTCAGATTTTTTGTAGTACTATCATAATTTGAATTTTGCTGAGATGAAATGTTCATTTCATTTACAGGTCCTTGGCCAAGGAGAAGAATGGAGAGGTGGTGTTGGAATGAATAGCATTGGAGGGGGCCAAAAAGTGAGATTAATGAAAGAAGTGATGGAACATTATGCCAATCAAGAGGATCTGGTTGTATTGTTTACTGAATGGTAAAAACATTTGTTTCTTTCAACAAAATTTTAAAAGCATATATTAAATTGTTTTTAAAAAAGAATTGACGTTTATATTTCTGGGTCATATGTTAAATTATTTTATTTACTAGAGAATCAATGTTTTGGAAAGTAGATTTTACTCATGAAACCAAGGTCTGACATAGGTATGTAATATGATCAAGTTGAGTTACCATAAACATTAATGAGAAAATATGGCACGAGCTAACAGTTTTTGCAGTTGATGTTTTAATCTTGAATTAGAGCAGGCAATATGATTGTGTAGAGCTTTGCTGTTGACAATGGGCATATGTGATAATTCACATGGATATTGGGGAGCAGATGTGGCTCAAGTGATTGAGCGCCTGTTTCCCACATGGGACATCCTGAGTTTGGTTCCCAGTGCCTCCTAAAAACAAACAGCAAGCAAACAAATGGAAAAAAAAAAACAACTCAGGGGAGCCGATTTCACTCAGTGGTTGAGCACCAGCTTCCCACATATGAAGTCTAGGATTCAATCCCTGGCCCTGGAACCTCAAAACAAACAAACAAACAAACAAAAACACTAAAAAAACTAAAACTAAATGGATATTGGTCAACTGGGAGGAAATAGATCATGTGAAGATTTAAATAACAAGAGAGACATAAGAAAACCTATGTTAAGGAATAAGAACATTTCCAAGTTATATTTTTTTACATACTACTTCACTTTCCTTCTATTTAATTTGTTATCTACTGTATTTCCTCAACAACTCATTCTTATATTTTTAAAATAAATTCAAGTAATCATGATTTGTCAGTAGTGGCCAATGCCTATCTTTATTCTCCTAATCTTTTTCTTTCCCTTTCTTTTCTTTTCTTGTCTTGTCTTGTCTTTATTGTCTTTGTCTTGTCTTTGTCTTGTCTTGTCTCATTATCTATTTCTATTTGAAAATCCAACACATAAATTATTGCAGATGAAAAATACGAGTAATGTTTTTATGCAAAATGTAAGAAAGACATAAATTTTGAAATGAAAATAGACATAATAGCGTTCCAGTGCATGCAATACTTAAAAATTTTGAAAGAGTTCATAGTACTTGGATCTTTAGAATTCCCCTGATCTTTTCTAGACAAAAAATAAAATTCTGCTTATAGTTTCCTATTCATCTACGATGAAATGTGGTTTAGCAGTGTTAGTTTGTATACTAGAATTTTTTTGTACCAAGTTTATTATTATATTTTTTATCCTTGATAAAATCCAGGAGTTCATGATAACAATTTAGATTAGATATTGAGTATGTTTTGGTGTAAAATTACCGTGGATGTCAACTGCATTGATCAGCATATCTTGCCACATGTGCATTTTCATTTTGACTTTAAGGCAGATTCTCCTTGTAAATGTTACCATATATATGTTAGCAATGATTTTAGATTTCCTAAGCCTCCTCATCAGATTTAGGAAGAACTCCTTTCCCTCCACCCTTACCTTTCCAAACTCTCACCCTCAAACCGATCCCCTCCCTACCCCCATCCCCGCAAGATCAAAAGGTTTAACTTTGAGAGAAATGAACTAGTAAGGGGAAGATTTCTTCCTAACGAGAAAGGGGACACTGTGAGATATTTGAAGCCTACTGAAGTGTGGGTTTCTTTATTTAGATGATACTTAACGATGGAATTTATTTATTTTTAAGTTTTATTTATTTTTTATTTTTTTAAAGATACTTAGATTATACAAATGTCACATAAAAAATATAGGCGATTCTCATAAGCCCCACTCCCCACACTTCTCACATTTTCCCACATAAACAACATCCTTCATTAGTGTGGTACATTCGTTGCAATTGATAAATGCATTTTGGGGCATTGCCACTGAGCATGGATTATAGTTTACATTGTAGTTTACTCTCTCTCCCACCCAATTCTGTAGGTTATGGCAAGATTTATAATGTATCTGTCATTGCAATGTCATCCAGAACAATTCCCAAGTCCCGAAAATGCCCCTATATTACACCTGTTTTTCCCTCTCCCTGCCTTTAGAACCTCCAGTGACCACTGCCTCCACATCAGTGCTATGATTTCTTCCATTGCTAGAATCACAATAAATCTAGAGTAGAATACCAGTACGTCTACTCTAGTCCATAGTTCACTCCCAAATCCTGAGGATTCTGGGATGGTGATGTCCACTCCACCTCTAATTGAGAGGGGGCTATCCCATGGGGCCGATGGATGGGACTCTCTTGCTTGCAGTTGTAGACTCTCGGTTCCTTGGTATGGTAGTTGTCCATCATCACCTCCATGTTAGTTGTCCAGGGTGAGACCAATGAACTGGAGAGTAGGTGTTGCAACTCAATTGAGATTCAGGGCACAGCTGGCACATGGAGAGCCCAAAGATTTAAGTCTCTTGGATGTGCATCTACCAACTCTAGTACAATTTATAGGTTCAAATAGAAGGATAGAAGAGCCATGTGTAGGGAAACCACAACTGAGTCCAACTCTGTCACTCTGGGGAGCATAAATTCCAAAGTAGGTCCTACTGGCAAGTCACCAAACTCCTGAGCTATCTGCCTTGATTATAGTGTCTGGATGTCTCCAGAGCTTTCAGGAGTCCCGGTATTTGGGGTAGTGTCTAATTTGGCAGTCAAAGAGATCTTGCTGAGACATGCATAAGCGTTTCCTCTGGAATGACTTCCCAACTCACTTTGAAGTCTCTTAACCATGTAAACTCATTTGTCTTTACCTTTCCCCCTTTTGGTAAAGATCTTTTTCCGGGTGCATTGCTAGTTGGTGCTTGACAGTAATCCCTTGGTGCCAGGGAGGCTCATCCCCAGGAACCATGTCCCATGCTGGGGGGAAGATAATATATATGCTGAGTTCGGCTTAGAGAGAGGGTCCCTAAGAGTTGCCTACTGGGAGTCTCCTTGTTGCTCAAATGTGGCCTCTCTCTAAGCTGAACTCAACATTTGAAATTTATTTTAATGGAAGAACCTTGTGGTGATTTGAAGCTGTATGCAACTCAGAATAACATATTTTTAAAGTTAAGCCATACCTATGGATATAAACCTTTTGTAAGTAGGTCCTTTTGGTGAGGCTACTTCAGTTGAGGTGTGACCCACCTCATTCAGGATGGGCATTAATCCTATTACTGTGTCCTTTATAAATGGAAAGAATACAGAGAGAGAGGGAGAAAACCACAGAAGCAAGAAGCTGAAAGCATTAAAACCCAGAAGAGAAGGAAGAGACCAGCAGATGCTGCCATGCACCTTGCCATATGGGAGAGGAGCCAAGAATCATCAGAAACCAGTGTTTGGGGAAGAAAGTATCACTTAGATGATGCCTTGGTTTGGACATTTTCTTGCCCTCAAACAGTAAGCTATTAAATTACCATTGTTTAAACCAATCATTTTATGGTTTCTGGTTTGAGCATCCTAGGAAATTCAAACAGCCTAGTATGTTCCAGGTACTATTAGTGTTTGGGATAGATACATCAGTGAACCAAAGAGAAAATTTCTGGCAATTTCCCCTGTGAGAATAGCCAACCAGTTGAAAACATGGAGGTCCAGCTCAGTCAAGTCATTTCCAAGAAGAACCATTAATGATGTCTATGCCATCATCTATATCTATCTACTGGCAGGACTAAGGATGTTGAGAAATTAACCAAGAGGATAGAGAGGATAGGCAATTGGTGCCACTTTAGAGATTTCACCTCTTCTTTAATTTTTTTTTTTAAACAATACCCTTTTTTAAAAGTATTGTATACAGGGTGATCAATACAGTTGAAATTTGTGAATAGTCTGGGGTCTGAGAGAAATGAATTAGGCTGTTTGAAAATTATTTGCAGTAGTCAGGATGCCCATTTTGTAACAAAATTGCTAATCTAATTAAATTTATATCTTGATATGCCAGAGCTGCTGTGTCACAAATACCACCAGATGGGTTGGTTCAACAGCAGGACTTTATTGTCTCATGATTTTAGAGGCTAAACAACTTGCTTCTTCCCAGGGTCAGTAGCCATCTGGTGCTGGCTTGCTGCAGTCCTTGTTTCTTGTCTCATGGCAGTGTCCTCTCCCTTCTCTCTGCTGTGACTTCTAGGTCCTCTTTTTAAGGCCTCCTATAATCCAGCTTGAGATTCACCCTCATTCAGTTGGATCACACTTTAGCTAAAAATAATGTCTTCAAGAGGCCCTATTTACAATGGCTTTACATCCACAGAAATTTGGATGAAGAATGTGTTTTTACTTGGGTGCATATCTCAATGTACACAGCATGCCTCAGATGAAGGACCAGAATTCAGACTATATTAATTTTAACAAATCAAGCAAATTATCATTTCCTATGTGATATTTAAGGATATATCAACTGTAATATTTATTTTTATGGGAATAAAACAGATTTATGTACCTAATGGTTTTAGATAGGCCTTTAGTTTAACAATTTTATTGAGGTGTAGTTTACAAACACGAAATTGACTTGTTTTAAGTTTACAATTTGATGAAATTTTTATTAAATTTTCAGAGTTGTACAGCAATCACCATTATTCAATTTTAGAACATTTCCATCATCCTAAAATGAACCCTCATACCCATTTACAAAGGCTTTTTTGAATTAATTTGGAAACAATTTTATAACATTGCTTCCATGAGAGTATGTATTCTGCACTTACTTTTGGATGAACATTTAGAATAAAGCCTATAAAATGCTAGATATTTATAAGTCTACTCTGTAGGGTAAGAGATATCCTATTAAATTTAGTTAATGCTAAATATCTGGGGAGGTTTTGGGTTCTTTATAAAACAAAATAAAAATTGAAGCTCTCCATAGAAATAGGCACCTCAAACTATTTTTTCAAGTTATTTCATACTGCAGTGTATGTTCATTTCTATTGAAATGGTTGTAGAGTTTGATAATTTCCCTTTTCATTAGAGCAACTATCAATAAATATAATTGATTTGGTAACTTTTAGTAACAAGGATGAAGTTGCATGGGTTCTTTTGAATTAGCTAATAAAAATTTGGGGGGATGAATATTTGAACTTGGCAGCTGCACATTCTCTTATGGGGAAAAATGATTTCAGAATGGCCCTTACTTAAGATGAATGAGCATTTAGAGCTTTATTGAAAGGACTTTGGGATACATTTAGAATTACTTTATAGAGCATATATTTCTTTTAGTCTAGTGATGTTGAAGACAGATAATCAGACCTAGTTACTATATAATGACCAATTGTTTTAATTTTGTTTTTGTTTTTAGCAAAATGTAACAAAATTTGTTTTCTTGTGTGTAAATTAGTTACATACTAAATGCCATGTAACTTGTACTGTGCTAGAAATAGTAAAATACAAACCAGCAGCGTCCCAGACCCTAGAGTAAGCATATGATGGAATAATTTATCCAAATTACTGAGTAATACAGTAATTTACTGGAACATCCAGTAAAATATTTGGTTATTATATCCTTTTTTCTTCAAGACTTAAGAAAAAATTCTTCGTAATAAACCTAGTTAGAAATAGTCTTTGGTGCAATTATTAGAGTTTGAATTTGAAGAGGGAAGAATTTACTTTTTCATTGGTGGTACTGTATATAACATTATTCAAAAGAATGCAAGTGCATTTTATTTTAAAGATGCCCAAAAATATTTGATAGGCATATTAGGTGGTAGTTTAATTGGCCATACCAAAGAGGATGTCCTTTATGAAAATATCTTCTCAAGGATTTTGGTATATAAATTCCCCAGTTCATTAAAGTATTCGTTTAAAGGTCATTAACTCCATGATCTTGACATAAGATAAAGGAATTTGAAATTTATAGGCTATGGACAACTAAAGATAACAATAGGGGAGCTAAACTGGGAAAAAAAGAGTGTTAGTCAATGTTATACTATGAAGGTTGACATATAATTAAAATCAGTATAAAGTCAAGCCATTATTTCAGCAGTTTTCTACATGGCTCTAGTCTGGGAGTTTGGTCCAGGATAAATAAACTCTGACTGAAATTGGAGGCATATTGTTATTCAAAAAAGTTTCTGCTGTTACCCAATTTGCCTTATTACTTTGTATATGGCTTATAGCTGTCCAGGTATCAGGCTGAACTGTCTCGTTCAGTGAGGCCGCGGCTCTGTCCCATTTACGTAATGTCAGAGCATGATACTAGCCGGCATTCAGTAAGTACTGTGTAACAGCAAATTACATTACAAGATGGAGAAACAGACTTGCATGAGGGGGAAACATAGATGCTTTGAAACTATTTTTAAAGATTATTTTTCTTTATCATTTGAAGAAATTAAATGTATTTTAAGGCAGGAAAGCATCCAGATTTTTTAAATCACAAAAGATTGAAATCATTAAAAATGTTGAACTTTGAGTAGAAACCATGATATAATGCCGTTACTTCTGATCTCTCATATGGCACCAATATTTCTTTTCTTTGGGTTTCTCATTCAATATTATTTTACTGCAACAGTGAGATCAGTGAGTATATTTTTCACTCAGAATTCAATATATGTGTATTTAGCACAAACTGATCCAGGCACTGAGCTTGACACTACAGAAAATGAATTCCCTCAATGAATTCTCATTTATAGTATACTGATTCTGCAGACAAAACTGAACAAACATAATTTGGAAGAAAAATGTATTACTTCAAGACAGCGTGAAGGTTATTGATGATCTCTTTAGGGTAATTGACTTTTAAGAAAATAATGAAAGGTTATGTTTTTATTTCATAATTTGTGTGAAAATATCTTATATGTTATTGTGGTAAGTATAATTTATGCATATTATTCTATAGGTCACCAGCTATTAATTTACATGTATTCTAAAATAAACATCTTATTCCTCTCACAATTCAGGTTGCATACCCAGTATCCTGGCCTTTTTTATATTTTAATATAGCTTTTACAGAAGACAGAATAAAATTTTTTGAAAGCAAAGCTTTGTAAGTACTATGTCTATAATTTTAACTAACAAATGCAGATTTATTTGATATGGATTCCTCCTTCCTGGCAGTGAAGACAATTTAAACATGGAGACACAAAAAACCTAGTCATTAGCTATGGACAACATTTCATTAGTATGAAAGAAAGCCAAAACACAGCAGAGTTCCCAGTATCTATACTGTCACCTTTTTTTAAAAGGAAAGATTGAAATCCTTAGCTCTCATGTAAATTAAACAAATATATGGCACTGCCTTCTGGCTAATCTGAAATAGTGTGAAATATGTTTTGGAATTAGGTAGAAAATGTTACCTTTTAAAAAAATTATTTATTTGCTTGTTTATTTATTTATTTATCTTTGAGGTACCAGGGCCGGGGTTTGAACCTAGGTCCTCACAAGTGGGAAGCTGAGCCCCATCAGCTCCCCTGAGTTGCTTGTTGTTTTTTTGTTTGTTTGTTTCTAGGAGGCACAGAGAACCAAACCTGGAAAGTCCCATGTGGGAAGCAGGTGGTCAACCGCTTGAGTCACATCCACTCCCCATCTTTCTTAAACATGTGTGTTCTTGTTAATATTTACTGAACATAATAGTGGGTATGTTGGAATGAGGAACAGAAAGATAATATACAAAAGAAGCATTGGATAGTTATGTCTGCCTAGATTGATTGCCCCTGTGTACTCTAGGGTGGATAAATTTGGGATTTATCTGACTATTATATGTGTGTATGTATGCATGTATTCATTCATTCCCAAACCAGATTTTCTAGTCCTTGAATTTTGCTTTTTTGAGTAAACATATATTAATTATCAATGTGCAAAATATGGTGTTAGCTGCTGTGCCTGGTGGGGGACTGACTAGGACAGAAATCCTGCACTCTGGACACATTTTTCTGTCAGCAGCTTTGCATATTTATATCTGGCATATTATAGGTACATAATAATAAATGCTAGGGATTAACAAAAAGTTTTTTTATTCCCTCATCAGTTCAATAAACAATGTAGACGAAATACATATCATATTTGAAAGTTATAATGTTGTAATGATATTAGAGGGAGGTTTTCGCTTAATTAACAATCTCATTTACAAAGAGACTAAACCAACAAGTGCTGACTCATGTCCCCACCTGCAGCTGGCAGCTGGGACAGTGTGTTGTCCTTGCCACCATTCGCTCCTTGGCTGCTGCCTCTGTGTGAGGTGGTCTTTTAGCCCTGGGCCACTTTCAATAGTCTAGGGAAAATGACCCTCAAGCCAGCAGTGTCTGCATCAACTTCCATCTCTACCTAGCTTCTATAAGGATTTTATATGCACCAAATGATATTATGTACCATTTGTAGGAAAATCCCCTTGTAAATTAGCTTTTAAAGTAGAACCCACTTTTGACTGATTCCTTTTCCCTTTCTCCAAAATTCCTAAAATATTTTTAATCATTTTCCACTGTGAGTTTATTATAATATATTCTTCAAGTTCAACTGGTGGACATTTTCAACTTTTATATTATTTTGTGAGGGAACTCCATAGTATTGGTTTGTGGTCTAAATTATTTCTGGAAATATAAATATACATTTGAGGTGAAGAAATGATGAAAGACTGAATTATCAGGTGTATTGATACTTCCAAACTTCCATTTCATTATTCTGTAGTGAAGCTTTTAAACAATAGCCTGTAATAGTTTGGATGATTATCATTTTTCTCTTAAAGGATTAGACAGAGGAACAGACAAATAAGTTTAGTGAACACTTCTGTCGCTTTCTTTTCTGGCTGTTCATTACGTTTTGCTTCCTGTGGAAACTTGAAATGATTCATCCATTCATTTATTTACTTATTTGCTGAGCAAATATTTACTGTCTTCAAAATACAAGACCGTGGGAATATCCTGATTAATAATAAAGATGTGGATCTGGCATACGGGAGAGAAATGTACAGTTTAGTATGAGGTAGACTCACATAATATGTGGGGCAGAAAAAAAGACATCTTGTGAAAGCAGAGAAGAATAGAGCTGTGGGAGTTAAGAGGAAGTGAATGATCTTTTCTGGTTGGGATGATCAAGGACAGATTTGTAGAGAAGGTAGCATTTGATATGGGAACTGAAGGGGAATAGGTTTGGTACAATCAGGAAAAGCCATTCTTGAGAGAGAGCATGAGAAAAGAAAGATCAGGTAGTTCAGTTTGGTGTTACGACCAATTATTTAATAGCAGATTATTAACATGAGACTGATTCATTTGGACTCTATTCTATAGGCCAGGGGTCAGTAAACTACAGCTTGTTTTTGTAAATAGTTTTGTTAGTACACAGCTGTACTCATTTGTGTACTTGCAGAGGCCTGTGGCTGCTTTTACACTATACAGGTAACTTTTGGCAACAGAGACCATATGTGGCCACAAAGTCTAAAATACTTTCCGTAAAGGGCCAGAGAGTAAATATTTTCCAACCCCTTCTATTGACCCTGTTTTAGAACGAATGATCCAGTTCAGGGACTGGCACAGAGCCATTTTCACGAGAGTTTCTCAGACAGCCTTAATTAGAAGTTGGGAGGAGATGGGTAGTACGGAGGCCAGAAGGATTATAGAACTAGTCTAGGCCAGTGCCTTTGAGTGGAAGTGCAGAGGGCTTGAACGCTAAACACATTAGGTAGATAGAATCAATGGGATTTGTCAAATATTTGATGTGAGAGGCCATGGAAAGAGAAGAGTCAAGGCTGAATTAAAGATTTTGATCCTTAGTGACTGTGTGCTTGATGGTGCCACAGAAATAGGGGAAAACACAGAAGGACAAACACTTGTAAAAGTCTCAATGACCTGTTGGGGATAGAATGTTGACATGTCTGTTCAGTATGGTAGAAGACTCAGTAAGGTGCAGCCTTATGATTTTTGCAAGGCCCAGGGATATTCACCACAGTAAAATGTGGAAAGTTTTATTTTATTTTTCATATTTAAATGTACCTAACTCCTATGAGAAGTATTTTTATGACCTTTGTGCATTTTTTAAAATTTTGACTGAATTTTTGTGGCCAAAATAAGTTTAAGTAGAAAAACTTTCTTGCCCTTTGAAAAGTTTTAAATCTGTTCAAATAACTTTTCTAGAGTACTTAAACACAGTGCTAATAACATTACCACAAGACTAAAATGGGAAGTTTCTGCAACCATACATTTTTATTCAAATTCAAATTCTTGTTTGAATTATTGGATGACATTTTTTGGCCTTCCCTTTTACCTCCCAATGATTGTTTGTTGATTACGAAGGTAATTCATGCTTTTTAGATACCAAAGTATGAAAGTAAAAAGTTGCCAGAACTCTTCCCTTTCCAGTAATACTTTTGTTAATAGTTTCAGATATACTTTGTATATACTGTATCCTTCACTAGGCTTTCAAAGACAGACTCTCACTTTCCATATATGCATTTCTGAATTTTGAATATTTTATGCTATCTGCAAAATTTCTGACTTAGTGCAGCCCGAGTCTTCAATTGCATGATTCTCTGACATAACATGCTTTTTTTTTTTTGTACCATCTCCACACTACTTGTTGGGATTCTCCTGCAACTCAGGTGGCAATCCCTGTCTCAGAGAGTTTGGTTTCCTTGCCTCACCTCTCATGGCCCAGTTACCCTATAACTGGTCTTATTTCTTAATTTTCAGTATTGAATTTTCTTAAAATTCAAAATTGGATCAACAACTGGTAGCATTATGGAAAATACCCCTGTTAGAAAAGATAGAATTATCTCCAGAGGCAGATGTCTAAAGTGGTTGTACAGAGGATAACAGTTATGCTTATTTAGAAGAAAAAGAGAAAGTGGATAAATTTTGTAAATATTATTTTGTGAAATCGGATGAATGCATTTGTTTGTAAATGAGCAGTCAGGAAGAGGTTAGTTTGAGGTTTCGGTCAGAATAGATTTTCTAATTTAAAATTTATTTAAACAATCTATATCTGGCTAAAAATAAAACTACAGTTGGTAGAAATTTCAAGGTGAGGTTTTCTGCTGCCTGTCTCCCTATCCAGTCCCCATCCTATAGTAATAATATTAATTTTTGTCAACTTTATTGACTGCTTCAGTGTGTCAGGTTTTAGTCTTGATTTTTAATTTTTTACAATAATGATGAAATAGGCACTACCTTCCCCATTTTATAGATAAAGGAAATAAAGCACAAGGAGGTTAAATAACTTTCTAAGGCTGCTGAGGTAGCAAGTAGCAGAGCCAGGAATAGAACTCTGCCTTCCTACTTTAAAGCATATTCTGTGTCAACTTGTTATGATATTAATATTAATAGTACTAATAATTTCTTGCCCTTTATTCTTGGAAGAAAAACTACTTACCAGTGTATATAGATATGTTTTAATTTTGAATTAAGTTATTTTTTGTAACTAAAAAGAAAACAAATGATGCAAATTCACATCCTCTAGAACAATTTAAAATGAAAAGAAATAGTCTGTCTCTCTGATTCCATCCCTACATTTACTATGATTAAAAAATAGTTAAGAATAATCACTAAGTTTAATTGCATATTAGCAACAATTTAATCCTCCCCTCCCCCTTCCCTGCTTTTTGATTCAGAATTGGACTATATGGTGAGGGTGTAAATTATAAGTATTTTTAACCTGTGAAGTCTGTCTCACCATGAATGGGTTAAAAAGAGAGAGAGGAAGCAGAGGCCAGGCAACTTCCTTTTTAAAGCACAGAACCTATGTCATTTCAACTCGTATTCCACTGGACAGATTTAGTCATCTGGCTACGTCTAATTTCAGAGTAGGCTGGCAAAAGTGAGTGTCTAGCAGAATGGTCATGTGCCAAGCTAAAATTGGGGAGATTCTATTATTTAAATAAAGGCATGGGAATGTGTATGTGGGCCAGCTAGCATCTCTGCCACAAGTGCTAATAGTGAGGATAAATTTAAACTATTCTTGGGAAAGTAATTTTTGAAATAATTCTGTTGGCTCTTTACTATTATAGAGATGAAAAATAATGTACTTTATTTTGATAAAATAATTCAGTTATAAAATGTTATTTAATCTTGCCTGGTGCATCACTACTCTCCTAACATATTAATACGTCCTTTGAAGTGAGTCTGGCAGGGAGAGCATGTAGAGCGGCTTCCTTGCTCCCCAGTCAGATATGACAGCAGTACACCCAGACTATTAGCCATTAGGAAGCTCTGGTGCTGACTTCAAGGGCAATAGTTTGCTCCTCCTTCTGTTTGCCACCTGGAATGCTGCCATTAAATTACCATATTTGGAAACCTCTGACCTTAAGATTTACTGGTATAGCTCGAGATGCAGAGGAATTTCTGGTTGCATGAATGGAGAACTTATTGAAGAGTGAAAATATTTTAGGTAATGGCTTTTACACTTGATGAAGTTTTGTTAAGTCATTGTGGTTCTTTGAATGCACAATGAGGAATAAAGTCTCCGAAAAAAAAAAAAAAGAATAAAACTTCAGATATTAAATTTGATAGCGTCAATTTTTAATATATTTTTTTTCAAGTTCATTAAGCTTTAAAAAGATGTGCTGTCTGAACACATTTATTTTAGGATTCGGGTTGAATTGTGACTCAAATATTAAATGTATATTGATATTACTAGTTGAACACATTTTGTCAAAGATAATGAATTCTTCAGAAATTATAATGGATAGGTACAAATTAATTTGAAATGTTGGGCAGTTACAAATGCAGCTTCTGTCAGCAACTTTGTATTTTTAAGTTAAATTGCAAGTAACTGAATATTTAACATTTCAACACTGTTTTAGAATTTTGATTTTGGGGATAAGTGATTATTGAAAAAATATTAAGTACTAAAAAGCTGTCTTATTTTTGGACTTTATCAACATAATGTAAACACTAATAATTTAATTGGGTTTGTATAATATAAGTTGAGAGAAAATTGAATGGTATACTCTAAAAAATTGTTATTAAACCTGTGTTGGATTAATTGGGAACTAAAAAAGCTGTCTTACTTTTGGACTTTGTCAATATAATATAAACACTAATACTTTAATTGGATCTGTATAATTTAAGTTGAGAGGAAATTTAATGGTATACTCTGTAAAAAATTGTTATTAATCCTGAGTTGTGTTCTAAATTCTGACTTTTATTAGAGCACTTTTGCTTAATTTAGTTTATGTGCCTGAATCCTGATGAGTTTATTTTAAAACTTCTTTTATTCTCTCATTAAATAGCTTTGATGTCATATTTGCTGGTGGTCCAGAAGAAGTTCTAAAAAAGTTCCAAAAGACTAATCACAAAGTAGTCTTTGCAGCAGATGGAATTCTGTGGCCAGATAAAAGACTAGTAGACAAGTATCCCATTGTGCACATTGGGAAACGCTACCTGAATTCAGGAGGTGGGTAAGACACTAGCAGAAAAAGTTTAATGGAAGTCATGGTAAATTACCAATATTGTTGAAACAATCTTTTTTTTTTTTTTTTAATTTTGGAGATGTGATAACTCTACACATGTTTTGAATAACCATTAGCTTGCTATTACTATGGAAGGATAATATCAGTTTAAAATTCCATAGCACATTTTATATATGACTGTATTAGTCAGCCAAAGGGGTGCTGATGTAAAATACCAGAAATCTGTTGGCTTTTATAAAGGGTATTTATTTGGGGTAGAAGCTTACAGTTACCAGGCCATAAAGCATAAATTACTTCCCTCACCAAAGTCTGTTGCCACGTGTTGGAGCAAGATGGCTGCTGATGTTCAGCCTTTCTCTTCCTCTTAAGGCTCCATGGTCCCAGCTTTTTCCAATATCAGCTGTAGGCTGGGATAAATCTTGTCTCTCTCCCTGGGCTCATTTTTCTGTGGGCTCAGCTGCTCCGGTCTCCCCACATGCTCAGCTGTAGACTATCAGGCTCTTTTTCTTCTCGAGCCCTCTGCCGAGTCTATGGAGCCGTCTCTATTCCTCTGTGTTCTTTTCCTGCGTGTTTACTTCCCGGGGCTCCAGCTCAAAAACTCCAACCTCTGCTCTGCTGTGTGGTTTTCTCTGTGAGTCACCACCCACCAAGGGGGCGGGGACTCAACGTCCTACTGATATGGCCCAATCAAAGCCTTAATCATTATTTAATCAAGTAAAAGTGAAATGTCTGAATCCAATATCTATTTTTGGAATTCATAAACAATATCAAACTGCTACAATGACAAACCATTTTCCTATTATGTCCTTTGATGCTCCTAACAAGACTAAATGTTGGCATTATTTTTATATTCTAAGTGAGGAAACTAATGCTTCCAGAATCTAAGTTTTCCTAAAGACACTCATTTGTTAAAGGAAAAAAAAACATTGATCCAGGTCTTCTGATTGTAGTTTCTTTGAGATTCTTTTAGGTACAGAATAATAATTTAGTAAATTCTCTTACTTGGAAAAAAGTTCATTCTCAATCTGCAATCATGTAGCTTTTAAAAATAGGCATTACTTAATTTTATTAGTTATTTTTGAAATGTATTGGAGTAAATGAGTGATATGTCAAAATTAGTAGTCGGAAAGATTCAAAATTGAGTGTCTTTGTATACTTAAAGTGCTGTGCTGCATTATTTAATACTCTGCATTAAAGGAATGAATAATCACATTTTCTCCTTGCCACCTCTCACCCCAAAATAAAACTTGACTTTAGACATTATTTTTATTGTGACTACCAAAAAATATTTTTGTTAGACTGAGAATAAGTTAACCATAACACAATCCAAATGCGATGGAAGGCATGTTGGAGAAGCATGTTGGGTGGAAATTGCAGGTCACTTTGGGAATACAGATTTTGGGGGTGATTTTTCATTTGTAGAACAAGGTGTTGATACTTTTTGGGTTAGTTTAAACAAGTACAGGGTGATATAGCAGCATATCTGGATTCTGGGCTTTGCTCGGCCACAATGGCAGCATAATCTTTAGCAAATGATTAAATTTCTCCAAGATGCCTCAGTTCCAGCCATTTTCAGTTGCACTGTGTTTTAGTAACCCATTTCCTTAGTTGTATCCTGGAAGTTTATCAGCCTATATAATGTCACACATCTGCAACTTTGAACTCCAGTTTGTACTGCTTAGTTCCAGTTCACTTTTCCTCTCTGTCTCAATATATCTACATTTCATGCTCTTTGGTACCTCTTGACCATTTTATTTTCTCCTAATCTATCTTGCACCTTTGGATTTTACTTCCATATTCAAGTCAGAATCCAAGGTTTAATACACCAGTGGCTCTGTCCTAATTGCCTCACCAGCCTTCCCTTCTTGGATTTGCAGTTCAGGCACTTTCAATTCTTCTCCCTAAGATGACTGTCCTCTATGGAAACTCTTCTTTGATCAACTTGGCTTGTGTGTTAGTGCTGCTTCTACTTTATGACTTCCGATAACACGTGGCTAATATTTTAACTTATCCTAGTTCTCAGATAGTTTAAAGACCAAGTTTTGTTTTGTTTTGTTTTGTTTTTTTCAATTTTGTTGGTTCATATTAATAAAGCATAAATCCATCCAAAGAGTGCAACCAGTGGTATTCGGTGTAATCACGTTTGTGCATTCATCACCCCAGTCACTCCCAGTGCACTTTCATCATTCCAGTAATAAACAAAAAACAAATGAACAAGCAAAACTCATAACTCTCAATCTTTCTATGCCTCACCTGGTGGGTCTCTGGGGTAGGCTTTAATTTATGCTTGTAAAATTGTTCCCAAAGATGACATGTATGGTGAAATTGCCCATGTATATCCATCGAGACAGTATATCCACTCAGGTGTCTAATTTTCAGGCAGACATACAGCACTGTGGAAACAGCAAAATACTAGCAAGTAAGTGTCTATGTGAGCCATTTTAGTTAAGGAAAAGATATTTATAAGTGGGGAAGTGATCAAAGAATCAAAGTATCTTCCTTGAGGTCCTTGTAGTAAAGATAATTAAAGAAATGGTGGAAAATCTAACAATAACATTCATACAATTCCACGAATCATATATTGATAGTTATTTCAGGGACATGAGTTACATCTGTGGATATCTCTTTTGATTATTTAAAAATCCTTATCATGGAGAGCAAACATTTTTCTTTATAAGGAAAATCTCAGAATATTAGGAACTTTATTGGTCTGAAACAATATAGCATAGTAATATGACAATATAAATCACAATATATATCATATACATGAAAATAGATGTAATTCCTTTGGATGATGTTTAGATTTACAAAAAAAGATAAATACAATTTTGAAAAACTATAATCCATTGGTAAGTGTTATGTGTCACAATTTGGGTGTATTTTTCATCAGAAAAGTTTGGTCATAGAAATTTAAAAATGCACTATTTTCTGGCATTTTAGTAACTCTCATCTGGCAAGAAAAACCAAAAAAAAAAGAGCGAGTGATTGGTTTTAGTTTTCATTTTGTATTGTTTTTTCCAGGTTACAGTAATCTTCTTTTAATTAATTTCTTTATTCCTATGAGGTTTAAAATTTAAAATTTAAGGGTAAAAATTGTTTCCTTTCCATTCACAGGAGTAAAATTGGTCCCTTTTTAAAAGTGTTGCATGTCAATGACACTTAGCAATTTGATTGCATTTCTGAAATGCAAAGGGAGACAAACAGAGGGAAAATGATCCTGTTTATCTGCCTTTTATAGACAGATTTTACTGGCACATTTAATGATTATGCTCTAAGCCAAAGGGAACAATCCAATTTTAGACTTCCTTTCTTAAGGCTATGACATACAAAACTTAGCCAAAGAATGGTTTAGCAGGCACAATAATGACCAGTTCAAGTAAAGGAAAAATCCCCAAAATGTCCTAGATGTAAAATTTCTTTGGGATGTTTGCAGTCAGTGACATATCCAACATTTCTTTGATTGTGTTAGCATCTCTGGCGCTGGCAGTAAAGCCACTGTAGTAGAGATTTTCTTTTTCTGAAACAGTGTATCTTCTGCAAAGGATCCAAGGAAAGCATTTCAGAAGGTCAAAGAGAAAATTCTTCTCACTCTTTCTTTTCCTAGTAACTCTTTTTCCCTTAGAAACCTTGGAAAACACTAGTTCCCCTCTTGTTTCAATTAATTTTGGAAAAACCTTTATTCAGAAAGAGTATTTGATTGTTTTCTATCCTGCAATTGGTAGCAAAACTCACTCTATTGTTCCTTGTATATAAAACCAAGGGCACCCAATAATATTTCTTGCATAATGAGCTATGAATTTCCAACATAAGAACTAAACTTCGTGGCTTTACGACTCTGTGCAGATAATCCATGGAATTCATGTAGATGCAAGTTTTCATCTTTGAATATTTAATTCTTTACTGCCTCTTCTGTGTTGCAGGATTTATTGGCTATGCTCCAAATATCAACCGTATAGTTCAACAGTGGAATCTCCAGGATAATGATGATGATCAGCTCTTTTACACTAAAATTTATATTGATCCACTGAAGAGAGTACGTAATGGCCTGCATTTTCTTTTTGTTATATTGTGTTTGGTGTTTCTTAAGTTTTGTTAATATGGAGTGATCCAAAGACCAGAAGTGATCAAAAGATTTTGACAGTGTAGCAGCTGGAAAACTGACTTTCAAAATGTTCTCGTTGAAAACATTTAAACAATGTGAGCCAGTGAAGCAAACAAATAGTAAATAGGGGAAATTGTTTTCTCTCACATGGCTCAGTATCAGTGCTAGCGTAATGTGTCCTTCACCTCCTGTTCAGTGACCAAGCCAGCAACCTTGCCACGCTTCGGTGGGTTAGGCAGACAGAGGAAATTACAGATGCAAGTTACCATAACAAGTCTGTTAAGGTGGCTTTATGTTATCAAGAGGGACAGCCTTTTCTTATTCCCACTTTCAGGGTAACCTCTTTGTTGGTTCTTGCATAATTCAGGCAGCTGAAAGACAGAATAGTAAATAAGAGGCCATCTCAATGGAGTCATCTCTCCTTGAGTAGCTTTTCTAGAAGTCCTAGTATAACATTTTCTCATACTAATCTTTGACTAGAATTTATTAATGTGGCCCCATATAATATGCACAGAACATTTTGTCCTTTATTTTAAACACACTGTGCCCTACTAAAAATCTGAGTTGTTTTATGACGGTGAAGTGTTGGGGACAATAGCAGTCTGCCGCCGGCCTAGAGGGAACGTTCTGGGATTGATTTGTAAAGTGAAACTTTGGAGGAAGAAACAAAACCAAGGGTCTATAATTCAACAATACATTTTGTATATTTACCGAATATAAGCTGATATTCCGTAAATTGACAATACGTATAATGGATAACAGTTCTAAAATTTACTGAATTGTATGTTTGCAGATGCTGCCATTAGAAAACATGAGATGTTTTAAAAACTAAGTATATTTTAGAGTGTTTGCTTTCTCTGTCATAGCAAAACACTTCTGTCATCTAGATATTTTCATTAGACACACGAGCCTTAAGACACTTTGTTCTTTATATTTATTTTTCTTCACGTCCCTGTTTCACTTGCCATCTTGTGTTCCTCACGCATCAAGCCAGAGGACTCAGTCTCTTGTCTGAGAGGAG
This sequence comes from Tolypeutes matacus, assembly GCA_026826555.1. Taxonomy (NCBI): domain Eukaryota; kingdom Metazoa; phylum Chordata; class Mammalia; order Cingulata; family Chlamyphoridae; genus Tolypeutes; species Tolypeutes matacus. Next base: position 87,345,285 of record JAKSZT010053887.1, read on the forward strand.
AAACCTTCTCCTAGGCTGAGAGCTAGCCCATACAGCATGATGTTTGTCTTTTCTTAATGTAATTCAACCATGAAAGCATTCTGAGGCTTATTGGTTGTCTTTCCTTTGGGGTACTTCTCTGAAATCTCACTGCTGGGTTTGTAATATTTTTAGTTGTGTAAATCCTGTTTAAGTTTCTCACTAAGCATAAGATTTTATCTGGTTAGCATGCAAAGACAGTTTTGAGGGTATTATTATGATAGGACAATCTAGCTGCAAAATTTGTGCATTGAGAATCATGAAGTTTGTAAAGCTGATTAATCTATGTGATAAGGTTGATTAATCATGAACCCAGTGTTTCAATCAGGATAGACAGGTTATGCTGCAGTAATAACCCTCAATCTCAACATCTCAATTAAAACGGCAGTTTATTTCTCCTGCTTCAGGGCAGCAGCGGGTTTTTGCTTGCTGTAGTCACTCAGGGACCTTGGCAGATGGAGCAGCCATCCTAAACCTTGCTGGTTTATGTCCTAGGGGGAATCAGCACACTTAGGATCTCACACCAGTAGTTAGATGCTCCAGGTTGGAAGTGATATGTTTCACTTCTGCTAACAACTCACTGGTTAGAACTAGCCACGAGATAAGAAGTGGAAATATTTGCAGAAGAGCATGGATGATTACTGTACCCTTTATCTTCCAAATCAACCAATTATAAAATTACCTACTCCTTGCCTTTCTGAAGAATATTGCTGGGATCATTAACAAATAGGATTTTTAAAATCCTCTAAAGAACAAACTATATTAACTTGATAGTATTATTTGCTGTTTTCATTGTCTTTTTCAATATTATCTGTATTCTTATTTTTTAGGAAGCAATTAACATCACATTGGATCACAAATGCAAAATATTTCAGACCTTAAATGGAGCTATAGGTATGCTTCTTAAATAATGGATTACTCATATATATAAATGAATACCTGTGCTTTCAACTGTCTTTCCTTTTTTATATCCGTTTTAGGATTGTGACTAAGGTTCACAATATAGATATTACAACCTTTAAAAATATTGAGCATGAGCTTAGCTTGATGTCATTCAGTATATTCAGTTAAAATAACGTCCTAAGTCCAGTGCAAGAAAGACAAGCCTCTAGACTTAAGTAATTTAGAATTTAGTAGCTTACCATCTGGGGACTGCAGAGATATTTATAAATTAATTACACCTTATTGTCACACATTTTTCAGTGTAAGTTCTTTGTGTTTTAAATTGCCCAGGAAAGTTGGGATAGAATTTTTTTACCTAACCGAAAGGTAGCTGGTGACAGCTAGGAAGATAGACTGTGGAAGTGTTTGTGTGTGCAAGCGTGCATACATTTGCATCTATGTGTTTCCCTAGATGTTTGTATATCTTGATAAAAATACATTAAAATTAATTAGCCAATACATTAAAAATTAAAATGCATGAACACATTAATATATTAAAATTAAAAATACACCGCAACTCACTGCAATTCATTAAGTCATTCCATACAGTAAAAACATTCTTAGAGTGGAAAGCATTTGGTTTGGAGTACTCAGGATTTATGAGGAAAGAAACCTGAATGAAAAGAACTGCTTCCCTCTGACTTGTCTATTTCTGGAATATTGCACTGGGCCTGATTTTCAGGTAATGAAATGCTGTCATTGGTGGGCAATTGTAGAAACCTTGCTTGTGCCTAGCACTTTCTATTTATCATTCACATATTGTGATTATCTTCATAATTATTATCTTCATAATCACAATAGGTAGGCTCATTTTACACAACTCAGAGAATTTAACTCCTCTAGTATCACATTACTATTAAAGGGCAGAGTTAGGATTGCAGAGATGCTTTCTTTCTACCAGTCACCCCCATGGCTTAGCGCCTCAGTCAGTTTGCTGGTGTTAGGTTAGAATAAGTGAAGCTCTCAGAATCTGTATCTCTGCCTGTGTCAGTCCTCATTTTGGGTATCTGCTGACTTGGACTTGGCAAAGTTTCTAAAAGTGTTACAGCACATCGAGTATGGTATACATGAGGAATTTTATAACAACAAATACAACAAATAAAACTTTTCCCTTAAAATCTGTTTTCATATTTTTTTAACCCAGATGAAGTTGTTTTGAAATTTGAAAATGGTAAAACCAGAGCTAAGAATGTTTTTTATGAAACATTTCCAGTGGCAATTAATGGAAATGGACCGACCAAGGTGAGTCACAGACTTTTACCTGGCTTTCTGTTTCTTGGAGGTATACTATGGATCAATATGTGGAATGTCTTAATTTCTTTAAGAGGCTTTACTTTGGTGCCAGCAGTTTGATCACTTTATCTTTTATACAGTATAACTGGTTTCATTCAAATTAATCAAACTCAGCAGAGTGATAACTTTTCATTCTATCTGTAACAAATTTCATTTTAGGGTTTTATATAATATTAATAGCTAACTTGAGAGTGAGCTACATTTCCCTCATGCAGGGTATCCTCTCCTAATTGGAATAGTTCAGGCAATGAACGGATCATGTGTTTCACCAGAGTAACCATTTTCTAAGTTAACAACATTGTTAAGATTGGGATGTAACTAAATGGTCATAAAGTTTCTTCATCCATTTACTTTATGTCAAAGTTTATGGGTTACAGTTGACAAACCCATAATTTGGTTAAATTTTGGATGCTTTTCTGGTTCAGATGTCTTTAATTGAGCTTGCTGACAATGTTATTGACTGCAAAATATATAGATAAAATATTTTATTGTTGGTATCAAATCACAATGAAACATGAATTGCATTGAATCTGGAGAGTTTGGGTCCCATGAACATAAATCTTGAATTATCAAAATCCTGGAGATATGTACATATATATATACATACACATACACACACACGTAGACATATAGATGAGTGTGTACATTTTTATCTTTAGTAATATTGTGCTTAAAACAAGTTATGAGATACTGAGGTGTCTAGTCTACTCATAAGTACCTGGAGAAGAGGTTATTAGGTGCATTTGCCTTGTGGTTAGAGAGGATGGGAGGTGTAGTCTGCTGTTTCAGAAGAGTGAGCAATCTGAATTCCAAAGGAAAGCTATACACATGAAGGGAAAGTACCCTTTGGCAACTTCTCCTAGATCAAAATGAAAGAAGTAGATTCCTGTTTTTCTCTAGTTAGCATTTCCACTTGGCTTTTCATCCCATTCCAACCCTTCTCCACATGCTTTCCTTTCTCTATCTTGCATCAGTCATCCCAGATCTGCTGTGTCAGCACATTTCAGGAGCCTCAAATATTTCTCATCCTATAAACAAGGCAGAAACCAGGCCAATGTGAAGAAAAACCTCCTCCTCAGTCTATGTTGCCTTCCAGCCAGCTTCCCTCCTCCCCCTTCCCTTCACAGCCAAACTTCAGTTAAGTATAAACAACTCACTGCCACCATTGCTCCCTTTCACATCACACAGAAAATGCTCCTGTCAGGGTCTCTGGGAGCATCCCTGTTGAGCAGCAGATATTCTTGAGCCCTTATTCTTACTTCACTCAGTGACAACATTTAACAGTGTTGAACCCATTTGGTCCTACTTGAAATATTCTTTCCCTTTGCTTTCATGATACTCTTCTGCTGGTTTGTCTACTAACTTTTTGACCTTGGCTCATCACTCTCCTCTTTTATATACATTAAAAATTTTTACATTGTGTATTGGGGAGCAGAGGGGCAGGAGAGACTGATCCATCCTCTTTTTCTCTATTTTCAGTGTTGCCAGTTGTCTCCGGCCTCTTCCCTTTCTCTTCTACATGCATTCTTGAGTCATTGGCTCTATTCCCGTGTCTGCAGATCCTCCCTTAATACTGATGTCTTTCACATCCTTGCTTTAGCTCCCACCTCTTTCCTGTCTCCAGGTGTGAACATGCAATTGCTGTCTTTATTTGTGGGTCATATAGACCCAGAGTTCATGATTTACAGCAGTGCTTCCTCTTCTATCCAATTAGCTAATTAGAATTTGGATTTTGTTAAGGCTTTAAACATTTTTCACTCTCAGTCCAATGCTGTCCTCTCTAACACCTGTGTATGATGGTTTTATTTAATTTTCTATATGCCCATAGCAGTTTCCTTAGTTCAGGCAACAGACAATGTCCCACCATAGCAGTTGCCCATGAGCAGCCTGGATCTAGAGTTTTCTGCTGAATACTAACTGCAAAATGCCTTCTCATGGATTTGGATGTGATTTTTCAAATTCTCAACTTGTCTTACAAGGCTCTTCTCTACTTTGCTCCTGCTTTGGTTGTCACTAATCCACTTCCCCACTCCTGACCCTGCACATAGTCACACTCATACTTCTCACAATTTAACTCATTCTCTCCCTCAATCTCTTCCTCACCTCGTGCCATAATGAATTACTTTCAATTTCACAAAAATCTCGTGCTTCCTCTGTTTGTACATGCTTTTATCCCATTCTGGAATCATGCCCCCATTTTCCCATCCTCGGACCCACCCTATTAAGTGCTGTTCTTTCAGGTATCAGTTTAGTCCTTACTTCTCAGATCAGAAAAATACTTCCACATAGTAGCTGGGGACAGCCCAAATGAGCAGCCTAAATACATAAACAGTTTTCTGTAATTCTAAAGCTGCCAGCAGAAATGTCTGCAGTTTTTATGAAGAAAACAGATGTGGATGGGGCTGGTTGGAGTGTTTTACCTCAGACTGTGTGGTGAGGAATACAAAAGAGGAAATTTTCCAGTCAAAAATGATGGTTTTAGATTTTAATAAGCTGTGAAAATTGAATTGAGGAAAAGAGCAGAATGTAGAAATGTTACAGAATGAAGTTTTAATTCTGAAAACTAAAAGTAATGCCTTTTATTTTACAATCCCTTTAAAAGTGTTTATAGTTTTGATAATTACATAGGGATCCTGGTAGAATGATAAATAGTTCATGAAATAATTGTTTTTAATTTTTAAGAGAATTCTGAAGTAGGAAAAGTACAAGTCTTCGTATATAGATGGGAACTCTACACTTCGCTAAGTACTAGGATTTTTTTTTCTTAAAACAAAATTCTTTTCCAGGATATTTTAAACAAAGATTAATATATAATAAAACTGCATTTCACACTATCAATATTTTATCCCTTTTAGAAATAATGCTTTCATAAGGGATCCATTTTCACATGAATCTGTTTTCTTTACTTCAATATCTTAGTATTTTATAGAATATGGGTGATTGATATTTGTATTTGTAATCCTTGACAATTAACAGTAAACATCTTTTCTTTATTTCTGTTTTTATTTCAGAGGCAGGTTAAAATGAGCACATTGACTCTTTTAATGGTGGCAAACCTTAAACTCTTGAAATGTCATTAATGAATGTCATGACTGCATATTTCTTTGCCTTGTAATTCATTTCCTGAATTATCTTGTAGTCCAAAAGAAATGTGAATGAGTTACTCATCTGTGTTCTCTGATTGTGCTGTACAGTTTAAATGTCACCACGTCCACAATATCTGTGTAACACAAAGATTTTCCCATTTTAATTAATAGTGTACTTGTTTCAGTAGCTTTTGGTTCAAAGCTACAGCACAATAGAAATATTTGGGAAGAATTCCAAATATTTGGGAAGAAATATAGTAAAGTGGTACTGGACTAATTACCTATCTGTTCTACCCCCTAAGATCTCTTTCAGGGCCTTTGGAAGCTAAAGAAATCCAGTTATCACTTCTGTACATTTTTGACTGCTAAATTTAATGTACACACACTTTTTTCCCTTTCAGTTCATTATACCTTTATAATGAAAGAGTAATGATTATATAATTATAACGAGAGTTTCAGGTACTTTTTTTTAACGGTAATATGAAATCAGAGTCAAAGCTAGCTTATTCCTGTATCCTTATCTTGAAGTGAGATAATTATAGTTTATGAAAAAATAAAAAATTTTAAAAACTCAAATGTTTACACCAGTACTAGGTATTAAAATTACAGTAGAGAGAATAGTAATTTTATTTAATTAAGCCAGAATTTTCCCAAAATATACAAAGTCTAGGGATATTCTTAGTGTGCTCAGAACAAATCACAGTGTGTACACCTCCCTCCCCCATCCTCTTTCCTCATTCCTTCCTTGCACTGCCCCCCCCGCCCCGACACATACACAGAAAGATAGACTTTACAGATGAAATGAATGCCAGTAGAAGCCTAAGAAGAGGAGGAGATAAGTCACAAAGGAGTTCCTTTGAGAAATCCGACAGGGAGGAAGTGGGGAAGTGTCACACTTTTTCTTAGATTTGTTGGATGACTAAAATTAGGAACTTGTTCTAGATCTGTTTTAATCTGAAAGCTATCTTTTCCTGAATTCTGTGCCCTGAATCACTGCCCAGAATTCTGGTTTATAGTAGGGTAGTTTCCCAGAAAAGTTCAGGGCCTTTTGGTGATAAAGTTTGCTCAATATTTGTTTTGTATTGTGATATAATGTGAGATAAACCTGCCACTGCCCCAACATGTTAGGAGTCTCCACTGGGCATTTTAAACATACAGTCTTACTACTAAATTATTATTCACATGGCTGCCCTTATTTGTGTTGATTTTGCTAATAAGTCTCATCCTTAGTCCATTTAAATTATATGTTGCATTGTTTGGCTTCTGTTTTTTTATTATTATTATTATTGTGTCTCTTCCTATGTTATTTCTTATATAATGAAATAAAGGAAGTTTTATTCTTTATAACATATCTTTTTTACATTTCCAGACAAAGTTTTCCATGTTGTATGATTCATAATCTTCAGAGAATGTTCTTTACACACTGTACACCTCTAAGTGGTAAATATTAGTAGAATTATTAAAGGAATGTACCTAAAGCAAAAAACACTTTGAAGCTGGATGGTTGTAGAATGAAAGCCCATTGATGGGAAAGGCTTTCATTTGTTAATATAATTTTCTTTCATTTACTAGATTCTACTAAATTATTTTGGAAACTATGTACCGAATGCATGGACACAGGACAGTGGCTGCACTCTTTGTTTACTGGATATAATTGATTTGTCTGCAGTAGATGTAAGTGGAATGACTGTGCATGAAATCTAGTAATAAAAGTACATTGTCATGAAATATAGTTTTTGTAGAAAAAGGGCAAATAATTTTACAGTTTTGATTGTATGATAGATAATGGATTTAAAAACTTAAAACATGATGACTCAGAAAATTGCTAGATTTGTATATTTCTGAACTGTTTTAGAAAGCAAAGCCAGCTAATCATTAAACCCAGTAAAAGAGATATTGGGATTCTTGACATTTAATAGCTTGCTATGATTGGGTGCTCTCGTTTTATTTTAGTCTGCTAATTTGGCCAAAGCATGAGAAAAAATAGTTACAGTGCTTAAGCATCTTATGGGCTAATTTTATTTGTGCTTGTTTTTCAGGTTTGGTAATTTAAATAATAATATATGATTATATAGCTAAGGACTGCTCTAAATAGTTTGCATAGTACAATTCGTTTAAATTTCACAAAACCTCTTAGGTTGGTAGTACTATTGACTCAGTTTTACAAAAGAGAAAATGGAATTGTATAAATATTAAGTAACTTTCTTAAGGGTACACAATTTTTAAGTGTTGGAATATGGATCTGAATTTAGATAATCTGTTTCCAGACCCTGTATTCTTCACCATTTTGCAATTTTACTTGTATGTCATGTAGATACCAACTGTAAGCCAGTCATGGTGCTATTTTTATATATTTCATAGGGAATTATAGCTATATTTTATCATTTATATTTTGAGAATGACTAAGTAAAAGGAAATATTACAATTTTATAAATCTTTAATCTATCATAACCTAAAGCAATTTTAGTATATCCCATAGTAACATCTTTCTTCCAAAAAATTGCTCTAGTAACTTGAAAGGATACTACGTGTAGGAGCATTTGGATTCTAGAGAGTGTTTTTGTCATTAAAGCTAATTATTTCATTCATTCACCATAGGTTTATTGAGTGCCTACAGCATGCCAGATAAGTGGAAGCAATATAGGTAAAAACTCTTAGGAATGTAGTCTTGGAAACTCCTGGACCCGTACAGTTAATTTTACTGTAATAAAATCAAGCTCCAGAATTAAGTAAATTCTATTCTTACCACTGTCTGCAAGGAAGATAAAGAGTAACTTGTGTGCATTTAGGAGATTCTGAATAGAGTCCTGTTTTACTTGAAAATAAGGGTTTTGGGCCAGTCTCTTAAATAACAAACTGAAAGTTTCCTTCTGGAAAGAATGTTAGTATATTTCTGAATGAAGCTGCATCTTGAAGATGTTTAAACATTTACCCTGATCTTTTTTGCAGGTAGTAGTTTATCCTCCTGAGGCAGAGTTACTGCTGTTTTATGTTTTGTTTCCTTTTATATAAACTTCAGGTGTAAAGATAGAAAAAGATGTATACCAAATATTCTAATCATGGGTTTTTTTTACATGTAGGAATAAGTCACATGACTCTTAAGTGATTTTATTTTACAGCCTTTTAAAATGTGCTAGAAAGGAAGACAGTTCATTCCATCACACAAAATAAATTTGTTATATGCTTTCTATGTATAGTTATGCAATAGGGATATGAATATGAAAATCATGTGGGTAGTTCATATCATAACTATACACATAGATGTGGGCCATAGTCAAGATTCTTTGTATTTAGAAATAATAGTGGCTGTCTCAGAGTGTTAGTAAGAGAGTTAATTAAAGCATTGTTATAAGTATTTTAAAAATTGAACATAGGTTAATAATGGAGATACAGCATGTTGAATCCCAGATTTTTACTTACTAGTTTATGTATTCTGAGTTACTTAATTTCTCTGAATCCCATTTTCTTCATGTGTGAATTTGGGATAATAATTAACTTCTAACGTTATTGTGAAATTTAAATGAAATGCATCTTCTCTATTTAAACCATTTTTACTGCTTTCCCCTTTTAAGTTGAGAATTCCTAGTGTAAATATTTTGTGTTTAGGTTTTTGTTCATTAATTTAATAAATTATTTTGGTGAGTGAAAGAAATGAGAGGCTAAAGAAGTACAACAGTGTACAAAGTATGCTTCAATGCACACAAATATTAACTTTTAATGCCATTAATAGAGGAATGTATGCAGTACTATGTGTGATGGGGCGAGGTTCCTAATTCAGCACTTAGCAGTAATTGTACTTCTAAAATCTGTAGTCCATAAATTGAGACTTCAAGACATGGTTTTACATGTCATGGATACTGAAGTATTTCATTAAGTTGTGGTAATAACTTTGTTGATTGTAGTTTATATATGTCTCTGTCTTCCCCAATCATCAGTAAGTTTTTCAAGCTAGGGGTCTCTCTCACTTTTTATTATAAATGCTATAATCGCCTACCATAGGGATTGGCATATGATGGATACTTCAGAAGTGTTCATGCATTTAATGAAAAATAAACTGCACATTAAAACAGGCCCAAAGAGGATTTAAGAAAAATAAATAAAAATATAGCTATAGAATAAAATAAAATAAAATAAATTTCCTTATGTTAAATATAATAATGACAGAAAGTGAAGAACTGTCAGTGAAATGAAGTTAAAGAGGATATTCTGGGATAGAAATAAGGGCTCTCAGTTAATCCACGATTGATTTGTTTGGCCTACAAATTGAGCTCTGAACTTACAAACCATGAAAATGAAAAGGGAAACATAACTTGCATTCTAGTTTCTTAAATGAAGCTTTCAAAATAGCATTCAGATCTACAGGAGTTTCTCTCAAGGCTACCATAAAGGAAACGTTAAGTGGTAGAGTAGGCAATATGCTTAATTATATTTATATAGTTAATATAACACTGAGTTTCCTCTTCAAACCTAAGCCATAATGCCAGGATGTGATTCAGTTAAATCACTTTGTTGGTGTCCACAAAATTTATTTCACATGTTAAAGAACTGCCATAGGGCAATTCAAATTTAGCATATTATGTTGAATTGAGATTCTAGTATTTTTATATTAATTAAAACTTGAATAGAACTTAAACTGCAACCATACTAATGCATTTTTTTATGTTTTCCCGTAAAACATAGATCCATCCAAATGTGACAATAGGTGTTTTTATTGAGCAACCAACCCCTTTCTTACCTCGATTTCTGGACATATTGTTGACCCTGGAGTACCCAAAAAAAGCACTTAAAATCTTTATTCATAACAAAGTAAGTATTTGAGAAATTGATATTTTATGTGGAAATTATTTTTGGTCTTCTTTGGAACTATTTTGTTTTTTTGTTAGGATTATTTACTCATGTCTAAAAGAATTCATTGGAATAAATTCAATGGAGAGTTTTTGGAGTAATTTCTGCCCTGCCTTTTTAGGATATAAATATATTAAAGTCTAGAAACCAATATCATAATGGGATGAGCCACATGAAACTGCTTATTTTGTAGATCAAAAATGGTTGAATATCAGCAATTTTCATGTGACTCAAATTAATATATAATGAAGGAATGTCAAAGGGCCTAATAATCCTTTGCCTTTGCGTTATTTCTGGTACTTTCTGTTATAAAACAGGTCATTAAATTGCAACTTAAGGTAATACTGTAACAGAACTTGAAATAGTTTACAAATAGAATATTGTTTTGATTAATAACACAATGGCATGTTCTTCCCCAAAGGATTTTGATACTGTCACTTCCTTCAGCTATTTTTAGAACTTTCCAAACACCTCCCACAAATAAACCTAGAGACTTTTCCCAGCATTTTTCTATTTGTCTCCTGTTAAAACAGTTGATATTTAACATTATCTAAAAAAATCAGTACCTGTGAACTGTATATGTTCTCTCTCCTGTCCTAAAACTTTTAATATACCGTTGTTCTTTCTTCCTAAAGTATTTATTGGCTAATTGTTCATCTTTTCCAGAGAGTATTTTCAATTTGCAGAAAACAAGCTAAAATAAGTTTTAAAGGATGAATCATTAAAGTATTTTATTTTTATGTATTGTCTTTTATTTATATTTTTCCTATTTCCATAGGACCTTAAATTCTTTTGGACAGTTTTTATCTTCTTTTGTTTACAATGAACTCTGCAGCTTTTATGTGATAAGTGGTCTTAATCAGCTGTAAAAAGCATTGACTCCTCAGAAATAGTGAGACTTGATAAATAAGAAGATCTGCAATGCTCTAATGATGAAGACAGATAATCTTATCTAAACTTTTAGCATAGTTAAGTCATTATAATTTGATAGACATTTATGTTAATGATTTTCCCATATTTCTCTAACAATAAAGTTTTGTTAAATGTTCCCCTCTTTTGTAGAAATGAAATTTTACATTTGATCCTTCATTTTTCTCTCTGGCTTCAAAGAATATTCTATCATTTCATTTTAAAAATATGATTATATTTGCAATCAAGATCTATATAGTAGGCATTTTTCCTGTGGATATTGATAACACATGTCTAAGATTCTTAAGCCACAAGCCTTTTTTTAAAACCCCTTTGAATTAGAAAAAGTTTTGGAACCCCAGATTTAAATATATTTAGCACTAGATGTTTAAGGAATTTGAAGTATTTTCTCTTTAAAGAACATTGATATTTACCTATTTCAGATTCATAATATGACAGGTGGTGTTTAAATATAACATGTTTAATATAGTTATTTTGTTTATAATTGAGTGAATATGTAGAATTCACAACTTTGAATATGAAACAGTCCTTAGATCTGAATATTTTATTCATCTTTTTGTCTTTTTTTCTCTCTAATTTTGGATATGTTACAGGAAGTTTATCATGAAAAGGACATCAAGGCATTTTTCGATAAAGCTAAACATGAAATCAGTACTATAAAAATTGTAGGACCAGAAGAAAATCTAAGTCAAGCTGAAGCCAGAAACATGGGAATGTATGTTTTAATAAATTTAAATAATTTTACTTAAGAAACTTTAAGAGCAAACAAACTTATTTTTCAAAATCAGTATCCTAAAGTTTGGATATGTCATTTATCTGTGTGTGTGTGTATATATGTGCGTGCACATGCACACATGCCTGTTTTTTGCGTGTATTTATATATAAAAGGCCATGGGAGTTACTTACTATTTTTTTAATGGCTAGTAGGCAACATCCTTAATCAAGCTATTAAATGAAATTCAGATCAAGACTTTAAAAAGAAAAATGCAGAGAAGTCGGTTGTATAGACTGATAGGATGATGATTTAAATGTTTACTATCTGAATGTTATACATGTTAAAGGTGTGTGTTTCAGATGGGGGTTTAGATATTTCTGCTTTCCAATTTCCTCCTCATCCAGGCAAATATTGTAAACCCCTGAAGACCGATTTTAGGTTCTTTGTCAGCTATTTGAATTGTTCACACCACAAATAAAACTCTGGCAATAATGAAAATACTCAATTTTTCAAGAATGTTAATTGAATATGCCTAGCACTGTTTTAAGAGCTGCTAATTAAAAAGGTGAATAAGACATGGTGAGGGACGGGACTACAGAACTAGGAAAGTAGAGCCTCAAACACGTAGACATAATATGTGGAAACATTTCACAGATCATCCTAGAAACATGAGTGGTCATCCTTGGTGTTCCTGATGAACACCAAGTCTCTCCCAGAAAAGTGTACATCACAATCATTATCCCCTGGTTAGAAGGCTGGAGATAATCTGTCTTAGAAATAGTTTCATACAAATTAGGTTTTTAAAAGTAGTATTTATTCATTTATTTATATATATTTTAATTTTTTATTTCCCCCCACTCCTGGAGATGGCTCCCTCGTCTGTCTGCTTGTTGTTTCTGCTTGCTGTTTGTGCTTGTTGTCTGCTTCTTGTGTCTGCTTCTTGTCTGCTCGTTGTGTTCACTCATTGTCTGCTTGTCCTCTTTAGGAGGCACTGGGAACCGAACCTGGGACCTCCTATGTGGGAAGCGGGCGCCCAACTGCTTGAGCCACATCTGCTCCCAGTTTGTTTTTTTGTATGTGTGTGTGTTTTGAAGTACTGGGGACCAGGGATTGACCCCGGGACTTCCCATGTGGGAAAAAGGTGCTCAACTACTTGAGCAACATCTGTTCCTGCAAATCAGTTTTTAAAAATATCAATACCTAAAGAGCTGTAAACTTTTTAATACTCCAAGATTCACTTAAAACTGAATTGTTGGATAAAAAAGAATGCATTTTGTGTGTGTATGCAAAAATTTTGTAATTTGTGAAAACTGTTATTGATAAATCACGATAGTAAATTATTTTCCTCTCCCAGATAGGATTAAATACTAATTTATAAATGATTATCCTAGCCAGATTTGTTATGACTTAAAAAGCTTAGTGGTTTGGAAATATATTTTACCTACCCTAAAATTTTAGTTTTGACCTACCTGTGAATATCTGTGTTGATAAGTCAAAATATTTCAAAAAATATTTTGAAAGGTAAGATATTTATGTGGCTATTAGTTCACTATTTTGGACAGGAAAGTTCATTTAGAGGAACCTTATTTTTCTTATAAGCTTTATCTTAACATTTTTCACCTGTCAAATACTCATTTTATCTAATTCTTATTTCATTTTCTTTGTCAATGTTAGGGACTTTTGCCGTCAAGATCAAAACTGTAATTATTACTTTAGTGTGGATGCAGATGTTGTTTTGACAAATCCAAGGACTTTAAAAATTTTGATCGAACAAAACAGGTACTATATAAGATTCACTTTTAACTAATTTATAAAATGATAATCATTTCCCATGTCTATGTGTGTAAGGTATTGTCTTTGGAATACACTGTAGTTAATTTGTGTTTAGTAACTTGAGAGAACTCACACTAAGTTATTTTCTAAACCTTGTAAGCTTTCGATTCTAATTACCAAATTTTCTTCTAAAGGGGTCAAGCAGAAAACAATCTGATGACAATTAGAAATATTTAATATTAGTTACAGTCACAAATGTAGTGTTTGTCAATTATATAGGATGCATTCTTCTATTAAAAACTAAGTTAAATTTTTATATATCTCATATGAGAAAATTTCAAATTGTTTTATTCCCTGTAGGTTTTTTTTTGTAGAATTCCATAATACTTTTGGCTAAAAATCTCATTATTGCAAACAGAGGTGTAGTTTTTAGAATCAAAAGAAGTTCCAGAGATAGAAATTATCCCAGAGCCATATCTGTAGCTTTATTTATGACTGTACTAATTACCTCTGGACAATGCTTGTTTTCATTTAATTAACTGGAAATGGAAAAAGCCACCATGATGTCCATTTTCCCATTGTTAATACTTCTGCTACTTCTGTGGTACCAGCCCACAATTAATGAGTGCTTACTAAGATTCAGGTACTGTTCTAAGTACTTTTGCATATATTAACATAATTATTTTTCATTACAGATAAATGGTCTAGTAGAGGAAATGTTAGAATGACTGTTTTTAGTTTGCTGAATAATATGCATTGAAAATCTTACCTACTTTACAATAGATATCACTAGAATTTGTCAATTTGAAAATTTAGTTTTTACCTCAAAATCTGAGACCTCTCAGAATCAATCTGTATATATAGTCAGACACTCTAAAGATAGCTATCTCTAAATTGCAGGAAATTTTCCAAAATCATATGAATAAGATTTTGATCATTAGGCAATGACAAGCAGTTGGGTTACCCTAGAGATACAGGATAGAGTTGTAATTTGTAACTCATAAAACCCAGTGCAATTCCTTTTCTTGAATTTGCAGTGTTCATTTCCTCTTAATTTGATTGAAATGCAATAACGTGTAGTGCACATACGCTTTTTTTTTTTTTAAGCGTTTATATGAAGTCTTTATTTTATTTATTTATTTATTTTTAATTTTTTTATTTATTTTTATTGTGGGTAAAAATCAAAATTCTCAGAATACATACAAACATTTGCAAAATGATATATAAATATATATGTATATATGTGTATTTGCTTACAAAAATGTTGTTTATATATATATATACATATATTTTAAGAGGTGCTTAGATTACCCAAAATATTACACGGAAACCACTGGGATTCCCATGTTGCCCACCTCCCACACCTCCCACCACATCCCACACAAACATCTCCCACAAGTGTGGCCCACCACCCTCAATGAACTTACACATCCTGGAGCCTTGCCACCAACCATAGACCACAGTTCACACCGTAGACCACACACTCTCCCACTCAGTTCTGAGTGGTGTGTGCTGATTTAAAATGGCCTACATCCGTTGCCACAACGGTACTCAGGACAACCTCTAACTCCCAAAGAAGCCCCTGTATTTCAACTGCTCATCCCCTCCCTACCCCAAAAGTGTCAAGTGGCCACTGGCTCCACCTCATTGTTATAACTTCTTCCATTGCTAGAATCACCATATGTGAACAAGAGAATACCATCAAGTCCACTCTAGTCCATAGTTCTTTCCCCAATCCTGAGGGGACTGGGATGGTGATGTCCACTCCAACTCCAAGTGAGAGAGGGCTTATATCCCATGGATATGGTGGGTGGGATGATCTGTTTTTCTTTTATGACTTTATTTTAGGTACTTATTATTTTCTTAGTGAATTCTTTAATGAATCCATGCTATGTATTTACCACACCCCCATTAATATTAAATTAACCTTCTACTACTTCAAAGAAATAAAATTTTTCTTTTACTTAATAACCCAGTGGCTATCTGGGGGCCCTTGACTCTTGGAGTTCCTTTAAAGCTCTCTATATGCCTTGTTCCAAGCATTTCTGTTAATTATTAAAAGTTTAGGTTCTTGTGATATCTACAGCTTTTGTTTCCCTATCCAACCATGTGGTTTCCCTAAGAAATAAGTCTACACAAAGAATTTTGTGAGATTTGATAGAGTCAACTAAAGGTTAGAGAAGCCAGGGCATTGATTTCATCTTTTGGGTTCTGGTGTTCCAACATCTCATCCGACCTCTTCTAACTCTTCTCTTTCTATCTCTGCTATTCACTGCCTTTCTCTAAATTTTACTTTTTCACTTAAATAATGCAGTTCATCATCCCCCAGCTGCTTCCCTTACATTACCATACCCCAAAACATTGAGCCCACAGTGGATGAATTTTGTTTTTCCAAATTTCTTGACCCACCCTATTTAGGAGATAACTGGGATTATACAATGCGAGATTTTATTTCTCTCCTACATATTTGATCTTGCCTGCTACTGACATTGAATTATCATTATCTAAATCAATAAATAAATAAACCCTAATTCATGTTATTATTTTTAGTATTGTAGTTTTTTCTTCATGAAACAAAACATAACTGTTTCTGGTTAATATTTAATTTTAAAAGGAACTAGAAAAAAAACAATGCTTTACTTTGTACAATGTGTTTTACCTATTTTGTTTCACTTTTCTCTGTGTAAAAGAAAAAGGGCCCAACTGTTCACAAGATTGGGGCATTGTGAAATAGGTTTCTTGTAGAGCGTGATTGGCTTATAAACTTCTTCTTGGAGGAGTTGTATAAGCTTTCCTTAACAATTGCATGGCACTATGACAGTTCACATCATTTTAGAAGTGATTTTAGAGGAACCTCAGATTTTGTTATCTCATTTGGAAAGAATATATAAATTATAAATTAGATGTCCCTAAGGAGAAATCTGGATGATTTTGAATTTATAACATGTGCTTGTCTCAAAGGGACCACTTTCCTGGGAAGTAGTGAGACAGAAATTTGGCAATTACCTTCTATTTTCTAAATAAATAAAGGACAAGAAAAATGTTCATGCTGTCAGGGCCAGCTTACTGTAACCATTGCATTTTAAAACTCATATAAATATGGAAATATACTTTAAAGTAATTTGGGGCTTAATTTTAGGAATACTGACCTATTTAGAAATGTCCTAGCCATCTTCATTCATTTTTTTTATTCAACAAATATTTATTGGCTACCTTAATGTACCAGGGGCTATTCTACCTGTCTAGTGGCAGTGGAAATATTTGATTTCATTTGGTATAATTTCTGAAATACTTGAAATAAATTTAAATAGAATTAAACAATTATGGTATTTTCACTTTGGATGTAAGTAAGGTTTTATAGTCACTTTTAAACTTTTATTAGCATTTTAAATTGTTTTTTCATTATTGTTGAGAAATATGATTGAAAATTAATAGTGTACCCAGTTAAGAAAAGGTTTTGGGAAGATCTTCCTCTTTCTTTTACCTTTGTTTTTGGTGTAACTTCATGTATGTTAAATTAACTTATTGTGTTATATTAACTTTGTTGTGTTAGGTGTTATGCTAAGCTCAAAACACATAATTCTGTGCTAATTAAAAAATAATCAATTACATAGGAATTTCTCTCTTTCTTTAGAAAGATCATTGCTCCTCTTGTAACTCGTCATGGAAAGCTGTGGTCCAACTTCTGGGGAGCACTGAGTCCTGATGGATATTATGCTCGATCTGAAGATTATGTGGATATTGTTCAAGGAAATAGAGTGTAAGTACTTGATTTAATTTCTTAGTGTAAAATATCAGAATCTACAGATATGGTCCTCTTCATATTAATTGAAAATAATTTTTATTATTCATCCCTTTTCTTTATATTTCATGCAAGTGTGAGAACCTGAGACCCTTTGGGACCCTAGAATACTAGTGTGAAGTTGATATATTTTTTAAAATTACTTTTAAAATTCTAAATCTTTAAAATGAAAAAAACTCATTGTGGTGGAAGATACCAAAATAATATATGGTTTTCATAGGTTGCCATCTGGTTGCTGGTAGAAAAGTAAGACTCTTTAGCTAAAAGTTTGGAAAGGGAAGTTAACTATAATTTAGTGAGAGAATGAGGGTTGTCTTGATAACTTTTAAAAATTATAACAAGTCAACAAGAGCAACACTAACACCAAAAACTTACAATATTCCCTATTGCACGAATGTTCTGCAATAGTGAAATAGCTAATATTCTGCTTTAAATAACAGTTTCTTCACCAATATCTGATTCCATTTCTAGAATTTTAAGAGAATATACTCAGTACAATGTATATGCATGATTAATAGTTATTTCAGAGGCAACAGTTTATATTTGTGAGCTAAAAAATAATCACATTTGAAATAGTTTTGCTAAGGTAACATCAGGGAAGAATGCCATTCTTTTTTCCATACAAATTATGAATCAGTGTGAGTATTTAAGTGCTTTGCCTTCATTCTCAGAATTGTCAGCCTAATTAAAAAAGGAAAACATATTTTAATGATTACAAATATCAACCTTTAAATTTAGAAAAAAGATATACTTCTCTTTGAACAGTTAAGCGGTGAAAAGATGTTTGTTCTTGAAGTAGTAAAAGGTATATAAAGTCTGAATTCGAATGATTAAAAATGACAAAGGTTTTTGCTGGCTGCTGTTAAGAAGCATGAGCTGAGAAAACACTTATGATCATGTTCTCTTGTTGTGAAATATTTTTATTGGCTTTGGGATGACTTTTATAGACTATATACCTGCTGTGGGTAGCAGAAATAAAGAGTACAGCAAACCGGAATAGAGAATTCAGATTTCATTTAAGTGCCTGGTCATTTTCTTTGACTGTTGTCTAATGTATAAGAAAAACAATCTGGTAGAGGCCTTTGATTTAGTTAATACAAGAATATACCTTGTGTCCAAAAGCTACAGGTAGGAATGACATTTGTGTGGGGTAGAGGGATGGGCACATTATATATCCATACATTTTTTCCCTTCAAAAATTGAATCACTCTGCACTCCACCAGTGATTCACTTCTGAATTCAGCTGACAGTTCGTATTCTTCTTAAAGGCCATTTCTTTTGAGACTGCTCCAGAAAGACAGAATGGTATATATTCCTTGGTCAAGATTTTCCCTTTCTGTTCTCAAAAGTACCCGGTACAGCCCTTGAGGCAAAACTTTTCCTATGCTGATTGTTAGGACCTGAGTCATGTTCAGGATGAGGAGGTAGATGCTGGAAAGAGGGAAGGACAAAAGAAACCAGGTCTCTGCATGCTCATGTACTTCCAGCTGTATTTCTTCATACCTTAGGTAGCCTAATGAGTTTGAAGGGAATTTTAGGAGTACTTTAGGCTATATTCAGTGTTGTGTGGGAAAATGTCTCATAACTGGCTCTCGGGGGTAGCAGAAAGTACTATGAAGTTGTTTGCCAATATCTGTGGTGTAAATAATTGCCATGCCCAATTTCTGGGTTAAGTCACTGAATATGGCCTTGGGAAGAGATAACCAAAAATCAGCTCTCAGGAGCTAGTGTGAGCCAACTCTTGCATACTACTGAGTGTATTTTATTATTTTTCTGGCCTAACTGCTTAATCTTAAATAGAGACACATTCTGTACAGCAGAATATTATACTCTAACTGCAACAGACTGTGAGGTGACAGCCAAAATACCAAACAAATATCAGTCCTAAATTGAGACTTATCTAGAGAGAGAGTGATTTGTTTCCTAAATCCCAAAATATTACATTGGGTATACCAATTAATCCCATTAATTTGAGACTTACCTTCATAAATTACATATGAGTACTTTATGAAAGTAAACCAGAACATAGAGTATTTAGATATAAATATGTTAAATATAGGTAATAACTCAAAATATTAGCAGCTAACTTTGGAAGAATCACAGGTGATTATAAATCAATTGTGATTATATGTAAATCTACACACATACACACATACATACCAAATGTCATTAAATGATTTGGCATGTTATTTACTTCAATAATTTATATATGAAAAATTTTAAGCATATATAAAATTTACTTTTAAAACTTAAAAATAATTTTTTTTCTATTTGTGGTATTTTAGAATGTCTTCTTTTTACTTTCAGAGGGTTGTGGAATGTGCCATACATGGCTAATGTGTACTTAATTAAAGGAGAGACACTCCGATCAGAAATGAATGAAAGGAACTATTTTGTCCGTGATAAATTGGATCCTGATATGGCTCTTTGCCGAAATGCTAGAGAAATGGTAAGGTTTACAACAATGGCTTGCTTAAACATTCTTATAATATGGCTTGCTTTACCATTTGGTGTGTCACTATGTTTTGATGTCCTTTTTCTTTCCAACTTGAAAGTACTAGCCAATTTTTTTGATTCTATATTGGAAAGTTGGGAGCAATTTTGTAGAATAATATTTGAACATTTACTTAGAGAAAGCTTTTGAAAAATGTTAGGTTTGATAACTAGACTACTCATATAAGAAACAATAGGTTTTTTTTCGCCCACTATTCAGCATGACTTTATTATAAAGTAGCACATGCAGAACACAGGAAAGAATGAAAAGGATGCCATTCTGGATTTAATCTCTATTGCCAAAGTCATGGAAGTACAAGGAGCTACATAGGTTAGCAGGCAAGGCAGTGAGCAGACAGCAGCAGCCAAGCAGCAGACCAAGGCCTTGGTGGTATGACCAACTGGGACCAAGTATGCAGAAGGGTCAGTCCAGATCTGCTGGAGCCCCTCAGAACTCCCAAAACCCCTCTTCCCCATGTACACTCATCTTGCTAGGAATGGTTATCCAAAACAGATGGGTTCCCTGTGCCCCATTTACCCTTCCTCCCAAATTGGTATAAGCATTTCTGTACAGTGCCAGTTAGCAGCCCTCCTTTCCAACCCTAAGCTTTGGGAATGTCCCACCACCTAACGACTCTAGCCTTCTCCAACTGCCCATTCCCAGAAAGCTGACAGCTTCTCACTAAAGTGCTCATTC
Source organism: Tolypeutes matacus (assembly GCA_026826555.1). Taxonomy (NCBI): domain Eukaryota; kingdom Metazoa; phylum Chordata; class Mammalia; order Cingulata; family Chlamyphoridae; genus Tolypeutes; species Tolypeutes matacus. The sequence goes on from JAKSZT010053887.1 coordinate 87,365,879, forward strand.
TGTCAGTCACTGTTATGCCTCTTGCCAACTTAGGAAATTCCTATATGGAAGAATGAACACACCACAGGCAACTCTTATTTCTCATGCCTGGAAGAATAGATTGGACCAGAGGGACAAGGCAAGGGGAATTTCACAGAGTTGTTACAGATCACATTTGTGTTTTTAAGAATTTACCTTTACTCTCATTTGAAAAGCTGTAGTGAAAACTTGACCAAATTAAAATGAATTAGATAAAGCCTTGTTGAAATTATCATTTACATATTTAAAAAACTGTACTTTTTTTCCTGAAATCAATGTCCATATTTTCTCTAAGTAGATGTGCTTTATATATCATTATTAACTTCAGACTTTTAAATAGCAGGTTCCTTACCACAAACTGGGAGAAGGATTGAGATGTGGAATATATTTAATCTATGTGAAAAATTGATATACTGCTGTTTTACAATTATGCTTTAATTAAAAAACTCAAATGATTATAGAAATTAGAGTTTGTATTTCAAAATGTATAAATATGTTTTAAAACATATTTATATGATTTTCAGGTTTAAAAATGGTAGGGTTATTTCTTAAACTCCGCATTCATATAAGCAAGTATAATTTAAGGACAAATCAGAAAAGTTGGCAAGTATTTTTTTCCCTTTAGTTTAACAAGGCATGTTTTGTTGGAATATATTTATTTTTCCTACACACCTATCTGTATCATTTTATTGAATATCCTCAGTAACTGTGATTGTAATTTGTACTCATATTTGGCTAATTTGACCCAACAGCGCATCCTGGAATGGCCTCTCTCTTACATTTTTCTTTGTCTTAATTTGTGTCTAATGAAAATTTTGCTAAGGAATGAGCTTGGATTTCTGTTTGACAAAAATTTTAAAAAGAACAGGGCTGGTGTTGTTTCTTTATGTGTATGCTATGAGCTTTGCTTTGTCTGCATGGTGTCCACAAAGGATATTTCAGAATGCCAGCTTTTGATCAAAGGCTGTTATTTTTGTTTATTTACCTAAGAATACCTGAAAGAGAGAGGGTGTGCAGGTCAACTTACCTGATGCTTCTCTTCATTTTAGACTTTACAAAGGGAAAAAGACTCCCCTACTCCGGAAACATTCCAAATGCTCAGCCCCCCAAAGGTGTTATTTTTATTTACTTATATTTATTTTTGTTTATAATAGATACATTATATTGCCTAACAGTAAAGTTTCTTTAAGAGCCTTCTTTCCATTTAGCTTGGTAAGATGTTGGTATTCATTGGTTCTTAATTTGTAAATATGCCATTGTGTGTATATGTGTGTGGGTGTGTGTGTTTGAGGGAGGGTGTAGTGTGATATTCAACTCTTGGTTCTTTGGTGACTGGTTTACATTTTATGCTTTTGATGTGAGAATGTTAAGCCCAAGTCCTTTTTACTAGTTTTTCTAGATTGTTTTCTTTGTCTTTTTAAGGACCAGAAGAGGTAGGAGTAGCTATAAAGTACATCTTGATAAAAATGAGGCTATGAGTACACTTCTTTAACTTCTTTTATTAATCCCTAACCCTTTACCATTAAAACAGGTATAAAAAAGAGACAACCATATCTTAGTGGTATTTGGCACATTTGTTTTGTTTGGAGCAAGGACATGAGGCTAGTTTTCTCTAGCTATTTCGTAATGCATGATTCTTGTTAATTATTGTGTTCAGTCTTTAAACATGAGGACAACACATACACGAATAAAGTAGACTGAAGATGAAATAATAGTAACATTTTGAATGCTTTTTTAAAAAACTGTGACATGTCTTCTTTGAAAGGAAAAGAAGCCAAACAGGTACAATTTGTTTGCATTTGATGTCTTAAAAATATTTCTGCTTTCAAACAGGAATTTCTTTTCCAATGTCTACATCTAGGATCAATGAGAAAGTGACAAAACAATCCATTCTTCCTCTTCTTTTTTCAGTTGAGTGTCAGTGCTATCAGTTTTGTGTGGTGTCTGAATTGATAATTAATCAAAATTCCATTTCTGTTATTTTATATCACGCATGTTTTTATATGAAAAGTAAAAATGCATGTTCATGAATGAAACATAAAAGTTGAATGTGTATCTTCTATGGTTAAATTTATTTTCTTGTACTTTCTTCTAAGATTGTTAATACTGTTATTTTTTGGCATATAGGGTATGTTTATGTACATTTCTAATAGACATGAATTTGGAAGACTATTATCAACTGCTAATTACAATACTTCTCATTATAACAATGACCTCTGGCAGATATTTGAAAATCCTGTGGTATGTATTTCATATTCATCTTAATTTTTTTCTCAATTTCCTGTAACTCTAAATGTATATAAATCAATTAGGTAATAATATGAAAATACAGTAAGAGGGTTTTTAAAAAGAATTGATATGTAATAATTCTATTTCATGACCTGTAGAATCAGTCTAAACTTGACCAAGAACATTTTTTAAATAAAACATATATTAGATTTGGGAAAGGGAATTTTCAGTTCCCATGAGTTCTCCCAATATTTTAGTTTCATATATTTAAAAGCACCATCCAATAGTTAATCAGAGTTTAAGAAAAATCTTTACAAATAGCTCATATATGACAATATTATATTTTGATTTTCATGGGAAAAATTCACGAAGTTAGTTTGGCAGTATACATTTTATTTTATCATTTTGTTTGTTTTATTATAATAATTTTGTGAATGTACACCAAATATAGCCAGAGAAAATTGCAGAGTATGCTGATTGAGCATTTTAGGAAAGTTAAGTTGAGTGAAACTGTTTCCTTTTTTTTTTTTTAAATACCATTTTCTTTTAAAGTCTAAAATTATTTCTTTTCTTAAAGATTTGAGTCATACAGGAATTTATGCCATTTTAGTCTTACTCTTTTCATTAGTCGAATTGGCATATTTATTCAAGGGAAAGAAATCTCTTGGAAAATCATCTCTCTGGCTCTACTATTTGTGGCTTTCCCCATCTCAGTAGTATAAGTTTTAAATTACAAAGATGCAATCAGCCTGATGAAAATTGTCTTTTATCTTTTTTTAGAAATAGTTGACATCCAGATATGATAAATTTAATAGTCTCTGAGTACTTTATTGAGTAATAAAAGAATACCTTTTGACATTTTTGTATTTTGGAAGTTCTTTTGCTCCATTTTACATACATATCTTCATATTTTACAAAAGTAGAATTTATAAGTGGCTTTTTATAATGAGAATGGGATGACATATTTTACTTTGGCACTGAATCTTTTGGTGTTTTAAGGGGTAAAATTATTTGATTTCTCGGGTAATATTAGATTCCTGTCAAAATGTCCTAAATTATATCCTGAATTGTAGAAGCTAATATAGGACTAAAATCTTTTGGGCTTTATACAATGAAAATATCAGAATTAATTAGGAACTGCTTTTCTTTTGATAGCTTTGCTTTGTTCTTTGGAAAATTAGCCTGACTGATGTGCCTCATGAGGGATATCTGCAAAGCAAAATATTTAATGATTGTCCAGTTGTCAGAATGTCTAAGAAGTTAGTAAAGTCACAGTTTGCTCTATGATAATTAAAAGGTAGTATAAAATAAAAAGTTAGTATGTATGCCCTAATGTAAAAATTGTAGGGACTTTTATTAAAAAAATCAAATATTATAAAGAAATTTCCTGAACTGATATGGGTGATTATTTATTTCTAATTTTCTCTATATTATCCAATAATCAATATGGATTTTTTTTTAGAATCAGAAAAATAATAAATATTAGAAGGAATGAGAGAATTTGGTCCTTATTATTATATACTGTGACTAAGTGAAATTTATTATTAAAGAATTTGAGGATAGCTTTAGTTACTTCATATTAAAAATGTCTTTACTACTCTAACCAGAGATATAGTAAACTAAGAATGGCACATACATTTGTTATGGCCCTTCTGAAATCTGGCCTCAAAAATACATTTCAGAGAATGATGATGGGGTTATTTTGAGTCCATGTGTCAGTTCTTCCCTGTTGACTGTCTATTTTTTTTACTTTGTAAAGAGAAAATTAAGAGTTTTATTAACCAGTCTAAAAATATCTAAGAAGAGATTGTTTGCAATATATAAATCACTCCATATTTAATATATATTTATTCTCTATTAGGTTTTAAATAAATCACTTGATCCAGTAAAATAATTCCTTAGCTTATGTTGGAAAAACTGAGATATCTTTGTGTTGTGGCTTATGTGCTAGAGTTTGGTCAAAGAGAAGAATCAGGTTCATGAACCAACAGGAAGAGAAGCTTTCAATATACATCCCTATCCCTTATTTTCAGTAACTAAAAGACGTGAAGGTACTAGTAATATCATGATAATTATTTGATAAATATGAAAAATTAAAGTGAAGGCAGATATTTAAAATATCAAAATTATTTTAGAGTAATTCACTATAGCATGATAAGTCAGATTCCAGTGCATTAATTTGGTAATTAATGTTTACTAATATTTGTTGGTAGGATTTTGTTCTTTATCTTTCACTTTTAAATACACAAATTGCCACCCCTGTGTGTATGCATAGAATGTGGCATACAAAGCCACTCTAAGATTACCTAAGTTTTAAAATCCTGAAGTATAAAATTTCTGTTTTAGTTTCCTAGGCTGCTCAAGCAAATACCATGAAATAGGTCTGGTTAAACAATGGGAATTTATTCACTCATGGTTTTGAGGTTAGGAAAAAAGTTCAAATCAAGGTATCATTAAAGTGATAATTCTCTCCTAAGACTATGGTATTCTGGAGCTGGTTGCTGGAGAACCTTGGTCCTTAGCTTGTTACATGGCAAGGCACATGGTGGTGTCTTCTGGTCTCTCCTTTTTCTTCAGGGTTCCTTTGATGTTCAGCTGCTGACCTCTCCCTCTGGCTTTCTCTGTTTGTCTAAATTAAATTCCATTTTAAAAGACTCCAATAATAGGATTAAGACCCATTCTGATTGCTTGAGATGTGCACACCTTAACTGAAGTAGCCTCATCAAAAGATCATACTTACAATGGGTTCACACTCACAGAAATGGATTAGATTTAATAACATGCTTTATCTGGGGTACATACAGCTTCAAACAGTTATAACTTCATAAATAAAAATTTCATATTTTCATAGAACAATGTGATCATACACAGAATCAGGCAAAGATTAAAATATCCACAGTAGTTCCTTCAAATTACTATTATGTCCACTACATGTAGTCATAAATTGTTTGAGCAACTTTTAGAATGCTTATACTTTATATTTTGTACTAAAATATTTATAAAATATTTTTGCCTTAATCTCTGCAATTTATTATTTTTTTGGTAGGACTGGAAGGAAATGTATATAAACCGTGATTATTCAAAGATTTTCACTGAAAATTTGGTTGAGCAGGTTTGTATTTATGATTATGATATGTAGAGCATTTTTAACAATTTTTACAAGGAAATATTATTAATGCAATACTATATAGGTGGCACATTGTAAAAGTGAAGGAAATATCCTTTAGATGTAATTCATATGGTCAGTTACCAGTTAAACAACTTTAAGAATCACATAATTATAAAAATGTAGAATATGGAGGTTAACAATAATTTTAGACCATGCCTCTTTTTAGCAGACTCAAATATCAAGGCTCTCTTAAACCACTAAAAATCATTAACCATGTCTGGATCTCTGGTGTAGACTTTTTTCAGTGAAAGCTTATCTTTGAAAGAAATTGGGCTCCAAGATTCTATTCTCATAGAGGTCTTTTAATAAATGAACTCTACTTTAGAATTTCTCAAAACCATTATTTCAGAGATTGTAAGATGTCATAAATTCTGAGATGCACCATTATTTTATGTGCTATGATAAAGAAAAGAATAATAGCAAACTATTACAATAGTTTCTAATATGAAATTTTAGCGTTATTAAGCTATTTTAGGCTTATTGAGGCATAGATGTTATCATATGTCCTGGTGCAATGAATACAAAATAACCCTTCATTTCAATGCTAAATCATAGTGTTGTAGGACCTCATTTTACATGAACTCTGCACACGTGAATTCAGGCGATTGAAAAAAATAAAAGCAGAGAGAATTAAAATTTTAAAATTATTTCTATGATTAATTTTATTTACTTATTATTACTATAGTAACTATTACTTTTATTTGCCTAATTTATAAAAATGTGTGATCAGTATGTTCATATAAGAAATACTTATGAAATAATGGATTTCGCTATTATGCACAATTTTAAAACTTATGCAAAGAGTGTTGAAACATACTGGTCCTTTAAAACAAGATCCTACTATATAAATCTTTTAAAAGACAATTCAAAGGACAAGGCAACTCAACAAGTACAGCATCAGCTAAATTCACACCTAAAGTGAGGGAAATGAAGGTTTGACCATGGGTACAAATGCACTGTGATATTCCAGTTACAGCATGATGGCTGCTTGGTTGACTGTGATTCTAAGACATATCTCGATTTCACAGAAGTTAAAATGTGATGTATGAGAAACCATTAAAACAAACAAACAAGCCAGTGTTGCTTGTGGTTCCTTATCTCTCACATTTAAACACACACATACCCAGCCCTATGAGAATGAGTAGACTTTAGCATACAAATCTAATCTCTCTAAGATTGTTCAAGTTCAAAATCCTGAAGTATAAAATTTAATAAGTGAAAATTTCATGTTTCATAGAAGGAGTTAAATATACGCAGCATCAAGCAAGGATAAAAACAAACTGGTTTCTGCAAATTCCTATTTGCTCACTATATATTGTTTGAGCAATTCTAAAGCTGTTTATATTTTATTATTATGGCAATCAATGTAATGTTTTTATGTCTAATTTTGGACAACCTTAAAAGATCTAAGTAATATCAATGCTTGAATATTCTCACTACTTTTGAAATGCCATGTATTATCTAAAAGACACAATATTTTATTCTTCTGATGGTGCTGTCATATTCTACAGCCTTGTCCAGATGTCTTTTGGTTCCCCATATTTTCTGAAAAAGCCTGTGATGAATTGGTGGAAGAAATGGAGAATTATGGCCAGTGGTCTGGAGGGAAGCATCATGTAAGTTGTACTTTACTTTTACACATAGATCTAAAATGTGTGTGTGTGTGAGGGGGGAGAGACAAGGAGGGTAGCGAAAAGTAGATATTCATAACTTAGAGAGAAGATATTCTTTTTGCTACACATTTCTTATTTCTATACCTAAATGAACTGGCTGGTCCTAGGTATTAGGAGAAATCTGTTATAGATCTAATTCTGAAGATATTTAATCTGTCTAGGCATTGTTTTCTCATCTATGCACGTGATTATACTAGATGTTTTCTAAGTAAAGATTTTTACTGTGTGATTCTGCTCTTTTCCAAGGCAACATTTTATTCCCTGCACTTCTGTAGTGAGTCATAGTGAAAACATTAAGATAAATCCTTTCTGATTGAATGCTTTAGCAGTTTGATACTGTTCATGAATTCCAAAAACAATATTGGATTATGCTTGTAAACTGCTTTGTTCCTCTGGGCATATTAGATTATGTTGGATTCAGAGGTTTCACTTTTACTGGATTAAATAATGATTAAGGCTTTGATTGGACCAAGTCAGTAGGATGTTGAGTCTCCACCCCCTTTGTGGGTAGGAACTCACAGAGAAACCACACAGCAGAGAAGGGAGGTTGGAGTTTTGAGTGGGAGCCTGGGGAAGTAAACATGAAGGAGAGGAACACAGAGGAATAGAAATGGCTCCATAGACATGGCAGAGGGCCCGGTAAGAGAGATGATCCATTCGTCTCATAGCCTATAGCAGGACTTGTGGAGAGAGCAAAGAGCTGAGCACAGAGAGAAACAAGCCCGGGGAAGAGATGAACCCCGGAAGCCTGAACCCTTGCAAATCTCAGCAACCACCTTGCTCCAATTGTCAATAGACTTTGGTGAGGGAAGTAACTTACGCTTTATGTCCTGGTAACTGTAAGCTTCTACCACAAATAAATACCCTTTATAAAAGCCAGCAGATTTCTGGTATTTTACATCAGCTTCCCTTTTTGGCTGACTAATACAACTGCCAAAACTATTTGTGGGGTGTGGGTGTGTGTGTGTGTGTGTGTGTGTGTAAATGCAGAAAAGAGAGTTCTGTTTGAATGTCTTTGATATAATTTGGCGTTGCATTTACATTCAATTTCAAAGACTTGGCAGGAAGCATTATTGCCAGTTTGATGTTTTTTCTTTCCTCTGAGAACCTACATATGCCAGCTCCTTAAAAATACCAAGGAATTTTAGTCAAATATCCTGGGACGCTCTTCTGCTCAATCAAGGGCGCTGGCTATATAGGCTGATCAGGGAGAGGGAAGTTCACAGTATGAGGAATAACTTGATTTCAGCAGGTTGTAGAGAAATGGAAAGCAATGTGTGTTAGTTTCCTTGACTGCTTAAGCAAATATCATGCAATGTGTCGACTTAAACAATGGGAATTTATTAGCTCACAGTTTTGAGGCTAAGAGAAAGTCCAAATCAAGGATTAATTAGGAAGATGCTTTCCTCCCAAAGATAGGCATTTGGGATTGGCTGCCAGCGATTCTTAGTTCTGGGTTCCTCTGTCACATGGCAAGGCACATGGTAGCCTTTTCTGGCCTTTCTGGATTCCATTGAACTTCAGCTTCTTGCTTCCCATGGCTTTTTCTCTCTCTTTCTGAATTTCATTTTGCTTATAAAGGACTCCAGTAATAGGATTAAGACCTATCCTGATTGTGCTGAGCCACACTGAAGTCACCTCATCAAAAGGTCCAACATACAATAAGTTCACACTCTCAGGAATGGATACGTTTTTCTGGAGTGCATCACTCCAAACTACACAATGATTGAAGTACTTTGGGTGCTATACAATGGAAGTAAAGAACTATAGAAGTGATAGATTGTTTTCAGTGGCACATTGAGCCAAAGGGCAGATAAATAGAATCTGTGTACATATATAGCTAAAGGTACCTGAAGAGTAACTATAAAACACTAATTTTTGGGAGGAATGGGGAGCTTAGGAAGTCAATTTTATTTACTTCATAGTCTAACCTACATATATATAGTAAATAAATAGGAAAGGAGTCCACTGACTCTGCAATACTTTGCTTCATCATTGATAAATTTACAAAACAATGTTATGTAAGTCATTTTGATTGTTTTGAATTAAAGCAGATGATATGTCATAATTAAACAATGGTTATGTTTATTGGCTTTTATGATCTTGTGGTTGAAAAAAATACCATGATAATGTAAATGTGAATTTGGTATGGACCTTGCCTAATGATGTCATTGATGCTGTTTCTAGGATAGCCGTATATCTGGTGGTTATGAAAACGTACCAACTGATGATATCCACATGAAACAAATTGATCTGGAGAATGTATGGCTTCATTTTATCCGAGAGTTTATTGCACCTGTTACTCTGAAGGTCTTTGCAGGCTATTATACAAAGGTAGTTATCCTCCTACCCTTCCTGCCTACTCTACCAAATGTGATTTTCTTTGTTTTATTGATAGAAAATCTACTGGCTCACTTTGTTTTCTCAGGGATTTGCCCTATTGAATTTTGTAGTAAAATACTCACCTGAGAGGCAGCGTTCTCTTCGTCCTCATCATGATGCTTCTACATTTACCATCAACATTGCACTCAATAATGTGGGAGAAGATTTTCAGGTACTTAAGTCCCTTATTTTTTATATTTTTCAAAAGAAATAGACCTCATTATGAAAAGGTCTTTGCCTTAGTTTGTTTTTTAGATTCTTCTTAGAAAGCATAATTTGAATTTTGTCACTGGTTAAAAATTTAAAATAATGTAATCTGATGCATTTCTTTGCTTTAACTCTTTTAGGGAGGCGGATGCAAATTTCTAAGGTACAATTGCTCTATTGAGTCACCAAGAAAAGGCTGGAGCTTCATGCATCCAGGGAGACTCACGCATTTGCATGAAGGACTTCCTGTTAAAAATGGAACCCGATACATTGCAGTGTCCTTTATAGATCCCTAAGTTATTTACTTTTCATTGAATTGAATTTTCTTTTTGGAATGGATGATTGGCACGAACATGTCTTTGAAGTTGTGCTTGAGAAGATGAAAGGAATATTTAAATAACTTCAACAGAACAACTTTGGGCCAAATGTTTGAAAAACTTTTTATAAAAAATTGTTTGATGTTTCTTAATGTCTGCTCTGAGCCTTAAAGAAGAAGGAAAGAAAGAAAAAAGTAAAACAAAATATTTATTTCCATTTATCATTGTCTCTGAGAATAATGATTTTTTTTAAAATTTGTATTTCAATTGATATATTTAGGAACAGCCTAAGAAGATTTTATTTATCAACATGTTGGGGCATGTAGACAAAATAAACAAATGAAAATTAGCAATTCTTGAAATCTTAGAAATCCAGTATTTTAACTGAGTTAGTATGCAATTAATTGAATAAGTACTGTTTTGACAACTATGCAAGTATCTTTTACAGTGGTTACTGAGGGAATACAAAGAACAATATTATACATCTGTTTTCCTCATGAAACTTAGTACAAAATACAATTTAGGAACAAATCTAATTGAAAACATTTTCATTTAGACTGTTGGAAAGACTTTACATTTGCATGTTTACTTATGTTCCTTTAGATTAATCTCCAGTGAGGATTCAATTAAGTAGATGTTGTGTTTAGCAAAGTTTACAAGTGTTTCCATTTTTTAAAGTACACCAAGTATCTGCTTAAGATCAGCTAGTGAGTGTCCTTAATTCAAAACAGGTTTTGTTTTTTTTTTTAATTCTAGAAAATACTGAGGGGAAAAAAGAAAATTTTATTAAGATAGTAGTGTGTTTTATTATCTTTTTTAAAACTCTTTTAAGTACTTGAATTTTATATCAGGAAAATAAAGTTGTTGAGCCTTTCTTCTTCCCTTTTGCCCTTTGTCTCTCTTATCATTCCTTTTTTTTCGGGGGGGGGGTGATTATTCACTTTTTTTCCTCCCTGCGTAATCTCTACTTGATTCTTCTTAGTCTCTTTATTGCCTTACCATCCTTCTTAAAAAATTCCCCATCACAAAGAGAGTTGTTGACTTGATTTTTCACCATTTCTCTGAGTGAGGTTAAATACTCTTACTGTAGCTACTGTTCTTAATTTAAAGGTTACACTTGAAAAAAGTTCCAAGTCATGGTGTCAAAATTCATTTTTCTAACACCATGTGTTAGAAAGTTATGAAAAATAAAATAATTTAAAATAAATATGTGTTGTTTTCTTTTAATTGGTGATTTACCTTTAGAAGGGAATATATGAGTAGCCTAAAGGAATATCTGGACATAATAGGCTATGATTTTTTTTTTTCATTTTAGTACATTTAAGGATGTGAAAACTTATTAAAACTCTATTTATTGACTTGTAAGTTGAATTGTAAAATCTTCAAGTTTAAAGTGACTAGGGATGTGTTCTAATTCATTTTACAAGTGAGGAAATAGAGGCCAAACTTAGAGAGTATGTATTTCTTCAGTAGTGGTGGAATTTTTTGTGTTTGTTTGTTTTTAGGTACTATTCCAGGCACTGAGGGTATCGTGGTGAACCAAGATGATTTAAGGCTGAGGGGTGTATAGTTAATGGGAGATGGCTTAGGAAATAAGGAAGTTGGATTTCACCTCTTTTCTTTGGTGGTGCTTCATACCCACAATAATTCCATCAACGAGATTAAGGACACATTTTAGCAATTATTTGTGGATTGTAGTAATATATTTCAGAGGTGATATTCAAAATATGTAACAACTTGTAAGGCATGGATGCCAGCCAATCCAAACAGAACCTAATTGTTAATAAGTAGAGTCCAGCCAGTGCAAGCTGGCTTCATTTCCCCCATGGTAGAGTTCAGAGGAAAGACATGTGTCTTTCGGTTGAGGGGGCCATGAGGGTTCACATGAGTAACTGCTTTACTCTCATGCTCCGGTTTCCAGAATTTGGATTAAGGCAATCAACCGAGGAGAAGCACATTTTTAAAATCTTTCCTTTTATCTGAGATTCCATGAAATGATAGAAAATGTACAGTTTTTTAAAAATCTATAATTAGTGAGGGAAAACAGGAAAATTTTCCATGAGTAGATCAGAAAATTTGAAAGCTAGAAAACAGACAAGAATGGATGATAGGAGAAAGTTGCAGCTGAAAACACTCCCAGCAGAAGACTGTTCCAGGAACCACTTAGATTGTATGGTTCATTCATTTTATGAAATACTGTGAAGACTTTCAAAAGAATAAAGCAAACTGATATATTACCAACAGTCAGATATCTCTAAGAGAAATGAACCTGAGGAAATAGAGTTTACAGCAGTACTTAGAGTGGAATCACCTTTATTTTAAAAGCAATAACAAAACTATTATGTGTATGTAAATTTACAAAAAAATTCTAAATGGGAAAACACTCTTGATAGTAGTGTGGAATTCATGGAGGGAAAAATGGAACTTTCACCTTTTACATTTTATACCTCTGTTATTTAAATCTTTTGCTACAGAAATATATTCATATATTGTGTAACTTAAGCAGTAGAGAGAAAAGGGGGGAATTTCTGTAACTAACTTAATTTGAATAAATGCTAGTTTATTTATATCAGTAGTATCCATTTGCGTGTGTGTGCATATACATTATTGAAGTTTTTAAGTACTCATCATAATGGCATTTTTTTCTAATTCTTAATATATAGAGAAAAATCAATATGTATATCTTCCCAAATATAGATAATTTAGTAGTGTATTAGTCTTCCTCATTCTGCTTCATCCTTGAAAAAACACTGGTGATTTACCTGTATTGATAACTTACCTAGGGAGACAAACAGCCCTCTACAAAATAAAAAAGTGGGAAAAGATAAACATACATTTAGCGTTCCCTTCTAGTTATAGAATCCCTGTATATTTCCTCATGCCTATTTTGTTGTCTCTCATATGTATTTCTTAATTTCTCTTCTTGCTAACCACAAAAGCCTGTATGACATTTTGGGAATCCATCATTGATTTGGAATACAGAGTGGTCTGTCTAATCAACAGGTCTTTTCAAGTTGCAGAAAAGCCAAATAAATTTTTTATTCACAGTAGAGAGTCAGTCTGTATAAATACCTCTCTCTGACTAGATGTTGACTATTTTGGAAAAATTTTAAGACTTTAAGGTTTCATGAAAGCAGCCTTTGTCAAACAGCACATCTCCCCCTCCACCCCCACCCTGTGGTCTTTTAGAATAACATACTATAGACTTCTTTTAGAATAAATCTTTATTAAGAAAAAGCCACTGGGGAGAGAATGGGGGTATAATATAAAGCTATTTAATAAAAGTGATGAAATTTGGATTAAAATTGAAGAAAAACACAGTAAAGAAATAAATAATGTAAACAGTAGAAAATAGTAAATATGGACATGCTTTTAAAATGTAAATTACTATGTAACTGAGTTATTTTGATAAAAGGAATTAGAAAAATTTGGAAAGTAAATATACATGGTAGAGTTTTGTAAGGACTTTATAAATCTTGCCTCACTCTGACAGCCTTTTTTTATTTTAAAGGTTAACTTTAACTTATATTTTTGTTTCATCCTTAATAGTGTAAAACAGCTAAGAAAACATTCCTTTGGAAAAGAAGTTCACTGTACTGACTAACGTCATTGAAGTGTTGATATTGTGTTGTTTACTTTTTTGAGAAATCAAGTAACAATTGGTATACTATTCTGACTTTACTGATTATGGTTGCCTAAAATATGAATTAGTGTTTATACTCTTTAGGAAGCAATTTCTGCCTATTTCAGGATACAAATTACACAAGTAATCAACTAAAGAATATTTTAAACAGATGGAATATGGAATGTCTTTTTCAAATCATTCTAACCCCAAAATAAATATGAGATTAAAAAAAAAAAACTAAAAATTGGGGAAGGAGATCAAAATTTTATGTAGATATATATTGGGTAATGAATTTTATTTTATTACAATTCAAAATACCCACACTGCTTCAAATTTAGTAACTTTTCCTTTAGGATTCTAATGTACAATGGTAAAAAGTAATCCTAAGGAAATTATGTGATGATACATAATTCTGCATCTCCCAGGAAAATTTTATATATGTGAAATCTCAATAACTTCTGAGAACTGACAAAGCATTTTTGCTGAATATTAATAGTTTATATAATTGATTAAATGAAAAAAATACACATTTGGAAGATGAGATTATCATATTAAACTTTTATAAAATACTTGCATCTGTTTACATAAATATTTAAGTATGAATTTTATAAATCTTGGTAACACTGTGACATCACAGCCCCATCTTGTGGTCAATATAGATAGCTAATAGAGTAAATTTTAAGCAAAAGACAAAATCTTAATTTTTTAAATACATGCTTTTAAAGTTTTTCTTAAAGGCTAATAAGAGTAACGAGAATATAGATTGGACAGCATTTTATTGAGAATTCCTTTCTTTTTGCAGTATTATACAACTAGGATAAGGTGTAACTAAATTAGCATATTTCTACTTTATACTTATGAAATGATCTGTTTTTTATTCTTTATCTGCTTTGAAAACTGTCAGTCTATGCTCAGTAGGGAATATGTGCCTGGAACAGAAATAAAATCATTGTAGAGTGGTCAGACTACACCTGATAAAGTAATAGATCTTGCATAAATGAAATAACTGTATAATATTAGAGGAAGAGTTCCAGAGGATCCTTTTGTAAAAATAATGTATTTTTAATTGCTTTGTGGCAGGGAACTTAAATCACAGTTTTTTTCTTCATAATCAGCACAAGGCTGGTAAGTGTAGCAATAACAAAATTCATGTAGCCAAAAATTTGGGTAAGTTAAATGGAATGTGAAAGAAAGTATCTCTGTTTTGGCTTTCTGAGGATTGAGATTTGCTCGTGCTAAAGTAGTTGAAGGAAGATGCACTACAGTAGTTGTAGTTTATGCCGCCTCTTGCTTATTCAAATAATAACCGCACATCCTTCCTGATCACCCATTCCCTCTTTCGGGTCACTTTGTGACCTGGCTGCTTGAATAACTTCAGTGGCTCCTCAGCTAACTTTAAAGCTGCTTCATTGATATTCATATTGTCCCAGGAGAGTTTCCCCATTGATCTTCTTGAGCTAAGAGAGAAAAATTTAAAATATATGTATTATTAAAATCTAAATTATGAGCAGCTTGTGATAGCAAGACTCCCAATGATGGCCTCAATGAGCCATGTCTCCCAGGATTCATACTCTAGTGTGGTTGCTCCCCTACAATACTCTGTAACCAATAGAATCCAATGGAAGTTACTCTACATGACTTTGAAATTTTGTTATGAGAAGCTTTGTGACTTGGATCTCTTGGAACATTTGCTCTTAGGTTGCACCAGGTGCCATGCTGTGAGTAGCCCATGCCATGTGGAGAGGCCATGTGCTGGCACTCCAGATATCAGCTGAAGGTGAGCTCCCACATCACCTTCTGCCATGTGAGTGAATTATTTAGACATCGAATCCAACAGTAACCTTCAGATGACTATACCCCAATTGAACTGACTGCACCCATATGTGAGACCCCAAGCAAGAACCACCCAGCTAAACCCAGTCAACCCACAGAGCCATGAGAGAGAACTATTAACTTTTTTTTTTTAACAACTAAGTATTGGCATGGGTTGTTTCACAGCAATAGATAATCAGAACCAGGATAATTGCCTATGCTGCTTCTCTAAAAGGCCCTCCTTCTCTGATCATTTTTCTTGCTGGATTACTTATTTACCTCTCTTTCTCCTCAATAATGCCATGAGTTCCTTGAGGGCAGGGACAGTCCTCACTCAATCTTTTTAGTTTTAGAGTTTAGCATATAGCTTGACACATAATATGTATGCATGTGTGAATGAGTTATTTGGAGTTGGTTATATATTTGAGATTTTATTGTATTTGAGTCAGGATGTTTCCTGAGGAGAAATTGTATTTTAAATATAACAGTCCAAAAGTAAAAGGAAATCTATATGTACTTTAGTTATAATGTGTGAGATAAAGACTTGAGAAAGATTGTTTATTCCTTAAAAAGGGGATAGCTACAATATTGTGTCGATGACCCCAACTCGGATGGACTTATGTACTAAGAAGTTACTAAATGAAACGTCTATCAGTGTTATCCTCAGCTGTCTGGGCCAATGGATTTTGGTAGAGAGTAGTCATTTTATGAGTAACCTGCTTAGTTAACATATGAGTATTAGACTTTCAGTAAATTTTTAAAAGGAATGAATTTGGTTTCACAAATCTTAAAACAACTTTTAATAAAGTGATTTTAAAAACATCAACATATATATTGATAAAGGTACTCTATTTTTTCTTATAACTTTAAACTAAAAAATGGTTACTCTAGAAATATGAAAAGAGTGGCTTTTTACATGCCAAGGAGAGTATGCCCTTGATGTGTATTTTCAATTTCATAGTTTGCTGGGTGTGGCTCGTTGAGTTTTACCAAGCACTATCTAAACATACTATTTAGTATGGCAAATTAATGGAATTAAAACTTTGTAATTTCAAAATTATGGATTTGTATGAATCTATTCTGCAAATGGATTATTTAGGAGTGCCATAACGGGTGAAGTTGGAAAAACACGGACTTAGAAACTTCTTGACTGCATGTAAGTTAACAGTTTGAAAATAACAGTCTTGAGAAGTAGTACTTTTGCATTAAATAGAGGAGATCATTTTAAGGTTTTTAAATTGGTGAAGGAATTGGCAGATATCAGGAGACATTTAAAAGATAAACTAATTTCAAAGGAGTAAAGTAGTAAAGAAGTCTTGTAAGTGTTGCGACTCAGGAGTTATAATCAGTCTGACTATATTTCAAAGTAAGTATGTGAAGAATGGACATAAACCCACATATAACTTGCCATTGATGAGAAAGGTTATATTTACTAAGTTGGAACACTTATTTTGGCCTTAAAATTTCAGATTGTTGTGGATTTTTTTGTTTGTTTGTTTATAGCATGCTGTCTGTACTGAATGTCAGATTTATCCTCCAACAGACTTTGCTGCAAATATTTATTCCAATGTTACACTACTTTTTTTAAGGTCTAAAATGAGGGCAGAACAAGAATTGCAGAATATGTACTTGTCTTTGTGACATAATAAATCAGTATCTGCTCTCAAATGCTTGTGTCCCAGAACCCTAATCTTCAAGAGTTTTTTACTTTTATGACACATCAGCTGTTCACTGAATATCCAGTTGCTTTCCCAGATTTCCAAACCACTCTTACTTAAGTGGGACCATGTGACTGGTTTTGGCCAATGCCTATGAGAAAAGTGATGTGAATCACTCCTGAGGTCAAGTATTTAATAACCCAGTACAGTGACCCTTAAAGCACTTGAAATGCCTGGATTCCTACATCACTATTTGAAGGGAGTCGCCCTTAAAAGCTGCCAGGCTTGCAACAGATTTTGTGTGTGAGAGAAATAAAGCTTTATATCTTAAGCCACTGTTTCAAGGCTTAGTACAGCAGTATAGCTGACTTTAAGCTGACCAATAAAAAACTCTCATGAATTAGAAATATATATATATATATATATATATATATATATATATATATATATACTTTATTCAGAGAAAATAAACTTAGAGATGTCTTGATTGTGATTGTCAAAAAACCTAGAATTATCTTAGGATTTACCAATTTATATTTGTGCCATCTAGGATTCTGTTTTTAGAATCAGTCTTCAAAGTTGGTAGTCCAATCTCTGCCTAAACAAATCCCCTTTTAAGTTTCTTTGATGATTATACAGAATCACCTTAAAAATTTCATTTGGTGGATGGTTATTAGGTGTCTGTTACATATCCAACAATATACGTGAAATTATAAACATGACAGATATCATCCTTGCAAGACAATCCAGTGAGAGCAATTCACTGCAATCTAACAGAAACAGCAAAGCTCTTTCTTACTGTCTTGAATTCTGTCTTTTGTAACTCCTACCTAAACTTTATATTTCTACATTTGAAGATGATAGGAAAAAAATAATGCTTTTTCATATGTTCATAAATATTTATAAATATATAAATTATCAATAGCATAAATATTTTCAAATATTTATTGGGGATAATCACAACCATTCATTCCTTGCCCCCATGCCCTCTTATGGCTCATCTCATTATCTTTTCCAGGCTTAAAATATCAATTTCTTCACTTGATCCTGTATGACCACCTCTGGAGGCCGCTCACTACTGATTGTGGCTTGCTGATTTTACGAAATGTTAATATCCGTTCAGGCACTCTCTTTTCCACAGAGACTCCTTTGTCAATATGTTCATGGAAATGTGATGCACATGAATTTTGTATGCTAGGTAAGGTAAAGGCATAGAAACGGAAAAGTAGTCATATTTTAGATTTTTGTTAATTTAATATCAAATTACTTTTGGTGCGGAGTGGAAAACCATGTTTTACTGCTGACAATTTACTGTCATGTCCAATTTTGTTTCCCTTCATATCATCAGCTGCTAAGATGTGACTTCACTTTATAGTACTTGCTTTCTTGTTTTTCATTGAGCCAAGGATAGAATGCCATTAGATTAAACTAAAATTCAACTTACCAGTTAAGTTGCCTGTTGTAATGTTGTGAAAACTGAATCTCTTTCAATAACCGCATCTTGGTAATTTACAGAACTATTCTGTAAACTCAACACAAATTGGAACGTCCTTTCATGCTCTATAAAATTTTTATGCTTTCAAATCTGAGTGCTGGTTATGATTACAATTTTTTAATTTACTTAAAAAAAAAAAAAACCGTATTGTTTGAAGTTAAATGAAAACAAAAACATAGAATCTGGAAGTTTTAGAGAAGTACCTTAGAGATTAAGTAATTCACTGGTTCTCGGCCTTAGCTTTTAAAATCACTTTTAAATATCTTTAATGATATGACCCCATCCCAGGACTTTTAAAATCTATTCTATGAAGGTGGGAACTGGCTATCAATTTTTTTTTTCTTAAGAAGTTGTGGGTTTACAGAACAACCATGCATAAAATACAGGATTCCTATATACTACTCTATTATTAACAACTTGCACTGGTGTGAAATATTTGTTATAATTGATGAGAGCACATTTTTATAACTGTACTAATCTGTACTTGGCTTACTGCATGAGGCTTTCCAGTTAATGCAGTCACTTTAAATGAAAAAAAAAAAAAAAGCCAATCTAAGTAAAATCTACAAATAAAATTTCTATAATGAAAGACAAAAATGGAAAGCAGTTTATCCTTCTTGGTCAACTACATATAGAAATTCGGTCAGTGCTAAATCTTGTTAGGACTTGTTAAATTAATACAAACAAAATGCATCTATGCTTATAGAAAGCAACTTTCATTGCAGCCAACAGTCTGAGTTCGTTCAGGCATGTTGCTTCTGTGTTTTAGCTCTGAAAACTCTAGGGTATAGTATGAGAAATTTAATGAGGATTTTTCAAGAAATAAGAAAAAAAGATCATTTAGTACAGCTTCCTTCCCATGTCCATGACAGATTACTTGGCCTTTGATTGGGCATTTTGAAGATTATGTATCTTATTGAAAAGCTCTTGTTATCAGAATTCTTTTCCATATATCAACCTTGTATCAATTGCCTGGCTACTTTGCTCCCGTTGGCTCTAGTACTGCCTCCTGGAGGATGATAGACTAAGTTAAATGCCTTTTCCATATGGCAGCACTTCAGAGGAGTTGTAATTTTCCTTAGTTTGTTCTCCAACATAAACATTTCAGGTTTTCACAACCATCCCATCATCTTGTCCTCTGGGACTTCCTGCTTCTTTCTATCTGTTTAAAATTTTCCAACATCTTATTTTAAAGTATGTCAACATTTTTAAAAAATCACCACTGTCATGAACACAACGAATTTAAGTTTTCAGTCCTAGTATAAGCTGAATCAAAAAAATAAATTCAATGGGTTCTGAGGGGGGGCAGAGAGGAAAAATAGGTGTAACATGGGGCACTTTTGGGACATCGGAATTGTCCTCCATAACATTGCAATGATGGATACAGGCCATTAAACATTTTGTCAAAACCTATAAAATTGGTGCAAAGTGTAAACTATAATGTAAACTATAAACCATGGTTAGTAGCAATGCTTCAATATGTGTTCATCAATTGTAACAAATGTACCACACTGATGAGGGATGTTGCTAATGTGGGAAAGTGTGGGAGAGGGAAGGGGGTGAGGTATATGGGAATCCCTTATATTGTTAATGTAACATTTTTGTAATCTAAGGCTTCTTTAAAAATAAAAAAATGTTTAAAAAGTAATAAATTCAGTAGTGCATTAATATTTTTTACTCATTTGTCATACTGATAGTGCAAATATAAATTTGGTCTAAATGTCCAGATTCAAGCAACAATAGGCAGCCTCTCTCCATCCTCCACACTAAAAGCTGTAAAAGCTTACAGATCAAGCAATACCAAATGTGCAGGCTTCAAACATCACTCTATTTACAGTGTCCCTTGGAATAGCAGATAGACCCACTGACTGGACCACTGCAGTGTTTCTGATTGTCTCTTGGTCTGGTAACTGTACTTCTAGAAATTAAAGCCTAAGATTTCATCACCTTTTATAGGGGTCATGCCTTTTTAATTTAAGGGAAAACCCCAGATCAGTGGTTTTCAAATTGTGCTGCACATTAAAATCACTAGGGAGCTTTAAAAAAATACCAATGTCCATGTTTTAACTTTGACCAATTAAACATGAACCTCTGGGAGGGGGTGTAGAACCCAGGTACAAGTATTTTTAAAGGTAATTCAATGATTGTAATATGCAGTCAAGTAAAGTTTGCTCTTAAATGAGGTTATCTTTCAACTTGTATGTTAATGCAATTTTTGTTTAAATATAAATATCAGGCATTTACTATGTTCCACTTATATTCTGATAATAGTAATCCCAGCATTTTCAAATGCATTTTTTAGGTTAGTTTTCAACAAGGTTAACACATTTATTATTTATTATTTTTTAAATGTTTTGAAGAGTTTTAAAAGGATTGTGAAAAATTATGATTCATTAATTTATTTTTTACATTTCTTATAGCTGAATTTATGTATGCCTAATCTAATATGGTTAACATGTTCCATATGTAAAAGTATCCTAAGATCATACTGTGAACAAACTTAGACGATCATTGACAAGAAATGATCCCAGCAAGCATGGGATAAAAATAAAGGTTTACCAAGTTCAGGATCTTTCCATATTAAACAAGTTTTAATGCTATGCTAGTTGAGTTTCTTTTTATTTAAGGCATAAACAAAATAAACTGCTTGTTGTTGCTTTGACAGTCAATATCTTTTAGCTGCTGAAAGGAGAGTTATTTCATCATAAAATTTGACAACAGAAAAATTGTCAGCCTTGCACATCTGAAATTATTCTCAATAGTGAATAAGAGCTAATAGGAACTATTGCAATGATTTAAAGTTGTGTTTTTGGGTCTTTTGGCAAAGGCTTTTTTTCCCTCAAAATTTGTAAATTTGCCTGCGTATAGAAGTACAGTGAATCAGGATTTCAGCCAATGTTATTGGCCCTTTATTTAAAAAGCATGGAACATCTCTCATGCTCTATCCCCTATATTCTTACTACTGTGTACATAATTTTGAAGTCACTAATTCATAGGCTGAAGTATCATATATTCAAAACATCTATCACATACTTAAAATAAATTTGAGGTAATCCAAAGGAATAATGTTTATACCTTTAAAATGAAGCTAAGAAAGGTCAGAAAACATTTAGAGGAAGTGGTGAGGGAATTATAACTGCACCTAAAACATATCTTTAAACTCTCTTGAGAGCTAATTAAGAAGGAGAAATTCAAGGGGTGATCGATAGAGAGGTCTCTACATATTGCTGCAAAGGTAGCCTCTGCTTCCCAGCTGACCACCATCTATTTCTATTTCTGTATTTATTATTTCCTTATATAAAGATTCAGTCTTGCTTTCAACTCTAAGTTCAAATCCTGTTTGTGCTTAAGGGCCCTAACTAGGTCAAGTGACAATGCTGATGCTTGTTCTGCCTTGACTTTTTTCTTCCAGATCTGTTAACCAAGGCCTTCTCAAGGCTATGGACAACGTTACACTCCATTTACTGGAAATGGACTTGTCTTGTTCCCTTTTTCTGATCACACTCCTAAATATCTTCATTCCTTAGCTCTTATCCTAAGGCAGGAATTCTGTCTGGGACTCTAGGTCAGTTTGTACTCTATGTCCCTTTGAGCCTCCCTCATTGATTGCCAAATCCCATCCAGGATCATGTATTGTATTTAATTGTCATTGTCTCCCTAGTTGCTCTTTCCTTTTTAATTTAATTGTGAGAACTTATACACAACATAAACTTTCCTCTCTCAAACATTCCCACACATGCCATTCAATGAGATTGATCACATTCACAGTAAGGTGGTATCTTCACCTCACCACCCTCCATTACTAAAATGTTCCCATCTCCCCAAACAGAAACACTGCACCCATTCTGCATTAACTCCCCATTTCCCCTGCCGCCTGCCCCTGGCA
Organism: Tolypeutes matacus; assembly: GCA_026826555.1. NCBI lineage: Eukaryota > Metazoa > Chordata > Mammalia > Cingulata > Chlamyphoridae > Tolypeutes > Tolypeutes matacus. The sequence continues at coordinate 87,388,350 of JAKSZT010053887.1, forward strand.
AATTATACTCTAAATTTTATCTCTGTGAGCATGCATGTTCTCCAATATTTTCTGGGTATTTACCATGGGTCTTAAATTTAACATCTTAAATCCATAATAATTTGTTTGCTTTGATACCAATGTAACTTCTATAATATGCACAAGCTATGTTCCTTACCCAGTCGACCCCCTACCTTTATATAGCTCTTGTCACAAATCACGTGTGTATACATTATGATTCCCAAACCATTAATTTATCATAACATTTTATATATTTGTCTTTTAAATCCTGTAGGAAGAAAAAAGTAGTGTTACAAACCAAAAAATACAATAGTACTGCCCTTTATATTTACCCATGTCATTACTGTCACTACATATTTTTATTTCTTAAATGTGGTTTCCATTTATTGTCTCTTGTCCTTTCTTTTAAACATTTCAACTCTCTTCAGCATTGTTTGTAGGGCAGGTCTAGTGATGAAGAAGTCCCTCAGCTTTTGTTTATCTTGGAATTTCTTACTCTCTCCCTCATCTTTGAAGGACAGTTTTGCTGGATATAGAATTCTTTTTTGGCAGTTTTTTGCTTTCAGCACTTTAATGTCATCCCACTGCCATTTTGACTCCATGGTTTCCAATAAGAAATCAACACAATCTTTTTGAAACTCCCTTGTATGTGACACATTGCTTCTCACTTGTGGCTCTCAGAATTAATTCTTTTATCTTTGGCAATCTACAGTTTGATTAGAAAATGCTTCAGCATGGGGTCTATTTGTGTTTATGCTGTTTGGAGTTCATTGAGCATCATGGATATGTATATTCACATCATTAAAATTGGGAAGTTTTTAGCCATTATTTCTTTGAAAAGTCTCTCTGCCCCTTTCTTCTCTTTCTGGGATCCCCACAATGTGTATATTGTTACAGTTGACAGTGAGTTTAGAGAATAGCTCCAGACCAAAGCATAGAGGCCTCCCTCATAGTTTCTACACATGCATCATGTCTTGTGTGGCCCTTGGAAATCTCCTGTTCACAGGGTTCTGAATGTCCTCTCTTCCCTATGGAAGAGTTTCCTCAAGGTTGTGGATACTGCACAGTATGGCCTACAGCCAGCAATCCCTTGACCAAGCAGCATGACTCAACAGATCTCTCACGGTGTTCTATAGGAAAACTTGATGAACTGCCACCTACTCGCAGGGCAAATTCTGGGACAAAGAATCCCAGAATGACCACCATCAGATTGATTGGGCCAGACATACATGCTCCCAGTATGTGCACAAGGGTTACTCTGCTCCCTCTGGAAACAAGACCAAGGACTTATCCTTGGAGTGCAGGTGGGATGAGCCAGTAGGGGGTTGGGAAAGGAACAGTCTGGGTGCCATGAGATCCTACAAGTTTTAAATAACCTTCTTCTTGGTTTGACACTTGCCCTGTTTTTGCAGTCTTTTGAACTATTTTCTGGAGCTTTGAGGAAGATGTTTCTGCTAGTTCTTGCTGGTTGTTCAGTGCTTCTATGGGGTGATGGAGGCTTGAAGCGACTCACTGTGGATTGGGGCAGGGCCACCATTGGCTTTTCAGAGTCCTCCTATGATTGCTTCATGCATTCTGTTTAGGATATTTAGTTGCATTCAGTAGGGGGGACAGAGTAAATTTGCTTACTCCATCTTCTTTGGAACTGGGGCCCCCAATCAAGTTTTGTGACCTTTAGCTACTTGATCTTCAAAGTAGATGTGATTAATATCTGTACTTTCTATCTCATAAGATGTTTATAGAAATAAAATGAAATGGAATATTTGAAATTGTTTTTTAAACTGTAAAATACTATATGAGTGTGTAATGGTATTGCTATTTTGATGTGGAATATTTATATGTAATTTGAAAATATTTTTCCCATCTTAACTTTATCACTCTTGGCAATTCCCCAAATATGCACTGCTATGTTGATTAGTATTACAGTGTCTGAAAAGGTGGGAAACCCAGTGTTAAACAAACCTGAACAGATTTTTGTTTACTTCAGGACTTCGTAGAATCTCTGATAGGTTAATGTACATTTTGACCTCCTAGGAGATAATTGAAGAGGTTTGGGGAGTTGTCTTCTAGTGCCTTTCTTTGCCAATGGCCTTTTAAGCAGAAATAAACACAGAACTATGTTTTACAAACATTTTCCAGGGAGCTCTTCCCTATAGCACCTTTAACATCGAATAAGAGTGTTACAAGTTTTGTTAGATCAGACAATCCCAGCCTAAATTTTTACTTTCCTTTTTAATCAAGTGACAAACTGAGAGTCTTGCTCATAGTCATGTGACAATAGAAATAAAAGTCATGTTTGGATACATGGGACTTAAAAACAAAATATTGCATATCTGGATATCTTTCTGAAGTTTGAGTCAAGTAAAATTGTTGCTGTGGTTTTCTAAGCCATTGTTTGTTAGTGTGAGAGTAGTTAAGAGACACTCTTAGAATCTGGCATTACCATGAAAATCCAGGCTGTGTACTTGCACTGTTGTATAAGAAATAATATCCCATGTCTTTAGATAAAAGGGTTTTCTGAAGCCTGATATATTTACATCTCCAGCTTCTTTCAGTTCCTAATGATTTTTAAAAATTAAGGACATGGTACAAGTTTTATGTATGTAACCTCATATTTCTTGTTGGGCTCCTAATTTTTCCCCTGACTTTAAAGGCCAAAATTGGAAATAATTCAATTACATATTTCTCCCACTTTAGATTTTTCTGTAAAACAAATAACAAACACAAGGTCTTATTCACTAAAAGAGAAAGTGAAGACAATTAACTTTAGACTGAGAATTTGGCATTTTGAAGGTAAAATGTGGTTGTTATCTTATAAATCAATTTATAGTCTCAAATTTTCACTAGAAAGAAAATAATTCTGGCAAATGGTCACTGAATTATCAGTGTATTCATCCATAATTGTCTTTCTAAAGATAAGAAATAAGTGGAGGTATTTGTATTCACAAAAGTCCTGAAATTTGACCAAGAATCAACATTTTCAAAGATAATCATTATGCGTTTTATCACATTATAATCCAGTTTTAATTGTGGCCCTACTTCACCACTTCTTCTCCCTGGAGAAACTTATCAGCCCCATATGCTTGTGGGCTGGGCCATACAGTCGGTGATCGGGCTTTCCATCCATGAATCTTTGAGAAAACAGACTGCCATTATTTACAAGTTATGAGCCTAGCTTAAATAAAACGTAGAGAACAGTAATAATTCAAGCTTACCAACAGTAACAGCAGAGTCACATTTGGGATCAAGTTTGGATATATATATAGTACCTGACTAACATCAGCCTATATTATCAAGAAATCAACTGTAATCTCTGAAGAATAAAATTTTATGTACCAATTATAAGGGCATCTACAAATGTTCCAGCTTATCATTATTTTAAACCCTTTATATCATTGAGCTAATTTTTTTAGGGGCTAATTTTTTTGTGAAAGTTTGCCCTAAAAACTAATATACTCCATATGTGTGCAGAAGAATTTCATTTACAGATAGTAAATTTAGTTGTCTTCATTTCATCATTGGGTCATACAAAATGTCAAAGTTTATGGGCAGCTGTGGCTTTGAGCCATTCAAAGATCTCAATTTCTTCAACTCTAGAGACTGGAAAGTGGAAATATTCAATTTCCCAACCTTCATTGGGTTGGGATTGGGGCACTTATCAGACCTGGATGTAAAGTCTACATTTTGGAAAATGGAATTTGAAAAGATTGTGAAGATTCCTTGGATTCAAGTAAAATTTTACCTCTATGAATCATGGAACAAAAAAATCATTGGGTTTTGTGTTTTCAGGATTTAAGCAAGCAAGAGAAGATTGTAATTTATTTGGTAATCAGTATAGCAATAATATTTTTTAAGGAATAAAATTGCTTTATATCTTTAAAATAAAATCTTAATTTAGGTACGGTTTGAAACTGTTTTTCAAAAGGTAATCATCTGTAATAAGAGGTACAAGCCATTTCAGAAAGTGCCTGCATTAGAAAGCAAGCTGTTAAGAGTTGCCTGTTGTTAACTTCATTCTTCAGGGTACCAATTGAAAAATGCTATTGCACTTCAAGTTTAGTTTATTTCAGAAGCTTCCTAGGAAACCTGAGATTTGAGACTGGGGTAGACTATGCCATTTTTTTAAAACAGCACTATCTCAAGGAAATCTCTCACTGGGGGAAGTTTTCTTTGTGGGATTTTTACATAGAGTGTCACTTAGTGATCCTAATCTCTTCTGCCAGTTCTGCCAACTGGGGAGAGAATGGTTGAAAGTCTTATAAATACTAGTGGAGACAGACTTCTGACGTTAACAGAAATATGTGAAATCATTTGCTCTTTAGGGCCTCTGTTGCTGAAGGAGGAATTCTATTGGGGCCTTTTCAAGGCTATGGAGAGCTGGTAGTAATCCCTGTACCTGTCAGAGTTGAATTCCTCACACAGCTAAGATGTACCAAGTACATGCTAATTAAACAAAGTAATTAAATTTTAACAATGTAACACTTTAATCGAAGTTCATGAAGAGGTTTATTAGTAAAATAAATTGATAGACTGTGATGATAAGTGAAAATATAACAATTGTTTTCTTTAAAACTTTGTTAATTGGGTTTAATTTGGCTTGGTCAGGGTCATTATATTTAGCTACTTGAACAACATAATAGTTGCAAGAAAAGAGAAAAATTATTTAATTGAAATATAATGAATATACAATGAAATGCATAGATTTAAATTTAAAATTCATAGTTTGAATATGTGCAGTAAGCATGTAATTCACAACCCTATTAAGATATTGAATATTTTCATTTCATTTTATTTCATCAAACATTTTCTTGCCCATTAACCCCTGCCACCACCATGTTCCCTCTAAGCAATCACTCTTACAATTTCTTTCACCATAGCTTCGTTTTGCTGTTCTAACATATGTTCTCCTTGGTGCCTGGCTTCTTTCATTCAGCATAACGCTCCTAAGATTCTTCCATGCCATTGTGCTATTGCTGGGTATCAGAGTTCATTTTTTAATTACTGAATATGACTCCATTATATTAATATACCCATAATTTGATTCCTCTCATAGTTGATTATTTTCACTTTTTGGCTATTATGAATACAGCTACTATGAACATTCCTGTATAAGTTATTTTGTGGACATATATTTTGCATTTCACTTGGGTAGAATTTTTAAGTCATAGAAAGTTAAATATGTTTAACTTTATAAGAAATTGCCAGATTGATTTCCAAAACAATGGTACCAATTTATATTCCTGTACATTTTAAGACTTAGCCTCCCATTCCCTATCTCCACCCAATCCCCTGGTAAACTATATTCTAAATTCAGATTCTATGAGTTTGCTTATTCTAATTGTTTCAAATCAGTGAGATCATACAATATTTGTCCTTTTGTATCTGACTTATTTCACTCAACATGTTGTCTTAAAGGTTTGTCTATGTTGTTGCATGCATCAGAACTTCATGCCTTTTTACAGCTAAATAATAATCCATTGTGTGTATATACCACATTTTGTTTATCCGTTCATTGGTTGATGGACACTTGGGTTGCTTCCATCTTTTGGCAATTATGAATAATGCCACTATGAACATCGGTGTGCAGATATATGTTTTGAGCCCCTGCCTTCAATTATTTGGGGGTATATACCTAGTAGTGGGATTGCTGGGTTGTATGGTAATTCTCTACTCTGTTTTCTGAGGAACTGCCAAACTGTCTTCCACAGCAGTTGTGGAATAGAATGTTTCTATTTCTCCATGTCCTTTCTAACACTTGTTATTTTCCATTTATTTAATAACAGCCATTCTAATGGGTGTGAAATGGTGTCTCGTGAGTTTTTTCCCCAAGGTCTCAATTCAGGTTCCATAGAAACTACAGAAGATCAATGGGCTGATGCCCCACTACTGGTACATGATACACATCAGCTGGCCTGCCCCACAGCACAGCTCAGACCATTCTCACCAGGGAAATAAAGGCGATCCTCAACCTCTGAAAGATAGGCCTATCCTGTCTCACACCACATCTCAAATGAGTCTAATGCCTTGTGTTTTAAGCATGAAGAAAGTGCAAAAGAGGTTTTGTTATGATGGCTGCCCATTGCAGCCTGCTGCTAATATGGCCCAGCACTCATTTTTGCTTAGAGAAAGATTCTTTGCTCTTCTGGACTTCAGGATTGATGGTATTACTGCCAGGCTTCCAGCCAGCCAGGTATACTTCCCCATGTTTTTCTGTGAACTGGAAGACCTGAACTAGTTTCAGAGTCTCATCCACAGAATGACCAACAGGGGATCATTTAGAATGATCTGCTGAAGATTCCCTTACCATCAGTGATAAAGAGGCCTCTGAATGAGACACCTTTATCCACCCTTAAGACCCCTTATTCCAGAAAAATGGTGTGCTTGGGGTCAGATGCCAAGGGAATGTTCATAGGTCCCAGCCTTCCTTGTTTTTTGGGTATGTTGAGCCATACAAAATGAAAGAAGTGAGAATCCACAGAAGCACCCATTGACAGTTGAGTTTCTTAAATTCTCCTGCCCTATCACTGAAAACAGTGATCTCAATGGGGCACACAAAAGTAAAGTCAAGAGGGTAAAATAAAAACACAATATATTTCCCTTTGTTAACAGAGAGGGTGATATCTTTAAACTGACCATCTGGCATAATAGCTGTGGCTTTGAAGTTGGGGACATGGCGTCCCAGCTAATGAAGACATCTTGCTATCAACAATTCCCAGGCATAAGCAACAGAGAACCAGCAGGAAGAGGATCTATTGTGGTTTTGATTTGCATTTCCCTGATGGCTAATGATGTAGAGTATCTTTTCATGTGCTTTCTGGCCATTTGTCTATCTTCTTTGCGGAGATGTCTCTTCAGGTCTTTTCCAATTTTTAAATTGGTTTGTTTGTCTTTTTGTTAAGTTGAAGGATTCCTTTATATACACTAAATATTAGTCCTTTATCAGATATGTTGTTTCTGAATGCTTTCTGCCATTGTGTAAGTTGTCTTTTTACTTTAAAGTCCTTTGAGGAACAAATGTTTTAAATTTTGATTAGGTCCCATTTACCTATTTTTTCTGTTGGTTGTGCTTGGGTGTGAAGTTTAATAAACCAATGCCTAACACAAGGTCTTTCTTACATTTGCTTCTAGGAGTGTGATAGTTCTAACTCTTATATTTAGGTCTTTGATCCATTTTGCATTGATTTTTGTATATGGTGTGAGGTAGGGATCCTCCTTTTTTTGTAAATGGAGATCCAGTTTTACTGGCACCATTTGTTAAAGTGACTATTCTTTCCCAATTTGCCACCTTGTCAAAAATCATTTGACCATAAATGTGAGGGCTAATTTCTGAGCTCTCAATTCTATTTCATTGGTCTATATGTCTGTCCTTGTGCCAGTGTCCTGCTTTGTAAAGAGTTCTAAGATCAGGCAATGTGAGTCTTCCAACCTTCTCTTTCAAGATAGCTTTAGCTATTTTGGGCCCTTTACCCTTCCATATTAATTTGATGATTGGCTTTTACATTTCTGCAAAGAAGGTTGTTGAAATTTGGATTAGGATTGCAATGAATCTATAAATTGCTTTGGGTAGTAATAACATATTGATGATATTTATTCTTCTAACCACAAATACGGAATACCTTTCCATTTATTTAGGTCTTCTTTCATTTCTTTTAACAATGTTTTGCAGTTTTCTATGCACAAGTTTTCTTTACATTATTGCTTGGATTTATTCCTGGATATTTGATTCTTGTGGTTGCTATTGTGAAAGGAATTTTTTTTCTTGATTTCTGCTTCCAAATGCTCATTGCTTGTGTATAGAAACACTATTGATATTTGGGTGTTGCCCTTGTTCCTGCCACTTTGCTGAATTCATGTATTGGCTCTAGAAGCTTTATTGTGGATCTTTAAGGACTTTCTGTATATAAGATCATATCTACAAATAGGAAAAGTTTTCCTTTTTTCTTTCCAATTTGGATGCCTTTTATTTCTTTTTCTTTCCTAATTGCTCTGACAAGCACTTCCAATATATTACTGAATAACCCTTGAGACAGTGGGCATCCTTGCTTTCTTCCTGAACTTAGAGGCAAAGCTTTCAGTCTTTCACAATTAAGTAGGATGTTAGCTGTGGGTATTTTATATATGCCTTTTATCATATTGAGGATGTTTCATTCTATTTCTACTTCTTCAAGCGTTTTTACCAAGAACAGGAGCTAGATTTTGTCAAAGGTCTTTTCTGCATCAATTGAGATGATCATTTGTGTTTTTTCCCCTTCATTCTGTAAATGTGGTGTATTACATTAATTGGTTTTCTTATGTTGAACCACCTTTGCATACCAGCGCTAAATCCCACTTTTTATGGTGTATAATTCTTTTAATATGCTGCTGGATTAGGTTTGCTGGTATTTTGTTGATGAGTTTTGCATCTATATTCATAAGATATATTGATCTGTAGTATTCTTTTCTTGTGGTATCTTTTTCCAGTTCAGGCATATAAAAGTAATGTTGGCCTTGTAGAATGAATTAGGGAGTGTTCCCTCCTCTTCAAATATTTGAAAGAATTTGAGCAGAATTTGAGTTAAGTCTTCTTGAAATAATTGGTAGACTTTCCTTGTGAAGCCAGCTGGTCCTAGGCTTTTCTTTGTTGGGAGATATTTTTATTTCCAATTCAGTCTCTTTACTAGTAATTTGTTTGTTGAGATCTTCTATTTTTTCTTGTGTCAATGTTGATAGTTCATGTTTTTTAAGAATTTGTCCATTTAATCTAGGTTATCTAATTTATTGGCATACAGTTGTTCATAGTATCCACTTATAGTCCTTTTTTTTTTTCAGTAGGGTCAGTAGTAATGTCCCCATTTTCATTTCTGATTTTAGTTATTTGTATCTTCTCTCTCTCTCTCTCTCTTTTTTTTCTTTGTCAGTGTAGCTAAAGGTTTGTTGATCTTTTCAAAGAACCAACTTTTGGTTTGTTGATTCTCATTATTTTGTTGTTGTTGTTTGTTTCCTATTTCATTTATCCTCACTCTAATCTTTGTTATTTCCTTCATTCTGCTTGCTTTGGACTTACTTTGCTTTTCTATTTCTAGTTCTTCAAGTTTTGAGTTAGGTCTCTGATTTGAAGTCTTTCTTCTTTTTTTAATGTAAGTATGTAGAGCTTTAAATTTCCCTTTAGGCATTGCTTGTACACAATCCCATAAGTTTGGTATATTGCATTTTCATTTCCATTCACCTCAAACTATTTCCTAATTTCACTTCTGATTTCCACTTTAACCTATTGGTTGTTTAAGATTATGCTTTTTAATTTCTACATATTTTTGAATTTTCCCTTTCTCCTTCTGTTACTGATTTTCGCTTCATCCCAGTGTGGTCGGAGAATCATATAGTCTATGATTTCAATATTTTAAAAATTTATTGTGAACTGTTTTGCTACCCACCATATGGTCTTTCCTGGGTAATTATCCATGTGCACTCCAGAAGAATGTGTATTCTGTTTTCATTCACTGGATGCAGTGTTCTATATATTTCTATTAGGTCTAGTTGGTTTATTGTTAAATTTTATTCCTGTAGTTCCTTATTGATCTTCTGACTAGATGTTCTATCAATTTTTGAGAGTGGTGTGTTAAATTCTCCTACTATTTATGTAGAACCAATAATTTTTCCCTTCAAATCCATCAGTATTTGCTTCATATATTTTGGGGCTCTGCTGTTATGTGGATATATATTTTTCATTGTTATATCTTCCTGTTGAATTGTCCCCTTTATCAGTATGTAATGACCATCTTTGTCCCTCATAACTTTTTTACTTAATATCTATTTTATCTAATATAAATATGGCCACTCAGCCCTCTTTTGGTTACTGCTTGCATAACATATTTTTTCCTATCCTTTCACCATCAATCTACATGTATTTTTGACTTTGAGGAGAGTCTCTTGAGGAAAGTATATAGTTGAGTCATGCTATTTATCCATTCTGCTAATCTCTGCTTTTTGACTTGAGAGTTTAATCCAATTATATTTAAAGTCACTACTGATAATATGGGGTCTTTCTTCTGCTCTTTTGGTATTTAGCCTTTGTAAGTCTTATATTTTTTTGTCCCTTAAAGCTTACTTTTATAATTATTTGCTTTTTTTGTGTTGTAACATATTAAGTGCCTTCTCCTATCTATCTGGATATAATTTTCATCCATTTCTTTGTGGTAACAATGTGCTTAAAATATCACATCCTAAATGTATAACAATCACTTTTGGTTTGATACCAACTTTAACTTCAATAGTAGGCACATATAATTTTCCTATACATCCTGCCCTCCCCCATTTTTTGAACTTGTTACCACTATCTTTGTAGATTGTATATCCAAAAACCTAGACTTATCATAATTTTTATTTTTATTTTTTATTTTTTTTTTATTTTTTATTATTATGGGTAAAACTGACACTCAGCCTAATATCTATTGCCTGAGAGTTACCTACTGAAAACCTTCGTTTTTTTTTTTTTTTTTTTTTATTATGGGTAAATATCATAATTTTTATGCATTTACATTTTTGCACCTTTAGAAAGTAAGAAATGAAGTTACATATCAAACAATACAATACAATAATACCGGCATTTATAATTACCCAAATGGTTACCTTTTGAACCTGCTTTGAACCACTACATAGTGTATTTTTCTTTCAGTCTGAAGATCTCCCTTTAGCATTGCTATAGGGCAGGTCTAGTGGTGATGTACTCCCTCAGCTTTTGTTTATCTGAGAATGTCTTAATCTGTCCCTCATTTTTGAAAAACTCTCACTGGATATAAAATTCTTGGATGGCAGTTGTAGTTTGTCAGCACTTTAAATGTTTCAATCCACTGCCGTATTGCCTCCATAGTTTCTGGTGAGAAATTGGCACTTAATCCAAATAGGACTTTCTTCTATGTAACACTTGGCTTTTCTCTTGCATCTTTCAAAACTCTCTACTGGTCTTTTGCATTTGAGAGTATAATCAAAATATGATGGGGTGTATTTTTCTCCATGTGTATCCTGTTTGGTCTTCTCTGAGCTTTTTAGATGTGCATGTCCACATCCTTTGCTAAGTTTGGGAAGTTTTCTCTCATTTCTTTGACTATTCCTTCTGCCCCTTTCTCTCAATCTTCTCCTTCTGGGACTCCCATAACATGCATATTGGTGCACTTGATGGTATCCCATAGCTGTTTTCAGCTATTTTTCACTTTTAATATTTCTTTTTTTCTTTCTGCTCCTCAGCTTGACTCATTTCAAGTGTTTTGTCTTCAACTTCATGGATTCTTTCTGCCAGCTCCAATCTGCCTTTGAAACCCTTCTGGGCATTTTTCGTTTCAGTTACTGTGGTCTTTAACTCCAGTAGTTTTGTTTGGTTTGTTTTTAAAATTTCTATGTGTTTACTCTCATATTGTTCACTCATTGTTTTCCTGATATCCTGTAGTTCTTTCTCTGTACTTTCTTTCATCTCCGTAAGCATTTTCAAGATCTTTTTAAAAAAGCTTTGTTTGGTCTGTCCACATTCTTATCTTCTTCATTGGTGTTTTCTGTATTTTTATCCTTTTCCCCTGAATAAGACATAATTTCCTGTTTCTTTGTCTTGTACTCTTGTTGCACACTGTACATTTAGATATTTTAAAATATTAACTTTAGCATTTACTCCCTGAGATGTCTGTTTCTTGGTTTTGTGACGAGCTGGTGATAAGACTGATTTTCTTGAGCTTTAGCCCACATATCAGGAAGGCCTAACGAAGGGAAATGCAGTGTGCAGGGCTTATCTCTGTCTTATTGGCCTTCCGTCTTGTCCAGGGATTTTGCTTGTTAGTTGTTTGGGAATTCCTCTTTTTACAGGAATTTAGTTGTCCACTCTGTTTCCCAAGGGACAAACCTCCCTTTCCTGAGTATTCGAAGTTGGCAGGCCTTTGTCCCAGACTGTCAGCTTCTACAGTATTTTATAGTCCTTTCATTGTCTCATGCTGCTTTTGCCTGTAGAGCAAATTCTGCAAGGAGGGACACTGCAGGGAGGACTTTCACAATTCAGTCTTTCCCAGCCAAAACAGGACCAAGGACCCAGGAAGGCGGCACAGACCTGCTCCAAAGGACCCTGTAGAGGGGGTCAGAAAGGTCACCAACAACTCTGAAGACTTCCCAAAGATGAGCTTTCTTGGTCTGCCCAGCAAATGCAGACTTTCAGCTAACTACCCCTCACATCCCTGAAGAAGCCCTGTGTCTTTAACTCTCCACAGTCTCTACCTCTGTCTGGGGCAGGTTGAAACAATAGCTGCCCTCTGAGCAGGGACCCTGTGATCTACATTCAATAATCAAAAGTCATGATCAGTAACCAGTCATGTGCACCTCTGTTCTTAGGGAAGTGGATGTTTATGTGTCTTTCTGTCAGTATCTAGCTCAGAACTGGACTTCAGTCCTTTACAACTCTTTACTATAATTTATCAAGCTCTTCTTCCCACTCTTACCTGGATGCTGTACAGCATTCTTCTGGCCTTTGGCATTTCAAAGTAGTTGTTTCAGACAATTCCTTCCTGTTTAATAATTGTTTTGTTGGAAGGACTGAATCTTTGAGCTCCCTGCTCTGTCATTTTCCCCAGAGTTTCCCTGATTTGTTTCTTCTGCTGAATTTTTTTTTAAGGTTTTTTTTTTTTTTTTTTTTTTTTTTTTACTAGAGAAATTGTGGGTTAACAGAAAAATCATGCATCAAATAAAGGATTCCCAAATACCACCTATCATTAACAACTTATATTGGTGTGGTACATTTGTTACAATTGATGAAAGCACATTTTTACAATTGTACTATTTATTATAGTCTGTGATTTAACTTAGAGTTCACTGTGTAGTACAGTTTTCATGGACTTAAAAATTTGTTTTAATATATTACCATGTATACAACCTAACATTTCTCCCTTTAATCACATTCAGTTATATATTTCAGTGCTGTTAATTGCATTCATACTGTTGTGCCATTCATTACCAAAATATTTCCATCCTTCCAAATAGGAACTGTGCACATTTTAAGTCTTAACTACTTATTCCCTATCCCCACTTGGTCCCCAAGCTAATGATTTCTGGGTTGTCTACATAATGCTAATTAGAACATTTAACAATGGAAACTGTAGAAGAAGGCATAGCTATCCTAAAGGCGCAGCAGCCACTTAGCACCTGCAATTTAATGCCTTGCCAGAAGACTGATCCTGTGTTGCTCAATTTTATAATTATTATTTGTAGAGAAGCAGAAATCCAAAATCTAGGTAAAATTTTTTTCATTAAACAATTCCTCAGATTCACTATGCAAATTTTTTCTTAATAAATAAAACCATAGACTTGGTGGCAGCTCAGAAATCACCAAAAACTACTTAGACCCTCCTAAAATTATGAAACTAGAAATTCATTTATATATTCATTCTTTAAATATCAATTATTTATTGAATACCTACTCTACAGTAAGCATAAGGATTTAATAATTAAAAAAAAAAGGTCCTTACCCTCCCACAGTTTAATTTCAGGGTGTAATTAAGCCTGGAGGTCTACTTTGAGCTGCAATTTGTATATCCCCCTAGTACTCAAAATCTTCACTTGGGTATTGTGATGGCTTAGAGCTATGTAATCTAGAAAAACACATTCTTCAACTTAATCTATTCCAGAGGGTGTGAACCCTTATATATAGTATCTTTGGTGAGGTTACTTTCAGTTCAGGTAAGGGCCAGCTGAGTCAGGACGGATCTTAAACCTATTACTGAACGCCTTTTAGAAGGAGCCAGAGAGAGAGAAAGACACATGGAACAGCCAGAAGCTGAAAGTCAATGGAATCAAGAAGTCAGGAGAGGCTGTCATGTGTACTGCCATGTGACTGAAAAGCCAAGGCCCAAGTATTTCTGACAGCCAGCTCCAGAGCACCATAAATCTTCTAGGAGAAAGCATTGCTTTGATGATGGCTTGATTTTGTACTTCTCCAAGCCTCAGAACCATAAGCCAATAAAATCCCACTGTTTAAGCCAGCCCATTACATGGTATTTGCTTTGCCATCCAGGAAACTGAAACAAATATCTAATGGGCATCTTAAACCAACCATTTCTAAAGGGAATTCTTAATTTCCTGATCCTAAATCTATCACTGCCAAAGTCTTTCCTATCTCTATGTAATGCTAAGTTTTCTCTGCTAGTTGTCTGGACAAAAATATGGTGTGAACATTGATTCCTCTCTTTCTCTCACATCTTGTGTCTGATCCATGTGCAAATGCTTTTGATTTTACCTTCAAAATATACTCCCAAATCATCCACTTCTTATTGTCTCCAATGCAGCATAGTAGTCTAAGCCATTTTCCTCTCTTGCCAGAACTATTGACTGCAATAACTTCTAAATGGTCTTTTTTTTTTTTCCAACTTTGTCTCTTATAGTCTTTGTGATCTTTCTAAGTCACTGTTCAAAACTCTCCATGGCTTCTCTTTCCAGGCAGAATAAAACCCCAAATCTATACTAGGGCTGTCAATGCTCTTTGTGATTGTGCTATGCCCCCTCCGCTCTCTTCCCTCCAACAACCTTCTTATTATCCTTATCACTCTTTCCCTTGCTTTGTCTTCTCTAGCCTCATTGTTCTTTCCTCCTCCTGGAACAGGCCAAGCTCATTCCTATATTTGGGTTTTGCGTGTATTGTCCTGCTGCATGGAAAGCTCTTCCTTCAGAAACCCACATAACTTGCTCCCTCACTTTCTTCAAGCTACACTCTTGCCCTATCTGAAAAGCCTTTCCTGATCAGCATGAATAAAATATTTCTTCTTGCTCCAGCCACAATCTATCCTGTTATCCTGCTATATTCTTTCTCATGGCATTGTTACTATCCAATCCTTTATTGAATATAAGCCCATGAGATTGCAAAGTGTTTAGTTCAATGCTGGACTGCCTGCATCTAGTAGTATATCATGTGACATATAACGGGCAATAAACAAATCTCTGTGTAAGAATTAAACATGTAGTTGCATTACAGTACTGTAAGTGCTAAGATAGGAGAAGCCAAGTCTGTTAATGAAGCACATTATTCCAAGGGAAGCTTTCAGGGGAAGATGTATCTAAGATGAGTTCTGAAGGATAATTTAGACAATTAAGGTAGGAAGGACTCAGTAGATGGGTGGAATGGAGAAAAGTAGGTCTGGGTAATTTAAAGGCTAGGTAGGTGAGTATGGGCAGATTACACTAGCCTTGTTAGCCATATCAAGGGTTGGACTTCACCTTAAGCACAATAGGGACTACTGAAGTGTTTTGGAAAGTGGTCAAAACTACATTTTTAAAAGGTCAATCTGCCTACAGAAAGGAATTAGTTGTAGAGGGTTTAAAAAAATAGAGAGGATATCAATTAGGAATATATGGCAATAATCCAGGAATAATATCATGGTATCCTTTAATGGAGGTATGAAGAGAAATTGGCAGATTTGTAAGCAAATGAGAATGCTGGAGGGAAAAAAGGATAAAGAAATGTGTAATTGATTGAATACAGGGAGAAGAGAGAAAGGAGGTAAAAGAGCTAACAATGACAACTAGGTATCTGTTGTGGGCAATTAGGTTGATGGTAGTTTACTGGGTTAGGACAGAAGCATGTTTTTGTTATGGGGAAGATTATGGGCTCATCTGGATATGTTGAATTTGAGGGAGCTTAGAGGCAATTAGATATATAAGCCTTAAACTCAGGAAAGGAGTTTGCCTAGAGGGAGATAGATATGGGATTCTTCCCTATAAAGGTTATATTTACCATCATAAGATTGGAAGAGACCCTTCCCCAACCCCATCCTCACTCCAGGAAGGTAGTTAGAATATGAGGTGAAGCAGTCTTCAAGGGTTCAGGACTAATGAAAGACACTGAGGAATTGTGGGACAGGGGTGCTCCTTTGAAAACAAATTTCTCAAGGATGGGCCAGCATTGTATGCTACTCAGCTACGGGAAGAACACCATGTATCAGTTATACCAGAAGGTCACCCCTGCAACCTGACCACCCATACACATGGCCTTAGGCCATCTCAGTAGTAGAGCAAAGCCAGAAGAAAGGACTTTGCTAGAGGGGTGTAATAGGAGGTAGCTACACTTTGAAACACATTCATATATTATTTCTTCTATGGTAATGACAATTATGAAAATTTCACTGATTCTTGGAAGGCAGTATCTTTATTAGAATTGGCAGAGAAAAAAGCCATTCAAATCCTAATTTCTTTAATTTATCCCCCTTCTTCAATTTTAGCAGGGAATACTGCATATGTCTTCTACTTCCAAAAATGTTTTTCTTGTTAACTAAAGTTGTCAATAACAGCAGGCAACTCAGAAGATTTGCTTAAAAAAATAAAAACATATGAACCATGTTTTATTAAATCTTGTTGGTTGAAAGCACATGAAAAATGTTTGATTTTTGCCTAACTCTTTACTGCTTTCATGAAAATTCCCAAGTCTTTGAAGCAGAATGAAGATGATAATAACTACATCAGTTACCAAGAGGAATATAGTGCTCAAATATTGGCAATTTTTTCCCAATACTACCAAATATTTCCCTCCCCTCTCTCACATGCATTTAAGTAGTAGACATTGTTAGGTTAAAAGAGACATAAAAATATTTATGATTCAAACATAGTCACAATTATTAAAATAATCACATTTGTATGAACATCTCTAGAAATCCACCAAGCCAAGTATTGTGAGTGCAAGAAAAAGATATTTGAACCATTTTTAGGGTATAAAACAGACACATTTGGTGCCAGGTGATTTTTAGAGTGAGTTTTGACATTGCAGATGCTGTAAAAAACCATTCCACTTGTTTTGAATAATTACTTTACAAATAGTCTTAAAAATTCTTTTTCTTCTCTATGATTGAAGGTGTTTTAAGGGATCTATTTCCCATAAAATATCTTTTGAGCCATATTTATAATTTAATAAAATAATATCACTCCCTAATAATGCAATTGTATTCTAAATCTTGTAAAAACAAAATAAAAAGTAGAGTTACATACTGAGAATACAATAATAAAGGCATTTGTATTCATCCTTGTAGTCACCTTTACTGGAGATCTTTATTTTTTATGCATCTCCAAGCTATTATCTACCATCCTTTCCTTACAACCTGAAGAACTCCCTTTAGCATTTCTTGTAGGGCAGACCTTGTGGTGCTCAACTCCCTCAGCTTTTGTATATCTTTAAATGTCTTAAATTCTCCCTCATTTTTGAAGAACAGTTGCCATAGTTAGAATTGTTGGCTGGCAATTTTTTTCCCTTTCACCATTGTCTTCTTGCTGCATCACTGTCTTCTTGCCTGCATAAAATTGTTACAATGTTATAGAGAATCCCTTGTATGTGATGAGTCACTTTTCTCTTGCTGCTTTCAGAATTCTCTCTATATCTCTGGCATTCAACAGCTTGTGTCTCAGAATAGGTCTCTTTAGGTTTATCCTGTTTGGAGTTTGTTTGGCTTCTTGTGTGTGTGTATCTTTTGTTGATTTGGGGAAGTTATTGATCATTATTTCTTCAAATATTCTTTCTGCCTCTTTTCTCTTTCTCTTCTCATTCTGAGACTCCCATAATGTGTATATTGGTGTATTTTATGATGTCCCACAGGTCCCTTTGGCTCTGCTCACTTTTTTTCATTCTTCTTTTATCAGCATTTTAGACCAAATGATTTCACTTATCCTGTCTTCCAGTTCATTGATACTTTTGCCTCTTC
Organism: Tolypeutes matacus; assembly: GCA_026826555.1. Classification (NCBI taxonomy): domain Eukaryota; kingdom Metazoa; phylum Chordata; class Mammalia; order Cingulata; family Chlamyphoridae; genus Tolypeutes; species Tolypeutes matacus. The sequence continues at coordinate 87,406,031 of JAKSZT010053887.1, forward strand.
AAATCTGCTGTTGAACACCTGTAGTGTATTTTTAATCTCCATTATAAGTTTCATCCCTAAAAGTTCTGTTTGGTTCCTTTTTAAAATTTCTAATTCTTCCTTTTTTTCATGTATCATCTTCATGATTTCCTTTAGTTGTATTCCATGTTTTCCTGTAGCTCATTGAATTTATTTAGGAAAGTTAAGTGTGTGTCTTTGATTAGTTGTTCCATTATCTGTACTTCTTCTACTGTTTTATTTTTATTTTTTTCATTAGAATGGGCCATCGCCTGTGATCTGTTTTTGTCTTGTGAACTTTTATTGAAGTCTGGGCATTTGATTATTTTATTTTGATGTACAATCTGAAGTTAGATTCTCTCTCTTACCTCAGGTTTTAGAGTAGGTTGGCTCTCTGTTGAGACTCTTCTTCCACTTAGCCTGGTTTATACTGAATCTATAGAACAGCCTGTGGTTATCAGTTAGGCTCTTGTCAGGTCTCTCTGTGCTTGTGTGTTTACCTGGTTGTGCACAGTAACTTTCAATAATTTTCCAGTATGTGTGACTGTTTCCTCTCCAAGAAAGGGGTGCTCTCCCCAGCTTCTCCTTCTGGGGCCCTGCCTTTGCTCTTTGTTTATATTACAATTTTTGCTCTCCAGTTGCTATGCTCAGCTCAGCTTTGCTCCCCACTCTGGTCTGCATTTCCACTCAAGCATCTAGCACTGGGTCTGCTCTGCAGCTCCAGGGCTCAGCTTGCCCTTTCCATGCTGCTTTTCTGCACTTCCTGTGCCTAAAGTCTGTTTTCCATATAACCAGTTGGGGTCAATGTACAAATTCACCCAATATTTTCTTTTAGGCTCTCCAATAATTAGGCCTCAGGGATCCTCACTACGTATGCACACAGGCTGCCAAACTACGACCGTGGGTCACATAAACTGCTGCGAGGATCTGAAAGGGGGTGGGGGTAGGGGAAGGCTGGTAAACTTGTCTCATTGCTCTCCTATGGTTTTTAGGTGCTTTTGCTTATTTCAGTTCAGCATTCATTGAGTTGTTCTCTTGTTTTGATCATTTTCCAGAGTTTTGAGGAAGTTGATTCTGTCCAATTTTTGCTGTTCCTACGGCAGCATTCACCAGCAGCTCTTACACCACTATCTTGATAACAACTCTTCCCCTTTGCATTTTTAAAATCCTCATTTAGTACAGTATCTTTATGATTTTGATTGTTTAGGGCTTTGCTTCTTCAAGAGGATCCTTGACTCTAAATTTTACCTGCACTAGTCAAGTCAGAGTACTTGAAACTAAGATCTTTGGTAAATCTTTTTGATCCAGAAGCTGCTTTTATATTCAGCTCAGCACTAATACTTTCAAAGTGTTTAATAGAAAGAAAAGGCATATATTCCAAAACATTAGGCCCAGCAGGGAGTGAAGATTTCAGTTGCGCTGACTCCAGCTCTTATAACCTTCACAAAACATCCAAGTGTTTAACCTTCTTTTCCAACTTGCCTTACAGATCAAGAGATTTACTTGATAAATCAGAGAAACTTTGGCTCTGGAATTAGTTTTACCTGGAGACTTTTTAACCAAGCTGCTAATGAGAAGGAAGCACTCAAGTAAGGCCACTGCCAAGCTCTGGAGAAAAGTAAGAATTTTAGTGTGAATTTGTGAAAATATCTGAATCTGCAAAGGCAAGACAGGTACTGAGCTGGGAATAAGGGAACTTGCACCTAATGTCTGCCCAGTCTCTAAAAAATGGGTGACCTTGGCCAAGCCCCTTTCCTTGCCCAGGCCAGGTTCCTTCTCTCTGAAGTGTTGTGTGCAATCACAGTTCTGGTACCCTATAGACATGATTTATTTGATTCACATAGTGCCCTTCCTGCCTTCCTGTCTTCCTTCCTTCTAATCACTGAGCATTTAAAAACTAGCTTATTTTACATATAAATCTGTATTTCCAGCTTCTCATGAGAAATTGGAAGATCTGGCAATGCAGTGCCTGAGTTCTTACAAGGCAAACCAGTTGGAATTAAATGGTACAGCTGTTTTGACGGGGACACACGCTTTTCTGATTTTCACATTGCCCACTGGGCCCCCTTCGCACATTTATGTCTCTGACTTCGGTAAGCACTTAGGTTTCTGACCTAAGGGATTGTAGGCTTGTGATCTCTCTGATGTTTCCCTTTCTTCTCAAAAAGTCTGTAATTCTCAGTCAGCAAACCAATAATTACATCTTATGTATATTGCTCTTTCAGTAGGCTGACAAATAAGCTGGAAAACCCTAGTACAAGACGAGATTTATTAACATGACCAGAAGTTTTTTCTTCTCTTCAGATTTTCCTTGGAAGTGGCAGACTTCCTACACCATGTATCTTTCCACATCTTCTTTGGAAGGTGTTCACATCCCTTTCAAACTTATGTCATAACCATAGGTTGTAGTTTTAAAAAAATGGCCTTCTGCCTTTCTTTAGCTCAAGTTCTTCTTTTGAACTGATGAAATAAACAACTTTAAAACCCATGAGGCCATAGCTTGAAAATTTTACTAACTCCAGTCCCAGTAAGGCCTCTAAGAATCTCCCAATCCTTTAAATAATAATTAGAGATTATTACCATCCTTATTTCCTATTCCTGCCTCTACTTTTCATCCCAGTATAGATTTCTTCCCTTCTGCTCTTTTTTCATCTTCCTTCTTCTCAGCTTCACTAACTTCTCCCCCTTCTCCACCTCTCTTCTCATTCCTAAGCCCTATCTGAGTCTCTGCTATCCATTTTTTTCTTCTCATCTCCACATGTGTCAGAGATGACAATGAGGAAACAAATAGGTTCCTGAGTCTGTTTTCCAGCTTCCATGTTAAGTTTAACTTGTTTTAAAATGTTTTTTTTTTTTTTTCACCAGTCAATGTACCTTGCAACATTATAGATCCAACTGAAATTTGAGTTATATGAACTATTATTGAAAGCTGTAAGTTTTTCTAACATTTTTCAAATATACCTTATTGAAGGAATCATCATTACTATAATGTAGAGTTTGTCTCTGGAGGCAAGATTAGTATTAGGGCCATAAATCTTGTGGGAACTTCTAGTTTGGCAGTTGTGTCTGAGGCTTCCTTTCTATAATTGACTGGCTTTTCTTAGTTTCTGAATGGTGATACTTTGAAGTATTGTAAAAATTGATCACTTTCCCTTCTGAACTAAATTAATATTTTCAATGTTCTTCATTAGTGAATAGCATTTACCCCCCTGTAATATCCGGATGTGATATTATTCAGTCTTTTGCCAATGGTTCTTCGAAATGCATTTGTCTTCTCCAAAACTAACAAGACCTGCATTTTACCATTATTTCTTATTTGCTGCTTTGTTTCCATTATTGACAAGGTACTTTCTTTTCTGAATAAAATATTTCTTGATTACAGTTGATAAAGCCTATTTCATGTTCCGATATATATTAATTAACTTTAGTAACAAATTTGCATTAAATTGATTACTTTTCTACTAGACTTGGAAGTTCCTTCATAAAAGCCAGCTCTTCCAACACTCTGAAAAGCTATTCTCTAATGCTAACTCATTTTTTTTTTTTTTTTTTTTTTTTGAGCAAAATGTCACTCTTTTCAAATGTATATTATAACTTTCCACTTTTGGAAAGTCAGTTTTAAAATTAACTAGTCCAATCCCTGACATGCCCCACTCTGCTTTAAATGTCTACCTGGTTGCATTTTGTTGAGGAGACTCAGTTTTAGAGACTGTATCAGAACACCTTTCAGATTAGCTTCCTGCAGCGCAAGTAAATTTTTCCGTGTCCAACCCAATGTTTCAATTAACTTAGTTACTTTTACACCAGATATTTACTAATGGAAAAGAAGTCTATTTGTTTGGATGTTGTAAACAAAGAAGAAAGTGGCATTAACTATCATCTTCTCATCATCTCTTCCTTGATTCTTGCATAGGTTAATTTTAGGGTCCAGGCTTTTTTTTTTTTTTTCTTCCTTGGAACAGGTATTGATTTCTGTAGCTGCCATTAGTGGCCATCCTTGTGTGGCTCAGCTGGAATGTTGAACTTTCTGTCTCTTGGAGAGGTAGCAGAGCAGATTTGGGTCTCTGGGCAGCACTAAACAGGGACGATGTGATGTCATTTACAACAATCTTGGTCTGCGCCTCAGGACCAGGCCATCTATATTGCTCTCAGCCTAAATCCCTCTGCTGAAAGAAAACCAACTTTTCCCAAACCTCTTTTCTTCAAGCAGAAGCAGGGCATTCTTTTTCATTGGCTCATTTCCTGATAAGTTACCTATCTAATTATATTGGCTCAGCAGATTTACCTTGCTGAGGGAGAAAATTTCAATAAATCTTACTAGGTCTCCCAACTAGTACAAAAATATCTGTGATTTGTGGGGTATTTTAAGAGAAAACAAAATGTATGCATGAATACATTTAGAAATTTAGAGGGACACTGTCATAGGGTGGGAAGAGCCCATGCTCTGCGATCATTTTGATTGGAATATGGGCTTCATCTTTGGTTTAATAAGAGTTCACTTATTTTAATGTATAATCTTAAATTAAGAACTTACCAACTTAACGTCTATTGGCTTCTGTTTCCTAATATGCAAAATGTGGATAGTAATACATTCCTATTTCATAAGTTTGCTGTAATGATTAAAAATGTCAATTCATGTGAAGGACTTAAAATAATGCCTTCACATTCATTAAAACTTGATTCTCATTATTTCAAACCCACCTCATAGTTTGGTTCAGATTCCCCTTTTGTTCACTTCATGGGTGTCTGTTGAGATGGTTAATCCTACCCTCTAACATTTTGAATTTCCTTGGCAATGGTGAGTGCTGCAGATAACTTCCTGCATTCACTTTTGCCTCAGAAGACTTGTCTGTTTCTTTTACATGATTGGAGTATAACTAATCAGCTGAGATCTTTACCTTCCCCATCTTTGCTTGCAGCTAGTGCTTGACTTGCCTAAACATGCTGGATATTGAAGTAGGTACGTATGGCATAAATGGTATCTTTGGGACCAAGATATTGCAGCCTACTAAGCTGAAGGAAGGCTTTCTGTGCAAGTTGTCTAGCTATACATCTGGCACACCAAGACCCATAAGAAAAAGATGAGAGTTCCGGAAAAGACCCCTGAGGACAAACATTTTGACCAGGAGCCCAAAGTCTAGGACTTTTTCTCCAGTTTCTCTTGCAAATGACTCCTCCCTCCTTTTTTTTTTTTTTTTTTTTTCGGAAATGCAGATTTTTATTGTGATTAGAGGGGACTGAAAAGGGAGGCGAGTAAAATGATGTTGAATTTTGGATGGAGGTTTTTGTAATAAAGACTTGGTGAAAGTTTATCCTCTTGTGAGTTGTTCTTGAGATGATGAACTTGTTACCTGTGCTCTTAAAGTTCCTTCAGGTTTCCCGAGGTAGACTGATCTCTCTTTCCTCTGCTGTGCAAATTCCAGGGAAGCCATAGCAGTGAGAAGTAGCCTCAGTAAAGGTATTTATTTAATAAAATGAAAGGAAATAATATGTGAAAGGGCATGACAAACTCGAAAATCTAAAGTGATAGTTTTGGCTACTTTTTCTTTTTTTTCCTACCTGGTTGCATCATTGTCTTTTTGGTGCACCTCTCTGCGCTGAGGCCGGGTATGGCTACTTTTTGAAAGCAGTCACCCTTTAGAAGTTACCACACTGTACCAAGATCTGTTCTTAGTGAGGGACTTTACCCATTTTAAGTCTCATCCATACCCTCAAACTTGCAAGGTAGAAATAATGGTACTATTTTGCCAAAAAGGAAACTGAGACTCAGAGAGAATAAAACAACTTCTCCCAGACTCATTTATAGCTTATTTTATAGTGATCAAAGAATAATCTTTTCATGTGCATTGTATCAAAGTGCTGTTGGGCCATTTATTCTTTTGCACAGACATCTGTGCACATACATTTTCTTAATATTGCTTTTTCAAAAAAGAACAGTAAAATTCTCAAATGATCTTTTCCCTTAAATATAATAATTCTCCTATCCCCCTTCCATTTTCATTTTGCCTGATCCAGCTTCACCAGCCACACCCTATGATTCACTAGTTAGTACAACCCTGCCCAACTGTTCGCACTTCGCTTTCCCAAGCTTGATCCAGAAGCACAGTTCAGCTCTTAGCAGAATCTGGCTTATTTCTATTGGCAGCCTCTACTGTAAAACTGACAAGTACTCTTATTCTTCTTTCAATCAAAGGAAAGTTTCCCTTACTTCTAAAGTCACCATACTTCAAAGAAATCCACCAGAATTTTCAAACTTTTAACTTAGATAATTCTTGATGTCCAGTGAGCAAATCAGCTTAGAATCTTCCTTTAAGTATTGGCCATGCTCAGTGAAATAATTAACTGGATCCATCATGAGGCTGGTCATTTTTCTGTAGTGATTGTCCACCCAAAAGCCCACAGGGTATTCTAAAGGTGAGAACTCTATTCAAGGAAGAACTGATCCATGAAGAGAGGAGTTAAAATCTGATATGATCATGTTAGATTCTGGGTCCAGTCATGTGTGCTGCTATGCAGAATTCTGAGGAGTGATTACACCTGTCCCTTAAGAGTATAATTTTCTTACTTCTTTTATCAAATACCAGAAATATCAAATCATGGCTTTTAGTCCATAGGAGGGCAATGTTGAGCTGCAGGAAAATCCATCCAGATTTTTGCCAAAGCACATATACAACTGATTAATTTAAAAATTAATGAATTGAAACAAGTGGACTAATTTAAACACACTGCAAGATGACAGTTATTTAATAATATCACAGATTGCATACTGACTGGCTTCATGTTTGTTGTACTGGTAACCAATTTGTAAACTGATGTAAATAGTCCTTGTCACTCAAAGCCAAACCACTATTGTCTCTTTGCAGAAGGCTGTGTTCTCTTTTGCATAGCTTTTCTTAATTTTAGATATTGGAAGAGCTTAAATTCTTGCCCAATGGAACGATATCCTTTAGTACTTTTATGCATGGTATGCTGATGATGACTCAGCTTAAAGAAATGAAGATTCTTCTATTCGTATTTCTTATCTGCTGTGAAACCTCCCCTTGGGTCAGAATTTGAGGTTGCCTTTAGCCAAATGCCATTGTAAGACTCTCAGAGCAAAGTGTTATTCAAGTGCAATAAACTTGGCAAAAGGTATGAAAAAGGGAGTTATGAAAAAAACAAGACAAGACAAGAATCTCAGCCAAATTTTCAAGTATGAAACTTAGATCAAAATTAGTTTCATAAAAGGAATCATGAATCAGTATAGCACACTATCATTTCAACCTGTTATCAAAATCTAATCTAGTTTAAATTTCTCAAGCAAGCCTTGAAAATAAAGAAAGTTGAAATATAATAATGTGTTTGTGTGGCAACACACATAATTTTGTGGTGCTGAGAAATTTTATCTGATTTGCTGAGATGCAAAAAGCAAATTCTCTTTCCTCTGAAAGTTTGTGTCCGTTTAACAGACCTGGGCCTGGCTGCTTCTCATCGAGGCCACAAACTGGCTGCAGGACCACGATGGGTCTGTCTGAGGTTTAGTTTCTGAAAGAGGCAATTATTAGAAACAGCGTATCACTGGATCAGTAATAACATTAGTCAACATTTTTGCATCCTTACTGTAGGGCAAACACTTCTGACTGGTTTGCATTAATTGGTTTAACCTTCACAATGGTGCTATAAGTTCTATTATTAACTTCATTTACCACATGAGGAAACTGTACTGCGGGATGTGAAAATAAGGTTTTCAAGTCACAAAGCTACCTAAGAAATAGAGCCAGGCAGCCTCCAGATTAAAAGTAGAATAGATCCTAAACTAAGAGTGTTGATGAATATGGCATTTCAGAGTCAAAGAGATGAAAACAAGCATGGAGATTTCTTCAGTATCTTTTGTTGAATGCAATGTGTCTGGGTATATGTGGGTGAAAGGAAATGGCTGAAGGGACAAGGAGGGACATCATTATAGGTATATTCTTTGTATCTACCTGCATGTCTTAATATTTATGATGGCAGATTTTTCATTCTTTCTTCTTGAATTATGATAATATGCTAAATGGATTATAATCTCCTGGAGGGTGAAAATTGCTTTATACAATTATCTGTAAATTCCATTATACTTAATCCAGTAGCATGGATATAGTGAACACTGAAAAATAAATACCTGATGGCCAAAAACAATTAATTTCACAGCACTAAGAGGCAGGTATCTGGAAAGTCAAATGCAGAAACCATGGTGATAAAAGCGTGAATATACAACCTCTAGTCCATAGTTTAGACCTGAGTAATATCTTTTGGGAATTCTGCTTATTTACAACCAGGAGGAATAGTATGGGTCTGAACTTATTTTTTCTACTTGATATATTTTGACCTTATCAGAGAAAGTGGATTTTAGATCATGGTCAGTAGGTTATTTTCCTTTTAGTTATTTACTTTAAAAATAAGGTATCCAACTTCTCATTCTGTTCTAGAAAATTAGATGATAATTTGAACCCTATATAATTTTCTAAATGAATATTGTTGGCATATATGTAGAGAACTCTACCTGACTAAGTGTAATTTAACTGTTCTTATATAGAAATAAGTAGCACATATTTTTTTGTACAATTCTAACCAAACATTTAATGCTTCCTTTGGGCAGGATGTTCTATGAGATTTAGAACTCTGCGTACAATAGCATTTTTCAAGAAATTCCATTCAGGGAGGAGTGAGAAGTTTAGCATGAAGAAAGAAACCTTTCACTGGGAGGAGAAAGTTGGTGCAACTCTCATTCTTATGTGTGTGTGTGTATGTGTGTTTGTAGATGTGCAAGTGCACGTTTGTATAAAAAAGATAATGAAAAGAAAAATAAATGTAGAATAATGCACAAAGAAAGGGATATAGATTTTAAAGAAAGAGGTAAAGTAAAGAAAGAAAAAAATTTGAGACTAATCAGGGAAGGAGGACTGGATGGATTAAAGCGATTTGCACAGTGATTTCCCCATTTCCTTGTTCATCCTTTGCGCGTTAATAAAGGGTCCTAATTGAATATGTTCAGCAATGGAAGCCATAGGTCATTTACTGCAGCTGTGTATTCACACAGTGCAGATAATGCTGTCACAGGGCTGACCCTGGATCACACTGAGATATTGGGATTATATTTGTACATCCCATCCCATCCAACCTAGCAGTGGGCACCTTGCCTTCCAGAGAAACCTCCCATCCTCAGGTTTCTCCTCTGGACATACAGAAACAGATTTTTTTCAAAAAGGATAAAATTAGAGAAGGACGGGAGAGGGACAGAGGAAAAAGCCACAGGGAAAACGGAAAGACTGTGGGGATGTTATTGGACTGAAATTTGAATTTGTCACTATGAGAATGGCTAGGGTCTAAAGGGTATGTATAAAATGATAGCCCATAACATAAAATTATTTTCATTCATGACCACCACACTGTAGATATGTTTATAAAAATCAGTTAATGGTGACTTTCAAAGGAGTCATTTCCATCATGCAATTTATTCCCGGAGACATCAGGTGAACCTTATTTTTTTCTAGGCAAATTTCTTGATCAAATTTGATTAGATCCAAGACCATTGAAAGCCAAATGGGTCAGCTCAACTCAGGATTTCTGTGAATTTTCAGGTCTAATTGAAGCAGCAGTCAGTGACATTATGAGCACCAGAAAATTTCACCAGAGTGAAGGCTCATGTCCTATCTTCTCCAGGGAAGTTTTCCTTGCTTGACATAGTTACCCTCTAAGGTAGCTGGTCAAGAAGTTCCTAGGATGTCATCCAGGAAGCAAAGGAACTGAATCTTGACTCAGATCTCTTACAACTAAGGGACAAGGTGATTTTTAAAGTAGCTACAATCACACACACACACACACACACAGAGACATACTCACACACATATAGGAAACATTTTCATTTTAGAATAGTTTTTTATTTTCTTGGCTTTTTTAGTTGTTTGTTTGTTTTAGAGGCTCCTCTGGGCATTCTGATAATGTTTTTGCCAAGGCCTTTTACCCACTTACTCTGATGTTACTGGTCTCTAGGACTAACTATTCAGGGGCAAAAGAGCATATGCCTTCCTGCCTGTGGCCTGTACTTAAAGAACCTGCTGCACTGCTTCTCTGTTCCCCTTTCCCTCCCCCTGGGGTGGCCCCAAGCTGGTTGGCACCAGCAGAATGTGAGTCATTTCAGTAAAGGTTGTTTTTACTTTTCTAGTTCATCTTTCAGGGTCTTATACTCCTCTTTATTGCCGTCTTTAGTTTTAGAATAGTTTCAGGTTTATGGAAAAACTGCAAATATAGTGCAGAGTTCCCATATACACTGCATTGTTTCCCTTATTGTTAGCATCTTATATTACTATGGTATATTACCATGTAATATTAATATGGTATATTATATTATTATGGTAATAATTATGTATCAATATTGGTACAAATGAACAGTATTGATACATAATTATTAACTAAACTCCATACTTTATTTGGATTTTATTAGGTTTTCTCTGCTTTAATTTCCTCCTATTCACCCTTTGGAGAGAGAAGACTTCCCACCTTAAGGTTATGGGGATGACTGAACACACAACACATGACACTGGAGAGATGAGATAGACGGTTGTTTATTAGTCACATATATTCACAGTCCGAGGGAAGAGAGTGATGCATGCCATGCCCGGCCATGTAGGGTTGCACTTGGGATCAGAGTGAAGAAACAGGGGCTGTGGGTGGCAGGTTTTGTAGTATCAAGAGGGTAGGGTGCCTCCTGGTTCCCACAGGAGAATGTGATTGGCTCATTTGAGTGATTCTGTGGACTGGCAAGGAACCGAAACCCACTACTCAGGGATAAGCAGGAACTGCTCCTGGTCCTTTTAACTAGGAGGCTGTTTGGCTAGGGGACCTTATCCAGAGATGCAGAGTAGGGAGGGGAACTTACACTTAGGCCATCCAAAGCCTTCTTGGTTTCCCCCAGATGTTGAAGCAGCAAGTAATATCAGGCCTTAGTTGTAGACCTCTGTGGTGACTTGGCATTATGTACCCCAGAAAAACATGTTCTTAATTTAATCCACTCCTGTGGGTGTGAACCCATTGTAAATATGACTTTTTGATGAGGTTACTTCAGATATGGTGTGGCCCAGCTGAGTCAGGGTGGGTCTTAATCCTATCACTTGAGATCTTATAGAGAGGGCCACAGAGAGGGAAGCCTCTGGGAGCAGCTGGAAGGCAGGGAACCCCGAAGAGAAGGAGAAGATGCTGCCTTGTGTTTTGCCATGTGACTAAAAAACCAAGGACCAAGGATCTCTGGCAGCCAGCCCCAGAATGCTACAGTCTTCAGGGAGAAAGCACCATCTTTCTGATGCCTCAATTTTGGACTTTTCTTAGCCTCAAAACCGTGAGCCAATAAATTCCTATTGTTTAAGCCAGCCCATTTTCTGGTATTTGTTTTAGCAGCTGAGAAACAAAAACCACCTTATACCACATTCTCTACTCTCTTTTTTGGGTTCCAGGATCCCATGTAGGCTACAAGATTACATTTAGTTGTCATGTCTCCTCAGGTTCCTCTGGGCTGTGGTAGTTTCTCAGACTTCCCTTGATTTTGAAGGCCTTGACAATTTTGACATACCCTTATCATTTTATTTTTCAATCATTTCATCACTTTCTGGCATTACATGATATTCCAACTCATCTTGTATATTCTGCCCCAGACCTAGAATCAGTCAATTCTTCTAGAAGTGCTTGGAGAACGGAAATAGAAAACAAAAATCTGGGCAGGGTGCACAATAATTTTTTTCTTTATTAGAGAAGTTGTGGGTTTACAGAACAATCATGCATAAAATACAGGATTCCCATATACCACCCTATTATTAACATCTTGCATTGGTGTGGAACATTTGTTGCAATTTATGAAAGCACATTTTTATAATTGTACTACTAACTATGTTCCATAGGTTAACTTAGGGTTCACTGTTGGTGTAGTGCAGTTTCATGGATATTTAAAAATTATTCTGTTATGATAAATACAACCTAGCATTTCCCCTTTTAACCACATTCATATATATATTTCAGTGCTGTTAATTACATTTGCAGTATTGTTCTACTATCACCACCATCCATTGCCAAAACATTTCCATTGCTCCAAATGGAACCCTGTACATTGTAAGTCTTAGCTTCCCATTCCTTATTCCCACAATTATTTTTTAAAAGTTGCTTTTTACTTGTCTGGTTATTTTTGGTTTGCCTTGTTAGAGAAATTGCTCCTTACTCCACTCCCAAATGAAGGAGAGTGATACGCTTGTGTGTGGAGTGTTTGAGTCTGCTCTTCCTTTGTGTTTCTTTACACCAGTTACTTAAAACTTATACCAGGGGATATTCTTGGATATTTTTGTTCTCCTTTTCCATCTTGCAAATAACTTAGAAAGTAATGGCACTACCCATTGTGAACAGTAAGAGAAGCTTTATGGATTCCAGATTTATTTTTATTAAAAATTGCTTCACCACAAGTTACTTAGTTTCACTTTTTTTTTGTCAGTCAATAAATTCTAGGGTTTGTCACTAAGAGAGACCATTTAAGAGGAATTTTTAGAAGCCAAGTTAAATGTTTTGACTATTTTAATTAGAATGCAATTTAAGCCCCTTGTTTTCTAATGGATTTGTAAAAGGAAGTAATGAGTAGAAAATATTGTACTATTGATAGAGACAATACCTGAGATAGAATAACATATGTAAAATACATTGTAATTATTTTTTAAAACTCTCTAATCCATAATTTTAATTTCTCACCACATATCTGTGCTGCCATTCTTCTTATTAGTATATTTGGGGATGCAATAATATTGGAAATCATTATGTAGGAGTTCTTAAAACTATTATTCAACCTGAAATTTCATAGAACTCATTTTTTTTCCTCTCATGCATTTACCAATCAAGATAGAAAAGGTCAGTGTTTCTCAGAGTGTGGTCCCTGGACCAGCAGGGAAGTTATTGGAAATGGCAGTCTGTGTTTCAGCAAAGCCTCCAGGAGATTTTGATGCACCTGAAGTTTGAGAAACACTGGACTCTAGATTATGCTGTAACCCCAAACCTGGGTGGCTTAAAACAATAAAAGTTTCCATCTGGCTGAAACTACATGGCTACAGTAGGTTGGAAGAGCTTTGATCTTATTCCCTCAGGCAGCCAAGAAGACCAAGGCTTCTTTACAACACCTGTTTCTGTGGTAACTGTAGCCAGGGGAACGGAATCACACACACACACTGGCTCTTGGAGCCTCTGCTGGAAAGTGACACACACTTGCTTTTTCTCACAATTCTTTGGCTGAAAGAAGCCTCTTGGCCATACAACTTAAAAGGGAATGAGGGAGTGCCATCCTACCAGGCACCAAGAGGGATGGAAACATAGACTTCTTTGGCGAACAGTGTGAATATCTACCACAATAGTAATTATTACATATTTTCCAACAAAAATAAAATGGGCACTACGTAAGTAATTTAAAATTACCTAGTAACCACAAGGGAAAAGCACAAAGAAGCAGACTGAATTAGTATTAATATATTTTCTTTAACCCAGTATATCCAAAGTATTATCATTTTGACATGTAATTAATGTCAAATTAATAATGATATATTTTACATTTTTCTTTTTTTATCCTAAGTCTTTGAAATCTGGTGTGTGCTTTACACCTCATTTTGGACTAGCCACATTTTAGGTGCTCAATAAATAAATGTGACTAGGGAACTGCCCTTTGGAAGAGCACATACAAAAACAGTTTCTGGCTCATAGCAGGCATACAATAATTATGTGTAAAATGATAAATTATTGTGAACTTTAAATATATTTTAAAAAGTTTAATTCCTTTATAGTAATAGTATTTAGGTCTTGGGCTTTCTTCTCAAATTTTTTCCTCCTGTTCATTTTCCCCACTTCTTTTGATATATCTTAAATTTCATGGATATATGTGCCAATTAGATTTCAAAACTTTTGTTAGATAATGGTTACAATTGTCTTTTTTTCATCCTTTTATCTTTTTGTTGTAGGTATCTAATTTTATATCTTTGTCTAAGATTTTCTTGCTATATCCTGTGTGTAACATTTTCTTAGATTTAGGGACTGGAGGGCTTTTCAGCATTATGCTAAATTTAAGCCAAGCTTTATGAAGTCTAAACAGATGGCCTCCACTCAAATCAATGTTAAAATCTGAAGATTAAATTCAAAGGTAATATCCGGGAGAGTGTGAAATATTGAAATGTAGCTCTAAGGCCTGCAGTTATACTGCCATTGCTCAGTAAAACTCTGTAATATAAAATAGCTCTCTATTGCCATGATACAGTCCTTTTTATCTTGCATTTTACTAAATATGAACAATCTGGCTGTTCTCTGTATTTGTTTATTTGCAGAAAGTTTGATAACAATACTAAAGAAAAAATACAAGCATGCCAAGTGAAAAATCAAAGCTCTGAAGTGCTATGGGCCACAAATAAGGACTACACTGGACAAAATGTATTCGTTATTTCAGGAAGATATGCTCATTCACTGGGTTCAGACTTGCCTCTCAACACTACACAGGAGGTCCAGTGATTTGATAAATAATATTTTCATTCGCAATAACAACTATTTTCCAGAAATCTCTTAAAAACGCACTTACAAAATTCTTTATTTGAAAAAGAGTTTAACTTAATGGGCTGTTGTCTTTGTTTCTCAGCTGTGATGTGAAAATAAAGGTTAAGTGGTTTGGCAAATAATCTCTTTGTACTCAGTGTCCTCCTAAAGTCCCGTTTATATTAGAAAGTGTTTATTTTAATGTGGTGCTGACTTCATTCTGAGTTGTAATAGTAAATGAAAGGGGAAATGGTTTCAGTGCTCCGGCAGCTGCAAGACAGTGATTTGTCATTGCAGAGAGGCTCTGACATTCATACTTGTGTTTGCGCTTATCCCATGTTTCCCACAGTCTCCTTTCACCCAGTGCCTGACCATGGCAGGGATGGATCCTGAGGAAAACATTCCTGGGAGTCACAGGACTCCTCTGACAGCCAACTCTGGCCCTAGGACCCCTGGTGGCTTTGCTGGTCTTTCCTCAGACTGTACTTTATTCTAGGACTCTTCCACCCAACTTTCTCTCCTTATTTTTTCTATTTGGGTCAGACTTGCTCCATGCCAGGCTTGTCTGGCTCCATTCCCATTAACCCTCTCACAGGCATTTCCATATTGAATATGATTTTTACATATTTAATTCAATTGTGACATCTGCTTCCTGGAGGACCTGGCCTAACATAAATAACTTAGAATCACTTGGCTTTGTGGCTTTTTGGATGAGGACATCTTCTTATTAGAGAAGAGTGAGCAAAGTGAGGAGGGTGCCCTGTGGGCACCGGTGGCCTTGGCCTGGGGCAGGGTAAGAAGAGCATTTACAGAGATGGTTAGAGGTGGTTGCAGTGGCCAGGAATGGAAGTGAGGCATTGAGGAGGAGGGGCAGTGGTGACAATGGGTGATTTGTCACATAGAGGGGTAAATGACCCCAAGAGAATCGAAAACATATGTCCACACCAAACCTTTTGCATAGCAGCACTATTCATAATAGCTAGAAAATGGAAACAACCCAAAAGTCTATCCCTTCATGAATGGATAAACAAACTGTGATATATTCATACAACAGGATATTTTTTCAGCCATAAAAATAAATGAGGCATGCTACAACATGGATGAATCTTGAAAACACTATGTTGAGTGAAAGAAGACAGACATAGAGGCCATATCTTGTATGATTCCATTTATATGAAATGTCCAGAATAGGCAAATCCATAGAGACTGAATATATATTAGTGGTTTCCAAGGAAAAATGGGGAATGACTGCTAAGAGCTGTGGGTTTTCTTTGTGCGGTGATGAAAATGTTCTGGAATTAGACAGTGATAATACTTGTGCAATCTAGTGAATGTATTAAAAACCACTGAATTGTGCACTTTTAAATGGTGAATTTTATGGTACGTGAATTATATCTCAATAAAAAAAAGATATGAATTTTATGCTAAGACCTTTGCAAACTTAAATGAAATAGGTGAATTATTGAAAAAGATTACATGCATTAGGATAAAAAGAATATCTAAATAACTTTATGTTTGTTAAAGAAATTGAATTCACAATTATTTAAAACCTTCTCTGCATGCAAAACAATCTTCAGGCCCAAGTAGCTTCACTGGTGAATTCTTCCAAATATTTAACGGTGAAATAACATGGATAGAATCAACTTTGCACATTCTTTCAGAGAACAGAGAAAGTGGGGTCAATTTTTTTCAACTTGTTTTATGAGACTATGATACCCTGATGCCAAATCCATCCCATAAGTTTATAATAAAGGAAAACTAAGCCCAAAGTATTTCATGAATACA
The DNA here is from genome assembly GCA_026826555.1 of Tolypeutes matacus. Lineage (NCBI taxonomy): Eukaryota > Metazoa > Chordata > Mammalia > Cingulata > Chlamyphoridae > Tolypeutes > Tolypeutes matacus. The sequence continues at coordinate 87,422,366 of JAKSZT010053887.1, forward strand.
TATGCAAAAGTTCTAAACTGTATAATACAAGTGGGGTTTATCCCAGGAAGGCAAGATTGGTTCAACATTAGAAAATGTGTCAATATACTGCACCACCTTTATCAAATAAATGGAAAGATCATATTATTAACTCAATAGATGCAGAGAAATAATTTGATAAAATTCACCACTTGTTTGGAATAACATATCTCAGGGGACCAGAAAGAGAAGGGATCTTCCTTAATCTGATAAAGGGTATCTAAAACAATAGCAACTTACAGCTACCATCAAACATATAGGTAAATCATTTAACACTTCCCTCTGGCAATTGGAACAGACAAGGATTGTTGCTTTTACTCCTTCTATTCAATATTGTACTGAAATTCCTAGCTAGGGTAATATGGAAGGCAAATAAATGAAAGATATAGTATAGAAATTAAGAAGAAAACTGTCATTTGCAGATGTAATACACATTTGTGCAAAAACCTACAAAATAAATAATGGAATTTAGCAAGGTCATTGGGTACAAAGTGGATGTATAACAAACAATTAGAAAATTAAACAAAACATCATTTTTTCAATTTATGATAAAACACTGCTCCCATTTCTCTGAAGCCATCTCCTGCTATCCCTCCTTGCCCTCCTCACTCTTCATTCAACAACCAGTCAAGTCCTGTATCTTAGGGATCCTCAGTGGACTACACTCTCCATGCCCAGCTTTCCCATGCTCAGTACACCCTTAAAGAGCCATCCGGTATGGGCTTCTTAGGTACCTTTGCTGACCCTTCACTATGCTCCTCATTTTCACTACTATAGCGGATATACATCATATCCTTTCATACTGAAACCGACCCTGTGGAGAACACACTTTACTCCACCTTACAGATGAAGGAACTGAGACTTCCAGAAGTGAACATGGCCAAGGTTTACCTGCTGTTAGGTGATGGAACTGGGAACTGAGCTCAGAGCTCTCAGACTCCAAAGTCCACACTGGAGATTATGATTACACTCATGTTAAAAACAGGCTTAGGGGGAAAAAAGAAAACAATAATAGAGCTTATATTACAGCCCTGGGGTCATGGATTATTTTTTTCTTCAAAATTTCAGGATTTTACTATAATAATCAATTTTGTTTTTAGTTTAGAAAGATACTTTTGCAGGAAAAAGAAGACTGAGGGAATGATTTTTTCCCTGCTGTCTCTCTGGCAGAAAAGAAAGACCTATGCTAAATGAAAATCAATGAAAAATATGAAATTCTTGGATGAACAGAAAAGGGAAGGATTTGTAGAAGTGACTGGATTAAGAAAAATGAAAGAGTATTAAGAATTTGCAATGTCACCACTTTGACTCATTAATGACATGAATTTATTTCAGTTAATGTATGGTTTTACATGCTTTAAGTTGCCTCCACACTCATCTTCTCATTTGCTCTCCATATCTATCCTATGAGGGGGCAGGACAAAAAAACAAAGCAAAGCAAAAACATCAAACCAAACCAAACCAAACCCAAATCCGCCATGTTCATTGAATGGAACATCCAATAATGTTAGGATGTCAGTTCCACCCACATTTGTATATTCCATGCAGTCTTAATGAAAATCTCAACATATTTTCGCATATGTGTAAGTTGGCAAGTTGATTTTAAAATTTAAATGGAAGTGCCCATGACCTAATATAACAAAATACATATTTTAAAATACCAGACATCAAGATTATTTTAAGCTAAAATTATTAAGAGAGTGTAGTATTGGTGCAAGGATAGACAAGTTAATGGATGAATGAAAGTAGATTCCAAGAAATAAATTTACATATGTATAGTAAAATAAAATTGCCATGGCAGTGTAGTGATGAAAGAATAGTCTTTTTGATAGATGGTACTGGGTCAATTGGATATCGTTATGGAAAAAATAAATGTTCACCGTGGCATTCAAAAAATTATTTTGAGATTGATCCTAGGTCTAAATGTGAAAGATAAAACAATACACTTTCTACAATAACATATAAGAGACTATATTGAATATCCTAAGTTAGACAAAAATTCCTTAAATAGTATTCCAAAAAGCACCAATGAGAAAGGACTGATAAGTTGGATTTTATTAATAATAAAAGAACTTCTGTTCATCAAAAGACAAAATTAACAAAGTAACCAGAAAAGTGATACTGGGAGAGCACATTTGCAATACACATATTTTACAAAATACTAATATCCAGTATGCATAAAAAACTCCTGCAAATATTTAAGATTGACAGCCCAAAGACATGAATAGGCACTTCATGCAAGAAGATATTCAAATGGTGAAGAAACATCTGAAAACTTTACATTTTCAGTCATGAGAGAAATGCAAATTGAAGCTACAATACAATTGTCAACTACTCACTAGAATTGCTAAAAATAAAAAGGTTGACATAGACTATATGACATAGCCCAAGGCCCCCAGGTAAACAGACTCTTATCAGGCAGGATATTCCAAAGATTTATAAAAAAATCCTGGTCACCAATGCTTGGATTTACTTCCCTGCTTGGCAGTACTCCATGCCTGCTGCCACACACTATTGCAGAGAGAGAAGTGCTGTTCACACAACTTCACTGGGAGAGGACAACTGGAAGCTTCATGCCTGGTCTCTCCTAGACACTGTTCTATGAGCCTTGTGGTTGAATTTAATGAACTAAGTATCTTTTCACTGTAATAAAACATAACCATGAGTATAGCAGCTTTTCTAAAATAAATAAATAAATAAATGCGTTGATAAAACTCATATTGGGGAGGATGTGGAGCAATTGGAACTTCCATACATTGCTGGTGAGAATGTAAATACAGGCGAAGCTCGGAGATATTGCACGTTCGTTTCCAGACTACCACACTTAAGCGAATATCGCAATAAAGTAAATATCACAAAAAAGCCAGTTACATGAAAATTTTGGTTTTCTGGAGCATATAAAAGTCATATTTACACTTTAGTCTCATAAGTGTGTAATAGCATTATGTCTAAAGAACATTGTATATACCTTAATTAAAAAATACTTTACTGCTAAAAGTGCTAGCCATCTGAGCCTTCAACGAGTCATAATCATTTTGCTGGTGGAGTGTCTAGTCCTGATGTTGATGGCTGCTGACTGATTTGGGCTGTGGTTGCTGAAGGTTGAGATGACTGTGGCAATTTCTTAAAATAATACAACAAGGAAGTTTTGCTGCATCAATTGAGTTTTCTATTCATGGAAGATTTCTCTGTAGCATGCAATATTGTTTGATAGCATTTTATGCACCGTAGAACTTCTTTCAAAATTGGAGTCAATCCTTTCAAAACTTGCAGCTGCCTTATCAATTAACTTTATGTAATCTTCAAAATTATTTGTTGTTATCTCAATAATGCTTAAAGCATCTTTACCAGGAGTAGATTCCATCTCAAGAGACCACATTTTCTGTTCATCCATAGGAAGCAACTCCTTATCCATTCAAGTTTTATCATGAGATTGCAGCAATTCAGTCACATCTTTTTTTTTTTTTTTTAAGATTTTTATTTATTTATTCATTTATCTCCCCCTTGCTGCTTGTGCTCGCTGGGTCAGCTAACCACGCCGTGCGGGCGGGCTTGACTTCACCAGGAGGCCCCGGGAACCGAACCCGGGGCCTCCCATATGGTAAACGGGAGCCCTACTGATTGAGCCACAGCCGCTTCCCTTCAGTCACATCTTGAAGTTTGACTTCTAATTCTGGTTCACTTGCTATTTCTGCCACATCTGCAGTTATTCCTCCACTGAAGTCTTGAACCCTTCAAAGTCATCCATGCGGGTTGGAGTAAACTACTTCCAAACTCCTGTTAAAGTTGATTTTTTTACCTCCTCTCATGAACCATGAATGTTTTAAATGACATCTGGAATGGTGAATCCTTTCCAGAAGGTTTTCAATTGACTTTGCCCAGATCTATCAGAGGAATCACTATTTATGAAAGCTATAGTCTTAAGAAATCTATTTCTTTTTTTTTTTTTCTTTTTTTTTAAGATTTTATTTATTTATTCATTTATCCCCCCCTTGCTGCTTGTGCTCGCTGGGTCAGCTAACCACGCCGTCTGGGCGGGCTTGCATTCACCAGGAGGCCCCGGGAACCGAACCAGGGGCCTCCCATATGGTAAACAGGAGCCCTACTGATTGAGCCACAGCCGCTTCCCCGAAATCTATTTCTTAAGAAATAAAACTTGGAAGTTGAAATGACTCCTTGATCCATTGCCTGCAGAAAGGAGTCCTTGATCCATTGCCTGCAGAATGGATGTGGTGTTAGCAGGCATGAAAATAACATTCATCTCGTTGTACATCTCTATCAGAGCTTCTTGGGTGACCAGATACATTATCAATGAGCAGTAATATATTGAAAGGAATCTTTTTTTTTTTTTTTTTTTTTTTTTTTTCCGAGCAGTAGATCTCAACAGTGAGCTTAAAATATTCAGTAACCCATGTTGTAAACAAATGTGCTGTCATGTGGGCTTTTTTGTTCCATTTATAGAGCACAGGCAGAGCAGATTTAGCATAATTCTTAAGGGCCCTAGGATTTTTGGAATGGTAAATAAGCATTGGCTGCAACTTTTTAAAAGTCACTGGCTGCATTAGCCGCTCACGAGTAAGTCAGACTGTCCATTGAAGCTTTGAAGTCAGGCATTGACTTCTCTTCTCTAGTTAAGGAAATTCTAGATGGCATCTTCTTCCAATAAAGGGCAGTTTCAGCTACAATAAAAATCTGTTGTGTAGTGTATCCACCTTCATCAGTTATTTTGGCTAGATATTCTAGATTATTTGCTGCAGCTTCTACATTAGTACTTGTTGCTTCGTCTTGTATTTTTATGTTATGGAGATGGCTTCTGTCCTTAAACCTCATGACCCAATCTTTCCTAGCTTCCAACTTTTCTTCTGCAGCTTCCTTCCCTCTATCAACCTTCACAGAATTGAAGTGATTTAGGGTCTTGCTCTGGATTAGGCTTTGACTTAGCGAGTGTTGTGGCTGGTTTGATCTTCTATCCAGACCTCTAAAACTTTCTCTGTATCAACAAATAGGTTGTTTTACTTTCCTATCATTTTTGTGTTGATTGGAGTAGCACTCAATTTCCTTCAAGAACTTTTCCTTTGCATTCACATTTTGGCTACCTGTCTGGTACAAAGGGCTTACCTTTGGACTATTTCAGCTTTTGGCATGCCTTTCTAACTAAGCTTAATCATTGCTAGCTTTTGATTTAAAGTAAGAGATATGTGACTCTTCCTTTTGCTTGAATGTTTAAAGGCAACTGTAGTGTTATTAATTGGCCAAATTTCAATACGGTTTGAATAGGAAATAGGGAGACCAGTCTCAGGGAATAGGGAGACCAGTGGAGAGGGAAAGAGATAGGGGAATGGCTGGTTGGTGGAGCAGTCAGAACACACACTACATTATCGATTAAGTTCGCCATCTTATATGGGTGCTGTTAATGGTGCCCCAAAACAATTGCAATAGTAACATCAAAGATCACTGCTCACAGATCATGTAGCAGTTTGGCAGTTTGATATAGTTATGAATTCCAAAAATAGATATGGGATTATGCTTGTAAACTGGTCTGTTAATCTGGGCATGATTGAGTTATGATTAGGGTGTTGACTGGGCCACATCAGCAGGGTGTTGAGCCCCACCCCTTGGTGGGTGGGGAATCAAATATAAAAGGCATGGCAAAGGACACATTTGTAGTAGTTCTGATGTTGGAGTCTTGAGCTGGAGCTCCGAGAAGTAAGAGAGATTGGTCGTGAGGAAAGAGAAAAGGCCCTGGGAAAAGACATGAGCCATTTGACTGAGGGTCTACAGCTGGCCTTGTGGAGAGAGGCAACGCCTAGAGAGCCTCATAGCGTACAGCTGACCTTGTGGAGGAAACAGGAGTTGAGTCTGAAGAGAAACACAGCCCCGGGAAGAGAGGAACCCAAGAAGCCTGAACCCTGGCAAATGTTGGCAGCTGTCTTGCTCTAATACGTGGCAATGGACTTTGGTGAGGGAAGAAACTTATGCTTTATAGCCTGGTAACTGTGGGCTTCTACCCCAAAAGATACCTTTTATAAAGACCAACAGATTTCTGGTATTTTGCATCAGCACCCCTTTGGCTGAGTAATACAGATCACCATAACACATATCATATAAAGAAAATTCTTGAAATACTGTGATAGTAGTCAAAATGTGTCACAGAGACACAAAGACAGCATATGATGTTGGAAAAATGGTTCTTATGGACTTGCTCAATTCAGTGTTGCCACAAACCTTCAATTTGTAAAAAAATGCACAATGTGAAGCCCAATAAAACAAGATGTATCTGTAGGTACCACATTGGAAAACCGGCAGTATCTACTAAAACTAAATATACATATACCTATGACCCAGCATTGCTACTGTTATATACCCAAGGAAAACAAATGCTTATGTCTATCAAAAAATGTGTAGAGTCATATTATTTATAGCAGTAAAAGACTAGGAAAAGCCCAAACACACATCAACAGTAGAAAGCACACATAATTGTGGTAAATTTGTACAATGGAATTTTTCATGGTGATGAACAACAGAACTACTACTATTTGCAACAACATAAATCTCACACATATAAATGTTGAATGAAAAAATGTTGAAAGAAAAGTAATCACTCTAAGAGTCTGGTTATATGAAGGTCAAAAACAGAAAAATCACTATAATATTTGAGGACAGAATAGTGGTAAATAATCCTTGGTGATGTCATCACCTGTGCAAGAGCTCTAGGCAAGTCTGCATTTCGTATCATATTCATGCCCGACTATTTATTTGTGCACCCTCAACTTTCCATTATTGAATGATGCAGGAGGTTTTTCATAGTTAATTTTACTTGGTTTAATTTCCCCGAAGAGACGAATTAAACGGTATCAATCTATAAAGAGAAAAAATGCTGACATTCTAATAATTCATTATGGTGAATGTTCATGTTTCAAAAAGTGAAATCTCAGATCTCAATTGGTCCTAATTTATATTATTGTCATGCTTTGATGTCTGTCTCTGGTATAATAAGGACTCAAAAAATAGTACCTGGATATCTGTTTCCTTGTATGAATGTATTTTAACTACACTGCTCAACATCACTTCCCAATAACATTATTTACTATTTATATACAATGTAAAACTTTGATTCCTCAAAAACTTTACCTCAAAAGTAGTGACTGAGTTCCTAACTAACCATATAACCATAGGAAATGTAATAAGCATGCACACCCTCACTCAATAAATTTTTAATTTATACAATGTTTCAAAGTTATAGGTAAAATGTTCCATAGGAGTGAGTCATTATTTCAGGATATGTATTAATTCTTTCAAGTCTTTGGAGCCAGTTTAGCAAAAATACCTCAGAAATCCGTAATACAGCATATGAAGAGACAACATTTGAAGGGCTCACTCAATTCACCAGAATCGTTATGGTATTTCCATTTTAATCATCATAGTATCTACCATATGAACCAGTAAGGCAATCCTTGATTTGCACTGTAGTGTGCTAATGATAATGGGTGCATATCGTTACCTTCTCCTCAATTTGCATGGTTCTTTGGTAACTGAGATTGTTTAGAAGGCAAAACAAGGACACGTTCCAATAAACACCAGTTTCGTTTAACACAGCATCGTGCAAATCAAGACTGTGTGTAATTATTAACCTCTCCTTTAATTTGTAAAACCATAAATTAGAGGAGGTGGATAAAATCTTATTTTTTCTACTTCAAAATATCATATTAGAAAATAGTTCCATCATGTGGGCTTTGAAAAATATTGTGAAAATATCTTTTAAAAATGATTTAAAGATATATTTAAAAGATAGCAATGAATTTCCTTCTTTACACTTTGAATATTACTTGCTCTGAATATTTTTGTTGCCAATAAGAAGAATTTGCTAGAATTTCCATTCATTTCTAAAAAATAGTCAGTGAAAATCCTTTGAAGCTGGTGATGTGATTATACCTATCCTGAAAATCAAACATCCCCATGTAGCTGCTGACAGCTTATTGCTCTTTATTTTCGATGTTTACATTTTTATGTTCATTTTAGTAAATTTAGAAATATAGAAAAGAAGATTTTACAATATACTTTTAACCTCAAAATTTAAACAACCATTGTTAAACTTGTATATAGTTTCCCAAGTTGTTTTCTCCTTAGCAACTTTAAAAGTACTATATAGGGAAGCGGATATGGCTCAAGCCATTGGGCTTCCATCTACTATATGGGAGGATCCCGTTTGATCCCTGGGGCCTCCTAGTAAAGGTGTGCCAGGCCCGCGAGGCGAGCTACGCAGCAAGTTGGTGATGCAGCAAAAGAGAGAAGCAGGGGACAGTCAAGGAGAGACTGGACAGAAACCAGGAACTGAGGTGGCGCAAGCAACAGTGTAACTCTCTCCCACATCGGAGGTCCCCAGGGTGGAATCCAGGTGAAGCCTAGAGGAGAAAAACGAGAAGAGAAGACAAAAAGAACAGACACAGAAGATCACACAGCAAATGGACACAGACAGCAAACAGCAGGGGACAGGGGGGAATTAATAAAATAAAATTTTAAAAAGTCCTGTATAGATGGATGTTTAAGCAAAAACCCAGAAGGGAGTAATGAGTTGCTCCTTGAGAAGACTGTTTAATTTCGTGGAAAACAAAAGTCTAAAAGATAATTTAAATTACTGATTTAAATGTATGTTAAAACTGATAGTAAGTACTTTAAGAAATACTCTGGTTAATATATTATATATTTATTTTCTTCTTAGGTCTTCCAGTTCCCTTCTCAGAGTAAGTGCAAAAATACACGTTTAAATTTAACAGAAGTTTTTTATTATAAGCATTTTTTTTTTTAAATCATTAAGCCATCTGGAATTTACTTTTGTGGTTAATGTTGCATACTTCTTTTTTAAATGGAGACCTAATTGTCCTAATCTCTTCATAGAATAGCTAATCCTTTTCCTATTAATTTGAATTGCCATTTTTAAAAAAACTAAAATAACAAAAATACGTTTGCCCATTCTTTCTAGTATTTTCATTGAACAATATGCTTACCAAAACCACAATGTTTAATAATTATGACCTTATTTACTACATGTTGGTATTTGATTAGACAACTACTCCTCATTGTCAATGTTATTGACTTCAGGCAGCCAAAGGAGATCAAAATTGATAGACTGTATAATCCTGTTTTGGAAAAAAGATTACAGAAGTTAAAATTATCTCTTGAAAATAGTGGGAGAGCCTTACTTAACTTCAGAGACCTTGTTCAACCTGTGTACTGGAGTCAAATAACTGATTTTCTTCCTTATTCATCTTTAGACTAAATTTACAAATTCATCCCTGACACTTCCCTTTTGTTCTTCTTTCAGATTTCTTTTCTCTTCTCACTTAAGAATTATTATTTTAATTCCTTCCTTAATATTTTTTTATTTTTTAATGAACATTTAATCCTATACCATGAAGTTCATTCATTTAAACTGTACAATTCAATATTTTTAGTATATTCACAAGTTTGTTCAACTATCATTAGCTTTTTAACTTCAGAACATTTTTATCTTACCTAAGAGACCCTGTACCCATTATTAGTCAGCCTCCAATGCCTCACCTTACTTCCCCAACCCATGTGAATCACTAATCTACTTCTTGTCTATAAATTTGCCTATTTCAGACATATCATATGAACAGAAGCATATTCTATGTGAACTTTTATGTCTGGCTTCCCTCACTTAGCATAATGTTTTCAAAGTTTATCCATGTTGTAGGATATAAAAGTACTTCATTCCACTTTATGGCTGAATAACATTCCATTTTATGTATACACCACATTTGTTTATCCATTCATCAGTTGATGGATATTTGGGTTGTTATCACTGTCTATTGTGAGTAATACTGCTATGAATATCTGCATACAAGTTTTTGTGTGGACATATGTTTTCACTTCTCTTAGACATATACCTGGGAGTGGAATTACTAAGTCATGACAACTCTGTTTAGCTCTCAGAGGAACTGCGAAATTGATTTCCATAGTGGTTTCACCATTATAATTCCCCACCAGCATTGAGTGTTCCAATGCCTCTACATCCTCACTGTTTTACTCTGCCAAAGGGCTGCCGATGCAAAGTCCCAGAAATGTGTTGACTTTTATATAGGATATTTATTTAGGGTAAAATCTTACAGTTCCAAGGCTATGAAAAGTCCATACTGAGGTACCATAAGAGGTGATTTCTCACCAAAGTCAGCTGGTACATGTTGAAACAAGATGGTGGATGGTTTCTGCCTGGTCTCTGCCTTCCCTTTCCTGCTACCTCTCTCAGGCTCAGCTGCTCCACTTCCTTCCTGATTTCAGCTGGAAGCTTGCACAGGGCTTGTCTCTTTCTGGGCTTCCTATATCAGCCTCAGCTGTTCTGCTCTTTTTCCAAGTTTAGCCGTAAGCTATAAGGCATATAACAGGGCTTGTTTCCTCTTTTTATTCCTTTTTAAGATTTATTATTTATTTATTCCCCCTCCCTTGTTGTTTTGCACTCGCTGTCTGTTATCTGTGTCCATTCTCTGCGTGCTCTCTGTGTCTGCCTGTCTTCTGTTTAGGAGGCACCAGGAATTGATCCTGGGATCTCTGATGTGGGAGAGAGAGACTCAATCACTTGAGCCACCTCAGCTCGTTGGTTTGTTGTGTCTCTCAATTTCTCGCCTCTTTGTCTCTTTTATTGCACTTCTCGCCATGCTGGCCAGCTCACCTTCACCAGGAGGCCCCAGGAAATGAACCCGGGGCCTCCCATATGGTAGATGGGAGCCCAATCGCTTGAACCACACCTACTTCCCTGGTTTCCTCTTGAGCTGCTCTGTGCCCCAGTCTTTTGGGATCTTCGTGCTTAAGCAATCCTCTCTCTTACATTGCAGAATCAAAACTATGCCAGTGCCCTTGTTCCTTTGTCTGCCTATGTGAGTCCATTTATATCAAGCCCAGCCAGGGGTGGGGATTCAAGCTGAGTCACATCTCACTGACATCACCCAATAAAAGGCCTTACAGCAGTCTTATCAAGAAATCTAATCAAAGTCCCCTCAACTGAATTTAATGCAATCAAAGGGTATCACACTCAGAGGAATAGATTAGTTTACCAACATGGTATTTCTCTTTTTGGGATTCATAAAATAATTTCAAACTGCCACATTCTCCAATACTTATGGTTTTCCTTTAAAAATTATACCCGTCCTAGTTGGTGTGAAGTGGCATGTCATATCTCATTGTGGTTTTGATTTGCATTTCCTTAATGACTAATGATGTTGAGCATCTTTTCATGTGCTTATTGTCCATTTGTTTATCTTCTTTGGAGAAATGTCTATTTAAATCCTTTGCCCATTTTTAATTGGTTTAGTTTACTTTTGATTGTTGATTAGGAAGAGTTCTTTACATATAATTGATACAAATCCCTTAACAGATATGCAATTCCCAAATATTTTCTTCCATTCTATGAATTTTCTTTTCACTTTCTTGATTTTTGTTTTTTAATGTTTTTATGCACATTTTTAAATTTTGATGAAGTTTAATTTACATATTTTATCACCTCATTTGTTTGAGCTTTAAGAGTCATATCTAAGAATCCATTGCCTAATTGTTCATAGTATTCCCTTATAATCATTTTTACTTCTATAAGGTAGGTAGAAATGAAAACTTTCCATTTCTGAATTTAGAATTTTCAATTGTCTCTATTTCTTGGTCAGTTTAACTAAAGATTTGTCAATTTTGTTTATCTTTTCAAAGAATACTTTTTCGTTTATTGATTTTCTCTATTGTCTCTTAATCCTCTTTTTCAATTGTTTCCACTCTAGTCTTTATTATTTGCTTCCTTCAGGTTGCTTTGTGTTTACTTTGCTCTTCATTTTCTATTTTCTTAAGATAGAAATTTGGGATATTAGTTTGAGATCTGTCTTTATATATGTATATATCATTGCTTATGGGTAGAAATTTCCCTCTGGGCACTGCTTTTGCTGCTTTGTATAAATTTTGGTATTTCAAAATTCATTTTCATTCATTTGAAATATTTTATAATACCCCTTGAGATTTCTACCTTGACCCAATGCTTATTTAGAAGTGTGTTGTTACATTTCCTCATATTTGAGAATTTCCCAATTTTTTTATATCATTGACTTACTTAATAGTGTGGTTGGAGAATATATTTTTTGAATGATATCAACCCTTTTTAATTTATTGGGGTTTGTCTTATGGCCTAACATATTTTCTGTCCTGGAAAGAAAGTCCCATGTGCCCTTGATAAGAATATATATTCTGCTGTTGATGGTTGCAGTGTTCTATACATGTCTACTAGGTCTGCTTGTTTATACTGTTGTTCAAATCTTCTATTTCCTTGTTGATCTTGTCTCCATTCATTTTATTCATTACTAAAATTGGAGTATTACAGTCTCCAGCTATTACTGTTCTATTTGTCCCTTTAATTATGATAATTTTTGCTTCATGTATTTTAGTATTCTGTTGTTAGGTGCATATATGTTGATAATTATTATATCTTCTTAATCAATTGACTCTAACTACAATTTTTGTTTAAACCTCCATTTTGGGAAGCGGCTGTGGCTCAATCAGTAGGGCTCCCGTTTACCATATGGGATGCCCCGGGTTCGGTTCCCGGGGCCTCCTGGTGAAGGCAAGCCCGCCCGCACGGCGTGGTTAGCTGACCCAGCGAGCACAAGCAGCAAGGGGGGGATAAATGAATAAATAAATAAAATCTTTAAAAAATAAATAAATAAATAAATAAATAAACCTCCATTTTGTCTGATATTAGTATAGCTGCTTCAGTTCTCACTTGGTTACTTTTTGGTTTATGACATATTTTTTCCCATCCTTTTACTTTTAACCAAGTTATGTCTTTTATTCAAAAGTGTGTCTCTTTTAGACAGCATATGGTTGCATTATGTTACTTTAATCCATTCTGATAAGCTATGCTTTTTAATTGGAGTGTTTAATCCATATAAATTTAAATATGGATAATGTAAGATAACTATCTGCCATTTGGTTATTTATTTTCTATAGTTCTTATGTATTTTTGTTCCTCTGTTACATATTTACTTCTTTCTTTTGCATTAAATAGATATTTTCTAGTGTATCATTTCTTTTACCGTATTTTTGGTGTTACAATTAACATCTTAATTAATAGCAATCTAGTTTGGATTGATACGAACTTAATTTCAATAGTGTAAAAAAACTTTGCTCCTATATCGCTCTGGTCTCTCCCCCATCTTTTGTGCTGTTTTGTCATACAAGTTATGTCTTTACACATTTTATGTCCAACATAGATTTATAATTATTGCATACAAAATCATATTTTAAACAGACAGGACAAAAAAGAGGCATAAACAAAAACTACATTTATAGTGTAATTATATTTGCCTATGTAGTTATCTTCATCAATGGTCTTTATTTCTGCATGTGGATTTGAGTCATTGTCTAGAGTCCTATCATTTTAGCCTGAAGGACTTCCTTTTTTATTTCTTGTAAGTTAGATTTGCTAGTGATGAATTCTCTCACTTTTTTCTGTATCTGTGATTGTCTTGTTTTGTTTTTCATTTTTTAAAGGTTATATTTGCAGGATATAGAATTCTTGATTGAGAATCTTTTCTTTCAGCAGTTTGAATATTTATCCTCTGCTTTATGGCCTTCGTGATTTCTGATGAGATATCAGCTGGAATCAATAAATTTCTCAGTCTTTGTCAAAGGGCTTTGTTTGCATGCTGGGACATCCTTGTGCATTCAGTCAGGCTGGTGACAACTCTGCGTTACCCTTCCCTTATTGCTTGCACAATGTCTCAAGGTGAGCTCAAAGTGAAAGCTTAGTGCTGACTCAGCTAAGCAAATGCACGGCTCTACATATCTGTGGGGACTTCTAGATTCCCAGGAATATGTAAGGGCTTTTTTTGGGGGGGATGGGGGGTATTTTTATTTTGGAAACATAAATACAACCCAAAATTTTCTGTGTTTTACACATTCAGTTTTACAATTCACTGGTGTTAATGTCATATATAATGTTGTGTCACCATTACCACCATTCCATTCCAAAGTTTTCCATGATCCCAAACAGATGCTCCATACCAATTAAATATTAACACTACTTTCTGCATCCCCATTCAGCCTCTAGAAACCTGTATTATACATTCTGACACATGAATTTATATATTCTATATATTTCAAAAAAGTAAGATCTTTTGTGTCTGAGTTAGTTCACTCAGCATGTCTACAAGGTTCATCCATATTTTAGCATGTATCAGAATTTCATCCCTTTTATGGCTGAATAACATTTTATTGTATGTATATACCACATGTGTTTATCCTTTCATCTGTTGATAGACATTTGTGTTGCTTCTACCTTCAAGCAATTGAGAATAGTACTGCAAAGAACATAGGCATTCAAATATCAGTTCAGGTATCTGCTTTCAATTCTTCTGGGTTTATAACTGCAAGTGGTAAGTCATATGGCAATTCTACATATAACTTTCTGAGGAGCCCCCAAAATGTTTGGCAAGATGATTGCACAATTTTATATACCCACCAATTATATGTGAGTGTTCCTATTTTTAGATATTCTTTCCAACATTTTTTATTTTTCATGCTTTTAATATTAGTCATTCTGGTGGGTGTGAACTGGTATTTGTGGTTTTTTTTTTTTTTTTTTTTTTTAACAAATCAACTTTATTGATGTATATTAATAAAGCATAAATCCATCCAAAGTCTACAATCAATGGTATTTGGTACACATAGATGTGCATTCGTCACATCAATCATTATTAGAGCATTTTCATGATTCTAATAATAATAATGAAAGAAAATACACACAAACAAACACAAACCCCTCATCACCTCTTAGTTTTTCTATGCATTCCCTGACATATATAGCTGCTAATCTGTTTCTATTTCTCTAGTTTATTTGTATTTATATTTTGTAAAATCAGCCTTTTATATGCAATATCACTCATATTCGTATTTCACATGAGCTTTCACTATGTTATACAGTTCCATGTTACATTTTTTAAATCTTTCCTTCTATTAATATAGGTGATCTTAGACTTTCTCTTTTATCCACTGTCATACCTATATAATAGCTCTGCTATTTACAAACACTATGATGTGCTTTCACCATTTCTATTCATTTCCAACAATTTACAAACAACCATTTTTACAAATTCTGCATAGATTAAACTTCTGCTTTCCATTCTCTACCCTCATCCTATTTTCTGGTGACTTATATTCTAATTACTAACTCCACGGTTGTGCACAATATATTTAGTTCATAATAGCGCAATCATACAGTATTTGTACTCTTGTGTCTGGCTTGTTTCACTCAATATAATGTTCTCCAGGTTCATCCATGTTGTCATATGCTTCATGACCTAATTTCTTCTTACAACTGCATAATATTCCATCATGTTTATAACACACAAATTGTTTATCCATTCATTGGTTGATGGACACCTGGATAATTTTCATCTTTTGGCAATTATGAATAACGCAGCTATGAACATTGGTGTGCAGATATCATGTCTCTTCTCTCAGTTCTTCTTGGTATATACCTAGTAATGGTATTGCTAGGTCACATGGTACAAGTCTATATTCAACTTCCTTAGGAACTGCCAAACAGTCCTCCACAGTGGATGTACCATTCTACATTCCCACAACCAGTGAATAAACTTTCCTATCTCTCCACATGCTATCCAACACTTGTGATTTTTTAAAGATTTAATTATTTACTTTATTTATTATTATCTAATTATCCACCTTCCCCTAGATGGTTTTCTGGTCTATCTGCTCATTGTTTGCTCATCTTCTCCAGGAAGCCCTGGGAACCAAACCCAGGACTTCCCACACGGGATGTGAGTGCCCAATGGCCTGAGCCACTTCCGCTTTCCAGGGGCTGTGGCGTCTGCTGGCTTGTGGCATCTGCGTGTTTAGGCGTCTGCTCATTGTGGCTGGTGTGGTGTCTGCCAGTATTCTTTATGAGGCACCAGGATCTGAACCCAGGACCTCCCATGTAGTAGGCAGACACCCAAGTGGTTGAACCACATCTCCTTCCCAACACTTGTGATTTTAATAGTGGCCATTCTAATAGGTGTGAAATGATACCTCATTAGAGTTTTGATTTGCATTTCCCTAATTGGTAGTGATGTTGAACATTTTTCATGTGCTTTCTGTCATTTGTATTTCTTCTTTGGACAAGTTTTTTCAAGTCTTTTTCCCATTTTTAAATCAGGTGGTTTGTTTTTTTCTTGTTGAGTTGTGTATCTTTTTATATATCATGGATATTAAACCATTATCAGATACGTGATTTCTAAATATTTTCTCCTGTTGAGTTGCCTGCCTTTTCACCCTGTTGACAAAGTCCTTTGAACTTCAAAAGTGTTTAATTTTGAGGAGTCCCAATTTATCTAATTTTTTCTTTCATTGCTCATGCTTTGGGTGTAAGGTTTAAGAAACTACTTCCTACCATAAGCTTTGAAGAGGTTTTCCTACATTTCCTTTATGAAGTTTTATTGTTCTCACTTTTATATTTAGGTCCTTGACTCATTTTGAGTTAATTTTTCTATAAGGTGTGAGATAGAGGTCATCTTTCTTTCTTTTGGGTGTGGATATCCAGTTCTTCCAGCACCATTTGTTGAATAGACTGTTCTGACACAGCTGGGAGGGCTTGACAGCCTTGTCAAAAATCACTTGACTATAGATGTGAAGGTCTATTTTTGAGTTATCAGTTCAGTTCTACTGGTCAATCTATTTCTTTACGCCAGTTCCATGTTGCTTTTTTTTTTTTTTTTTAAACCACTGTAGCTAAGTAATATACTTTAAAGTCAGAAAGTGAGAGTTCAGCAACTTCAATCTTTTTTAAAAGATATTTTGGTTATTAGGTGCCCTTACTCTTCGAAATAAATTTGATAATTGGTTTTTCCATTTCTGCAAAAATGCTGTTGTGATTTTTATTGGGATTGCATTGAATGAGTAAATCATTTAGGGTAGAATTGACATCTTAATGATATTTAGTCTTCCAGTCCATGAAAATGGAATATCCTTCCTTTTATGTAAGTCTTCTTCAGTTTCTTTTAGCAATGTTCTATAATTTTCTGAACACAGGTTCTTTATGTCCTTGGTTAAGTTTATTCTTAAATACTTAATGCTTTTATTTGCAATTATAAATGGAATTTTTTTTCTGATTTCCTCCTCAGATTGCTCATCAGTAGTGCATAGAAATGCTATTGATTTTTGCTTATTAATCTTGTAGACCACCACTTTGCTGACCTAGTCTATTAGTTCTAGTTGCTTTTTTAGTGGATTTTTCAGGATTTTTAAAATAAAGGCTCATATCATCAGTGAATAGTTAAAGTTTGACTTCTTCCTTTCCTATTTGGGTGCCTTTTATTTCTCCATCTAGCCTAGCTGCTCTAGCTAGAACTTCTAACATAATATTGAATTACAGTGGTGAAAGTGGGCATCATTGTCTTGCTCTGCATATCAGTGGAAAAGCTTTCAATCTTTCCCCACTGAGTACAATGCTAGCTGTAGGTTTTTCATATGTAAACTTTTCCATATTGAGAAAGCTTTCTTCTATTTCTATATTTTGGAGTGTTTTTTTGTCAAGAAAGCATGCTGTGTTTTGTCAAACACCTTTTCTGCATCAATTGAGAGGATCATGTGATTTTTCTTCTTCAATTTATTAATGTGTTTTATTACACTAATTGATTTTCTTGTGTTGAACCACCCTTGCCTACCTGGAATAAAACCCAGTTGATTGTGGTGTATAATTCTTTGAATGTGTTTTAGATTCAGTTTGCAAGTATTTTGTTGAGAGTTTGTTCCCCTATATTTATTAGAGATATTGATCTGTAATTAATTTTTTTCATAGTATCTTTACCTGGCTTTAGTATTAGGGTGATGTTGGCTTCCTAGAGTGAGTTTGGTAGCATTCCTTCCTGTTCAATTTGTTGGAAGAGCTTGATTAAGATCGGTATTAGCTTGTCTTTGAATGATTGGTAGAATTCACCTGTGAAGCTATCTGGTCCTGGGCTTTTATCATGTGATGTTTTTGATAATGGTTTCAAAATCTTCACTTGTGATTGGTTCATTCAGGTCTTCTACTTCTTCTAGGGTCAGTGTAGATTGTGTGTTTTTAGGAATTTGTCCATCTCGTCTACATTGTTTAGATTTTTGGCAATACAGTTGCTCATACTATCCTCTTATGATCTCACTTATTTTTGCCGGGTCAGTGGTAATGTCTCCCCTGTCATTTCTGGTTGTATTTATTTGTGTCTTCTCTCTTTTGTTCTTTGTTATTCTAGCTAGCTAAGGGTTTGTTAATTTTGTTGATCTTCTCAAAGAACCAACTTTTGTTTTTCTTGATTCTATTGTTTTTTTGTTGTTGTTTTTGAATTCATTTGTTTCTGCTCTCATCTTTACTATTTCTTTCTTTCACCTTGGTTTGAGGCTAGCTTGCTGTACTTTTTCTAGTTCCTCCATCAGTGCAGTTAGGTCATTTAGATAGCTCTTTCTTATTTTTTAATGTAAGCATTGAGGGCTGTAAATTTCCATCTCAGCACTGCCTTTTTCGTGTCCTATAGGTTTTGATATGTTGTGTTCTCATTTTTATTTATCTCAAGATATTTGCTAAATTCTCCTGTAATTTCTTTAGGAGTGTGTTGTTTAATTTACACATATTTATGAATTTTTCCTTTTTTCATCCATTATTGATTTCCAGTTTCATTCCATTATGATCAGAGAAAGTATTTTGTATAATTTCAATCTTTTTAAATTTATTGAGAATTGTCTTGTGACCCATCATATGGTCTATCTAGAGAAGGATCCATGAGCACTTGAAAAGAATGTATATCCTGCTTTAAGATACAATGCTGTGTAAATATCTGTTAGGTCTAGGTCATTTATCATATTATTTAAGCTTTCCATTTATTTATCATCTATCTAGATGTTCTATCCAATACTGAGAGTGGTGTATTGAAGTCTCTGATTACTATCGTGGAGACATCTATTTCTCCCTTCAGTTTTGCATGTATGCCTCATGTACCTTGGGGCACCCAGGTTAGGTGCATAAATATTTATTATAGCTATTTCTTATTAGTGAATTGTCCCTCTTATCAATATATAATGATATTCTTCATGTTTTATATCAGTTTTGCATTTAAAATATATTTTGTTGAATATTAGTATCAGTACATCAAATTTTTTTGGTTATTATTTGGCAGAATATCTTTTTCAGACCTTCACTTTCAACCTAGTTGTGTCCTTACATCTGAGGTAAGTCTCTTGTAGACAGTATATGATGGCCTATATTTTTTTATCCATTTTATTAGTCTTTATCTTTTGATTGGGGAGTTCAAGCCATTAACATTCAATGCTATTATTGTAAAGGCATTTGTTACTTCATGCATTTTTTCCTTTGGCTTTCTGTTGTCATATTTTACTATTGTCTGTCTTTTTACCCTTTAATTTATCCTTCTTAATAATCTTCCTTTCTACACTCTTCTCCAAGTCTTGTTTATTTCCTTTCAGTCTGCAGCATTCTCTTTAGTATCTCTTGTAATTCTTGTCTTTTGGTAACATACTCTCTCAGTTTTTGTTTGTATGTGAAGAGTTTAAACTCACCCTCATTCTTGAAGGACATTTTTCTGGATACAGAATTCTTTTTTTTTTTTTTTTCTATGTTTAATAAAATGTTTATTTAGGATGGTAGCACAAGATAAATCATGCAAGAGCTCATTTAAAAAAAGAGAAAAACAAAAGAAAAAAATGATGTGTGTATATAAGGAATGGTCATTGGTGTTGCCAATTAAAACAAAGTAAATAATTTTACTACCTGAAAGTGACAGGGAAATCTGCCTTGATCTGAGCATGGACATGACTGCAGAATCCTTTTAGAAGTGTGAACTGATGTGATAGATGACAGCCTACATCCCTCCTCAGGGAAGGAGAGTCCTGTTTCCATTACTGTGACCCATGTCCCTTCCAACCCCCACCCAGATAGCAAGAAGCCTAGATGCACTGCCCATTGATGTCTGCACCCTTGAAAGTCTCAAGCCAAGTTTTCAGCAGAGGAGGAGACCAGGCACCTGTGGTGACCCTAAAATGAGACTCCACTATATTTAGAATATTCAATTTGGATGAAAAATGAAGCTTGCAAATCATCCTCACCAGCCTTAAGTGAAGTCTTGTTATATCCAGGGAAGAATTTCCACATCAGGTGGCAATAAATTTACACATATATTGAGCATAGTGTCTCAGATTTTAAACAGATATAACTCATTTTTTTGGCAAAAAAATAAATATAGTGGAATGCAAGTTTGAAATATGGAAGAATATATAATTTATCAATTATCAAGGAATACAATTTCATTTCAGACACAAAGAATCAACAATTTCAAAAAGTTTTTAAAATAAAAAAAAGTTTGCACTTATTCCTCACAAAATCTTTACTTTTGGAACTATCCCAATTGAAGCTACCCACTGAATTTATTAATACAGCATTAAGTTTCTTTGTGTAAAAAAATCTTTGTACATGGTAATAGAAAAAGGCAAGGCAAGATTCATTAAACATAACCTCCTAGTTCTTTTCCTCTGCATCCTTGCAGAGCCACTGATGACTATCTGCAATAAAAGAGTTATGTTTCTGATTTTCCATGTGAAGCATCTTATGCCTTTGCTGTGGTAGGAATTCTGTCTGAACACCCTGAAGGACAGATGCTGATGATCTTATGCTGGCAAGCTGAGCTTCTTCCCCTTGAGTACTTTTCTGATGTACAGATAGAAGAAATCACAGTACAGAATGGTCTGGACTATGCCGGCCACTATAGCAATGAGGTCAAAGATACCCACAAGGTAGATATGTCAGATCCAGCTGATGTGATACAGAGCACAGTGAAGGCCCAGGAAGAACAGGTAGTAGATGGTGATGGTGTCTGCCTCACTGGTCTTGCTGATCATAAAGAGGTGTGGGAAGATAGCTACCAACTCAAGGTAGATGAAGAAGGTTCACAGAATCTCAAGAGGAGAGAAATCATGATTGACTAGAAAATAGAGGCCTCCCACAGGGACCACCAAGAACTCCACTCAGAAGGTATCATGACTGCCATCATAGGTTGCCTTAAATTTCATGTAGATCAGGTATATGGTGGCATAGAAGCAGGCAATGTAGATAAGCTTCATAGATATATTATAAAATGAAACAAATGAAGTAAAAAGATCCAAGTAATGAGTTGTGAAGACCAGTGTAAACAGAAGCTGGCTTTTCCCAGAAATACCCATGCAGGAGTGCATTTCCTGATCTTCAGCAGTGTGATGATGATGGCCACCAAGTGGGACAGGTCTCCAGTCAGCAGGAAGATGTTCATGGCAGTGGTGGTCATTGCAGTGGCCCCAGGGCTTGGCAGCTCAGGCAATGGCGGCCCCTGAGAAGAAACAATGAAGATGGCCTGGATACAGAATTCTTGGCTGTCAGTTTACCTCTTTCAGTACGTTAAATACATCATACCACTTATTTCTCACTTCCATGGTTTCTGATGAGATGTCAGCACTTAATCTTATTGAGGTTCCCTTGTATGTGAGGCTTTGTTTTTCTCTTGCTTCTTTTAGAATCTTCTCATTATCTCTGATATTTGTCATTCTGAGTAGTACGTGTTTGTCTTGGAATAAGTCTATTGAGATTTATTCTGTTTGGGGTGCATTGGCCTTCCCCTCCTTGTATATTAATATTTATGTCTTTCATAGGGATTGGTAAGTTTTCAGTCATTATTTCCTCATATATTCTTTCTGCCCTTTTCCATTCTCTTCTCCTTCTGGGAAACTGATAACCTGTATGTTTGTGCATTTTGGATGTCAGTCAATTTTCTGAAACCTTGTTCCCTTTGCTCCATTCATTTCTCTTTCTGTTCTCCTACCTTTTCCAATTTGGGTGTTGTCTTCAAAATCACCAATTCTGTCTTCAGCCAGTTCAAATCTGCTCTTATGTGCCACTAATGTATTTTTAATCTTATCCATCATATCTTTCATTCCCATAAACTCTGTTACTTTTCTTTGCAGGTTTTCAAAGTATTCTTTATGCTCATGCAGTGTCTTAATATTCTTTATCTCTTTAGTTATATTTCCCTCCAATTCTTTGAGTTGATTCTGGAGGTTTTTGTGTTTAACACTGATTAGTTGTCTTAAATACTGTATCTTTTCAGGATATTTCATTTATTCCTTTGGCTGGGCCATCTTCTTGTTTCCTCGTGTAGCTTCTCATTTTTTGCTGTTGTCTAGGTTCCTGAATATGTTGGTGAATTTACTCTGATGGTCAATTTCTCTCTTTTTCCTAATGTTTTTTTTTCCCCACAGTTCTTCTTTGATTTTTGTTTCAACTTATTCTAAATCTTTAAAATTCTCCAGCTTCTAATTAGTTTTTTAGGATTATAGCTGTTAACTCACAATTATCTTTGTAAAAAATAGAAGAGCAAGCTTGCTGTAGTCTCTCCCTACTCATTAGGGTTAAGTTCCTGAAAATAAATATGGTAAGAAAATTTTCAGCTGATAAACTTAGACTTTCATGACAAAAAGTAAAATCAGGGAGCAAAGGTGAAACTGTATGAGTATAAAAGCTCTTAGAAATATACATTTTTTTGGTTTGCTCCAAAATGAAATATTAAATAAGACACCGCAACAAATGTTTCAATATTTGTTCATCAATTATAACAAAAGTACCACACTAATGAAAGATGTTAATGGGGGAAGTGAAGGAGAAGGAGGGGTTTGGTATATGGGAATCCCCTATATTTTTTATCTAACCTTTATGTAATCTAAAACTTCTTTCAAAATAAAAAAAAAAATAATAATAAAAATGACACACCAAATTAAAAGAATGTGCATATTTGAAAACAATTAAAAAAAGTGTCCAGCCTAAGTTATCAAAATTGGGCCAGTGACTCACTAATGGGGCTCAAATTTTCTCCCTGGAAATTTAAGACAGTCCTCAAATGAGTTTTTCTCCATGCAATTTCCTTACTGGCCAGCAGATGGTGGCTGTCGATGAACCTTTCCACAGAGGTGTTTTTTCACCTCCATTTTCCCATGTTTGTCATCTGGCCAGAGCTGAGATTTGAAAATGGGCTCTGCTGGCTGAATTCACTGAAGAGAAGCCCTCTGACTCACCAACCCTCTTCCCTTATAACAGCTAACAGGGAGGAATATGTCTGTTCCCTTCTCAGTCAGCTGTAGTGAGCCAGGGATTTTACCTAGGCTTAATGTCTTGAGGGTGGGGGGTGGGAGAACTTCCTGGCCAACACAGGTGTTTGGTAACTCCTGTATGTTGTTTTGGGTTCTTTGTCTCTTTGTCCCTTTCCCTCCTGGGAGTTGCACAGCACTGACCTGGTCTGCTGACCCCCAAAGTAGGTCCCTCAGAGAGTTTCTGGCCCTTTCTCTGTCGTTTTTGTGAGAGTTCTGTCAGGGCTTTAAAAAGTTCTGACAGGAGGCTAGAAGATGCAAGCAAGGTCTCTCCCCTACAGGTTTCAAAGGGAGCATGGCCCTGCCAACACCTTGATTTTGGACTTCTGGCCTCCAGAATTGTGGGAATAAATTTCTGTGTTTTAGGTAAAAAAAAAAAAAAACAAGTTCTGACAGAACTTTTCATTCTCCATATTTACCCTTTATGCTTTCTGGCTAGTTTCTTTTTTTTCTTTCTTTTTTTTTTTTTTTTTGTCTCAGCTGTTATTCACCACCTCAGGCAGCCACAGAGGTGAACAATTGTCTCTAAATGTTTCAAAAAATGTCCCTGGGGAAGTCTTTTTTTGCATTGTGTGAGATCAGAGTCAAGACAAATAATGACAATTTTGCAAGTGGGGTCTCCCAAGGAACCACAATTCTCTGAAAATAAAGTTTCAAGGAGCTCCAACCACATTCTACCCACTCTGTTAGTTAACTATGTGTCTGCTGGTTTTCAGCATGATTGCGAGCTGCTGCTTTTCAAGGTTACCACAGAACTGGATAGAGAAGGTCAAGTTTGCTCTTCTTATTGAGATTTATTCATTTTTCCTGCATAAACAATCTCTAAATTGCTACAATTTTCAGAATTCCAACAAAGTTAATTCTTGACAATTTTTACCAATTTTTTTTTTGTATGTATGTAGAGGAGAAAATTTTCAGAAGTCCTTACTCTGCCATTTTCACTAATATCATTTGTGAAATGGAATAAATGGTTTTACTAACCATCTTGATTTGCTTGAGCTTCTATTTACAAAGAACAAACAGAGGCAGACTGAACCAGGCTGACATACCAATGATCCTTTGCTGTGCTGATAGAGACCATGCCCCAAATACTAATGAAGATTCAGTGGGCCTTGCAAATAATTCAATCTTATCATTCAGATTTATAAGCCTGGATACTCAAACCTTTGCTAATTAACTTACAGGACTGCTGGTAAAAGTCATGCAAAAATTTAGATAAACATATTTATTTGGAAAAGCAGAGCAAAGCTACTTTCAATGCACTGCAATCTAAGAATCTTACAATAAAAATAGAGTATAATCTAAAATAAATATTTTGAATGCTTAGTATTTATGTGTTCATAAATAAAAGTAATTCACTTAAGTAAAAAAACAAAAAAGTCTCTCCAAACATTATATAAATTAAATTTGTATATATACTGAATGAAAAAAGATTTAACAAAACAGTAAAGATAAAATATCTTCATGAGTTTCAAAATTCATATAAAATTAAATTGTATATATTACATTGCTTTTCTTAGAAACAGTGTAATACTGATGTGTGCCATTAATCCTTGTTAAAATATTGTATATTATTGTTTTAATGTACATTGACCAAGGTGTTTTACAGTGCATTGACTGAAGGATTTTAAGTATTTCAACAAATCTGCTAGAACAAAATGTGGTTTCATAGTTTCATTTGTGTAGTTATTTAGAATAAACAAGGAATAATAGTAAAAACTTAACAACAGTAATGCTCTCTGTTCTGTTTCCATGTTAATTCTAAATGAACTCAGAGATCCATATTAATAAAATTGGAGCTATTAAAGTTTAGTAACTTTTAAGCCAAATAATTTTATAAAAATAAAATAAATAAAAATGCTGGCTGCTTTTGTAAGCATGCAATTAAACCATGGTTTAGCCCTGATAGCAGCTAGCTCCCCTAACTTGCCTCCAGAGAGCTGTTTCAGAAATGTGTACTTGTAAAGGTTTCATGAATGTTTTATTTTCCACTGAAATACTGATAAAACAGTAAACTGAACAGAGCAATATTGCTGAAAATTTTGCTTTACTTAAGTATATTCTCCTTAAAATTGTACAGATTTACTGATCAAATAAGCGAATGTTGTATCTCCTAAGTATTTAAAATGAAAAAAGGAAAAATTAGGTTCACATTTAACTGAATTGAGTCATCAATTTGAAAAGTTTGATTTTTTTCCATTTTAAAAACAATTTATTGAAGTATATCATTCATATATGAACATACATAAACAATAAGTGTTTAGTAAACATTGTGAACTAACAAAACAAACATGCATAACATCATACAGGGCTCCCACACATCACCCCACCACAAATACTTTTCATTGTTGTGAAACATTTGTTAATAAATTATGAAAGAGCATTGTTAAAGTATTACTACTAACTATAGTCCATATCTTACTCCCCTAAACATTTTTTAAAATGATTTATTTACTTACTTACTTTTATCCATTTTTATACTCCCCCCAGCCCCGTTTTTGCTGTTTTTGTGTCCATTTGCTGGGCAATTCTCTGTGTCCATTTTCTGCCCTCCTTTCTCCTCCTTCTCCTCCTGTCTTCACCGGAATTCAATCCTGGGAACCTCCAATGTGGGAGAGAGGTGTCCTACCACTTGCATTACCTTAGTTCCTGGTTTTTCAGCATGTTTCGTCTTGGCTCTCCCTTGTGTCACTCTCCTGTTATGCCATCACCTTGCTGCGTGGCTCACGAGGCGTGATGGTGCACCTGCACATGGGGCCTGACGGTGCACCCATGCACGGGTCCTGGTGGCTTACCTGCTCATGGGGCCTGGCGGTGCACCCACTCGTGGGACCTGGCGGCGCACGCTTACGCAGGGCCTGATGCCGCACCCACTCATGGGGCCTGGTAGCCTGTGCGCCTTCTATATTTTTCTTCTTTTATTTTTACCAGGTGATCCCAGAGATCGAACCCAGGTCCCTCCATATGGAAGACGTACACCTAACCATTTGAGCCAAATCTGTCCCCCTGTTATATCTCTTAAGGTTGATCAAAGATACCTAGACTTACAGTCATTTCCTGTACAGGATGGTCACATAATAAATCAGGCTTGGTTTATCACCAGCATTCTAAAAACCAGACCCAGGGAGAAAAACTAGATCTGGGGACACATGCATGGTTCCTAATATAGCGAATGTGTAGCCTACCCTGATTATCACAAAATCAGGACAGCAAGAACATTCACAATGAAAAGTTTGATTTTGATAGTAATTGTTTGTTGTAAAATGTTTAGAGACAGTTTCCAAAATAATTTTGATAACTTTAAGTATGTAAGGTATATAGAATGTATTTTTATTAAAGAAAAAGAAAGTAATTTTGTCCTAAGATAAAATTACTGGTTATTAAGAAGGTGGAAAATAGCTGGAGTCTGTGAGACAGCCTAGAACAGGGACCTGAGGGAAAAAAGGCTGCCTTAGGAAAGCACTAGGGTTTTAAGGACAAAAGAGTCAGTTATGTTTAAAACTTCTGCTCAAGGTCATTCATCCTCATATGTACCTGACAGTTGAAAGTCTTGCTCACAAGGGAGGCGTCAACTGCCCAAAGCCAAATACTTGAAGACAATAGGTAACAAGAAGCCCATTCATACCCCCTCCCCAGACTCCCACTCAGGCTGGCAGACACTCAGAACCAATGAAAATGTTGTGCTTCCAACCCTTCTTTTGCATACTCAGAACCCATGAGAATATTGTAACTCCCAAGTCTTCATTTACTTGGAGGAAGGAAGTGGGGGAGGCCAGCCTTAAAAAGGCTTCAGCCGCAGCCAAAGCATGCATGTCTCCCTTGAGCATGCCTGCACCCCTTTCTCAGGTGTGTGCTTTCTCATTTTTGCTTTACAATGAACTCTTTACTTGCTTGCTTAAAATTTGGTGAATATTTAAATTATTTTCTGTGACGTGGCCAAGAACTTGCAAACCCACCATTGGCAACATATGGTTTTGTAAAGAAAAGTCCCTCAACTTTCTTTAAAGGCCATCTTGAGGAAAGCCTGTGCTTCTGGGCAAAGAGCACTGCTAAAGTCAATCAAAGCAGGATTAGAACAAAAGGTTAAGACCCCTTAGCCCAACACTCAAAGGGATGGGAGACATTCTTA
This sequence comes from Tolypeutes matacus, assembly GCA_026826555.1. Classification (NCBI taxonomy): domain Eukaryota; kingdom Metazoa; phylum Chordata; class Mammalia; order Cingulata; family Chlamyphoridae; genus Tolypeutes; species Tolypeutes matacus. Next base: position 87,449,715 of record JAKSZT010053887.1, read on the forward strand.
AGGAATTAGAAAGACCCAAGGATAGTTAGGTGGTATTGGACAGAAACCTGGAATGAAAGTGCCTGGACATAGGGGAGCCTTACTAATGAATTAAAACCAAAATATTTAAAGCATCGCCTCCTACATATAAAAATATATGTGTGTATATGTATATATATTTAAACAAGTGATATATATATCCCTTGCTTACAACTTGTTAACCAAGTAATGTTCAGATAACTTTTCTCCATTTTTTTTTTTTTTTGTATAAAAGTGTTTCCAAGAACAAGCTGTTATAGGCAGCACTGATCCCAGAGGAGATCTTAAAAGCTGTAAAACAATAGCAACAACAACCACAAAACAGAGGCGTGGAATGATGGAAGATGGAAGATGGAAAACCTGAAGACAGACCACGTCAAAAGAGTGAGAATTATGAGTCAAATAGTGAATTTCATGTTTTCTGTTTGTGTGCCTATTTGTGCCTGTTTGTTCAAATATATAAATCTTTGTAATTGAGTCATGTTGGAGCCCCAAATTAGAAAAGCCAAGCAGAATGGAAAGGTCATATAGAAATCTGAATATAGAAATTATTGGAAGAAGACAAAGGTTTTCCTAGGCTTCTTTACCTACCCTGGCCCCCCAGGGTAGGTAAAGAGTGCTATGGGGGAAAGGCTAGGTGCAGTAAGATAGGAAATGTAAGTTTAGCTTAGAACTCTGTCTACCAGGCCTGGAAATTAAGAATGATAGGGACAGAGGAAATGTTACAGAATAAACCTTGATTTGCATGGTTTGACCTGTAATTACCCAATTTAAACCTTTTAACAGCCTTGGGATGAAAGTAATTAATCATCTAATTGCCAAATTTCAGTAAGTAAAGGAAAAGTCCTTGAAAGCTATAGAAAGATTTTTCTAAATTATGATTTTAAAAAATTAAATAATTATAATATATTCCAGAGCCTGGTAGTCAGTGTGCTTTTGAGGTGGTTCATAATTTTAAGAATATTATGAAAAAGAGTTTTTCTTAGTCTCCTGTGGAGGAAAAGAAAAAAAAAATCTTGCTAAACTATAATGGTTTCAATATTATTTGATTTGGGTGTAATATCCCTAGGTTTATAGGGTACTAATAAAATAAATTAGCATTATATTTATTAGATCTTTAAGATGATGAAAATTGTAAGTTTGTGTTTAATGAAATTAAATTAAAGAAGAAAATGTAGATCTGTCCTAAAGTGAAATGACTCATTTTCACAGAACAGAATGAGGGATGTAAGACCAGCCTTAAATGGATATGGAAATAAATAAAAGGAAATTTGCAGTCAGTACTCTTAAAATTTGATAAGCTTATTTAAGAGGATGTGTCTTTGTCCTAAAATAAAATGGCTGGTTTTCATGAAGGTGAAAATAAGTAGGACAAACCTTGAATGGATATGGAAAGTTGTAAAAGGGCTTGTGAAACTAAGTTTCATTGGTTGCTGACTGTAATTTAATAAGTTTATTTAAAGGTGAAATTTGTCCTGACATGAAGTAACTACTCTATGTCATTATGGTTGGTTATAGAGAATTTGTATAAAAGCATTTTCTAAACTGAAATATTTCAATATAAATAGCTAATTCCAGGAAGCCATTATTAAGTAAAAATCTCATTTGAAGTTAACAAAAGATAACTTCATAACAGAGAAAGCTGTTAGAGGCCACCGCAATCTGCGTATTAAAGTAGTGGTAGGGGGAAGATAATCGTGATTCTATTGGGAATCTTAGGTTTTCATAAAATAGTTGAGAAATTAGTTTTTTTTTTTCCTGTACTGCTGAAGTAAAATAACTATTGATTAACATAATTATGGTAAAGGTGTAAAAATACAATAAAACAAAACTTCTACTATAAGTTATAGTTAATGATCTCGAGAAACACCTTTATTTAAGGAAATCAGGGCCTAGATTGCAAGCTCTTGTAGCAGTCACATTTATTTTTGAGCTTTGATCTCTAATTGTTATTTCTAAATCCTGAAATGCTTTATTCTCTATGTATAACCTAATAGCTCCCTAAAATTTTTAAAGTACTTGTATGATACCTGGAACCCAGAGTAAAAGTTAGCCAGCTCTGAAAGTGATGAAGAAGCAGTCCTATGATACCCAAAAAGAATGGCCATAAAGGAACTGCTAGAGGGTGGTGACTATCTAAGGCACTAGGCATCCCTATTAAATATTCTGTCCTAGATCATATTATACAAGATTGTGAGGCCTATTAATGGCTCCAACCACATTTGGTGCCTTACAGCAGTGAGCATGTGCAGAAAACGAATATATCCATAAATGATTGGCAAGTAGATTCATGCATTTAGACCAGGCCCAAACTACTGCACATAGTGTCTCTCCATTTGGGTTGTCAGCATGGCCAGTTGGTATGGCCTCTAAAACAATAAAGGTATCTGCTTTCTCATCTGGCCATGCCCGCAAAGTGGATGGGTGCTCTCTGCTGCTGAAGACTCCTGTAGCTTTGCCAGCCAGTGATGGCTCAGTTTCCTTAGCCCTACAGTAGACACTGCCTGCAGTGTGTCTCTATTTCATAGTGCCAAAGGACGCTATGCAACAAGCCAGTGGAACACTGGAGTCAACCTTCCTGCTCTGATGAGGGCTGACGGTACTACATTATGTGAACTGCATGAAAGACATATATAGTGGCAATAAGTGCCAGAGCCATATGGGTAGAACCTAAAGAAACTCAATTGGCTTTACTGCTTGCTCTTATGGAGAGTTAACATATACGGTATTGTAAGCCTGGATCTCCCCTACTCTAAGCAAATGTCCTAGGGCCTATGTGAGAAAGTACCATTGCTATTTTAATCACCAGTGAAAACCTCCCTTTTGGGGCACCAATTAAACATTTGTGCTTGCACTCTTTGGCTTCTTTTCTGGAGTCACAAGCCTTCTTCTAATATCTTCCTTGACTGGGCTGTCACTGGACTAACAACCCACAATCAATGGGACTTTTGGACATGTGGATATATGCCAGCATCCAGCATCTCTGGTCTCCCCTGGAATATCCTTCCTTTATCTTTAAGATAAGAGCTGCCCTTCTAGGTGGAAACTCCCAGAGCTTACAAATTCCTGTAATTGCTTTTCTTAATTATATTGTAATGTGGCCATTTATCACAATTGCAGCATATATGACTTTGCATTTTCTTCCCCAACTCTTCTAGTTCTTTCTTCCCCAAATTGCAGCAGCATTCCTGAATAGTTAAAAAGGCAAAGCTCAGAAACTGGACATACACTGGCAACTGATCAACAGATCTTGTCCTAATCACCCATATATCAGTAAACCTTTCCTGCCTTACCATAAACATCTGTTCCTTTAGGATCTGTTTCCTGTCCTTTTGGTTCATGAACAATTCACTACATTCTTTAGAAAGCAACTCCCTTCCATTGCTACATGTAGACATGCCCATAAAACACTCCACTCCTCTGGCAGAGAGTATAGAGTCAAAACTGAGAAGTGCCATTTCTCCTCCCACCACTTAGGATGAGGACAAGACCATGGGTAGGCTCAGAACCATTTCATCCTCCTGTCACTGAGGATGAGGACCCCACTGACAAGGCTCTTAGAAGAGCTAGATAAGAAGTGGGCATCTGTACTGTTGCCAACATACCCTGTTGTACTTGAATCAATACCACTGGATAAGTTGAAACCAACATCCAGGAAATCTTCAAACAAGCCAAATGGCTTCATCTGCAACATCATCAACTTCATTGCACAATGGCTCAAAGTCACCAGACTCTTTCAACTGCCCCTGTAGCTATAGAGTATCAGCCTATAGAGCCCCAAACTAGCCATATTTGTTCTTCGGTGAGTCAAAGGACTCCTTGGACCAAAAGGAGGGAATGTAAAATTAGAATGATAAATGATTTTACTAACCATCTTAATTTGCTTGAGCTTCCATTTTCCACGGGATTGCAAAGAAGAAACAGAGGCTCACTGAACTAGGCTGACATACCAATGATCCTTTACTGTGCTGATAGATACCTATGCTCCTGCCCAGAAAGAAGAACTATAGCAAAGAAATCAGGCACACAATTTTATAGGTTTTGACAAAATGTATAATGTCCTGTATCTGTCATTGTAATGTCATGCAGGACAATTTCAATGCCCCATGTATACTTATTCTTCCTTCTCCTTCCCCTCAGAACCTCCGGTGGCCACTGCCTTTATATCAATGATAAAAGTTCTTCCATTGCTAGAATAATAATAAGTCTACTTTAGTCCAAAGTTGCATTCCCCCTTTATGTTTGTTAATTCCTCAATCTTGAGGATTTTGGGATGGTGATACCCACTCTGTTTCTGACTGAGAGGAAGCTTAGGTCCCATTGTGAAGATGGATGGAACTGTCTGGCTTGCAGTTGTGGATACTCTCTGTTTTTTAGGATGAGCATTGTCCATCATCACCCTTTTATTAGTTTTCCTGGGGTAGTCCAATGAACTGGAAAGTAGGTATTGCAAGTCTGCAGAGATTCAGGGCTCAACTGGCATATGAACAAACTAAAGATTTAAGTCTCTGGGACATATATTTAATGAGTATAGTGCTAATTATAGGTTCAAATAAAAGGCGTAGAAGAGCCATGTGTAGGGAAATAATAAATGAATCTAACTCTGTTACATTGGGAAGCATATATTCCAAAGTAAGGCCCATTGATAGGGTGCCAAATTCCTGGTGTTGTCTGCCCTGTCTAGATGTCTCTAGAGCATTCAGGATCCCCAATGTTTGAGGCACTGTTTACTGTGGCAGTCAATGAGATCCTGCTGAGACATGCATAAGTGTAACCTCTGGAATGACCTCCAACTCACTTTGAAATCTCTTAGCCATACAAATTCATCTGTATTTAATATTTCCTCCTGTTGGTCAAGGTCTTTTTCCAAATGCATTGTTAGTTGGCTTTTGGTAATAATCCCTTGGTTCCATGGAGGCTCATCCCCAGGAGTCATGCTCCATGCCGAGTAGAAGGTAGTACATTTATATGCTGAGTTTGGCTTAAAGAGAGGCAACATTTGAGCAACATGGAAGCTTTCAGGAGGTAACTCTTAGGCAATATATAATAATAGGCTAAGTTTCAATTTCAGAAGAACAAGTTTCATAAGTACAACCATCAATATCAAGGACCTGATGCAATGGTCTGTCTTCCTTTGCTAGGCATTGCCCATGTACTCAGGGGATTCTTGCCACTCTATTAGAGAATGTAGCAGGATTCCCCAGGATGGGAATTCAATATTTTTTAGTTGTTGTGTGGGTCTCCACCCACCAAGACAATGCCCCATGACCACTTGAACATATTCATATGCCATGGAGGCATGCCTCAGGTGCACCCTTCCCCACACATCCCCCCATCACCCACAACCTGCACCAGTGATCCTCCCCTGCCACATTTTTTACCCTTCTCTGATCCAAAACCTCCCCCAAAACAAAGTTAAAAAATAAAGAAATAAAACAATAATAAAATAATAATAAAAATACAAAAATAAAAAATAAAAGGTAATAAAATGAAATATTTTTTTTTCATTGTCTTTTATCCTTCTAAGATCTGTTGTCTTTTATGGACATCACAATTTCTTATGTATGCTCCCCCAGTGTCTTATTTTTATTTATTTATTTATTTATTTATTTATTTATTTATTTATTTATTT
>JAKSZT010053887.1:87455374-87510619 GCA_026826555.1 Tolypeutes matacus
TTTATTTATTTATTTATTTATTTATTTATTTATTTATTTATTTATTTATTTATTTTTGCTTTATCTTCAAAGAAACTTTAGGTTACAGAAAAGTCATATAGAAAGTATAGGGAATTTTCCTATACCCAATCCCTTCCCCCTCTCTCACTCTCTCCTATTAATAACATTTTACTTGTGTTACAACTGAAGACTTAATGCCTGTTTTCAAAGAAACAGTAGATTTTCTTCCATTCCCTGATACAACCCACATTGTATTTTCCTGTCTCTTTCCTCGAAGCATAGTCTAAGATCCCTGAAATTTGTATCATTCCTGAACTCAGGTGTGTCTAAATGAACCTAGCATTGGCAGGGTCTGGGATGGTCCAGTGAGGGGCTGGTAACCAGTGAAGTCAATTAAATTTTAAAAATAAAAACATTTCCCATTGTTTCTTTCCAAATTTTGGCATCAACCTGCAGACATTTTTAGTAATAAGAAATGCACCATATCATATACTATAGGTGTATAATGGAACTTTCCTTTATCTTTCTTACATCTCATGTTTGATACCTTATTTGAAATATTAAGTTTTTAAAAAATTATAAAAACCAAAAACTTCTTATGCATTTAAAAGTGAACCATTTTTTCAATTTTTGCTTTTGTCCAAGATATTTGTTCATTTTCCCAGTGTGAGTTAAATTTGAATTTATCACTGTGATTTATGAAAATATGCTTTGATTCTGGCATGCAAAAGTATTATTAGATAGTGTTTTTAACATTTAATAATGTCAGGCAGGGCAGAGATTTAGAACACATAAAACATTCTGAATGATTTGGTTTGAAAATTATGGTGTTACCCTATTTAATAAATAATATTGTTAATTATATTCTAAAAGCAAAATGTGAAGTTTCAGTAGCATTCCTTGAATTTTAGCAATGATTTTGATTTGTTCCATACAGGCTTGCTTAATGAACTGAAATTATCCAAATTTAATATTTATTAATTTACAGCACTTCAAATATTGAAAAATTATAAACTTTTCCAGAGTCCTTGAAATGAAACTTTGGTATCCCTAATTTCCAATGCACTTTACCTACTGTTTGGTTGGAACATTTGTGAACTTTTCACAGATTTGGGTTCACTTTTTCCAGCAGATCTTTTTAATAGGTGGATTCAATTTCCAGTATCACACCTGTTTCATCTGGAATGCTTGACTAGAGTGTAACTTTAACAAATACTATCAGAATATTTCCCAATTCTGAACATTACATATAACTTCTACTATCATAGTCTTCCAAGATTTCTTTAGTTGCCTTGAGGTCAACTCAGGACAAGAATCAAGAAAAATAGAGTTGGCCTAGAAAGTAAAAATCTGAGGGTAAACATGAAATTTCTATCATCACAAGCAAAAAATATACACAGTGCTTGCTTAAGCTGCTTTTCCAGACTTTCTCATCTGAACCACAAACTTTCCTGGCTTTCTGCTTTAAAGTTTAGTACTTCTAGTGAAAGATCAGTATATTTGTTTTGAAAAGAGAAAATGTGCTTCAAGATGTAGGAAAAAGAGACCAATTGAAAGGGACTATGTTCTGCTACCATGTTAGGTACTTTTCTGTGTCTCCTTCCTAATCGCTACTTATCCATTGGCTATTAAATATAGCTATTTCATGAAAAAAACTTTACCCTTAGGACCTGTGTTATGTTGTACAAATAAGAATATACTTTTGTCTCTGGGTATCAGCTTAAATAGATCTTCTCATGTATACTTTCTTCACCAGTGGAGTTGAATCTTTCATAGTATATATTTCTACATAATTTTGACATAATTGTACATACTCCTATAAACATTTTATTGACATCTTTGTCTTTTTGACTGCAAAAGGTGCTTCTATTCTAGAAGGTCCTGAGAAACTAGCTATCTGAAAACAAAACAAAACAAACAAATCAAACAATAAAGCCCTAATTTGTAACATTCACCAATATCCATGTTCAAAATACTACCTTCAAGGCTAATTTCAAGCTACCAATGCAGATTTGGGAAAGAATGCACAATATTCTTTCTTGAACCAGTATGAGCAAGTGACAGAAAACTATTCTATCAGTTCTAATTATCTTTTTTTTTTTCAAAGCCCAATATTATTGCCATCTCTCTCATCTGTGGATCTTTGAGAAAACTTAGAACTGACCCAGATCTAGCAACTAGAAACTATAGTGGGTTGTCTTTTCTCCCATACCCCTGGGGAGCACTGGGTACCTTTGGATATGCTCTGATCTCCAGGGTTACATAGCACGCCATGACTCACTGGCTTGCATGAGGCAAGGGCGCTAAGTGTGCTCATGTAAATAACAATACACATATTTTAAGTAAATGTATTTTAATTTCTTTTCATTTAAGGAACCCTCCCTTAATACAAACTATCGAAATTTTAATCAACAGAAAAATAAAATGTCTACATCTTCACATGAAAGGTCAATTCTCTGTGGTTAAGGTGACTTAAAGTTATCAGATAATGGTGTTAAATCCCTAACTGGAGCCTACACACTCTGGTTTTTTCAATCAGCAGTTTCTTGAATGTTTTTAGTGTCCTTGACTACATCTGGAAAACTGTTTCCAAATTGTTCACAGATTGTAAAAGCACTAATTGGTAATGCTCTCTTTTTGGTTCATTGACTCTTACATTCGCTGGCAATTGTTGATATCTGTTGAAATGTGTACCTACTAAAGGTCTTTAACAAATGTAATTTAAGCAGTATTATGTTAATTTTGGAGACTGTTTTAAGCTGTGTTTACAATATCAGTGACTCCAGGAATTAAGACAACCTAGATTTAATTTTGCAGCAATTACAGAATTTAAATTTTAGAATAGCAAACATACAAATAGATGGCCAGGCTAAAATGAGTTTTTTTTTGAAAATGGAACTAAAGAAAACCTGTTTCAGTATCTATTATTTCCTCTTTCCTATAAATATACCATATATATTCATAATTGGGTACATATCTGGAATGTGAAATAGAATTGTATCCAGGAGTCAGTAAGTGCATTGATGGAAAATTAGAAGAGACATTTCACTTTGGAATGTTTACAGTGATATAAATCAGTCATCTGTACATAAATATTTTGTCTATGTATGTGTAAAACAGAGAAAAGGGAAGAAAAATTTTTGAAGAAATAATGGCCAAAGTATTTCAAAACAAAATGGTAGACATAAAATCACAAATATAGGCTTAGAGGATACTAAGCTAGATACTGTCTAATCCCCATCCCCACCCTATCCCTACCTCCACACCTAAGCATATATTCAAATTGATCAAAACAAAGGCAAAGAGAACATACTTAAGGCAGCCCAGGAGAGGGGATGGGTCACATTATATAGAAATGAACAAAGATAAAAATAAATTACAGCAGACTTCTTGTCAGAAACAATACAAGCCAAAAGTTCAAGGAGTGACATCTTTAAAGTGCTGAAAGAAAAATCTGTCAAACCAGAATTCTATATTCAATGAAAATATTTTTCAAAAATGAAGGAGAAATAAAGGCAGTCTCAGAAAAGAAATATAGAGAATTATTTCCAGCAAACCTCCATTACAAATGTTAAAGAAAATTCTCCAGGAAGAAGGAATATTATATTGGATGGAAACCTGGGTCTATGCAAAGAAATTGTTGGAAATGGAGTAAATAATGGTTAAATGTAACTGATTGCTTACCAGAAAATAGTATTTTTTAATATAGCATATATTAAAAAAGCTATTTCCAAAATAATATTAAGGATGGTGGGAGGGAATTCTTGAGACTCTACTGCTTTCTAGAGAAAAACCATAATAACCATATTATTTGAAAATAGACTGATTAATTAAAGATATGTACATTAAACCTAGGATAACCACTAAAAATTCAAGAAGAGGGATAAATAAGTCAGGGGAAATAAAATGGAATCATAAAATAATGTTCAATGCAATCATTCATTTCAAGGAAAGAAATTAGTTCTAGGACATTTTATCATAGTAATAATGCATACATAGCACATCCCATTACTTCATTTTATGATTAAATAAATGAACAGAGAGCCATTTTACCTTTTCCAGTTTTGACCACTCCAAGTTGAAAGAAAGAAAGTGGAAACAAAACCTATATTGAGTAATCCCAAGTAAAATACAAAAACAAAATAAAACACAAAACGCTACTCAATAAATATAAGAAAGAAGAAAAAGAGCAAAAAACTACTAAGACCAGATGGAACAAAAGAAAACAACTAGGGAGCAGATGTGGCTCAAGCAGTTGAGCGCTCACTCCCAAATGGGAGGTCCTGGGTTTGGTTCCTGGTTCCTCCTAAAGAAGACAAACAAACAATGAGAAGAGAACGAACAAAATCGATGAGCAAGACAATGAGCAAATGAGCAAAAACTAACAAGCAGGGAGCAGATGTGACTCAAGCAGTTGAGTGCCTACCTCCCACATAAGAGGTCCCAGGTTTGGTTCCTGGTGCTTCCTAAAGAAAAAAACAAGAAAACAAAAAGCCCCAAAAAGACAACAAGCAGGTAATGAGTGAAAAACAATGAGCAGGCAACGAGCTCAAACAACGAGCATAAAAAACAATGAGCAAACAGATGAGGGAACCATGGGGATGGGGGGAGAAAACAGCTAGCAAGAGTGTAAATTCTAAGCTCACCATATTAATAATCACATTAAATATGAATGTTCTAAACACACTTGTTAAAAGACAGAGATGATCAGATTAGATGAAAAAGAAAGACCAACTATATGCTTTCTACAATATACCAATCAAACAGTACCAAAAGAAAGCATGAGTGGCTATATTAATATGGAAATAACCACTGGAATCCAGAACAAAGAATATTATTAGGGATAAAGAGGGGCAATACATAATACTAAAGAAATAATTTCCCCAAGAAGATGTAACAATTGTAAATGTTTATGCACATAACAATAGAGTTTAAAAAATACATGACACAAAAATTGAAGGAACTGAAAGGAATAAGAGACAAATCAATCTATGTTTTGAACCTAAACAAACCACATAATAAAACAAGTAAAACAAAAATTAGTAAGCATAGTGATTACCTAAACAATATCAACCAACTTGATCTAATGGATATTAATAGAACACTTCAGCCAGCCAAATCAGAAAACACATTGCTTCCAAATGTACATAGACCATTCACCAAGAGAGACCATATTCTGGGCCATAAAACAAACCTTAAAATTAAAATTAAACATCATACAAAGTAAGTTTTCTAATCAAAATAGAAAGATATTTGATTTGAAAATTAAACAAGTTTTTACATATTAAACAAGACACTACTAAATAACCCCTCTGAAAAATAAACAAGTCACTACTAAATAACCCATGGGTCAAAGAGGAAGTCACATGGGAAATTAAAAATATACATCTTTTGAACTAATGAAAATGAAAATTCAACATATCAAAATTTGTCAGATGCAAATAAAAGAGTGTTAGGATGATATTTATAGCATTAAACTGGAAAAGAATAAGGTAAAAAAAAATCAGTAATCTAAGGTTTGTCCTTAAAAAGCTAGAGAAAAAAGAGCAAAGTAAACCAAAGCAATCAGAAGGAAGAAAATATTAATGAAAAGAGGGAAAAACTAAAATTGAATAAAAACAATACAGATTTCAATAAAACCATAGGCTGTTTCTCTGAATATTTCAATAAAATTGGTAGACCTTTATCCAGACTGTGCAAGAAAAAAAGGTGAATATATGATTTAAACATATCATCAATTAAAGTAGGTATATCTCTGTAGACCCTGCAGACATTAAATTTATAATAAGATAATTTTTTGACAACATCTATGATGATAATTTGATAACACATTAAAACAGACTAATTCATTGACCACTGAAACCCACACAAGAAAAATTAGATAATCTGGATAGTTCTATATGTGTTAGAGGACTTGAAGTCATCATTAAAAACATTCCACTAAGGAAAACACCACTCCCAAATCATGTCACTGGAGGAGTCTACCAAATATTTAAGGAAGAAATAATGCCAAGACCACATAATCTCTTCCACATAACAAGAAAAAACTTTCCAAATCATTTTATGAGGCCAGCATACCCTAAAACCAAAGCTAAAGTCATTATAAGAAAGGAAAGGCAACCTAAATCTCTCTTGAACATGGATGCAAAAATCCTCAATAAAACGTTAGCAAATCAAATAAAGAAATATATGGGACATGACTCCCGGGGATGAGCCTTCCTGGCAAAGAGGGATTAAAACCAAGTGCCAACTGGCAACACGACTGGAAAAAGACCTTGAATAAAAGGGGGAAAACGTAAAGACAAATGAATTCATGTGGCTAAGAGACTTCAAAGAGAGTCAGGAAGTCCTCCCAGAGGTAACGATAATGCACACCTCAGTAGGATCTCATAGAACAACAAAGTGGATATCACCCCACACAGAGGGGCTCCTGAGGGCTCTGGAGACACCCAGGTCCTATATAAGGGGGGATAATCCCAGAGATTGATGCCTTATCAGTGGGCTCTACTTTGGAATCTGTGCTCCTGAGAGTGACAGAGTTGGACTCAAATAAGTCCTCCCTGCACATGGTACATCAGTCCCTTCTATTCAAAACTATATGTGATACTAGAGTTTGTAGGTGTACTTCCAGAGACTGGAGCTTCTGGCCTACCTATGTGCCAGCTGTGCCTGGAATCTCGATGGAGCTGCAACTCCTACTCTACAGCTCAATGGATTCACCCAAGTCACCTGGTGAGAAGGCGATGATGGACAATGAACATCCCAGGGAATGGAGAGAGCATGCATCTGCAGGCAGGATAATCCCATCCACTGTATCCATGGGATATAAGCCCACTCTCACTTGGAGGAGGAGTGGACATCACCATCCCAGTCCCCTCAGGATTGGGGGAAAAACTATGGACTAGAGTGGACTTAATGGTATTCTGTTGTAGACATATTGTGATTAAAGCAATGGAAGAAATTATAACAGTGAGGTGGGGCCAGTGGCCACTAGTTGCTTTCGGGGCAGGGAGGGGAAGGGCAGTTGTAATATGTTGCAGCGACAGATATAGGCCATTTTACATCAGCATATACCGTGCAGAACTGTGTGGGAAAGAGTGTGGTCTATGATGTGAACTGTGGTCTATGCTTGGTGGCAAAGCCCCAGGATGTGTATATCCATTGCAGGTGATGTGCCACACTAATGAAAGATGTTTGTGTGGGATGTTATGGGAGGTGTGGGAGGTGGGGAACATGGGAATCCCTGTAATTTCCGTGTAACATTTGGGTGATCTAAGCACATTTTAATATATATATATAAAATAACATTTATGTAAGCAAATACACATATATGCATATATATTTATATATCATTTTACAAATATTGGTTTGTATTGTGAAAAATTTGATTTTTACCCACAATAATATATATATATAGGAAAGCATAATATACCACAGCCAAATGGTATATGTTGTAGGAATGTAAGGTGAGTTCAATTTTAGGAGATAAATCGATGCGATTGACCTTACAGGCAGACTAAGAAGAAAGAAAGCAGACTAAGAAGACAGAAAGAAGAAAACAACCATGTTGTTGCAATAAATACAGAAAAATTACAACATCCATTCACGATAAAAACTCTCAGCAAACAAGGAATAAAGGCAAACTTTCTTTTTAACCTGGTAAAGGGAATCTATAAAAACTATAGCTATTATCATACTTAATGATGAAAGACTGAATGCTTTCCCATTACAATTAGGAATAAGGCAAGGATGTCTCTATAATTGTTTTTATTGAATATCCCCCTGGAAGTTATAGGCACATAGTATGAGACGTAAAAGAAGTAAAAGACATACAGATTAGGAGCAGATGTGGCTCAAGTGGTTGAGCACCAAAGTCCCACATGGAAAGTACCAGGTTGTCCAGTGCCTCTTAAAAACAAAAATAAACAACAAGCAAACAAATGAAAAATCCAACTCAGGGGAGCCGATGTGACTCAGTGGTTGAGTGCTGGCTTCCCACATATGAGGTCCCCCGGCCTTGATACCTAAAAAAAGTAATAAAAAAATAAAGGCACACAGATTGTAAAAGAGGAAGTAAAACTGTCTTTTTCTGCAGACAATGTTATTTCATAGATAGAAACTGCCAAATAATCTATTAAAAAAAAAAAAAATTCCTGAAACTAAGATGTGATTTTAGCAAGATTTCAGGATATGGGGTCAATATGTATTTTTGAGGTCAATATTTAAAAGCAGTTGCATTCCTATAAACCAGTGATGAAAAACTGGAATTTGAAATAAAAAACTGTTTGCAATAGCACCAAAATTGAAATACTTAGTATTATGATACAAACTATAAGCAGCGTCTGTATTCTGCAAACTACAAAATATGGGTGAAAAAAATCAAAGACCTAAATATATGGGGAGTTTTCTTAGTTTGTCACAGGGCTGCCAGTGCAAAGTACCAGAAATGGGTTGGCTTTTATAATGGGAATTTTATTTATGGTAAAAGCTTACAGCTTAGAGGCTATGAAATGTCCAAATCAAGGCATCAGCAGAGATGCCTTCTCGTCAAACCAGCCAGTGTTGATCCTGGCGTCCTGCCATGTGGCAGACAAGATGACTGCTGATCTCTGCTGAGATCCTGGCGTTTGGCCTTCCTTTTCAGAATATACTACCCTGTAGCTTAGCTGTAGGCAATCAAGCTTAGGGCTTGTCTCTTCAGCCTTGAGGTGCTCCATAAGTGAAGCCTCTTGGTGACTTCGTGCTTAAGCTTTGGCTGCTAGTGATCCCTGAGTCCTCTCTCACATGGCAGGATCAAAATGGTAGAGCTCCCTTTTCCTGTGTGTGTTTCTCTCTCTATGTCTCCATTTATATAAGACCCAGCAAAAGTACAGAGACTCATCTTGAGTCATGCCTCACTGATGTAGTCCAATCAAAATAGTCTCACACCCACAGGAACATAATCATTTTTAATATATATATTATTCATGAAAGAATTTGAAACTGTCACAGGGCTTATATAATGTAAAGAAATGGAAAACTGAAATTGTTAAGATGCCAGTTCTTCTAGTTGGCTTACAGATTCATGCAATCTAAATTCAAAATCCCAGCAGACTTTTTTGAAGATATCATCAAGATAATTCTAAAATATAAGTAGAAAGACAAAAGAGTTAAAATAGTCAAATAATTCTAAAAAAGAAGGAAAAATTTGGAGGTCTAACCTTACCTGAGTTTAAGATTTACATGTCTGCAGTAATCAAGAGAATGTGGTATTGGCAAAAGATAAATGAAGCAGAGTATATACTTCAGAAATAGATCCCCATAGATATTGTCAAGTTATTTTTTTCACAAAAAGAGTAAGGCAATTCTACAGAGAATGGATAGTTTTTCCAACAAACAATGTTGGGAGAATTGGCTGTCCCTAAGCAAATAAAATAAACCACTTCCCATATCTTATTTTTATCAAAATTAACTCAAAATGATTCACAAATCTAATGTAAAACTGTAAAACTTGTAGAAATGAACAGGAAAATACCTTTGTAACCTGGGGTCAAGCAACAAGATTTTAGATATGATAGCAAAACAAATAACATTAAATGATGCCAAAGTAATAAAATGGACAAATTAGACTTTACAAAAATTAAAACTTTTTGCTTTGTGACAGTCAGTTATTAAGAGAATTAGAAAAGAAGCCAAAACAGGGGAAAAAAAATCTTTGCAAATTCAAATTTATGAAAAAGATTTGGATCTAGAACATATAAAGAATTGTCAAAGATTAACAATAAGAAAACAAACAATCTGGTTAAAAAATTGACAATAGATTTTGACAGACACTTCATCAAAGAAAATATACAGATATCAAATAATCACTCATGTTGCTAAATATCTTCAGTTAATAAGGAAATACAAAAGAAACTTGTAATGAGATACCACTATGCACCTATTAAAATGACTATACTCAAAAAAACTTACAATGCCAAGTGCTGATGAGAATGTAGAGAATTAGAAACTCTTATACATTGCTGATGGAAATGCGAAATGCTACAGTCACTTTGGAAACAAATTTTGGACTTTCTTATAAAGTTAGATATAATTACCATATGACCCAGCAATCCTTGTCCTATCCAAGAAAAATTAAAACGTATGTTCATACACAAAACTTTATGTAAACCTTGATGGCAAGTGTATTCATAATCACCAAAATCTGAAAAAAATCCAGACCTCATTCACTGGTAAATGTATAAATAAACTATGGTACAATCAAACAATGAAATACTACTCAACAATAAAAGGAATAGACTTTTGATTCATGTAACTCTATGGATGAATCTCAAATGCATTCTGCTAAGTGAAATGAGTCTGACCTAAAGACAATTATCTATTTATATGGAATTCTGTAAAAAGAAAAACTAAAGGGACAAAAGAAAGATCCATGGTTACAGGGGTTGAGGAGTTAGGTTCCCAAATTTTCTGCCTGTTGGAATTACTTAGAAACTTTAAAAAATACTAAGGATTTTAAAAGCTTTCCTGGTGATTTTAATGTGTAGTAAGTTTGGGAGCAACTTTTCTAGAGCAGTGGTTCTCAAACTTAGCCTGCATCAGAATCATCTGAAGGGCTTGTTTAAAACATAGAACTCTGGAACACACTCCCAAAGATTCTGATTCAGTAGTCTGGGATGGGCATACAAATTTGCATATCTTAACAAGTGCCAAGATGTTACAGATGTTGCTGGTCTTATGCTCATACTTTGATGATTACTGATCTAAAGCAGAGCTTCACAAATGTTAGTGTTCATAAATTCACTAGGGATCAAAATAAAAATTCTGATCAGCCAGTCCAAATTGAAGCCTAAAATTTCTGTATTTCCACCATGCTCCCAAGTGATGCTAATGGGCCAAAGACTGCACTTGGAATAACATAGGTCTCTAGAGTTGTGCATAGTTCATGGAGCAACAGCGGCAGCTGGTTGTTTTTGTGTATCTTTGAAGTTTGAGGAGTTCTGCTCTAGAGGCTGGTGAGTATTAAGCACTGGTAGTATCTGCAACCTGACTTTACATTGATCATCTCACTAAGATGTGAACTGTTTCTCAGAAGATGGATTTGCTGACCTAGGTGTGTGCCATTTTATTAATTCACAATGAAAAATACAACAGCATAGAGGCAGACCAATACATCAGCGTCGGCAAGTTCTCTTTAGTGTGGAAAATCCCAGGAAACCAACTAATTGGAAGATGGCTTGAGGAGTAGAGAAAGCATTCAAGAGATTTTGTGAAGTGCCTTGAGATAAAGTAGGCTGAGTTAGTCTCACCCACTGGAAGGCAGTCTTGCCAAAAAAAAAATCATAATGTGTGTATTTGTCTAGTCAAGACAGCACTCTCTAGGATGGTGTCTGACAGATCCTGCCAAGGTCTCTCCCCCATTGTGGTGAGTAGGATTTGGCTGCCATGATATTCACCTCCCGGTGTTAGGTCTGTGTATATTTTATGTTACATGGTAAAATGGAATTGACGTTGCAGAGCGAATTTAGGGTGTCAATCATCTGACCTTGATATGGGGAGATTATCCTGGATTATCCCAGTGGATCTATTATAATCACATGGGTCCATAAAGGTGGAAGAGTGTTTTAGTATGCTAGGTTGCTGGAAACAATATACTAGAGATGGATTGGCTTTTACAATGGGAATTTATTGTTTTATATGCTTACAGATATGAGGCTGAGAAAAATGTCCAAATCAAGGCATCATCAGGTGATGCTTTCTCCCTGAAGATCAGCTGACAGTGATCCTGGACTCCTCTGTCACATGGCAAGGCATATGGTGACATCTTCTGGGCTTTCCCTTCTTCTCTGGGCTTCATTGTCTCCAGCTTCCTGCTTCTGGCTCTCTCTCTATCTGCCTGGATTTGTCCCATTTATAAAGGACTCCTGTAAGAGGATTAAGACCCACCCTAGGCCGTGCCTTACTGAAGTAACCTAATCAAAAGCCCTATTTACAATGGGTTTATATGCATAGGAATGGATTAGGTTTTAAGAACATGATTTTCTGGGATCCATTCAGGTTCAAACCATTACAAAAAGGAAGGCAGAAGTGTAGGTCAGAGAGATATGATGTGAGGACTCTGTCTGCCATTTCTGGCTTTGAAGATGAAGGATGGGGCCCATGGGCTGTGTTGTGGGCAGCTTCTAGAAGCTGGAAATGGGCCTTAGCTGGCAGCAAGAAATCAAAGACTGCAGTCTTATAACCGCAGGGAAATGAATTTTGCCCCCAACCTGAATGAGCAAGGAAAGGGATTCTCTCCTGGAGCCTCCAGAAAAGAACAGCCTACCTGCTAACAATTTGATTTTAGTCTGGTGAGAACTGTGCTGGGTGTCTGACCTACAGAACTGTAGGATACTAAATTTTTCTTGTTTCAAGCTACTAAGTTTGGGTTAATTTGTTAAAACAGCATTAAAAATGAACACACCCAACTTTTTTACTCTTCCATTGCTTACCATACTCCTCTTGGAAACAACCTTTCTGTGAATGTTAAAAAGTTCAATAGGGTTAAAGTGAAATTCTCCTAGACTGAAAGCTATATTTTCCATATATGGTAGCTGCATATTTATGTTGTCTTCCATTTCAGGTTGATTCTGAAATAAAATTCTCAGTTAGCAAGCTTTTCTCTCTCATTTTCAAATTCCCTGTGTGTAGTGGGTTTAAGTACTGACAAAAACATTGATTGTTTAAAATTGTACATATGTATATGTGTATCTGTGTATATATACATACATGTCTACATAAAAGTTTAACTTTTTCAGATTTAAAGAAACAAAAATTGTAGAAAGCATTTACTTTTAAGTTTTAAGATTTAATGTAAAGGTTGTGTGTATCTCTCTCTCTCTCTCTCTGTGTGTGTATATATATATCTTGCCTCCTTAAAAATCTAGGACTTCCCTAACAATTATTTATGTTTCCTTCCTGGATGATATTCTCTCACAGGCCTTTTATTTTCCCTACCATAACACTTACAACAATTACTTATTTTGTCTTCCTTACTATATTCCAAACACATGAGGACAGAGAACTTGTCTTTTTTTGTCCACTATTATATCATCCATGGGATGCTCAGCATGTAATAGATAGATATTAATTGAATGAATATAAATGATAGGAAATGAGCTCGACATAAATGATTTAAACAAGTCATACAACCAGGGCAGATGGAACGTAAAATGGCCCAGCAATGGCTATAGAAAAACAGTCATCATGCTTCTCCTAAGCATTAGATGTACATGGCTACTTGCTTTACCACTTCTCCATTGTGATAAAGCTACACTTCTATTTTTACTGACACAAACTGAGTCTCTCTTTCTCTGTATTTAGCTTTCAAACTTCCCTAGTGAATGTTTCTGATTGGATAGCTTGTTTCTATCTCATGTATTGTACCCTCTTGGGCACACCCTGTCATAGACCATTAAATGGCCTATGGAAGACTGTTTATGGGCCAGCCTCCTCTCCCTAGGCCAGGGGGCCTTAACCAGGGGTCCAGGAGCTTGAACTGAAAATCAAAAACACGTTATTCTTGTGGGGATGTGTTGGTGCATGTGATATATTTAATAAATAATACACAGTATAGTGTGGACTTGTAAGGGGTCCATGGTTTTCACTTGACTGGGAAAGGGATCTGTGGAACAAAAAAAGTTAAGAACCTCTGCCCTAGAACAATCAGGTATTTACAGAAGAGTAAGGTAATCTATTACAGAGCATGATGAATGGTTTCCTTCAAAGGTTGCTACAGGTGTGGGTAACTAAGCACTAGAGACTCCTCTTTAGTAGAAAAATCCGAAATGAAAATAGATAATATTATTCTTAAATAGCTTGTATAAAGTAAAGCTTCTGGCAGAGGAAAGTCAAAAGTAAATGAAACTGTGCTTATTCTTGGACTTTTAAAAGTTTAACTTTTAATTCATCATGACATGGACAAAGAAAAGAAAAAATGACCTGCAAATCTTTCTGTGTTTGAATATCCTAATGCATCTTTGCTTTATAAATGAAAAAGACGGAAAGAGGGCTATGTTTGATGTAGGAAATATGGTCTTTGACTAGCTTAGAGCTTCGATAATTAAGCAATTACGAAGTAAGCACAGCTTTTCTTTTCCTTCTCTTGACAGAAGAATCAGCGAGGGATTTTCAATATTTTGAGTGAAATGTGATATGTTAGTGATATATTCTGAGGGAAGCCTCTGAACCATAGGGCCAAGTTATTTAGAAGAGTTATGGCAGGGCTACTTTAAAGGTAGTAACAAGTATTAAATTTAGGGTCTAAATTGTAACTTAGATGATTGACCTGTGGAATTTATTTCTGCATATATATTTAATGTGTACTAGAATCAATTTACATTTTACTTTTAGCTTATTCTTCTACCAAAATAAACAAAACCATAAACTTTGATGTTTGATCACTATATAATAAACATGCAAAAGTTAAGATATTGCTCTTTAAATAGCCTACCTAGGGCTTTTGGGGTGGTGGGAACAAAATATAGATCTCATTAAGCATCATTAAATCATATTGTGGAAACAAATCTGTAGTCTTCCCAGCTACACATTGATAACAAATATTGATAATGATTCCCTATTGGCTGAACAGTATAATTACCCAGGATTGTTGTTTAAACGTTTCTGTCCTCCTCCTTCTCCCCACCATTCTCATTTAATTTTTCTGGGGTGAAGCCTAGACATTGTTATTTTTAAATGCTCCCCATTCGGGTTTGTGTAATGCGTAGTCAGGTTTGAGAACCTATTGGTCTTAAACTTAATGTGTGTACAAGTCATCTGGGAGTTTTATTAAAATACAGACTGTGATACAGTAAATTTGGGATAAGGTGTGAGATTCTGAATTTCTAACATGCTTCCAGAGGATGTCAGTGCTGCTGGTCCATGGACCACAGTTTGTGTAGCAAGTAGGTAGATTAAGTGATTGATGTAAAGCCAAATAAATATCATCTGGTACTCAGTACTTCATTGAAAATCTCTCTCAGACAGTACTATTGTTTTACATCACAGATCCAGTACCAATAGCCAATTGTTCCCAAAGTGAAATAAATTATGAGCCTGAGGGAATCTCATACTGTTGACCCATAAGTGGAATGAGTGGAATGAGACAGTTTAGAAGAACTCACTTGTCTTTTGGGAAGTGTGGCCAAAATTTCTTCATATCCAGGACATAGAAAACTGTGGCAAGGTTCAGGACCCAGACAGAGACAAGTGGTGTGAGAGATTTCATTCATTCGTTCATTCATTCACTCACTCAGTACTTGTATCCAACACTCTGCAAGGAGCTGGGGATTCAGAATTGAACATAAATGAAATACTCTTCTCAGGGAGCTTATATTACAATGACTGGAGATAGACAGAAAATAAATGAGGAAATATATGTATAATAGATCAGGTGCTAGTAAGTGTTAGTCAAGTAAAGACTATAGAAAGAATTGGATGTGTATGTGTTCAGGCATGTCAGCATAGACAGGAGAAGAGAAGAAAAGGAAGTAGATTTGCTACCCCTTTTTTAGATGTGTAACCAGGAACTAAATTCTCCAAAGCAGTTTCTTTATATCTCTCTTCTCTTTTCAAATCACAAATCCACAATAAGTCCAATTTCTGTTTCTAGCATATCCAACCCTCCAGTTCCCTCAACTTTGATCGAAGACCTCCTGCTCACCAAAGTAGCACAGAACATAAATAATTGCTTATTTTCAAGATTTCAATATTTTCTTATAAACACATAGTAATATGACATATATATTTATATCTCTGTCTATCTATATATGTATCCTACACTCCCACTCACTCACTGCTTATGTAGTTGACCTTGTGAAAGGGTAAAATTTTTGTTTCATCATAAAAATATTGTCCAAACAAGAGAGAGACTACCTTAGTAAAAGTTTAAATGGCAGTTAACAATTTTATGGTGCTTTAAATATCCACAAAGCATGCATGACACACCCGGCAACTTTGGTTCAAAACAAATAGAAATAAAGTATGTTTCTGCTTCATTATTTATGAATTTGCCTAGACATACCCCTAACAGTGCTGTGCCTGGCAACAGCAATGGCAACCTTCTGGATATTTGGACCTGGAAAGGCAACCTGAGGAACTAAATGAAGGAAATGAGATGAGCTCAATTGTGCCTAGATTGACACATTAATCTCTCCCTTTGCAAGTCTAGAAGGTCTCTTGTTACAAACCAATATCCAAGTGTGATAATTATTGAAATCTGAGTATTCACATAAGGAAAAATTTAAGTCCTCAAAATATCTCGTGATTATCTAATTCCTTGGATTGACCAGAAATCTGTAAATTATTGGTTTACATTTAGTTCTTAGTACATAGAGGATAACGTGTTTTCTGACTTGTGGCTACTTGATTTAGGAGAAACCATATAAGAACATCCAGCTCAGCATTATTGAAATGCTCCCTAAGGACCAGGTGATGTTTCAAGGCCCAGTTCTGTGTCATAAGACTGCCAATTGGCTGACATGGAAAAGAGGGCAAAATTGGAATTTCAGTCAAGGATGATCTTTCTATTCTGTTTCTTGTTATGACAAAGTTCTTCGGTTTCTATAGAACAACAAGGACTCTGTGAAACCTGCAAAAATGTGAGTACATAACAAGCTGAACAGGAGCCAGCAGTTAACCACAAACAATCTTCAATACCTTTCATAGTAATGGAATTGCTGATGTTTCCCTGGAGCAAATTTTGCAGATGTAAGATTTTTAGAATGGTGTGATCGACAGGATCCGAGTAATAACAACCGTAAGAGACTAATACTTCACATTGCAGTGGCAGCCTCCATCTGGTTCTGTGTTCCCCAAAGCCTGGTACAAGCAAGAGGGAAACAGGTGTATTTCCAGTTTAATACCTAACAGTTTGTGAGCTAAGAATTCTCTTATTTTCCATTGCAAATGCATAGAGCGTTTCCATGTGGGTTCTTTAATTTAACAGCTCAAAGACTGTGGTGTCAGTGTCAGAAGCAGTAAATAGAAATATCTTAAGTAGATGAATATTTTTCTACAGAGTACAAAAAATTCAAAAGTGATGGAAAGAAAGTGAATTCTATGTGTGTATATTTGTATGCCTGCACCTGCTTGTACCTAATATAATTCTTGGCCTTAGGGTCAATAATGCTTTGTGAAAATTCCAGTAGGAACAGATGCTTATCTGAAAACTCCAAAATAACCATGAAAAGATAGTAATCAAACAGCAGCTATAGTGGGTTTTTGGTGGCAGGGTGGACAAAGAAATTGCAAAGCATTTGCCTCAAAGCATAACTTCAACTAATATGCCAAATCTGCAGGCTTCAGGAAAGCAATACATAAAGCACAAGGCTTTGGACTGTGTCAGATGATGAGACTCAGTTTGAGGCCTTGAGACAGGAATTTCCTGCAAGCAATAGCAGTGCCCTCAGACCAAGGACTGGAAATCTTTCCAAGGTGCCCAGTACGGAAAGGGCCGCTTAGATACAAATATGCCAGTGAGGTAAGTATTCTTCAGAAATAAATCCAGGTGTTGTGGGAAGTGAAGTGTGTACGATTTGGGGTGCCCTTATTTTAAAAAAAGAATTAAAATATATAACTTTTGTAAATTAAAAGCATTACTAAGTGAACACATTCTTAGGCTCCCTGTTCCCCAGAGCCTCGAGGATCCTATAAAATTGAGCGGCCCTGAAATTTAAGCTTCATTAACGTCATAGTAATTCCACTTCTGGTACTACCACCTTGGAAAATGTCTGACTGCCTTACAGAATCTTAAGCCAAATAAGCTACCTAGCTAACAATTAAACTTCATTTTAATAAAGCATGATATAGTATTTATTTTTGTTATTTAAAAAATTTAAAGCCTTTAATTCCTAATGGCCTATGGTATTTGAGGAAAGGTAGGAAGTGTGTTGAATTTTAACACAAGAAGATTGGGATGAGGACATTGTGGCATAGAAGGATTGAATAACTTTCCCTTCATTAACTAGTTGTAAGTAGAGCAGCCAGGATTCAAACCCAAGCAGCTTTGCTCTATAGATGCTGTTTTCTTAATGTGCTCTAATGTCAAGGTGTTTATTCAAATGAATAGTGTGTTGACAGTGGGAAGGAAGTTGAAAATGGTTACTGTTTCTGGAAAGGGAGACTGTTTTGAATGTTGCTGAAAGTTAAGGGTGTTTAGAATTGTTATAAAGAGGAGAGTCACACAGGTGAGTGTTGTTGGATGTGCTACAGGAAAAACAACTCTAAAAACGTTCAGTGATCAACTCCCAAAGAGAAGGCTAAAAGGACTAGCAAAAAAATGATAATAGAACTCCAATAATGATGATGATGATAATATCTAACATCTATTTATAACTTACTGTGTGCCAAGTATGGTTCTAAGAGCTTTCTATATATTATCTTATTCCTCCCAAACATGCTATGAAGTCAATATTACCAAATATCCTTCTCTTGCCAGTGAGGAAACTGATGCAAAGAAAGGTTAAGTAATTCGCCCAAAGCACACAGTCTAACTCTGCCAAACATTAAGTGAGTAAGTGGGTATATTTAATACAAGTAGTGTTTCCGCACAGGCACAAAAACTAGTTCATCTTCAGTGTGAAACATACGACAATGCCCTGGATCACTCTGCTTTGAATTAAATGTTTGTGGCTTGTAGGGACAGTTAAAACCATATAACACATATTTGGGGTGTTTTCTACTATTTTTGTTTTTATTGAAGATTTGCCAGTTTCTTGGGCAAGTATCAGGAGACATTAGTCTGACTATTTCGTCCTTCATAAAGTCATTTTGGTTATTTCTAAGCTCTGGTGTCTACTGGGAAGTGGCAGTTTATTCTGTTCAGTATTTTTCCAGTCATTACAGTAAACCTGATGTATTTTAAATTTCCCTGTTAAGTTCTTTTCCCTCCTGCTTTAAGGATTTCATTGCTAAATTGGATTGGATTTGTTTGTGGAAGCAATGATAATGTTAGAATTCAGCCCAATACTTATAAATGGCTTTTACTGCATTTAAATTGGTGCTCCACTAAGTTATAAATATGCTTGAAAATTTTCCTGATCTATTTGAATGAACCTGCACATTCTTCTTCACATCCATAAATTCGCATCCTCAGGGTACTACTTAAATGCTTCTGGAATTAGGGAGTGAGGTCCTTTTCTTAGGAGAAGGCTGACTGTAGAGGTATTGGGTTAATTTCAAATACAGATAAATGACATAGGATTGTAATTCACTGGGTATTTTAGTGTCTCCATGGTTCATCTGAAAACATCTTGGTTTATAGACACAGCACAGGTGGGCAGCAGACATTAAAATTTATTTTGCCCTTAATGGCAGCTCTAGAGGTTTCAGAGGTAGATATTGCCTGGATTTTGGCTGATTTACATTCATTTATTTTTCTCATAACATCCCCACTTACCCCTTAAGAGTTTACTCTTCATCATCACTGCTTATTAGAACAAAATTAGGGCTTCCCTTTCCCTTGCACATGACTCTGGCCAGGTTATTATTATTTTTCCTCTCTAAGATTTGAATCAAGACTCAAGAAACGAAGAGCCTGGACAGGACTGAGACTCATTCCATCCAAGCAGCCTGACTTACTGTTCTTGTAGAAGATACTTAATGCTTTCTAACTCCTCAAACTGCCTTGGTTCATGCTCATCTTTCAAGATGATTCTCCAGATTCTTACTGATTATCTGAATCCCAGTAACATCCAATTACTTTCTCTTTGCCTAAGTAATCGGAGTTGTTTTCTGTTGTTTGCATCCAAAGATCTCTAACTGGTTAAAGAGACTTTCTATTACTATGATTAAGAAATTTATTCCTTCTAATTCTGTTTCTGGTAACTCATATGTAAATATTGGAGTAGTCTTTATATCTCAAAATCAAATTTATTACTCCTGGTGAACTAAAAAATGAAATTCTCTGGTATCTGAAAAAATCATCTATTAGGTATAAGTTATTATTTTCTTCCGCTTTAGGAAGTAAAATATTTTTAATATTGTAAAATATTTTTTTGGGAATCCACAAAAACGATCATATTGAAAATAGCAGCAAATGATAACTAGGTGTTAATGCTTGTAGAATTGCTCTTACACAGTACCTATAAGAAAGTACACATTAAATGAACGTACTTTCTGACGTTCTATTATTCATTCCTGAGAATGATCCACTAAGACGGGTCCTACAGTCATCCTCCTTTCATAGATGAGGAATTTGAGGCCCTGAAAATTTAAGTAAGTTTTAAATGGCAATTCAGTTAGTAAATTAATAAGTAAGACTAGGATTCATACTCAGGCCTTTCTGATACCAGAGTCTGCATTCTTTATTATTGTGCTATGCTGTTCTCCAGTATATGGGTCCTTAACAGGAAATTGAAGGATGAATGGAATTTAGGAAAAAGAGATAAGACCTCACATAGGTTCAAAGTAATACAGTACTCTTCTATGGCTGACTCTTAGAAAATATTCAGTAAATGTGTGCTGAATTAAATGAATGCAGAGTTCTACATTCAAATATGACATGTATTGGTTTGAATTTATGCCAGGTGGAAAAGAAGTCATAGATATTTCAGAAAAGTGACCTTCAAATATTTTCCATAAAATATCCTAGATAATAATAGAGTTCATTAGGATTTCTAGTTCTACAGTTCTTTGGGGCACACCCTCTTGAAATATGGCAAAACCATTTGATTTGCTTTGATAAATTAAATTTTAGCAAACTTCTGGGAAGGAAAATTTTATCCTACTTTCTTTGATTCTTCCTTCCTTGAGTTTCAGTATCTTACAGAACAATCCTGACTTGTCCAATCTCCTTATTTTTCTTCTCCAAACTCCATTAACCTGAAAGTGTTCATTTTATTGACATACAGAACAAATTCTGTATTTATGGCTTTTTTACTTTAGCACATAGTTGGAAAACCTGAGATAGGAGCATTAAAAGTGTCTTCAACAAGCATAGCTTTCTTGATCTTTAACTGTGTTCTTATTCCTGCTTTCCCACCCACCCTCATCCCATCCACCCCTACATTTCCACCTCAATCATTTAAAAACTCACTGGTTCTTTCCTAACTTGATTTGTTTTAGTAAGTAAAACACTTTAGCAAAATTTACCCTAATTAGTATTCTGTTGTAAAAGTCTAATTCTGATAAAATATTTATAGAAAAATATTGTATGCTAAATGAAATTTTTCTCATTAATGTGCTCAAAGTGGAATAGAGGTAGACTGGTAAGAATGTGGCTTTTGAGTTAAAAGTCCTGAATCAAATGGCAAGCTCTGCAGTTTACTTGATGAGGTATTTCAAGCATTTTACTGGTAAATAATAGGTTGCCAGTGTGCCTTTTTGAAGCATCAGTATTAGCTGAAAACTTCATTGGACAATCTGTAGGGCTTTAAGGTGGACACTTTTGTCTGCTTGCTATTTTTTTCTGGTAAGTAAGCAGTGATTTCAGAATTTTTAATAATATGTTACAATTTTTAATTATACATAATTATTTCAATTTGAATATTTGTATATTCTTTTCAATGTATAGGAAGGAAATGTGTAATTTCGTTTCAAAGGAAAGTAGATAAAATGTTTTAATAATTAGGATGTCTTGGAAGAATGTTGAGTAGCAAATATATTTATTTCTCTCCAATTTTGACTTTGGACACCATTTCTGGAAAATTTGTAAAATCTTTTCCTCTCTTTCACCACCATTGTTTTCTGGAGTGAAGCAAAAAGGAGATATTTTTTAAAGTGTAATATTATTATTTCTATATAAGTCAAGGAGAAGGTATATTGAGAACTTTAATACTATGTAAAGATGACTTTATGTAACATACTTCATAAAAATGGATAAAATTTGTGATATCTAAAATGAAAAGTACATAAATCACGGACTTTCTCTTCTTGACATTTTCTTGAATATATGTAAGAAGTTAAAGCCTGGAATTCATGAGCAAATATTCTGTTCTTCAGAATTATACTGTTCTTCTAAGTTGCTCAAAATCACATCTTAAAATATTTCAGTTTTTTTTTTCTTAACCAATTACATTTTTAGCTATGTTCTTAGTACTCTGCACTAAGAGGTTGCTATGGAAAACTCTTTAATGCTTTGAATATGTTATCTCAATTGAGGAAAATAACAATCCTTCCTTGGATATTTTGCGATGAAAAAATGGGAAAATGTACCCGTCTTAAAGCATGTCTAAAATTATTCTCAAAGCTTTTTCCTTCATTACCTTTTTAAAAAAGTCTTGTTTAATTTATTTATTCCTCCCCATCCCCACCCCCCATTGTTTTGTGCTCGCTGTCTGCTCTCTGTGTCTGTTCATTGTGTGCTTTCTATGTCTGCTCATCTTCTTTTTAGGAGGCACCAGGAATCAAACCCGGAACTTCCCATGTGGGAGGGAGGCACCCTATTGCTTAAGCCACATCTGCTCCCTGCTTGTTGTATCTCTCATTGTGTCTCCTTGTTGAGTCTCATTGTTGTGTCCTCTTGTGTCAGCTCACTGCACCAGCCCCTTGCACCAACTCACTGTCTTGCTCATATTCTTTAGGAGGCACTGGGAACTGAACCTGGGAGCTCCCATGTGTGCCCAACTACTTGAGTCACATCCACTTCTCCTTTCATTAACGTTTTTATAAATGACCAAAGCCAGTTGGTTAACTTTTGGTTAAAGATTTTCAAGGCTGACATTTTCTACTGAACTCCATTGATATAAAATTATCCTCCATCTCCAGAGGAGTGTTTCATTTCTGGCAGTAAATTATCAGTAACATAGAAAAGTGTGCTGATTAAAAGTTATAAATGCAGGGAGTGGATGTAGCTCAAGTGGTTGAGCACTTGCTTCCCATGTACAAGGTCCCAGGTTCGGTGATTCCTGGTACCTCCTAAAAACAAACAATTGGAGGGCAGATGTGGCTCAGTGGTTGAAAGTCTGCTTCCCATGTACCAGGTCCTGGGTCCACCTCCTGAAAAAAAAAAGTTATAAATATGCTGTTGCTTTTCCATTCTGTCATTTGCTGCTTGAGGAAACAATAATAGTTTTCAAAACTATTGTTGAATTTAAGTAACTTTTGGGGGAAATATAATTATTTTTCAATATAATTTTTTCCAAGAACTAAAATTTAAGTAATAGAGGCTTCTGTGTAAACAAAGCAAAGCTCACATGTGCCAGGTGTGAAAACTCAAGTATTTTACTCAAAAGAGAACTCATTATTTATTTTCTCACTAAATATCTGATATACACTTACTTATTCATAGTTATAATAAGTATTGTTATCTGGTTTCTCAATTAAAGAAGAAAAGAACTCTGTAGGATTATGATCTGACACATTGTAGCAGTTTGATATGATTTATAAATTCCAAAAATAGATATTGCATTATGTTTGTAAACTGGTCTGTACCTGGGAATGATTAAATTGTGATTAGGGTTTTGATCGGGCCATTTCAGTAGGACGGTGAGTCTCGACCCCCTTGGTGGTTGAGGACTCACAGATAAAACTACACGGAACAGCAGGGGAGTTAGTTGGAGTTTTTATGTTGGAGTTTTGATGCTGGAGTCTTGAGATGGAGCCCTGGGAAGTAAGCACACAGAGGAGCTTGGTCATGAGGAAAGAGAGAAGGCCTCAGGAAGAGAAAGAAGCCACTTGCCTAATAGTCTACAGCTGGCCTTGTGGAGCTAACAGAGCAGTTGAGCCTGGAGAGAGACAAGGCCCCCAGAAGAGAGGAACCCAGGAAGCCTGAAACCTGGCAGGCGTGGGCAGCTATCTTGCTCCAACAGGTGGCCATAGGCTTTGGTGACAGAAGTAACTCACTCTTTATGGCATGGTAACTGTAAGCTTCTATCCAAAATAAATACCTTTTATAAAAACCAACTGATTTCTGGTATTTTGCATCAGCAAATTAAATGATTGTCAATCACCTGATGGCAAAAGATATGATAAAACAAGGAAAACACAGATACATGTATGTAAAGATAAATGAGATATAATTATAAATACTTAAATAGGTATGTGTTATATATATATTGATTTACACACATTTATGTGTATAAATACACACATACATGTATCTGTCTGTCATGGGTTGAGTTGTGTATCCCCAAAGGTATGATGAAGTCCTAATCTTCAGTACCTCAGAACGTGCCCTTATTTGGAATTAGGGCCATTGAAGATGTTATTAGTTAAGACGAGGCCATATGGGAATAGGGTGAGACCTTAACCTGATATGACTGCTGTCCTTATAAGAAGAGAAGAGACACAGATAGACAGACAGGTGACAAGGCTGTGGGAAGATGGAGGCAGAGACTGGAGTTATGCAACCGCAAGCCACAGAATACAGAGGAGGGCCAGCCACCAGCAAGAGCTAGGAAGAGGCAAGAAATGATTTCTCCCTAGAGTCATTGGAGAGAGGATGATGCTGCAGACACCTTGATTTCATACTTTTAGCATCCACAACTGTGAGAGAAGAAATTTCTATTGTTTTAAGCCACCAAGTTTCTTGTAATAGACAACAAACTAATAAAGAAACTAGTAGATGAAACCTAATATCCAAGAAAATAGCTGTACATACTTGAAAGACCTTGAGGATCTCACTATATAATGTATAGTTCATTATAAATAATTCCATTGAAAATTATTGAAAATAATATGGAATTTAACTGCATGAGCCTGCTGGAAAACTCAAACACCTAAAATGGACTTTTCTTATTTCTTCCTTTGGGAAGTTTTCTTGACGTTTGCAGTTTGTTGTTGTTGTTTTAACTATTCCTCAATATGTCTTTCTTTCGTACTTGTCTTCATCATTTCCATCTGTGACATTGCTGCCATAATTATCATCATCATTAATACCACCATCAACATATGTATTGATGTAAGTGAATTTAGAGATCCCATAGATTAAACATCATCAACCTTCGTTGCCACATTCCACCATTATTTATATTCCTTACACACACATGTGCATATACACACAAATATTTTAATGGCTAAGAAACTTATGGTATAAGTAAAAGTATTTATCAAAGATAATACCTATTGGAACCAACATAAGGTAAGGAATTACTCAGAATACACTGCTTTAAAAGGGTACCAATGAAGCCATTTAATTTTTTGTGTTTTGTTTTAAAGTAATATAGCACAAATAAGTAAATATTTAACATGTCAGAAAACAAAGAGAGACAATGTGAAAATTATAAAGAGCAAATACAGGATCCTAATCTATGAATTTCTTAGACTTATTATCCTCAAGAGTAATACTAATTTCAACCAATCAACAGTGTAGCTGATAAAAGTAAGGAGATGGAAGATCACATGGGAGAAAAGATGCTTTTTAAGATTTATCAAACTCCAATTTTGGCAATATAGCAGATAGCTGTTTCAGAAAAAATCTCACCTAGCACAGCATATACCAAAAGCTTTGAATAAAGGCAAAGCATATAAATTCACACACACACATACACACACACATACACATATATATATACATAAAAAAATTTCAGCCTTTCTTTAGAGTAGTGAGTGCCAATAGCAAGGAACATAGGATAGAGCCAGGGTATTGATGGACTCCTGGGAAGAAATCAGTTAATAAGTCTGGAGAATTAAGCAGGAAACACTTTCAAGAAACTCAAAGATCATATTATTCAGGACAGCACGATTGTGAGGACATGTACTTCTGATGTTTTATCCTTGGTGACAGGGTTGAGGGTGTAAAGGATATCTATTCTGAGATACCTTAGCCATAATAAGACTGCATTTGTTTTGGTTTGGACCTTAATTCAAACTATCTCAACTGCCTCTAAATCTAAATTTAGTCTAAAGTGAATATAGATGGTAATAACCCTGGGCACTAGGGAGAAGAAATGTTTCTATTTTACAGAGGAGGAAACTGAGACAAAAGGAATTAAGTAACTCAAACAAGGTCATGCATGAAGATTCTAAACTTATATGAACTTAATAACATAGCCTCAAAATACATAAAGCAAAAATCAGCAGAACAAGATGATAAGCTGACCAATTCACCTTCACATTTGACAACTTTTATGTACTGTTTTGAATGATCCATCAAGAGATTTAAAAACTCACTAAGAAGAGTCACCATGGCTTGCTATCCATATGGGCAGGGCTGTCTGGGAGCTGCAGAACAAGTGCAGGAAGCCTCTCCAGGTAGCTACTACCCTGTACCCCACTCCACAGTGGAGGATAGCATAGCAGCAGGCTACTTCTTGGTGGCAGTTATGGGGATTCTGCCCATGTTCAGCCATCTCTGAATTCCTACAGTGCCCAGCAGCCCAGGTCTTATGGACAGGGACCTCTAGGTGACACCCCTCCTAATGTGGTTTCAGTCAGTGGACTCCAATCACAGTGGTTACATAAACATCACACTGCTGAAGCAGACTGGCCAACTCCAACTGGTCCTCGTTCAATGATGAGACATGCCTCATGATGATAAACATGTTTGACAAGACCAAGCCAGACTGCATTTGATGTATATGGTTTCTCAGCCCTGTGAAAATTCATCCAGCAGTGGAACAACCATTTTCAGCATTATGACTGGGAAAACTCAGGCTCCATTAGCTAAGTGGAGCTACAGCAAGCTCTGTCCCAAATGGGCTACAGCCTGAGACCCCAGTTCACCCGGCTCCTGGTCTCTTGCTACTGCCCAGGGCCCCACCAATCCTGCCATATAGCTGTACTGCTTCATCCAGGTGTGCACGGAGCTGCAGGTGTTGACTGAGTTCTTCTGGGAGAAGGACATAGCTGTGCAAGACAACATTCAGCTCAGCTTTGAGAACTTTTTCACCATGACAGCCTTTTAGATGCTTTGACTCAGCCCATCTGTAACGATTGGAATGCACCAGGGATCTTATCTTGCCCTTTAAAATGGGAGAAACATATTGGCCTCTCTTCTTTTCCTGCCACCCCCCCCCCAAAAAAAAAGTTTGTCCCTCGTGTGATGCAGCACTGTTCCCAAAGGGGTTGAGAGTCTTGTGTCATAGTCATTGTAGAGTCCTGGGCTGAAGTCACACAAATAGGTGCCAGACCTGAGGAGAGGACTGGAAGTCAAATGTCCTTACTACCCTGAGCATCTAAGTGGCATGGTCCTACCACAAGGAGTGGGAGGTGTCAGTCATTACAATGAGTTTAGTGCTGGGTCAGCTGGGCTTAGGCATCTAGCTTTCCCTGATGCCAGTGGTCAGTGTTCATCAAACTCTTACTGCTAGTACCTGTGTTCCTTGACCCATGCTGTTCTGTCATATGAGACCAGTTTCCCCAAAGTGGAATCTGACCGAGCATGAGAGAAATTTGCTGCTAGGACCAGTGGCTTTGGTTCCACCACCACCAGTCCTTGTGTGTTAACTTCCGGCTGCCTGGAGGCTGCCCCTGTTCAGGGAGCTCAGACAATCTGCTCTCTGGCTATCTTTGTCCAGGCAACTCCCCTCCCCAGCTTGGACCCCTTAGTTGCCCACCATGTTCTGCTTGGCTTCAATTCCCAGGGGATAGTTACTTCCTCTCACCGCCAAAGTGTTTTTTTCTTTTCTCATTTGGGCCAAAAGTCCAGGGAAACTGTAAGCTTCAATAAAAATATGAAACTAAAGAAAACCAGCTCATTAAGGATACAGAACTTTTGGACAAGAACATTAGCAAGCTTAACCTAATGTCAATGTAGAAAACAAATATTTACAAAACAGTGACAAAAAGTGATCATGTGCTAGACCTTAATGTAAGTCTCAACAAAGCTCAAAGAACAGATATACAGTCACCTTGTCTGTAGGAATTAGTAGTATTATTCAGAGGATGGTGAGAAGATTAAATGAAGCACCAAGTTCAGGTACTGAGTAGGTATGTAATATTAATATTTTGCCCTTCCATTTCTGTTTCTATATTAAAGATATTCAAGCTGTGTTTTAATAAATCCTTCTTTGCTTCCTTATCTGGGAGCCATATTTTTTTTTTATTACAGAAGTTATGAGCTTACAAAACAATCATGCAAAATGTGCACAATTCCCGTATATCACCACTCCACCAGCACCTTTCATTGTTGTGGAATATTTGCTACAGAATTCAAAAGGACATGATAGGACTATTACTACTAACTATGGTCCATAGTATACATTTGGCATATTTTTTCAATACAGTCCCTATTATTAACACTATGTATTAGTATTGTACATTTGTTATAGTTCATGAGAGAACACTCTCGTATTTGTACTGTTAGCCACTGTCTATCTTCCACTACATGGTTCACTGTGTTATACAGTTCCATGCCTTGTGCATTCTACCAAAAGTGTACAGTCAGTGGCTCATACTTTCATCACAGAGTTGTGCAGCCATTTCTCCAGTAAACCTTTGAACATTTTCCTTAGTACAAAAGAAAAAATCCCATACCCCTCTATAATTGACCCTTACCATTGATATAGTACTTTCTTTGACATGGATGCAAGAATATTACAATATTGCTGTTAAGTATAGTACATAAATTACATTAATTGGATTTTTCCCATGCATCACTATATTCTTACCACCTTGTAATAGTCATGTACATTTGTTCTAATTCATAGAAGAACATGTTTGTATTATTAACCACAATCCTCATCCATCTCTGGGTTCACTATGTTACTCAGTCCCTAGATTATTCCTAGCTTTCCTTCAATTGACATTTACATCCCTAGGCTACCCCTTTCAGCCACAATCTCACATTTAAACCACCTGTGTTAGTTATACTCACCATAATGTGTCACCATCAACTCTATCCATTTCCACACTTTTACAGTCAAGCTAATTGAAAATTCTATATATGTCAAGCATCAATACCCCTTCTCCGGGAGCCACATTTTGTAGCATATTTAAAAATTAAAATTCAAAAGCAAATTTTTAAAAATTGGGCACAGAAAATGTAGAAATCCTTTTAGGTTTGCATGTTTATCAGTCATTTCTCCCAAACTAGAGTGTGAAAGCCAAGAACTTTTTCATCTCTGTGTTGCCCATGCTGGGAACAGTGCCTTGCGTGTACAGGCATCTCAAGTCAATCGTGCATTTGTGTAATGAAAAAAGTGCCTGCTTCCCAGTACATAGTTACATAACTCTCTGTTTCTCTTTTGAGTAATCTCTTTTTTTTCTCCCATATTTGTGGGAGTTTGGGGGCTGAGAGAGAAAGTTCATCTTTAATCCATTGAATCAATTTTTTTCTCCTCCACCCCTTTTCTCACAAATTTCTACCCAAAGTAACAAGTATATATTTGTAGAATTCTTCCTTCAGTATAAGAATTATATCTGGGAAAGTGGAAGTTTTTTTAAGCTCAGCCTACTGTATAGTTGAGTCTGTTTTCCTTAGCTTTGAAGAGCTGGAAAACTGTTAAGAGGAAATAGAAACATTAGTTACCAAAGTAGTAAGATTGAGACTCAAGCAACAAACATGACCTATAGCCCATTTCCCATCTGGAAATCATTGGTTGAAAGGGTAAAGAAAAGAAATTTTCTACAGTCAAAGTAAAATGGAAAGAAAGCTGAAACATTTATAGAAATAAAATGAGAATTTAGTCAAAATTGAAAAGGAGGATAAAAGGAAAATGCAAAAGGATTATTCACACATGGTTAACTGAAATTTAAAATAAACTCATCATAATAAATTATCTTGCCTTGGCATCACCAACCTTACTTGAGAATGTAGAGCTTCCCAAGTGTCATTTATGTGCACAGGCAGCCAAAGCTTCACGAGTTAGGATCAGCAAAATTAATTACTAATGTGGTGTCATGAGTGCGAGAAAAGGAGTGTGTAATGGATCCCAGGTTCCAGTCTGGAGAATGGTCTATATCTGAGATGTGTGAAGGAGGCTTGAAAAATGGAGAGGGTGATATGTTAATCTGGGACATCTACTTTCCCTGCTAGGTAGTGGTCTCTGTGTGCACAGGAATCATCCTCTGCTTACTTCACAGAATATTGCCTGAACTAATTTAGACAGTCAATAAATACTTGTTGATTGAATGAATGGATAGTTATAGGTTCCTTTTGGACCAAAGGTATTGGATCTTAGAATCCACCAATTTACTTATTAAGATTCCTCAAAGTTAACGTTTTTTAGTATTCATTTCATACATGTTACTGTCCAGGTTCCCTAGAATACGTCTTCCCTCATCTAAAGGCTCATGTCTTTTCCCATATCTTTGAGTTTGAGAAAATGATTGAGAAGACAGATTTTTCTCTATATAATATGGAGGAAAGGAAAGGAGTTATTGTCCACAGACTAACCTGGATCCATTTTGGGGATAAATACTTTGTGGACTTCAGCTGCACAGAGCCAACCTGATCATTTTAAAGGGAAAAAAAGTTGGTGGGAGTTGGAAAGAGGGTTCATTCAACTGAGTTTGAGCCTCATGGTGGCACTTAGGACTTCTCTAGTAACTTCACCTTCTCCCACATCTCAGTGACTTGGATTTTTATCCTAGTGTGATTGTGAGATTGAAGCATATTTTGCTGTTCACAGAAAGGAGGAAGGATTTCAAATTTTGGATTCTATAACAAAATTGTGCCATCCATTTTAGTAAGCAAAAAAGATAAAGCCCTTCATGAGAAACTAATAAAGAAATTTCCTTTTCATATTATAAGAAATTGATCCACATAGATTCCTTTCCTAAGGAAAGAAATAAGATGAGCTCATTTATACTCTACCTTGTTCCAAAAAGGTTAAGGCAGCTTTATAATGAATTTAAAATGATCTTTTCTACCATGCCTTTAAAATTAGCTGTTGGAGGCCATTTTTCTCAACATTACCAGTCTCCCTTCTTTGCAGCCTAACGCCAAGGTCTGCAGTGATGGGTAAACCAAAGGAGCTTCTAAGAATGGAAGCCCTGGAATTCCAAGTTACTGAGGTGGGGAGAAGTAAATTCAGCTGGGGTCTAAACAACAGTGCTTTGAATATGAAAGCTCACATTTCCTATTTTACATTATTTGGATAATACTATTCAAGGCCTTATAAAGGATCTGGCAATTTACATTTGAATCAAAAGAAGTGAAAGAAATGTCAAGTAGATTTCACAAGTTCTATGATTTATAGAGTTGAAATGGGGACTTATAAATGGAATGAAATAGTCAAATAAATTGCATGTCTTTATGACCATGAAAACTATTTCTTTTTTATGGTATAACTGCCCAAACTATTCATTCTGATTTTCTTTTGTTCTGTGTACAATGAAATAAATTCTGCACGGGATGTATGGCATATGTTGTTAAATGATGGTGATGAGGTAAACACCAGCTATTTGTTTTAGTTAAAAAAGTAAATTATACATATGAACACTGGAAATTATTGTAAGTAAAATATTCATGTTAATAGGAGTTCAAACTATGACATTTAGCATGGAAACCTTATAATCCTCTTTTCCCACTAGTTTAATACACATATTAAAAGAGCATATACTTACTTACATTTTTCAATGATTCAATAACTATCATAGAACACAAGTGATGGTGCCATGGGAAGCATAATGAATTATTCAGAGCTTATCATCTAATGAGAGATATTTACACAAATATTTATAATATTTAAAAATGTAATGAGAAAGCATTGGATAATAAAAGCTGAAAAGAGTGAGAGTAAATGTCTTGGAGATGGTTAGTATTTTTCTAAATGCTACATGATGGATGAATTTGTGATATGTGGAGATAATATGTGGGTGGCAAAAAGTAGGAATAAGGAAAGAGAAAACACTTGGAAAGGACAAATACCGTTTAAAGGTAACAAATTAACGTGTTTCAGAGGGAGTCTTCAAATAAGGAAGTTAAAAGAGAATTTTGAAAATGTCCTGTGTTTCATAGACCAGTTATAATTTAGAAATATGGAATATGGGGACAAAAGTGTACTCAATTGAAATAGTGTTTTGGGAAAATAAAACTGTCTTAGTTTGTTGGGCTGCTTTGACAAATATCTCACAATGGGTTGGCTTAAACAACAATTATTGATTGGCTCAGTTTCAGGGGCTTCAAGTCCAAAATCAAGGTATTGGCAAGGCAATGCTTGCTCCCCGAAATCAGTAGTTTTGGTGCTACAGTCTTTGGGGTTCCTTGACTTGCAATGCATCTCCGCAGCCTGTCGCACGGCAATCTCTCTCTTTTTGTGTCTGCATTTCCAGTTTCCACTGGCTTCTGGCTTCCTCTGTGGCCTTCTCCAACTTCTGGCTTGTAATTTCTTCTCTTTATAAGCCCTCCTGTAAGACCCACTTCATTCGGTTGGACCACAAATTAACTATTTACAAAATCTTCAAAGGTCCTATTTACAGTGAGTTCACACCCACAGAAATGTGGATTAAGATTAAGAACATGTCTATGTTGGGGTACATAATTCCATCTACCACACAATCTAACTGTAGTATGCAGAATAAATTAGACCGAGTTAAGAAGAGAAGCAGGGAGAGCAGAAAGGATGATGTGGCAGTGATAATTAAATGGAAAAGGTCTAACAGCCTAGAGGGGTGACAGTTAAATCAGGGAGCAAAAGATGGAAGACGCATTGTGAATTTTGCAAAGAGAATGAACAGCATTTTGTGACAAAATTGATATATTTCTGAAGGAAATCTCTGAGAAACTTGACCTTGTATTTTTTGCCACCTTGTCTATTGTCTCCAAGGGCTTCTTATAAATAATGTAGAACACTGAGCATTATATCTTTGATGTGGTAATGATTATTTAAAGCTACAGGCTCAAGTAACCATAACAACAACATCAACAGTAACAACTAGTTTAACTAGATCCTTCATATTTAAACAAACTACCCTTTGTTAAGCTTGTTTCATGCTAATCGGTTTGAGGAATAAGTATGGCAATATTGACCATTTTTTATATGAACACAAACACTTCTGGAAGTTTGTTTTTAGAAATGAAAGATCATGTATACACATAGTATTATATCCAGAGAACATCTGTTCCACTTTAGGAAATTAAAGATGACGTCAAAAAATCTGAGAATCTCATTTCCCGAGAAACCATTCATCTGAGAAAGTCTGGCTTTTGACTCTCAAAATGAATAAATTCACAGAATGTCAATTTTGAATAAAAAATTACATGTCCTTAGAATAGCAGGGGGAAGAAACAAGACACCAAAAATGATTTGGTCAGTGCTTGGATGAATTACAACCACATCCTTATAGATTTCAGTTTTGTTGAAAATGCTCCTCCATTTTAAACATTCTTGAAACATTAGTTTTACTATGTTTGTGCAGTTCAACTAATTCAGTCATTTTTTACATTAAAAAACTTGGAAAAATGCTAACTAATCATTATAACTTTTGTGCCAACAAATAAAAATGAGAGGAAAGGAATGAAGTCAAGTAATATTGAATTTAAATAAAAAGATAAATAATTATTCTATTTAAACATTTATTTGGATTAAAGAGTAAGGCTAACCATTTTATCTTTGTCCTAAAGTTTTGTTAGCTTCCCATTCTTTCTATTGCTTACAGTTTGACTTCTAACACGGAATGCTGATCCTAATAAGGTAATAGTTTTATTTTAAGGAAGTCAGAAATCTGTTAGCACACCATGCATTTTTCTACATACTAAAGAGATAATATATCTTACACATATTTGCAAAATTGTGTTAACAATTATAGGCAAGGTAGGAATTTCTATGCAATTACTGAATTTAGAGGCTTCAACCTTATCTTTAGGCTCACACTTATTTGTGATGTGAAAAAAGATTCCTAATTCATGGAAAATTTGGCTACCAACATTTGTAAGAAAAGTCCAAACTTCTTAATGTGGTAGTAATATGATCATGATTAATGTTTCCATTCTTCTTCCCTGTTTATTTTTTCTTTTCCTGTGTCAGTCCACTCCTCATTGGTTTTATGACCCAGCCACACTACCTGTTTTTTATGCTTTCTGGGTTCCTGGATTTAGATTTATCCCCGCTAATTCCGTTTTCCTCTAACGCTTTCCCCTCTTTTACAGATGTAGAACACAACCTCTCCACAGTACTGAATTTTATTTGTTACTTTCCCAAGTAAAACCCTCCCTTCAATTCTATGGAGGTACATGGAGTGGAGTGAACAAAGGAGTCACCTTGCTTTCATGATATGAGGAGTTCAAATCAGTTCTTATACCCAAATATTAAGAAAAGAATCCACAGGATCATGTAGCAGATAAGAGACTTTGATGTTGGGAGTGCTGGGTTTGAATTCTAGTTCTGCTCTTCACTAGATGAA
Source organism: Tolypeutes matacus (assembly GCA_026826555.1). Lineage (NCBI taxonomy): Eukaryota > Metazoa > Chordata > Mammalia > Cingulata > Chlamyphoridae > Tolypeutes > Tolypeutes matacus. Next base: position 87,489,557 of record JAKSZT010053887.1, read on the forward strand.
CAATCTAGCACACGAGGCTCTTTAAGTAATACATTTTTTCATCTAGGGAAGGGAGATGTAAATAATTGTATTTACTTCCATGAATCATTTTGAGGAACAATGACAATTAGATATAGTTGTTTCATCACATTACGCAAATCTATATTTTTAGTGATTTTCATGTTTGCTGGCTTTAACAGCAAATTACAGAGGTGTGTTAAAATCTACTGTTTTAGTTCTATAAGTTCTTGGTTTGAAAGGGATTACATCATTAGGTGCATACAAAGTTAAAAATGTTATATGTTTTGTTTTCATTTTGTTTGTCTGACATTAAGTTTTTTTGTCTTTAGTTACTACATATTTGACTCTGATTTAAAATGTCTAAGTTGTACTTATGCTCACAGTTTGTAGTGTTTATTAAATAAACACCGCATAAACACTAAATAAAGCTTGATAAAGGTTTTTGTCATTTTTGGAAATTCTCAGTCATCATCCTAAATCTGAAAATTATCTCTACAATTTTTGTTTAAAATATTTGAAAACCAAAAACTACAATAAAAATAGAAACACACAAGATATCCATATGATACAGTTATCAGACAATGAAGTTTAAATAAAAATTAATATTATTATATATCTGAAAATACATGACAAGATTGAGAGGTTTGAGAGAGGATTGAAAACTATTTTAAAAGATTTTAGTTTCTAGATTTGAAAAACATAATTACTGCAATTAATGATGGGTTAATGGAAGATTAAAAACATATATAAAATGAAGACTGAGAGATCAAAGAATAACAAATATAGAAGAAAGCTAAATAAACATAGGAAATGAAGTAAACACAGCTAACATATGTATAATAGAAATCCCAGAAGTAGAAGATGAAACTTAATTATTTCACTCTCTCCTTCCCAGCGAGGGGTTCTATAATCCCAGGTCTACTTAATGAAGTCATGGAGTGATTTAATTTAAATCCATCTGCAGAACTTCCCAGGTTCAGCCTATATCTCATTTTTTACTCCTTATTCCTAGGGATAGACTTTAGTGTCTAAATCCAAAGTCTATGGGTTTTACAATTGTTTACGATACCCTAACCTGCTCTAAACTTCAGTTCTCCTCTCAGTCCTGTGAAGCTATTGAAAAGTCTGCTCAGCTTCTCAGTTACCTTTCCAGGAACTGCCAGATGTCTAGCCCATTTTCTGAAAGTAGACTTAGTTGGGACTATTTCTCCAAAATAATTTTTAAAGGGATGTGTGGGTAGTATATAAGTGTATGAGAAACAGGGAGTCTCTATTAAAAATTACAGCCTTTTCTCCATACTCTGGCTTAGCTTTTTAAGGACATTTTTATTCTTCCTCTATAGCATTTCTTTTTCCTTAGACTATGTTGGTTGCTTTTTCTTCTTTATAATTTTGCTGAAAGTAAAAATAACAATGCCAGCTAATTCTTTATTACTTAAGAGCTGTTTTAGTGCTATTGACAAAAATTACTTTACTTTATAACAGTAATACTGTATTCATTAAAAACAAGGTATCCTGAATATCTGGTATCTGGACTAAAATTATGAAAGGGAAATTAGGGACTAGTGCCCTAATAGTTGTGGGACATAAGGATATCTCATGGTTCTTTTCCTCAGTGTTGTATGTGTCAGTTTTACAGAACATGCAGAATATTTTTGAAGCTCAGATGATTCCTGGCTGAACTTGACACAAGAAAAGTTTTGGATTGATGGCTGCCTTTTGGAGAAGAAGAGAGTCAAATGTGTGGGCTTAGCTTTCCATTTTATTTCCTGTTTTAATTTAATGTTCTCAAATGATGTCTCACATTTAGAATCAATTGTTTCACAAGCCCAATATTTTTGGAAGCTCAGGTGTAACTGTGAAAGTTAAAATGTGGAAAGGAGGTACACTTTGAAGATGAATACTTTTAAAAACAGGGAAAGATATACAAAACCACAAGGCATGTCTGCGTTAGTATTTTATTTTTCCCCATATTTATATTTATGCCTGTGATGCAGAAAATATAATGTCTGATGGTTTAGATAGTGTCAACATTTTTGAATAAAAAAAAATTTTTTTTTACACATATAATATTGTCAGGAAAGTAAAATTTCTATCTACCAAGGACTAAAGTTAAGTTAACATAGATTGTACTTTCTAGATACTGACAATAGACGAATAATACATGATGTATATTAATATATATCTTTTTTACCAAGATGGATGCTTTTATTCCAATACATTCTAGGTTATTCGTTGTTCAAAACTTTGCGTGTGATGTGTGATTTCATCAATGTTTTCTTCTTCCTATGAAAAGCATGACTATATAATTCATTGTGCTTGGCTAACCAATTAATGGTTAGTACAAATTAATTTGACTCACTAGCTTGGGACTAGAGCACTGATACCCACATTTTGCTGCTATACTGTCCTCATCTGCGCCCCTCTAGGTTCTTCACTCAAAGCCTTACTGATTATTTTGGGAGTCTTACAATGTCTCATGTGTGATCTTATAGGATCCTTCTCTTTCTTCTACTTTAGCCTCCTTCTCTTTCTTCTACTTTAGCCTCCTTGTCTGCTGCCTAGAAACTACTTAGTGACTCACCCCTGGCATTGAAACTCTTCCCTCTAGATCTCCTTCCCTACATAAGTTTCAGTCTTTTGAAACTTCTAAAGCTCAAAAAAACTTTGAAGTCACACATAGAAGTGCATTTTATTATATCCTCACTGTGTTAAAGCCCAGTATGTTCCTTGTAAAATTGGTTTGGATGAACAAAACAAAACAAAACCTCTCCCTAACTCTGCATTCATCTTGGTCCAAAGCAGCTCAAATTGCTGCTCAATCTGTCTCCTAAAGTCCCAAATGGACATAGTCTCCTCAGCTTCTTTTAAAAGACTGGTCTTTCCCTAGTGTTCAAAACTGGATCCCTAGGTCAGGGTATTCTCTCCTTTCATCAGCTTGTTCCTCTCATCCCTGATTTATTGCTTGGCAGTTTCAAAACACAACTGAAAATTAAAAACAGAACAAAATAAACAATCAACCCCATAAAACCTGACTCCTGGCAAGCACTTCTTTTCCTATGCTTGTAAACCTGTATAAAGAGATGCCTGGATTTGGGAAGGTGGAGCTATGACTTGTTAGCTCATCAGACAGACACAGAGAAACTTCTCATCTAGGTTGGAGCATGTATTCCTTAATCATTTATAGAACCTTGACACATGTCTCCCCTGGACATTTGTCTTGTCTTTAAAGGAGAAGAGTCATTTTTTCCCCACAATTTTGTCAATAGACACCACGTAATTGCTGGAGATGAAATATTTTGGCTGGATATTTGGGAATATGATACGTAACTGTCTGTGGAAAAATCAAAATTGGCAATCATGAGAGTGGGGACAGCTGAGCTCCATCACTAACTGGCTACGTGATCTGGGCAAATTATATATTCTCTTTGACCCTCACTTTCTTTACATGGAAAAAAACGAGTGTTGGGCCAGATAAATTTTATGCTCTAACTTTCTATGAGTGTTTGATTCTAGACTGTTAAGGAAACAAAGTGCAAATTTGTGAAGGTGAGGAGAAAGCAGAGCATGGTGTTAATTACTCTCATAGTAGCCTGACCCTAACCTTCCTATAAAAATGTTAGCATTGAATGAGACATTTTTCACAAATTATTCATATTTATATAATTACATAGTTGAAGAATTGTCTCAAAGAAGTGTTTTATTAGATCATTTAAAAAATATTAATATTTTAAAGGTATCCACTGGGGGTGGGGGGATGACATAGTATAATCTCTTTGACTGGCCTCTCTGAGATTTTACTCATTCTTCTTTATGTCTGAAACATTACCTTATAATAGTTTGTCTTCTTTATGTTCTTTTTGATAATGACATAGGGAAAAATATATCTAGTAACTCATATTATGTATGTACATATTGTATGTGTGTAAGTATATGTGTGTGCATTTATGCCCACCTCATCAAAAAAGAATTGTGGCCATTTGTAGTGAAAGGAATGAAAATAGCAATTGAACTTCAAAAAAAAGATCACCCCAAATGGATATTTTTTGTAACATAAGAATTTAGGAATGAATGAGAAAAGGTACCATCTAATCTTATGTCATCACTGAGGGCTAAAGTTAGGATTGTGTTGAGCTCTAAGGGGGAGTTAAATTTACTTAAAGAAGTTTCTAGAGCCCATCTCCGCTAATTCCTACATATAATTGTATGAGATCTATGAACCTGGGTACTGTAGAAAGTGATTAGAAAACTTCACTTAGCAAATTGTCTTTCCGCTGTGCTTAAAGGAAGGGTAGTGTTATTAAAGAAGCAATGACTTTTTAAATTATTTTTTATTTTTAAAGAAGCCTTAGATTATATAAATGTTACATAAAAAATATAGGGGATTCCCATATGCCCCACTCTCTCTCCCTCCCACACTTTCCCACACTAACAACATCCCTCATTAATGTGGTACATTTGTTACAATTGATGAACACATATTGAAGCATTGCTACTAACTGTGGACTCTAGTTTAAACTGTCCCGCACAATTTTATAGGTTATGACAAAATGTATAATGGCCTATATCCATCATTGCAATGTCATGCAGGACAATTCCAATGTCCCAAAAATGTCCCCATGTTATACCTATTCTTCCCTCTCCCTCCCCTCAGAACCTCTGGTGGCCACTGCCTTTATATCAATGATAAGAGTTCTTCCATTGCTAGATAATGTCTACAATAGAATAATAGCCATTCTACTTTAGTTCACTGTTCATTCCCCAATCTTGAGGATTTTCGGATGGTGATGCCCACTCTGTTTCTAATTGAAAAGGCACTTAGATACCATGGGGCAAATGGAAGGAACTATCTTGCCTACAGTTGGAGATATTCTCTGTTTCTTGGGATGGGTTTTGTCCATCACTTTTTAACCTAGTTTATCCACCTCACTCAGAGGTTTTTCAACTGAACAAACACATTTGTTTTATTAACTCAAGGACTATAGTTTTCTTTGACTTTTGGTTTTCTTTCCCTCCTTTTTTTTTTTTTTTTTTTGGTCCTAAATAAATAAAGCCAGAGGTTTAAGTAATATAAATAGTTTTGATCCAGTTTTCACAAGGACTAACTTATTAGCAACTCAGTAGTATTTTTATCCTTATCTTTTCATCAGTTTACCTATCCTCATAAACTTTGTTTATAAGTCACTATATTTTTCCTCTGGCAATTTTTATTTTTCTTTTTTGTTAGATTAGTGTTATTCAAATGAGCAAGTTTTCAGCAGCATAGTAGAATATAATTTGTTAAACTATTTTATATTAAATCTCTACATGAAACCTGTTTATGTGGTATTGTTTTTTAAAGTTCTCTTGACAAAAATACTACAATATAAATTTATCATTTGAAGTTTATTTTTAAAGACTGGGCTAGTATGCTCTCCCTACATTTGGTTTATAGAATGGATAGCAGAAATATTTTACTGAAAATGCTATTTTATAGGCTTAATCAGTTCCTCTGAAGCCATTTCATCCACTTTCATGCTCAAAACCACACATTTCATGTCTCTGTCTTGTGGGCAAAGATTCTACATTGCCTCCCAAGCTACTTAAGATTTCTTAAAGATGTTTGTTTCTTTGGCCTTCTTTAGATTCTAATCAGCTTTGTTACATTCCAAAACAATAATCTTAATGGTAAACTACATGTTTCCATCATCGATTTATGGCTGACCACTTTCCTTGGATTCATGGCACAGGCTCAGGCTTTCGTTGTAGGTTTATGAGGTCAGTTATTTTGCTTCCCATTGTTGTCTGTTAATCTAATTCTCTATGCCATGGTTCTCTTACTCCACCCATAATTTTCTCTGAGGAAAGTACCACAAGTGGGAATGTATTCTGTTTTTTCAGCGGTAAATTGTTTGAGCAACACTCAACATTTTGTGAGGTGAGGTGTTGCCTTTTCCATAGTTACAGGCCTTGTTTTCTTTTCTGCAAGTTCATTCTGTTAGTGAATCAATAATGTCTCTTTTGTTTGAAAGAATCAGAAACCGATCTCAAAACCGACTCATTAGCTGAGATTCTGAACATCTCAGGGGCTTTACTGTTTTTAGGCACAACTGCATCAAGGTGCTCAAAAGTCTGTCATCTGATAAGTGTTTCTCCCCATTTATCAGTTCTCTTCTGTCTTGTCTTCTTTCTCAAGCAGAGAAAGAATTCTTGCTGACCTCAAGAATTTATTAGGATTATGCCCTCACAGCCTGGAAGAGTGACACATTCTTTTTTTCAACAGTTCCCACAGATTTTCCTGTATTCTGTCACCTTGGCTTTATCTGCCTCAAGAGTTCATCCCTGGCCAAAGTGGCTGTGATACATTAATTGGTTAGTCCTGGGACCAATGCCCACATGTGGCGCCCCAAGGATGAGCTGAATCCACACTTACCATATACTAATTGTCTGGAAAGGATAATTTTCCAAGGAAAATTCAGCTATTGGGATTAGAAAAAGAGTATAGGTACATGGTACTCAAGAAAGTGTTCATCATGGGCACGTCCAGCCAAAAATCTTTCAAAAGTTACCCATTCCTTCAGGATAAAGTTTGACCTCTGTAATTGGGTATTTGAGACCCTGTGCATTTTTATTTCTTAAAACATTTGGTCCAATCACTCTAGTCTTATATTACTCCCTTATTAACTAGATAAATGTTTTCATTTATGCCATACCCTCATTTCTAATATGTCCTGGTTCTTGTCTTTTGTAAAAATTCTTATGAATCCTCCATTCCATCACTAAGCACCTATTTAAGTACAACCTTCTCAAAAATAATTCCCTTGTCCTTTCCAGTTTGCAATGATTTCTTTTGCCTTTGGACTCAAATGCTTACATTGTCTACAATTTTCCAATTTTGCTTAGTTTTGTTTATTTATTTATTTTTGCATATGAGAACTGCAATGTCTTTAAGTTTTACATTCTGCCATATGTGTTAGCTATATGTTGGATATCACTTGTTTGGAAAAAAAATCCAGAAGGGTAAAAAGCTATTATGAATTTAGTAATGATTTCAAGTGAGATAGAATAGGATTATTTAAGGGAATCTACATATATGCTTCAAAAGCATTTTGTTTATATATGTGCAACACTTCCTTTTTGGAGGGCTGTGCATGTGGACTAAGTTATTTCCATCTATAATACTCCAATCCAGTGTCCCTTAGATTAAGGCAGGGAACTATTAGTCTATGTCAACTGTTCATTTCTCATGCTATATCTGTTTCTATAATACTAATTATATATTATGATGTTAATATACTGTAACCTTTTATAAATGATGAACAACTTGGTTTTGGTTTTGTAAATTCTATGGCTTCTCATATAACCAGGCAGAAATATTTGATCATTAGTTAGAAGTTTCCTTTTATGGTTTGATATCTTCATTCCTAGCTATTTTTTTTTGCTATTCTTAACACGTCTTGAGTTTATCACTTTCACTTCACCGTTGGTGGTATAAATCAATATTGATATTTTGAAGCTTAGAACTTGGGAGCAAATAAAATTACTTTATTGTTAATAAATTTGCTAATGTTTTACTGTATAAAAGAAGTACAATACAGCACAGCATTTTTCTGTCTTGGTTTTCAAAATTCCATTAATTTAGACCTGTTATAAAAATTCCATAAGATTATATGAGCTGAACCCAAAGGAGTAATGCATTTCAGGTATGAACATAGTATAATCATTTGTCACTGAAAACCTGAGTTCCAAGGTAAAAGGTTAATGAACTCGCTCACCATTCCATATTTTCAAGCTTTGAACTTTGCAAATGGTAATGAGGTACCTGATAAAGCTAGTTCTAGTTCCTAAAAATGCATTTGGAAACTATAAAATAATGCTGTAGGTTTTAGCTCTATTGTAATAATACACATTATGGAATTGTGCTGGAAAACCTACACATCAAATTAAGTATATCCACAATGAATCATGATAAAACTATTTTCTTTTTAGGAAGAAAGGAAGATTGGGATTTAGGGTTCAATAGTCTCTCCCTCTTTCCTTCTGTTTCTCTGCATATCATACTTTTAAGGTGAAAGAAGCCCTTTAACTATCTGTCATGTGCTAATGTGATTACTTTTAGGGCAGGCAGATGCTTGGATCTTCTCCTAGGGCTTTCAGAGGTGCTTACTTGGCATCAAAAGGATCATAAATCTATTGTATGTGATTAAATTAAAGATATAAGTGGACTGCTATTTAGACTTGTAATTTGGCCATTCACGGCAATATCTAAGTTTGGGCCTATAAGTTATCAAAAGAGCTATTCAATTTAGTCATGTAAGCTTATAATTGACAATTTATTGAATAAAGCCAGTTATGTGGCTTGGTGACATAAAGAGCAAGAGAATAATTTGTTAGCTGACTTTTTTCTTTTTACATTTTGGTTATGTTTTTTGAGTTATCATATTTTTTGCTGCCTGAATATGACTTAGGATTAGATATAGCATAAATGTTCAAGGATAACTGCAAAGTTTAGGAGATGTAAGCATTTTTAAGCACACTTAAAACATTTTTGGCATAAATGAAAAGCAGTATTAACGGCAAAACAAAACAGGAAGACTTTTTTTTTTTATAATAATAAAAGCTAAGTGTTATGTGCCAGATATTGTATTAAATACTTAATATATTTTTATAACATTTAAACTTTTAAAAACAGCCCTAAAAGAGGTGGATATTATTCCACAGATAAGGAAATCAAGTAACAGAGAGTTAAGGAAATCAGTCAAAACATTCAAATAATAACGAATTTGAACCCAGACTCCCCAGCTTCAGAGTATATGTTCTTAACCACTATACCACTAAACCTCTCTGGGAGCTGATGTGAGTACATATTAGGTAATTTATTATTTACCTAATTATTATTATCAGGTAAATACATTTGCAGATGTTGCTTCAAGTTTTGTTGGGAACATAACTTTTTAACAGCATGCAATTTTCTAGATAAGTTTATTAAGTTGCGTTCTAATTACTAAATTGTTGATAAAATCATGAACTGCTGGTGAGAAAAGTCTGGTTTTTATTCTAAGCCCTTATTTATTTTTAATATAAATAAATAAACACAATAGCATGACCTTGTGAATTTTATATACGGATTTGATTCTTTTCAATTCAATTAAGCTTTGCTTCAGATCACACGATAAGTGGTGGAGTTGGGGATTTTTCCAATTGCTTTTTATTCTAAAATACTTCCATTCTTGAAAAATTATTTAAATTCACTAGGAATTTTTTTATAGTCCTCAGGTTTATAAAGGAAAAATATCCAAAGTGAAAAATCTTATATTGAACTAATAAGCATAAACACACCACACACACACAGACACAGTGTTTGCCAAGCTGCTATGAAAAACACCCTGAAATGGGTTGCCTTAAACAAGTATATAGTGGCTCATGGTTTGGAGTCCAGAAGTCCAGTATCAAGTCATCAGTAACAGGCTCTCTGTAGTGTCGGTGGCATTCTGGTGCTGACTTGTAGCAATCCTTGGGGCTCCTTGACTTCACTTGCATCTTTGCCTCCTGTCACATGGCAGTTTCTCTTTTTGGGTCTGCTTTTCTGGTTTCCTCTGACTTTCAGCTTCTAGCCACTCCCTGTGGCTTTCTCTGACTTCTGGCTTCCAGTTTCTTCTCTTTATAAGGCCACCACTATTCAGTTGGGTCACACCTTAACTAAAACTAACACCTTCAAAAGTCCTATTCACAATGGATTCACACCCACAAGGATATGAATTAAGGTTAAAACCTAGTCTTTTGTCAGGGTACATAATTCTATCTATTATCTATCTATCTATCTATCTATCTATCTATCTATCTATCTATCATCTATCTATCTACCTATCTATCATCTATCGATCTCCTCCAACAGGTGTTTTAGTGGTGGAGTCATTGAATCATCATGTTAATTGCTAGCTTCATTTAATTAATTTTAACAGTGTTTTGGGGAATCTAAGGAGGGCTAATCACTCTCCCATCCTTCCTTCTTGGATGAAACAAATTGAAAGATTGACCCAAGTAGCCAAATGAGACAAATTACAGTGTCTGCTTTGTTGCCAATAAAGGTGGACTCTAGAGTGTTATGGGTACCTGAGGCTAAAACAAGTCCTCCTCCTTTAGAACAACAAGCCCACAGAGTAGGGCTGACTTGGCTCTTCATTGAGTGTCAGAAAGAGAAGGTAATACTTAGCAGAGACCTGATGGGGCCTGCTGATGGGAGGCCATGATTTGTCTGCCTACTGCATGGAACAAAAGCAAGTTCCCCTCTACCTGGGTTCTTGATGACCACGAGCAAAGGAGAAGCTGAGTACAGCCTGTATTGTTTCTATAGAATGTACACGGGCCAATCATTCTCCACTTCTCCTTCCTTGGGGAGGAACAAGAAACAAGGTGAAGAGAAATTAAGACACTTCTTCTCCAGAATGAAAATTATTGGCAAAAGTTCCCTTTTAGGGACCACTGTAGGATGTGATAAGATCTGGAATACTTTCTTCTCAATCTCCAATGTTGTGTTTTCTTAACCCATTTTCATGTAGAACTCAGCCTAAAATCCTTTCCCTATTCTATTTCTCATGTGAAGTTATACTCAGCCAAGGTATCCAAAATAGCTTATTGGAGACTGTATAGGAGATCCATGACCGCATAAGTAACAGAGTCCATTCAATAGGAGCAATATAAAAATCAGTATGAAACATTTCCCTTTATTAAATTTTTGGAGATAGATTAAAGTCCCCAAATAAAAGCCTCTAGAATTATAGTAAAAAAGTTAAATAGTCCATTTCTTTATGGTACTGAAGAACCAATATTCTTATATATTAATATTATTCTCAACAAGATAAACCTGAGATTTTAAGACAATTTCTTTCTGTGCCTGTTCACGACAGACAAGAGAGCACAGGCCCAACAGGGCAGTCTCCTGTACAAACAAGGAGAGCACTTTTAGGACACAGTCAATTGTGACAGGTTTGGCAAGCCAGAAAGTAGTGTCAATCTTTTTGCAACCTGTTACTCTCTGGATGGTCAAAGATTTACACACTCAAAGCCATCATCTCTGATACCTTTTTACTTACTGAGGAGGCTACTTTCTATAATTCTTCTTTTCCATTAAAATGAAGAATCACCCCATATTAGATACACCTGGAAGTTTAAAAATTCCAGATGTTTAGGTCTTATGCCAGACTAATTAAATCAGAATCTCTGGGAGTGAGACCCAAGGCTCACTATATTTTAAAGTACCCCAAGTTAAGATCCACTAAGAAAATGAAGGTGACACCATTCTATAGTTGAAACTCTGGTCCTGAGCTCAGAAAGGTTCCCTATGTTTCCATTCATTTTTTGCCAATTTACAATGGCACCTTAGGTACCAGGTACTTAGACCACATGTAGCTCAATACTTACATTACATTCAGGATTAGAGAAACTCACAGAACTTGTGAGTTCCCAGATGTACAGTAGGCATGAGTTTTTGAATCTTTCTTTTATCTCACATTGTGATTCGGGTACCTAGTAATCTTATTTTTAATTTTGAGTTATTTCCCAAAACTGATATGTTGCATTTGTTTTGATCAAATTCCCAAATTTGAACATAAATATACTTAAGAAGCACCTTCCATATCATTTTACTCCTGTAGAGATTCCAAGTGCCATGTACCCCTATCTAAACCCACAGGGCCTCCAGAGGATTGCTAGAGTCCCTCCTTCATATCATTGGCACTCTTCCTCCTCTACATTCTGGGAATCTTGATATTGCTGCTAGAGTCTAGTACAAAGGTACATTTGTGCCTTCAGATTATTTTCTGAAGTGTGTTTGCTGCTGATCAATATGCCTGCTTAGGCCTCCGGCAGTATCTCCAACACATACATAGGCCATGATGTGGTACCATCATAGGCCATGATGTGGTACCACCTATTTTCCAGAGCTATTGATCCCAGTAAACATCTGTATAAATACTTAGGCACCCAATGAGTAAGGTCAAGTTCTTTGTTGTTGTATTTGTTTGTTTTTTTCCCCACAATGCTTCTATGGCAATGAGAGCTGACAGCTAGAGTCAGAGGTCACAATATTCCATAAACTACCATTGGCATGATGATGCTAAAAGGGACTCTGATCACAACAATACTAGTTCTTTAAGAATGGAATATACTACTGCACAACAATTGAAATATTTTCAGGGTATCAGTTATTCCCCAGGGATTAAAAAAAAACAACCAACCAAACAAACAAAAAAAACTATTTCCTATCATATAATGGTAGATTGTAAAAATGGCCACAATCCTTCATTCCTTTCTGAGTCCATAACCTTTGCAATATGGTATTGCAGCTTCTCTCAGAATGAGAGAGCCTCTTTCTCTTCCTCTTGAATTTAGGCTGACTGTATGACTTGTTTTGGCCAACAGAATGCAATAGAAATGGTGTTGCACCATTTCTGAGCCTGAACATTAAAAAGCCTTGCATGCTTCCACTAATTCCCTGAGATCCTTATCTCTGTCATGTGGAAAAGATCAGGCTAGCCTGCTGGTGGATGAAAGAGCTGTTGAACAAGAGTAATGCCAGGCCAGTTTTCCCTGCAAAGAGTGAAGATATGTGAGGGATCCCAGATAAGATCCAAACCATACTGCAGCTGACAGCTGACGAAGGAGGGAGGTAGCACCGCCAAGATAAGAAAAATTGCCTAGAGTGCTATATAGTTCAGTGAGAACTGCTGACCTAGAGAATCCTGGCTGGACAAATGGTTGTTGTTTTAAGCCATTGAGTTTTCTGTTTGTTAAAGAGTAATACCTAATGCTGTCATACTGATGGGATTCTCAATAGCTGGGCTATACTTGGGTGATATTTTTGTCTTAGACGGTGTGTGAGTCTGGGTGCCCAGAGAGATCCATGTCCTGTCAGGCTTCCTCCGGCACTGGAATTTTTTAGTACAAATATCTTCACTCAGATCACAGCACTGCCCTCTAGTAGGATACCTATCATCCCAAGGAAAACAAAATGCACCAATTTCTCTCCAAACCCTAACTTGTTAAAACCTAAGCCTTTAGGCTTCTATATTCTATTGCTACTATGAGAGAACTGATGTCCCAGTAGCCCCCTGATAAATTATATCAATTGCTGCCAGTTGTCTTGGTGGCTTTCTTTCTCTCACAGGCACAACTTTCCAAATATCAAAGGCATTTTATATAATGTAATGTGTATATATATATATATATATTCACACACACACACACGGTGTAAATATATATTGAGAGAATGACAGAAGTTTATGTAAAGCTCAGAAATAAATAGTAATATTCCTGTCCCAGATGTGTTGCTATGCTGGTATCTCTTAGCAATAGTGATAAGCTGAACATTGTTATTTAGAAGAAGCGGGAGTGGAAGATGAAGAGAAGAAGAAAGAGGAAGAGAAGGAGGGGCAGAGAGCATGCCCTTTCTTTCATGGCAATCAGAGATCCCTGGGATCCTTGTGCCCAGGGCCCAGCTGGCATTTTCACTGATGTGCTTGAGGTTCCCCGGTCTTTATGAGAGCTAACACTCTCTGTCACCTGTTCTCTCAGAGGTATGGGGAAAATTTTTGGCATTAAAAGTATTTTAGGCTCTCTCAACATAGATCTCATATCTTGCTATAATTGTGACCTGTGTGCCCAACCCAGGTGACCAATATTCTTGAGAAAGCAATCAAAATCAATTCACCAATCTATTTGTAATTTGACGTGGATCTTGGCACATGAGGCTTTATAAAGGATATAGAATTTGTAAAATATAATCTCCCAAATTGAAGGGCATCTTTGAAATATGCACTGCTTGGACTTACACTGCTTTATGATTAATATTATGAGTCAAATTTTGGAGTATCTTATAATTTGTGCCAGTTAGTTGTAGTCCCTGGATATGTCCTGCATCTATATGGGTAGACATGGTGGGGCGATTTCCCCAACAATTTGATAAAGCACATATTTTCTCTACTTGGACACTTGTATCTTGTTTCTTATTAGGACTGAATATAAGTGCTTGTCTCAGTGTTTCCTTTCAGCACAGCCATTCAGAGCTCAGTCTTTATTATATAGTATCCTGTTGCAGGAAGAGGGTGTAGGCTACATAGGCCTACACAGTTACTAAAACTAAACAAAGGATAATTCTATTCTGATCTACTACCATGTTCATGCAAGGAAAGATGATTAATTCTGTTTGTAGGGGACAGAAAGGGGAAGTTTCTAAGAATGTTATTCAGAAGAGGTAGCATTTAGGCTAAGCTTTGATAGTTAATATTTCTGCCAGGTACATTAGGGGAAAAGGACATTTGAGGTAGAGGTAGTGAGTAAAAATTCAGAGAAATAAAAGTATATGGCTTTTTCACAGAAATCTAAGTAACGTGTGTGTGTGTGTAGAGTAGGGCACATGATGGGGTATGAGGGAAGATGGATCTGAGCAGGTAAGTTTCATCCTGAGTTTAGGCAACTTTGACAAGGAATATGGGCCTTATCCTGTAAGGAATGGAGAGCCTTCACACTTTATAATCAGAGGGTTATAATGAGGTAAACCCAGTGGCAGAACAGAACACAGATTGAGACAAAGGGAGAAATAGTATGAGTTCAGAGAACCATTTAGTGTCTTATCTTTAATTTTAAAAATGATTAGGAAATACAATGGGCTGATAAGCATATGGTAAGTTTATATATAGTATAGAATAAGAATATGGCATGCTCTGAATTTCGATTATTTGCATGCACAAAAATATTGACATTTTATTCCATGACTGATGGGTGAATATCAATAGCCTCTTAATAATTTGTTTTCCCAATTTCCCTTTTCATTTCCTATTTTCTTTATTCTCTTCCTTTCTTATGCATATTGCACACATGTACTTTCAAATGTGTGCATGTTTTATCATATAATTGTATCTTATCACAATATTTGTGATTTGATCATTAATGACTGCAATAAGTTGTATAGTCTCTATCTAGTAATAAAACATTATCAACTTAATAAATGTCTGAAATCCTATAATCTAGTTCGAAATTCCTGGAGAAAATGAATATAAACATTATGTTAACAGTCCAGTCATGTTGTAATCAGTTATCACTATACTTTTCATATTCAAAGAAGCTCCATACATGTAACTAGAATATTTTCTGTGGATTGTAAGAAAAGTTTTGCATGCCTCTTCCATTTACAACTAATAGAATTTCCTTGTATGTAATATTCTTTGTACTTTTGAAACCTATTTCTAATTTCAGGTTATGGCTTCACTACTGAAAAATCCAGGGAAGAAATATCTTTGCTGAAATATCACAATAAAATTAGCTCATCTTCAGAAAAAAAATAAAGATTACTAAATATGGAGGCCAATTAATCAAACTGTCTAATATGGGCACTAAAGATGAAATATAGGGTATTATAATAAATCTCTTGTGGATTTATGGTAGTCCCATTAAAGTAGTCTAACCAGATATTTGGAAGGTAATGAACCACCCATCTATTTTCTTTACTAGGGGAATAGCATCTCACTATTCATATCTCCCAATCCTGGGCAGCTAATTACTATCAGCATCATTCAATTGATCCATATTTTTCTATACCATTGAATGAAGCAAACGCAACAGAAATATTGGTTACTGGGGAGTGGTGGCACTTAAGCTTGAATTTGAAACCTCTGGTTTGTTCCCTGGAGTAGCTTAATGCAGTGGTCTGAAGGGTGAAGGCAAATGATAGATAAAAGGGGATTATGTGAGCCCAATCAGACTTTATCAGGTGTCAGATTCAAAAGGCATCTGGGAATCTGTAGACAGAAGACAGGGTCAGATATATGGAGCACAAAATTTCAAATAGGTTGGGAAATGGTACACTAAGAGTGGAGGCAGAAACATTCAGGGAAGAATCATAAGGTTTCAGTCTTATTAGTGTCAGTTTCTTGGTCTGACCAGGCAGGGTAGCCTCGAGGGGTAAGTCCAGGCAGGGCTACATGAGTTATAGAGGAGTGGATTAACTATAGTTAATCCTGGGAAATGGTCTTGATTCCTAGCTCCACTTCACCTGGAGTAGCCCTGATTAGTGATACTTCCCTTCTTTCCTTTTCTGGCAAAATAGAATAGTTTCTCTACTCTTAGCTCTCATCAACTGCTGTCCAATTTCTAGTCCCACTTAGGAGAGAAGCAGATTCAGTGTACCTGTTGCATAGTTTAACACTCCCTAAATAATCAAGCACATCAGGATAATTAATAAAATATGGGCTATGCCAATGATAAAATTATAATACTGTTCAGTGGTCAGAAGGTATGAAACAGATCTTCATATTACTGTAACAAACAGAGCTCCAGAACATAAGGTTGAGGAAAAAAGCAGAAAAATACTTGTATTTAAATTAAAAACCTTAAACTATGTAAATATCACAGGTATACATATAAGAAAATCAGTTTATGGAAGATGGCTGAGAAGGCCATGCATTAAGTACAATATGGGTGCCTATGAGGGAAGAGGAATGATATGTGGGATGGAGGATGAAGGGGAAAGTGATAAAAAATCAATAGATAGCTATGCACACACCAAGAATAATAAAGGACCATGGAATGAGGTGAAAAAACCAAATCACTTGGTCACAGGTGATATCCAAATCAACGAATGAATGAATGAATTACTGAATAAAATTAAAATCAATTAATGAAAGTCTGAAAAACCTGCTTTTTTTCCCTCTCTATTGGTTGACTTGAAGTGAAACCATTTTTGGTTGGCAAGTTCTCAAATTTATATGATATGATTAACAAAGTGAATTCCAAGAACAATTTGCATTTGGAATACCTGTAGAATTGTTTTGAGGGACTCCTCCCTAAAGTGTCCATGGGAAGGCATTGAGGACATTGACCTGATTTTGCATGTGTTGAAGCCAATTACACAGAGGAGACCTTTTATCATACTGCTCACACAGTTAGGGCCAAAAGCTAGTCACACCTTTCTTTCACTCCTCACTACCTGATTTGCTATCTGTCACAGAGACAGAAACACAGTCAAGAAATAAGAAAGTGTGTATCATGCATCTCTGGGGAAAGGCATCTCAAAGTTTTAAACCATTGGTAAATCAACATTGTTTTATTAACCTATGCTGATAACGAAAGACTACTTATCCATTTATCCTGCAAAGAAGGAAGAATTTTGGCTAGGCCAACTGATAATTTTAAATAATATGAATGCTGAAAGCCAGCAGAGAAAGGAACAAAGACTCTAAGAGGCTCTGAATTAAAAACTGGAGTAATTTGGTGCTAGTGTCCATGTTCTGTCTTTAAGTTCCTTTACCAATAAAGTGGATGTCATAACACCTTCGAGTGACCATATGGGAAGATTATGATGCTTTAGTTGTTAAGACCAAGCTTCCATTAGGAAAAGTGAATGCTTAGTAGGAAATTGTTTGCACTATTAGCTCTTCCTGGGGTTGGGAAACATGATTGTCCCTAATTTTTAAGCACACCATGTAAAAAAGCAACTGACAAATTACCTCTACAAGATAAGCAAACCTTACATAAAAAAGATTCACAAAATATTACATTTATAATATTTGGATTATTATGGTTTAAAAGCTTTTTGTTGACACTGAGGAAAAAACACATTTTTTTAATAATATCAGTCAGCTATTTGTATTATTAGAACTAGAAATAATGTTATTATCTTATACCTCTTTATAATTTAGACAATATTTTTACTTATATCCTATCATTTTAACAATAATTCTCTGAGGAAGAGAGGTCTGATATTATTCCAATTAGAACTGAGTAAACTGAGGTTCTAACTGGTTGCTTTAAACAAGCCATGTTGTTCAAAAATGTTTGAAGACCACTGAGTTAGTGAGATATTCCCCTTTCTTCCCAATCTAACTGGGCTTAAGTTTTTTTACATTGTGAAAGAATAAATTTGAAAGTAATAGTTCAGCTTTGCCCTAGTCTAAAATTCCATTCCTTCCCCTGTTGTCCTGAAATGTTAAAGAATTGGGTCCTAGTGTGTGTAGCATAAACCATAAATAGATTATGGATAAATATGAGATAGTATCTGATATTTTCCAATAGAAATTTTGGCTGCAAGTACTAGAAGAATAAGATTTTAAGACTTCTTTCTTATAACACCATATAAACACATAGTTCCAAAGAATAAGATGTGATGTGGCAATTTTGGAAGTTATATGAAGTATTAAGGTTACCAGGACATGTTAATGCACTAAGGCACCATTTAGTGCTTGATTTGTTTTCCATACGTGCACAATTTACAATGGGGTGCTGTATTTACAGTGTGTGACAAATTTCCCCAATGCCAAGGGATTGATTTCCCAGTAATGGGGAACTTTCTTTCCATCTTGCTTTGAAAACCCTCTGGCTGGGCCCAGACTGAGAGGATATTAGCCTGCCTATGCCACGGCTCTGAGCAAATCACTGTGGCCTTGTGAACTGAAGCAGCCTTATCAGATACCCCTCAGCATCTGGGTCTATCTGAAATTTTAAAGAATGTAGTGCATTTAATGATCAAATGGTCTCTACTGATATCATGGCAAATTTCTTCTTCTTTTTTTCCAGGCCAACTTTGGACTTTCCTCGTTCATTTGTCCATTTGTGTTCAAGAAAACATTGATGGCCTCTAGAACTTGGCCAGGCCCTCCGTGATTATTCCTCACTAGCTCTCTGTGGAAATTTTGACCATGGGTCTCAAAACTCAAAATGAAGCCCAGCAGTCATTTCTGTAAGAATCTATTTGCATTCTTCTTTAATTTTCTTGACAGTGTTTAAAAGCTGTATCTTTCATAGGTGAAATGGAATGACATTTATGTTGATATGAAAAGAGATAGTAGGAAAATAAATAGTTTAAACAAAATATACTGGAGCACAGAAAACACTCCATCGCTCATTTAAAACAAACAAAGAAACACCCTATGCACAGCCTTCAGGCTGAGATTATTAAGGAAAAAGAAAACCTAAAGAAAAATGGCAAGTCTAACTTCCAAGTATATGTGCTATGGTGTTCAGTGAATTGAAAAACATTGTTAGGTTTTGATAAAAAATGTTACTGTGTCAGCTGGGAGCTGGCATTCTGTTGAAGAAGCACCTCTGTTGAGATCCAATGCCTTACCACTGTGTCCCCAGAAAGGTCCCTTTTCTGTGCAAGCTGGCAGGAGGCTTGGTAATGTCACTCTCAACATTCTAGTCATGGTGGGAGGCCGTCAAAGTGAGATAGGTAGAAACAGATAGAAGCTCCGTGTGGAACACCAGACCTGGAACTTGTCGTAACTACTACAGTGTCTCCTCAGAAGTACACAGCATTGCTCTGGTGCTGCACTAAGACAACAGAATAGGTGGCTGGAAATAAGCACAGATCAGAAGAATTGATTCAGACCAAACATTTGAGGCTTACGTTCAATGGTCACAGTAAAAGAAGCTAGCGACAAGTTTTGTAGCAATGAGAAGAATGACTTCCTAATTCTGATGAGATAAAATGATCTTTCAAATTTGGGGAGGGTTGGTGAATATAA
Organism: Tolypeutes matacus; assembly: GCA_026826555.1. NCBI lineage: Eukaryota > Metazoa > Chordata > Mammalia > Cingulata > Chlamyphoridae > Tolypeutes > Tolypeutes matacus. The sequence goes on from JAKSZT010053887.1 coordinate 87,509,053, forward strand.
GAAATAATTAGATTGCCATTTCACCAGTGAATATGCATGTGACGGGAAAATTCGTTCTCTTCTTTTCCCTTCTCACATACAAAATAAAATGTTAATAGCTAAAACTCATTTACTCATTGCTATGTGCAGGCTTTATTCTAAGATTTCTTTATGTGTGATTTAATTTTGACAACAGCTCTGTAAGTTAGGTACTATTATTATTGCCATTTTATACACGATTAAACTGAAGCATGAAGAGTTTAAGAAATTTGCCCAAGCTTAAAAGCTGTTAAGTGAGGGAGCCGGGATTCAAACGCAGACATGCTAATTCCAATTCTCAAATCCTTTAAGTAGTATGCTAAAGAGAGTTGCAGGTTCACTTAGCACTGAATCCATATTCTAATCCACAAAGTGAAAAGTAATGAACTAAGAAAGATCGCAAGTTGGAAAATAAACATTTGTATTAAGTCTTCCTAGGAGCATTCGAGAGTCTTGAGAATGGGTAGAAATAAACTTGGACATACAATTCCAATAAAGATATTTTAAGTTATTAAAATAGAGGACCATGAAATCCACAGATCTACTGTGGCATTTTTTTTGTAACAAACAAAATTCAAAACTGAAATTTTTTAAAAGAGAAGGCTGGAGAGTGGGTTTCAACTTTGGCTGCACTTTGGAAACACACAGAAACATTAAAAAATTTGCTAATATCTGGGTTCAACCTTCAGGCATTCGTGCTTAATTGGTCCATTATATGGCCTGGGCAATGAGATTTGAAGAAAGCTCCTCAAGTGGTTTTAATGTGCACACATGCAATTAATTAGCATCCATTGTAAAAATTCAGAGCTTGACTGGAGGGTAGCTTCATGGTGAAGCATACATGATCTGGATAGAGTCAGACATCTAGGCTTGAATTCTGGCTGCACAGGTGTGAATTGTGTGATTTGCAAAAATTTACTTTTACTTCCTGTCATTCAGTTTTCCTCATCTGTACAATGAAGATAATTAATGTACCGAACTTGGACTTTGTAGATATACACACAAATCTCTTGGCACTGCATACACAACTCTTGGCAGGGTGATTGGCATATCATAACCACTCCACAAACTTTAGTATATTTTTAAAGACTGAAAGCATCTCATAGGTGAGTTTTTTCCATTTAGATTTCGAGAAAATTGAATAGAAAATCAATAAGGTAAAGTTATTCCTTATTGAATTAATAATCATAGGAATACTAAATTATAAAATATATATGTATATACACATATATGTGAATATATACATATAGGTATCTATATATATGTATGTATAAACATTTTATATATGTATGCATGAATGTATGTATATGTATATGAGAAGGCATTCACCCTCATTTGTTTGGCACTAGCTCACATTGTGAGGCAATGTAGGACCCATGGGGTCAATATATAATGTTATTCAATGTTACTCAATAAAACAAAACTGTTTTTAAATTCCAGAGCACAGTATGGAGTCATGCAAACAGTATCAAAAACATGTAAATGTAAAGAAAGAAGCTTTATGGAATCTTTTTTTTTTTTTTTTTTTTTTAAAGATTTTATTTATTTA
>JAKSZT010053887.1:87510719-87736356 GCA_026826555.1 Tolypeutes matacus
CCCCCCCTTGCTGCTTGTGCTCGCTGGGTCAGCTAACCACGCTGTGCGGGCGGGCTTGCCTTCACCAGGAGGCCCCGGGAACCGAATCCCATATGGTAAACGGGAGCCCTACTGATTGAGCCACAGCGGCTTCCCGCTTTATGGAATCTTGTTCCTATCTTTTATTATTACCCCCACCTCCCAAAGCACACAGCCATAATCCACAAGCTCCTAGTCTCTTGGATCTCTCTGCCTTGCCTCTCAGTCTTGCTTAGTGGAATGTTCATTGAAAAATCCATGACTATTGTTTTTACTGTCTTGGAACAGGCATTTCATTTAGTGGATGAATCTGTCATATTGAACTTTGTTCTATGAGGCACAGAACCATGAGTCATGCTGTCTTTCTGTAAGGTTTGGTACTAAGTCTTGACTTTGATCCAACATCTGCTTTTCTGATTTTGCTTGATTCCCTGTTTCCTGGTTCATTGCAATGACCATGTGAAGGTTACAGATTCTTGCTTGCCACAAACTACTGTCCCTAAGTAATGGTAGATGAGTGTGTGCTTCGGTACATGACATTACATAATAGTAGATGCTTATGAGTTACTGCAAATAATTTTGGCTATAAACCACCTTCACTGGACCAGTAACATCTAAGTATGTGTCAGTTTTTTCACTGTATATGAGTTAAACAAGTCTGGCTTGTTATGCTTCCCTTGTGGCCTATTTAAGTTAATTTCTTTTTTGTTAGGTAACATGGGAAAGACTGGTAGAGGCGATGTTTTAAGGCTGGCAATAGAGAAACCATTTTTTTTTTTCTTCTTAAGTCTATAGGACATTTATTTTTTAAAATTATGATAATGAATTTCTTCAAAGAAATGAAATTTTCATTTAGTTACTATGTGTCAGGCAGCAGTCTGTGTGCCCTACATGTATCGATGAATGTAATAATCGAAACAGACTTTTGAAGTTGGTGCTATTACTCTCCTTAATTTACAGATAAAGAAACTGAGCATACCCAACAAGAAACTTATGGAAACAGGATTTAAATGTGAGAAAAATGGTCTCTTTAACATTTCATCCTACTAACAACTGCAAAGATGTATAAATATTGTAATGTCCTTTCTAACAGCCTGGAAAAAAATCCCTTTTATTTTCCTTAGAATTTAAATGCCATGAAATGATATTATTGGGTTCATTATTCCTCTCTTTAACTTTGTTTAGAGGCACCTTGCCAGGTAACGTCCCTAAGCATGGAGCAGTCATAATTAAGGGTTTCTCTTTGTTTTTCAAAGCAGTCAACCTGAAGTCATGCTCCTTCTGATGCAACAATATATTTCTTTTGGTGCTCCACTTTCCTTATAATTCTTTTCCCTTGAGCAAGCCTTTCTAATTAGAGAATTGTTTCTAGCGTAAATCTCCAACTTTCTGCTTTTTATTGGCTATGCATAATCTGAAAAATTATTCTGGTTAAGAATTCTTAAAAAATTTCTTCTGGTTCCTTTTAAAAACTAAAGACCTGAGTTCTCATCCAAAATTTTGCAACATACTATTTAAATTGGTAATAGTAGTAAATAAAAATTTTTAATAAAGTTTTGAAAAGCTCCAGGTAATTTTTACATAAAAACATCCTAAATATAGTAACCCTTTCTCAACTCTGAGCTCTCTTTACTTGCAGGTGATTAAATACCACAACTCTTATCTCATATGTGGACATAAAAGAAGTCCCAATAATATTAATAGCCCCAAAATTCTAGGATTATTTCCAACTGCACATGTAGAAATTCTATGTAGTTCCCTCAGGTACTTCTGGGATCCCACAGGGTTGCCTTATGGAAACCCATACACATGTTTTTATCTGCAATACCAAATGGCATCCATCAATTTCTCTTCTTCCTGTTCTCCCTCACCCATGAAGCTGCTACAAGTGGGGAACCAATGTGGGTGTTGGCATGACCCTTCCTGAGAACATTACAAGACATCAATGTGGGCACTAAGGGTGCTGTCCAGGGATGCTGGCCATCTTTGGTGGGCTGGAGATGTGCAGTTCTGTGCAGACAGGGACAAATTACCCTCTCTCTAACTTGCATCACCCTGTGTCATTTCAGTCAGAAGCAACAATATTTCTGCCCAGAGTCCCTTGGAAATAGCATCTTCTCTTTTGGCCATAACCCATTTTTCATTAAGAAGTTGAAGCTAGTCCAAGTGATTGGGGAGGTAACAAATGACCTGCTATACCCTCTGTTCTCTTCCATCAGTTCTTTCTCTACAGGCTTCCCTTTATAAAACTAATTTTAAAGCTCCTTTCTCAGTCTTCTGCTAAAGCACTATTCCCTTGTCCCTGCCTAGAGGTATTTGGGGCCAGAGTGGCAGTTACATAACTTCTTCAGCAGAGGCATTTATTCAAGGATTTACTTCTGTTTACTTTTCCATGGCAGAGAACATTTCATTCCAGCAAATTGTGACTCATTTCTACTGCAGAATAAATAGAAAAAGAAGAATTTGGAAATAGAAAGGGGAAGTAAAACAGATGACAGAATAAGAGCAGAGGATCTTGCAATAAATCTTGGGAGCTATGGAGGTCAACCAGAGTGTTGAGAGTATTACGACATTCTGTGGCAAGAGAGACTGAGAACAAACCCTTTGGTCTAAAGTTGTTCTCAGAATCTCAGTGATTCTATAGCCCCATGGGTTGGAGAGAGCTGTTGAAATGTATCTATTCAGTAAGGTGGAGTAGATTAAATTAAGGTACTCAAAACTTTCTCTACATGAAACAACCAAATTATTTTTCATTTTGGGAACTATGGGGAGATTACAGAGGAAATCAGTAACCCTGAACCATATATCAAATAACCATTAACATTTGGATGGAATCTTGGGATCCAGAAAATGAAAGCATTTCTGTGCATGTATTTTGGAGCCAAGACAGAAAAAAAATCTTGCTGAAGGTTTTTGGTGAGAGAAATTCTAAAGATATCATCTAGTGAACAAAGGGATGGTACATAGAAATTAATTAATTTTAATGTCTCATTAGGATGTATTTGAGATGGGTAAAACATCTTTTATATTTTATTTATTGTTGTGATCATAAAATCACCTTCATATGTTACCTCAGTCCCCGAAAAACTTGTTTTCCTTAGAATATCTTATTCCTGTTGATGAATAAGTCAAGGTCTGCGTTTTCCTCTTTACAAGATATCTTCACAAGATAAATGGCTTGCTATAAGGTTTCATAGGATTTTAAAGAATTCATCCTCTTGAGTTAGGAAGAATTATATTTCTATGAGCATAACGGAAATTTGATTATCATCAAGGAAGTGGTTTAATCTCTTAGTAGGACCTACGATGTTTGAAAATTCTGGAATATTAGTTTTTTCTGTTTTGGTGTGTCAGGAGAACAGTGGATAAAGGAGGCACAGTGTCAGGATCATTAAAAACAGGATGACCAGGTCAATTAAAAACTTCCCCTCCTGCTTGCTTGTTTGAGGGAATCAGATAATATTCCAAGCAGATAGGATTCAATTGTAACCCTTACCATGCATTCCCAGTGACCAAGGGGTAGAAAAAATTTCAGTTAGGGTGGTGGCTCAAATGTTCTTCAGTATTACTATGCTAAAGGGAGAATCAGGCATGTTAATAGGAGCATAGCTCTTTTTCATATAAGCTTCAACTGCATCCAGAGAAAGAATTGGGAATTTGGCTTTGTAAGACAAAGAAAAGGCAAATCACGGAAAGTTTCCCAAGGGAAGGGCTTGACAAAGGAGATCAGGAGTTAGAAAGGGTTAGAAGACAAGGAAGAGGAAGGAAGGGAGGAAAGGAGAAAAATTCAAGAGGGAGAGAAAGAGATTTTCTAATGAACTCAAGTGCTAAAGTCTACAGCCAACCTTCCTGTGATATATGGGCAAAAACTAAGTTAATGTTAAAAATCCTGGTCTTTCCTACACTGTACTTTTCCATGAAGATCTACCAGATTCCCTCTATTGTGCAGTCTGATGTGAAAAAAACTGGTGGGTCAGGTTGCTGTTGAAAAAAGTGATGGTAACTGCTTATGGGGATTCCAGGGGAGATAAGACTGTGTGGCATTCCCCTTCCCTCTCCCAAAATTAAGTCATCCCTGATTTCCTACCCCAGCAGGCATGAGAGGAAGTGAGCTGGTATTCCTTAAATTCCCTGATAGCAAGGAGAGGAGTAGCTAAGATTGAAGAGACGTCCCCTAACATACCAACTACTGACGATGACCAAGACAACTGCTAAAGATGGTCAGGAGGGAACAATTAGAAGCACTTTAAAAATCAAGGTTCATTGATGCCTTACTCAAAGTGATGACTGAAATCCCAACAAAAATCACTGGTCTGAGAGAATATTTACCAGTCGTTGAAGGTTTGAAATTTGGAGGATGATGAAGTAATTATATATTTTATGAGGTCAGGGTGGACCTAAACCTCTTTGGAGATCTGAGGGCATTTTCCCAGAGTTCCATTTAGGTAATGGGCAGAGAAAGAGACTTAACTCATCATTATGAATAGGCAGAGGGAACACTACTAGTCTGAGGAAGCTCTTCACAATGAAACTAAATCTATGATTCTGCATATCCACTCACCACATTTTGTGTGGTATGAACCTATCCACAGCTATTTTAATGAAGGTGTGTAACTGCTGAAAGAGTGAGTGTGGTTATTTGGAGTCAAGCATTTTGAAGCAGTATTCCTGTCAGTACTAATTTGTGACAATCTCCCCCTTCTTTTTCCCCATTTAGTTATCTACCATGAAACTAAGAATCTCTTTAGGCATCCTTCTGCAATAGCAAAGAGAGAAATCCCGGTTTATGGGCAGAATACAAAATCTTGAAGCTCTAAGGGATCTCTTTAACAATCGCTAATCCAGCACTCTCAAAGAAAACACTAGCCCAGAAAAGTTGTTTCTTATACATTGTTATTCTTAAGGAAACAGGACTGAAATTCTGGTTTCTTACTCTAGTTGCAGGATAATTTATTCTACACCTTCTCTGTGGAGTTATGAAGAGGCAGAATGGAAAAAGTCTGAACAAAAATGCTTTTGGATCCTTTATGTTATTTAAATTATTTCTTCTTGTTCCATTAATTTTTACCATGGGGCATACATTTTCTAACTTCAGCTTTAAATTTACACTAAAAACTGAAAAACAACTTTCTTCTATAGAATAGAAGTAAATGAATGCAATAGTAGTGAGCTGTTGGTTTTCTAATTAACTGCCCAGGGCCTACACAGGCTCAGATTTCAGAGGGTTCTGTTGTAAAAATGTATTTTAGATGTCTAAATATTTTATAGATGCTTTATACCTAATAGAATTTCCAGAAATGCATATTATAGTTGTGTAGGCTGTTTGAAAAAAAAAGCGTTTCCTCTTGGAAGATTGGAAGCCATGGGTGGTCCCCTAACCACTCACATGCCGCTGGTATTATGTAATTCTATAGTACTACATATGCTATTCTTAGACCTCCTATTACACTGAAGTTCTCTATAATAATGACAGATGTACAATTCATCAAGATGTCATAAAAAGACGAAAGAAGATTTTAGAAAGTAAAAAGAATCTGGTGACCATGGAAAGAACATGTATACAGGAATAAGGAGGCATCAGGAGTATGTGATTAAATCCATCTGGAAACATTGACTTAGTCTTCTAACCTTTTATTTAACGTTTTGTTCCATAGATAGCTAGCTTTAAGTGGCATATAATTATGTGCATATGTATTTAAGTTAGATCCATAATTAAGCTGGCAAATGTTGAATTTTATTGAACGAGATCACTGTATCAGTGAGGGTCCTAGGGTGAAACAGAATTCCATCCAGGTGGTCTGACTGAAGACTTTAACAAAAGGAATGCTTTCAAATGAGATGGAAGCAACCAGGCATTAGCAAGATGGGGAAGCTGTTCCCCCACCCCACTCTCATCCCCAGACCTGAAGAGGAAAGGGGAGTGAAGAATGTTACTGAATCTTGGTGAGATGGAGAGGCATGGATAAAGAAGCCGTAGTCATGCAAGGATGCAGACATTGTCAGAAATCATGGACCTGGCATGGGGGAGGAGAACAAGGCTGGAGGCAGAAAACAGGAAAATTTACCCCTAAAACCCCAGCCTTTCTGCTCCCAACCTCTGATTCCCTGTCCATTCCTACCATTGGCCCCAGCCAACTGGAAACCTGACAGTCAATACAGTTCCAATGCCTTGGTCACACAGAAAGCAGTAAGAGGGTAGAGAATAGATAGAAAAGGATAAAGAGTGAATGGCCACCACAGTCTCAGATATTAAGAATGCCATAGGTCTTTCCACTGATCCAGGCCCAGAGAGCCTTGGGTGAAAGCATGTTTTTCTAATGCAGAAGGAGGGCAATGAAAGACTAAGGATGCCACTGCTGATACCTTCAAGACCATGAGAAAAATATGTTTTTAAGACAGTATGAAAATCATGACCGACTAATTGCTTCTTTGGTGTTCTCTTTATTACTTGGGAGCAAATGGGAGAGGTTGATGTGAAGGAAGTCTTGTTAATAACATGAAACTCAAAGACATGCTCATGGGGGGAAAGCAAGGTTTAGTAATAAGATCATCGGACTATTTGTCAAAATGTCCTGTTCTGGCACTAGCCGGTTTGTGTGACTTAGATACCTAATTCTCTGGAAATTGGTTACCATGCTGTGAAAGGAAGAGGCTCTGACTCTAATAGCCTCTGGTTTTAAAATGTTATGATTTTATTTTATTTTTTATGCGTCATCCTCAAAATGCTGGCTTCCTTTATTACCGGTAGGTGAAATTCTCAGAACATTAAAGTGATATCAGTTTAGTTTTGTTTTTATTGACACCAAACTTCATTGTCATGCTTGATTTTTTCCTTCAATTATGCTAGTGTTATCACCAATTCTGAATGTTTTCTTGTGATGTTTTACTCATGTTTGGCCTTTCTCTTCCATTCTGATTCGATCCAGGCCACTATCACTTCTAGCTGGAGCACTGCAGCAATTTGTTTTCAGTCTGAACAACCCATCTTGCTTACGTTGAACTGTTACAAAGGAAGAAAAATGGTTAGTGGACTTATCCTTGTGTAGGATTTATTGTTCACAAAGCAAACAGAGGTGAAGAAAAAGTCCCTATTTTTATGTAAATACAACAAAGTTTCTGAAGTGCCTACTGTTGTGAACAACCATGATGTCATATGCTGGGGTTGAAAAGATGAGAGACATTGAGCCTGTCCTTAAAGAGTCCTCGGCTTCGATTTGAGCTATTGAAAATAATGGGAGTATATATTTCTTTTATAAAAATGTTAATTTTGTTACAAGATCATTTTTTAAGTCAAAACCATGGCTCTCATAAAACATAAAATTAACACATTACAGGATTTCTTAACTTGTTCATTAATGAGGGCACCAGTAAAATATTAAAGACTGATTCAACAGAGAATGCAAAGGGCCGATATATGTACATAGGCAATCAGGAATGCTGAAATGAATTTCTTAATAGATGCAAAACTGGCTTCTTGGAAGGGGCAATCAGTTCATCTTCACTAGACAAAATACATTTGCATCTCTACGGATACGAATAATTTTCATTACTATCAATTTTCTATAGTTTAGAGTTGCAAAATAGCTCAAAGACTAAAAGGTGTAGTTCACTATAGAATCAGGTAACCCCCAGGATGTGCTGATACCATAGGAGGCCCAGTAATTTTTTTTTTTTTTTCCATTTCAAAGTCTTTCACAATTTGATATAATATCAGAAAACTGATTGATGATAAATTAATCATAGATTACACATTTGAAATAAATTCCTTTGTGAAACTATTTGAAATATTGGCTTTTTTATTTTTTTAGTTTTCAGAACTTAGAACTTATTTGGTTAAGTTTTGAGTGTAAGAATTTTCTTCCTTAAACCTCTGATTGCTCCAGCTCATTCTCAGGTTCTCTTCCCTAAACTTCCACTGAATGAATTTTAGTCAGTGACTGAAATTAGCCTTTAATTATTTTATGATCATTTCACATGTGTTAATTTTATCTCTTTAACTATGTGGGTGCTACACCCTGGCAGAACCAGAGCCATGTGTTTACATTCATATGTCAGCACAATAATTTAAAAATTGAATTGGAATGCCTTTTGGAGGAACAAAACCTTTCTTCACTTTTCCACAAATGTCACTGTACCCTATCATTAAACATCTGGGCATTTATACCTTTATATTCCCTTCCTGGAGCCTGAAGGCATTTGACCTTGGAACCTCCTTATAGACAGGAAATGATAAAAGCTACTTGCTATTAGGAGCCGTGTTTTATAGTACATGTATATCCTTTTTGCTGTCCTTGGCTTGGCTCTATGCATGTGGGTGTGTATACAGAGTGATTTATTCTTCTTATAAATCAATCAGAAATAAACCCTTTTTTGGATATGTCAAAAGCAATGGTAATATGAATTCACATTTGTATATACTAGAGCTTGCAAAGTATTTCTATATATATTTCCTCATCAATTCTTCACAATAATTATAATAATTTGATGAGGTAGGTATTATTGTCTCTATGTTACAGTTGGAGAAACTGATTCCCAAAGAAATTAAATGCCTTGCTAAAGCTTGTGAAGCTAATAAACAGCAGGTCTACTTGTTCTTCTTACATTACATCTTGTGAAGAAATTCTAGTAAATGAAAGCTTCAAGCACATGCATTTGTTTCTAATGGAAAGGAAAATTACATTTAAAAATGCTGCAGGCATTTTAATGGATCATTTTACTACAAAGTACTGAGAAAATCGAAGTAGGAAAATTTTTAGTTAGCTTTGCATATCACCTATTCTAACTGTAAAACCACTATTTTGTCTGTAAAATTAGCATCACCTCTATCTACATTCATCAGTCCTACTCTATTCTTTGATTGCTTTTCACCATCTTCTTCAATTGTTCTTTTTCTCACAAGGCTAAGAATATATGCAGCAATCTGCAAGTAACAGAGCAGCCTCATGCACAAACATAAATTTCATTTTTAAAAGGCCAAGAAATGATGAATAAGAGGATCAGCAAAATAAATTACATTTCCATTAGTTACACTCCCAGATTTTCATTAGCTTCACTGCCAGATTACTTTTAAGACTGTCCTATTTCTATAAGACACCAAATTAGATACAGAGTACTTATTTTTCACAACTGATTTAATCTAAATAAGGTAAATCATAATGGTATTGAAAGAGATGACTAAGATTTTGTGCACCCTTTCAAAAGATTAGAAGCAAATAAGCAAGTTGATTTGTATTTATTAGAGATTTAATGGATTAAGTAAACATAGTTTTGGTAAAACAAAGATATAAACTGAAATTTCTAATGGTATTTTTGGATTTAGAAACAAACTTCATTTGTTTGGCATTACAGGGAAAAGGTTTCAACAAAATAGAATTTTCTTAATAATTGAAATTTTCTATTTAGGGAGTCAAAACGTTACTGACAATATTACCCAAATACATCATAGTGTTTTATGACTTCTTAAATGGAGAGCACTGTACCCAACATTATGAAATGGGTCATAATTATGAAATTGATGATTGTGTTCTGCTATAAATACAGTTTTAAGAACTGTTAAAATGGGAAGGGTTTTATACACCCCATTTAGTTATTCTGCTTGAATATCTCTGTTTGTATTTAATAGCATTTTTTCTATATATGATGTATTTGATTTATTTTTTATCCTTTCTTCTCCTGTCTCTTCCTTCTTTCTAGAGGAGACTGTTTCAGTTTCCCAAATCACCTGGCTTCTTCTTTCTCTTCTGGGTTCCAATGACCTTCAACTTCTGGCTGCTCCCTCTGGCTTTCTCTCTGCGACCTTCTCTAGAAGGTCTTCAATAATGAGATTAAGATCCATCTTTAGTCAGTTAGGGCACACCCTACCTGAAGTAACCTCATTAAGAGGGCTTATTTACAATAGGTTTACATGACAGGAATGGATTAAGTTTAAGAACATGTTTTTCTGGGGGTACATACAGCTTCAAATCACCAGAAAGACTATTGGAGATCCTGTATATGGAACCCAAGATCCCCTGATATTCCTTCTTGAGGGGAAAAAAGTGAGATTAGCAGATTAGCATATAGTACCCATTTTCTTTAATTCCTAAGCAAGGGAAAATGATAGAACTAACATACAATAACCATTTTTCTACTATGCAAATTCTTTTGAACCTTCTCAGAGATGGCCCTCAATTTTCAATAAGAAAATTGTATATTTAATATTTCCAAATTATCTGTTAAAAGTTCTGTTGTTTAAAGTTAATGATTACTTGCTTGTTTTGATTCTATAAAATTAAGGGTAAACACATACCATGGTAAGCCTAACAAGTAAAACAAATAAACAAACAAATAAAAAACACAAAACCAAATAAAATGCTGTGATGATCTGTCTTTACATGGTTACCATTTCTGCACCTGGAGAAGAAATGAAATATGTTAGAACAATACCACTGCCTTGTCACCCATCACCAAATGTGTTTTGCCAGCTCTGGAGATTAAGGAGTTATCAAACTGATGGAAAAGCCCACTGTGGTGGTATGAAGCTGTATGTATCCCAGAAAAAGATGTTCTTAAATCTAATCCATTCCTGTGGGTATGAACCTATTTTAATTAGGTCCTCTAGATGAGGTTACTTCAGTTAAGGTGTGGTCCACCTCAGTCAGGCTGGGTCTCAATCCTTTACTTAAGTCCCTTATATGCAGAATAAAACTCAGACAGACAGAGAGAGAAAACCAGATGGAGCAGCCAGAAGCTGAATATCAACGGAACCTGGAAGAGAACAGAGAGACCAGAAAATTCCACTGTGTGCATTGACATGTGACAGAGAAGCCAATAACCAAGGATCACTGGCAGCCAGTCCCAGAATGGCAGTCTTCAGAAAGAAAGCATCATCTTGATGGTACCTTCATTTGGACTTTTTCCAGCCTCACAACCATGAGAGATTAAATTCCCATTATTTAAGCCAGCCCATTGCATGATATTTAATTGAGCAGCCAAGGAAATCAAAACACCCAACTTCAGCAGAGGACCAAAAGAATTTAATATCTGGAGGGTACCTGATACTGCATTTATTAGGGGTAAAGGGGACCAAACCACTTTGGTGATTCTTTCTGTGTCATAGCATCTGGAGTTTCTGTGTCCCTTGCTATTACAAGATTCAAAGCATTGCTTGGTCCAAGGAGAGGAAGTGCCTTAAATTTTCAAACCTCAGGCACTTAGTTTTGATTGTTACCTTTCCCACTGTGAGCATCGATCATCTTTCTTTCCCCATTTACTTATTCAGAATGTATAAATAGAGGAACATTTTAAACTTCCAAGCCTGGCAATCTGTTACTAATCCTAACACTCTTGCTTATTCTGTGACCTTCTCCAGATTTAGAAACCTCTTTGAGCCTTGTTTGCTTTATCTGTAAAAGCTTCATAATAATTTATTACTTAGATGTTTGCTGTAACCATTTAACCCAGTTGTTGACATCAAATAAATGTTTGCTTACATCTAAATTGATATGTCTAAACCGCAGCAAAATCCAAATGGTCAAGTCTATTATTATTATCTTTTTTTAAAATAAGGGAAATAGCTTAAAGGCATGCAAATATTCCCATTGGAGAGGATGGAAAGACCAGTTGAAAAAGTTTAATCTGCCATTCTGGGTGACTTTGTATCTGAGAATAATTAGGGTTTGGGACTACCTAGTGGCCCCTGCCCCATTTTCCATTCTCCAGCTCAACAGTAAATTCCAGCTCCAAACAAGTTGTGTCAAAATTCAAGTCAGATGGACAGCAATATTCATTGGGTCCAATCTGAGGGAAACACGACCCTAAATAACTCTTGACATATATTATCACATTTAATTTGGAAACTAAGCATTGGAGATTTAATCCTTTTTTAAAAAGGAAGAAACTGAGACTATAGAGAAATTTAGTGAACTAACCAAAATAGTAGGCAGTAGTGAGGAATCAAACCTAGCAAGTCCAGCTCCAAAGCCCATACTCTTCATGATTGGGTGGGGGATTGGGAGATGGGTTGGGTGGAGGAGTCTGATGGAGGGGATTTCCAAACTAATCAGAGTGCAGGACTACTCAGTATGTTTAAGAAGGTAATGCAAGTTTAGATGTTAGGGAATTCTTCTGTTTTTTCATTATCTCCTCATAAGAGGTGAATTAGATGGCTAAGTTAAGGGCTTAACGTAACCTTTGGGTAAGTGATCTGTTGTGTGATTAACAAAAAAATAGTAAAATTTGCATGTTTTGCAAAGTTTAGTAAGTTATGGTGCAGCTTTTTATTTTCTATTTGAGAAACATGAATTCAAAACAAATTTGAGACAGAAAAAAAGAGAAAGAAATCTATGCAAATAAATCTAGAAGAAAACAGAAGTAAATATAAAATGCCTACTGTGGTCGATTGAATTTGTTCCCTGACAAAAGACATGCTCTCAGTCTTAAACTGCATCCCTGTGGATGTAAACTCATTGTAAATAGGATCTTTTGAAGATGTTATATTTAGTTAAGTTGTGGAGGCCTTATAAAGAGAAGTCAGAGAAAGTCAGAGGAGCTGGAAGTTGCCAGAAACTGGAAGGGCAGACACAAGCGAGATCACTGTGTGGCTGGAGCAGGGATGCCAGTCGAGGAACCTTGAGGATTGCAGCAAGCCAGCACCACTAGACCACCACTGACTCTGAGGACAAAGCAGGACCTTCCTGATACCTTGAATTTGAACTTCTAGCCTTACAAACCTGAACCAAAAAATTCCTATTTTTAAGCCATTCCAGTGTGTGGTATTTGTCAGAGCAGCTTGACAAACTAAGACATCAGTATAATAGAAAGAGTTTTAAAATCCAGTTTAAAAAGTATATATAAATTTTACATGTACTTAGAAAAAAATCTTCACAAGGAAATATAAAGTGATAATTTAACTGAGCTCTCCCTTTCCATTCCATCCGGTTTTTCCCCAGAGTTACTGTTGCTACATTTTCCTGATGCCCTCTTGAAAAACTTTTTGTAAAATGTAACAATGTATCATAAGACCAGTAATTACACATTCTCTGTAATTTTATATGTATATTGTACTATGTACTCTAAGTCTAATAGCAGAATGATATTTCATTAACAATTAATAATGATACATCATATTTTTAACAGCTACAGAGTAGTTTGTATACATACAACTCAATTTATTTAAATAGTAACCTATACATGGGCATTTAGTTGTTTCCAGATTGTTGTAGTTAATAAAAAAAATGACCAAATCTCTGGCAGTGGAATTATTAGACCAAAAATTATAGCAACAATTAACAATTTACTTTTCTATGCAGAGTTGATAATACCATCTATTAGATTAAGATTTTTGAAGCTGAAAAACAGATAAAAATCTCAAAGGAGATTGATTGAAGTATAAAATATTTTTCCCACATCAACTTAAGTATAAACCAAATTAAAATATAAACAATGATTCAGTAAAATATTTGACTAAAGTGAAAAATCAATACCCACCATGTATAAAGAATTCATGTGCTCATACTGCCCGATTAACCCTGCCTGGAAGGGGATAGGGCTTTGTCAGGATGAGCAGGGAGTCTGAAAACTAGCTCAGACAAATGGACTTTGTGAAGTCACAGGAGCAGGCAAGGGGTGTGTTTCTTACATGAAGACGTAGGTAACACTAAAATCAAAGAAGCATAGAATAGGGTCAAATTTATGATAGAGCAGAAGGTCAATAAACTGAAAAAAGTAGTCCCAGAAGGTCACATACATGGGAGAAAAGCCAGAGAAGGATAGCTGTGGAGAGCAAAGCCATTGTGGTAGCTATATACACTTGATCTGCTTTAGCATGATTCTCAAGAAGACTGCTCAGGTTTAAAGGAATAAGAAGGAGCAAATACACAAATAAATAAACAGCCAACAAAACCAAAATGAAAGACTACCAGTATATTCCCAATAGATAAAGGACACAAAGAAACAAATCCCCAAAGAGAACATTTGTATTACCATTTGCAAGGTGGTTCAGCCCCTTCAGATATTTAATAAAACACATTGAAACCATGAAATGCTAGTTTTCTGTTTGTTTTGTTTTGCCTACTGTGTCATCTTCTCTAATATTTGCCTATTGTCATAATAATGTTATATAACAAATGACCCAAAACTTAGTGGTTTAAGAAAACAACCATTTAGTATTTCTCCAAATACACTGGATAAATGGAAAATTTTGCTTTTCAGTCATGGCTTATCTGGATAGTACTCCTGGTCTTGGTTGGGATTCATTCACAAACCTGGCAGTTTTCATGATATTTGTTCATGTAGGAGTTCCTTGGCTAGCACCTTCTTTAGGATAGCCTGGGAAGGCTTTTACAGTGATCAGAAGAGTTCAAGAGAGGAAGCAAAAATGCACATATCGTTTTTTTTGCTTACATCAAATTTGTTGCTATCATATTGGCCAAAGCAAGTAACATGGTTAACTTAGAGTGTGGGGTGGGGGATGTGGGCCCTATCAAAGCATGTGTCTACATGGAGGCCTAAAACATCTGAACCATCAGTGCAATCATCTACCACACTTTCCACATCTTCCACACCTTCTCCCTTGCTTCTGGGCCTTTCTCCATGCCTATAACATTCTTCTCTATGTTTTCATGCCCAGACTAATATCTATTCAGTCTCAGACAGCTGTGTGTATGTCATTTCTTAGCAAAGTCTTCCCTGGCCCCTCCTAGATTGGGTTAACTGACATTGCTCTGGACTTGTACAAGACCCTAAACATCCCTTTTCATATCACTTAATGGATTGGAAACTCTATGAGGGTAGGACCCATAGATGAGTATTGGAATTGACAAAGTAATTTCACAGGTATTCTCAGAAGGCCTTCAACTTAATACTACAGTATTTCATCAAGTATATCTAAATTAAATTTTAATTTAAAAAATTAAAGTATTTTTAAGTGATTTCTTTATATACTTAAAATTATATAAAATTAAAATGGTCAAAATATAAAAGTGAAGAGTTCAATATAAAATAGGTATTCAAAGCTCATCTTGTGGATAATTATGATTGTCCTAAGACAGAAAAATCAGTCATGTTCTGTGTGGAGATTATTTTTTCTAAAGGTTAAAGTAAACCTTTAACTTGAATTTGCATGAATTTATTAGACAAGTGAAAATGTGCATGGAGAATCCTCTTGATTTGTTTCTGATTTTTGCAGCATCAAGGGTTAGAGAAGAACAGCTGTTCCTTGTTATGGTTTCCAGGTAAAATGACACACTGGTAATAATGGCCACTTACATGATTAATGTGATGGCCTCCCAGGTGATTTGTTTGAAAACATAGCTAGATTCTTTTATCAGCATCCAGGAACTCAGTCTCCCTAAGCACAAACCTCAAAGTAGCCAACCTGGGGAACAAAAGACAAGGGAAGAACTGGATTCTCTTTTATCCCACACCATCATAGAGCACATGGTGAAAAGGAACTCTTTTTGGCCTTGAAGGAAACAATAAAACCTATCACATAGACCTTAAGTAGAAGAAAATTGAAGGATTTAGGTTAACTGTAATAGCACACTGCCTGAGAGAGGGGTCAATAAACAAAACACATTGAAAGGAGTTTGTGCTATTTTTCTTCTGGAGGCTTTTAGAAACTGTATAGTTTTTTTAAAAAACACGTATGGAAGTTTTTAATCTTAGACCAGAAAAATTATATTTTTCAGACCAATGTCTGCCATTTTTAAATAATTTGGTTTACCAGTTTTTCTTTCCAAATCTTCAAGATTAAAAAGACATTAAAAATCAGACTCAAAAGTGATAAATAACTGATTAAAACCACTTTAATTGGTTAACATATCTTGTATCTTTAAAAATTTATTGTATGCTTCCACATACATAACTCATTTATGATGCCTATAGGAAGGAAGGATAAATTACCTAATTCAAAATATTCCTATAATTTATAATTTATTCTATGTTTATTATGTTAGGCTAGTTTTCATGTATCTGACCTATTATATGCAAATAAGAGTCCTAGCAAAAATACTGTACCATTTAATAATTTTTATATTTAAAATATATGTATATGATTAATAGATTAGGGTTTTGACAATTTTCCTTGCCTTCTTTTACATTTTTAAGTTCACTGGTCATACTTTTCTTATATTTGGATGAGAGAAGAATTTTGTTAGAGAAATCTTTCCATGAAGACCCTCCAGGAAGTTATAATGGGATTTGTAGGAAATGTGTTATCATGATTCAGTCATGAAACTAACAAGACAATTTTGATTGAAATATTCAGTTTCTTTCAGTCCCAATTTCTTAACCTATGAAATAGGTTTTGATTGAAATATTCAATTTCTTTCAGTCCCAATTTCTTAACCTATGAAATAAAATATAGTGTTTCATCTCTCAAAATGATGTTATATTACTGTGGTGTTGCCTAGATCAGTCCTGGCTTTTTTATATTTAATTCTGGTCCCACATTTCACATCATCTGCCCAACATGTAATAATTCTTTTATCTGTACATCAACACCAGCATTCTAACAATCGTTTTAAACACTGCAGCTTTACCCTCTAGAGACAGAGTGGGTTGGACAGACAAATGTTTGCCCCTCACATCCAAACTGGACCACCTCATAATCCTATTCAGGGAAGGACTAGATGAAAAAAAAGTCCCTTTGTAAGGCTGGATCTGTAATATCTAAACTTGGAGCTGTGAGAATATCTGTCCCAACATTAAATTGGGGAGCAGAACAAATTAGTAAGCAAAGAGAAAGGAAGGAGAAGGAAGATGAGAAAGAGGATACAGTTGATATATAGAGATTGGCAAATACCATCAAATGGGGCAGGTTAAACAATGGGAATTTATTCACTCATGGTTTGAGGCTGGGAAAAAGTCCAAACCAAGATGCCCTCGAGATGATGCTTTCTTCTTGAAAACTGTGGCATTCTGAGGCTGGCTTTTAGTGATCCTTTGTCCTTAGCTTGTCACATGGCAATGCATATCGTGGCCTTTCCTGTTCTCTCCATTTTCTTCTGGGTTTTGTTGATGTTCACCTTCTGGTTACTCCCCCTGGATTTCTGTCTCTGTGTCTGAGTTTCATTCTGCTTATAAGGGACTCCAGTAATAGGATTACAACCCATTGTGATCGAGGAGGGCCATACCTCACCTGAAGTAACCTCATCAAAATTTCCCATATCCAATGGGTTCATACCCACAGGAGTGGATTAAATTTAAGAACATGTTTTTCTGGGGTATATACAGCATCAAACCACCAGATGGATAACTGGTTCATCACGGCTTCTGGTCCTCCCTTCTTGAATCATAGTTCAAGATTCTGGTCCTTTCTTCTTGAATCGTAATTCAAAAAGGATGAATTCTGCACCTTGGGGTCAATGGGATTCCTCTCTCTTACCTAACATTTTGTTTAAAAATCGGGTTGGTTTCTGGTGATTATAGCAAAGGGAGTCCTAAGAAACATAGTCAAATACTGAAGGACTAAAACACTAGGAGAGAGGAGTGACTAGAATGGAGAGGGTGTTCAAATCAAGGCCTCATGCAGATTATAGAGCAAATATTTATCCATTAGAATAGAAGACTATGTGGAGGGGGTAAGGGATAAGAGATCGTTTTCTTTAAGCGTTTGAAACACTATCATATAAAAAACAAGATTATATTTTTTCTTTCTGCCCCAGGTGGTAACTTTGGAGATAAGGGTTAGAGCCATAGTGAGGCAGATTTTAACTCATAAGAATCTTGCAAGCTGTGAGTTCCCCAGCACACAATGGTCTGTGAGTTCCCCAGCACACACTGGAATTACTCAGTTCAAAGATGGATGTACTCTTGGCAGAGATATTATGGACATTAAAAATAAGAAAGATGATTTAACCATTCCAATTTAAGTCTAATTTCAACTGTTATTAGGTGAATTAATATCTCGAGAGGACAATGATTTATTCCAGTACAGAACTAAAATAGCGTTACAGATTTCATCAAATTAATTAACACATATATTGTCTTCAAATGGTCTGTTTTGTATATGTAGCCCTTGTCTTCCCAAACATATAGTGAATTTCAGATTTCAGGAATCCTGCTTATATATCTTGACAGAGATGCACTAAATAAATATTTCTTGAATTGAAATTGTTGCAGAAATCTTTGACAGAGCTTTGGAAAAATAACTCACAATTAAAAAAAAAAAATTCTACAAGTGATGCTGGCACTATCACTATTTCACCCTCCTTTACACTTCCTTATGGAATAAAATTTTTATTAATAAAATCACTCTCCTTCAGCTAACTTGTTTGTTCCATATAGTTGGCATACTTGTGTCTTGGTCTATTGAACAATATTTACAACAGTCAATTAGCCCTAAGAGTAACATTTTTAACTGTATGTTTTTTCTCTTGGGCCTTTCAGAGTACAGATAAGAGTCATTCAAATTCAATTCCATTTTAATTAACTATTTCTAATTGTAAAAAGCCCTGCTTTGCATTAACGATGAGTCTCAGATATGTTGCGCATACTCCAAATAGAGGTAAAAATAATAGTTTCAAACATTTGTGAACAGTGTCCATGCATAAAGACGTGCCTTGATTTAACATGACTTGTTTGGACTGCTATGGTAAAAAATCAATTGATGGTTTTCCTTAAGTAATGATATAGAATCTCTCATATATTTTCAAGTACATTCAATGCTTGCTGGATTTAATTTTGTATCATTTTCCTTGACTTTTAAAAGTGATTTTAAAATTTATTTTTAGTTATACAAACAATTCATTGGATATTATATTAAAACATGAAGATAAAATAAAAATCTGCCTTACCTAGCTAAAAATCTCAGACTCTTCTATAAAGAAAGCCATCTTAACAATATTAGTTTCTATAAACCATAGAAAATATTTTGTGTCTATTTACATAAATGTCTATATTTTTTGAAAAAACTTTCTCTTTTTACCCCTAATAATACTATATTTTGTCACAATTGTCCATAACTCAATATATTAGCATATTATTTTTCACCACAGTATAGTGGTGAAATGCACCATAAGTCATTTAGTTATCCCTATTAATAGAAATTTAAATTATTTACATTTTTTCTATTTGTACTTAACCCTTTGTACATATATACACATAACCATCTAGGATAGAAAGTTCATGAATTTCTGGGTCCACTCTTTTTAGCTATTAATAGAGATGGCCAAATTGTTCTCTAGTGTTGCTATATTAATTAAACTCCTGCCATCATCCTCATAAACATTTAATGTGACCTAACTTTTTTATTTTTTCTTCCAATGTTAAAAAAAAGAATAACTCATCATTGTTTGATTTATATTCTCTCTTCTGTGAATTTCCTGTCCATAATTTGTCAACCCCTTTTTTTTGGATTGAGTATGTACTCTGAAAATTACTTATTCACTCTTTTAACACCTGATATGGTTTTTCATCTTTCTTACATCTTTTACCTTTATTTAAGATATATTTTGTCATGCAGAAGTTTTAAATTTAGGTATAAAACTACAAGTCTTTTCTTTGTAACTTTGTTATTAATGTCTTCTTTTTGAAAGCTTTCCTGACACTGAGGACAAAACAAATTAAACTGTATTTTATTTTAATACTTCTTTATTTCTTTTCAAATTTTTCTCTTTACGTGTTTAATCCATGGAGAGTGAACTTTTGTGAAAGATGTGATGATCTAACTTAGTTTTCTCATATGGATAGCTAGGCTACCAAACATATGTTAATGAAAAGTCTTTATGTTTTTCACTGATTCAAAAGTCATTTTTATCATCTATTAAATTTACACAAATATACAGATGTATTTCTGAACCTTTTATTCTGCTACATTGATATATTTGCCTTCACCAGAACAAAGTATTTATTTATTTTATTCTATAGTTGTTTTAAATTTTAGTATATCAAAGGGTCCTTATTTTTCCCTTTAAAATTTTGTGGTTCAGCTTATGCATTTTTTTTCCCTCTTAAATCAGAGTTCGAATCAATTTGTTAAGTTTTGTTGAGAAACAGCCTTGGGATTCTCACTGAGTTTCCATGGAGAAGAACTGATGTCTTTAAAATATTGAATATGATCCCAGGACAAGTTCTATATTTCCATTTACTTTATTCCTTTCTAATGCCCTTTAATTGAGTTTTATATTTTCTTGACTCTTTCTTCTTAGATGTATACCTATGAATTTTTGAAAATAGATTTCCTTGCTATTTTATATACATTACATTTTTACTATACATGTTCTAATTGTTTGATGCCATTATTGTATGGTTAAATAAACAGATTTTACATTTATCTTTAAACTAGTTTCTTGGTGAAATCTTGCATTAATTACATTTGGGTTAACATGAATCACCTGGATTTACTCAATAGGCTGTCATATTGGAACAGATTATTTCCTTCTAATATTTAAACTTGCTTGATTTCTTTTTCATTTTGTTTTAGGTCTTACTGCATTGACATATGACATGATAGCATGCACATCACTCTGAAGCTTCTGAATTTAGAATGGGGTCTTGGCCCCCTTTGCCTTGGCTTTGGGTCATAATAGCAATTCTGGAAATCAGCATAGCACATATATGTCTCCATCCCTTTAAAAATTTACAAAATACCAGGAATATCTGTTTCTAAAGGGTTGGTAGAACTTGCCAATAATAGCTTGCATTTTTGTAAATTTTTTGAGAATTTATCTGTAGCGCTTTTGTTTTCTTTATTTAGTACTTTGTTTATTCTTCATGAGCCAAATTTTGTATTTTCCTAAAAAAATGATTTTAACTAGAATTTCAACCTTGTAAAGTTATATATATATATATATATATATATTTAAACTGATCTTTGTATCTAATTAGGTCTCAATTTTCATTCCTAATTGTTTATTTGGGTCATTTCTCTCTCTCTCTTTCCTCTTAATCAGATTTGCCAAGTATATATGTAGCATATGCTGGAACTGGTTCTTATTCCATCAAGCCACTACCAAATTCTTATTATTATTCATTTTCCTCTCTGTCACAATCTCTCCTTGATTCATTCACCTTTCACCCCCTCTCCTTTTTTCCTCTTCCTTATTTTTTCCTTCTTTCTATATGGGAATATGGGACTTAATTGGGTCCAACAACTTCCAAATGATCTTCTTCTCACTTAAAAAAATATATTTATAGCAAGTCTTTAGGGTTAAATATATAGTAGCCTATAATTAATTTTAAAAATTTCTTTGTACTTTCTAGAACTTTTCCTTCATAATTAATGGATTATGAGTTTTTGGTTTTTTTTTGCTTTGTTCCAAGTTAATCAAAATAAGTAGAATACTTAGTTTAATTATCCTCCAAATAGAAATATAAATTATGATTTTTACCATTATTTTTTTGGCTTGTCTCTTCTTGCTGATTATTTTCATTTGTTTCAAAGTGATGCTTTCTTATCTTATATTTCAAGGGCTCTATTTAATATTACTAAAATTTTCTGTTGGAATTTAACCCTCAAAAGAGTTTATCTAGGACTTAGTAGGACTGAATTTGTTAGCACCACCACCAGTAATATTTTTGCTCCTATTATCCTCAGATGTTTTGTTTTGTTTCAAATATTAAATTATTAACTTAGAAAAAATAATAAATTTTAGGGAGAAGCCATTGGCAAACTCCCACCTTTAAAACATGAGTTAAATCTTCTTCTGAAAAGCTCAAATTAACTAGCAAATAGAGAAATTTGGATATTTTAAGTGAGAAGTATTAAAAATACGCTGCCCATTTCTCAATCTCTACTTTTAAAATTTGTGCGATAAAAAATAAAAAGATAATTCATAAATTTTCATACTGATGTGGATTTTTGAGTCACAAGGTTTAATGTTGCTTAATGTTTCCATAATGGAATATAATACAGAACTTCTAAAATCGTTGACATGCACATTTTAGTAAGGGAAAGTTTTAACACAATTTTTTTCTTTCTGATAACTAAGATCTTTTGATACGATAATTAAATTATCAAAATAGACTTTACACTGTCAAATATATGTAGAGTTTGAGACAACATAACAGTTTTATTTCAAGATTTAGGAGTCTCAAAAAAGACCATTCTCACATAAAATAACGCTTCCTGTGAGGATCTTCTTTTATTTTGTGGTAAGATAATTTTGTGAAAGTGTTTTGGGAATTTTAACACTACATTTGCTTTATATATATAGGCATACTTACTGTCAACATCATTTTAAAATTCCTTCTCATCTCTTTCCACAATACATTTCTACCATGTATTTTTAAATAAATGTTAAAATAACCTAAAGGACGTTCAAGAAATAAAGCCAATGGGCTAGCCAACAGCACTTTTTCTGGAATCACAGTAAATTTCTCTGCTTTTCTATTGATCAAATTTAGCTAGCTCTGTATGTTTTTTACGTTAAGGATGGTAGTTATTTCCTCATATGGTTCTCTTAGACTGTGCTGGTATTTTCATTATGAGAACCTGGATCTTCACATTGGTTCCCAGAGCTTTTCCACTCTGGCCTCTTTGGGAAGGCCTTATATTTTCTTGCTAACCCACCTTGCCCCAACAACAAAAATGAAAATATTGTCTAAATGGTATTATCCATGTTATTGTAAAAAGCATTAGAGATAACTTCACCTTGTTTGGTACAAAAGGAGTAAAAAGAAAAGATGTTGAATGAACTTAAATGAATGGGAGAGAAAGCAAATACATATTAATGAGGGTGAACAGGGAGATGGGAAGGTTCAGAGAAATCTAAACATTTCCTGAAAAAGAAAGGAATGAGAAAATAAGCATCCTAGTCCTTCCTGATGTTTAGAAACCTAGTCTGTAATTCTCAGAATTTTAGTTTAGTCACCATCAAAATTACACCCTCACCTGAGAAAGGCTGAGACCAATGTCAGACATGCTTTGGGGAGGTAAACAATAAACACTGAGTGAGAGGTGAAAGTAGATGGAGAGCTGTTCAAAATTGTGCCAAATGATTAGGTACTTGCTGTACTGACAAAATAATAACATTTATAAAGTCTAGCACAGGTTATACAATAGTAAAACACTTCAGAACCATGCTGGCCACATTGTAATGGCAAAAATGGAGGGTATATTCTAATTGAATCAAGCACCCAAATGAATTATTTACCCATCTTGTTCCTGCATCTTCATAACTCTTTTAAAGACCAAACAATGTTGCCTTAGCAACTGAAGAAAATATATATTGGACACATCTGTTGTTTATCCTGCATCATTTGAAAATACAATTTGGTTTTGTTGGCATGCAAAGTGATCCTTAGTTTAATGAATATACAAGGTTTTCACAGATATGCTATAAAAAAGATATATTTAAATTAGTTTTCAAGATGGTAGATTGTTAGGTGTAGAAAATAAATATCCACTGTTAATGGACTATATTAGCATAATATCTGCCTGATTAAAATTAAGATGTTTATATAATGAAATCTGACCCACAAAGGTAGCAAAATCACATTAACCACATTCAGCCAACAATTTCAATAAAACATTTAAAGGAATGCATTAAGATATACACTTAGATGCTTTAATTATTTAACAAGCTTCTTGTCATGTACTTCTATGATCTAACTAATATATTATAATATTTCTGTTCCTCTTTAGAATGTCATTAGTAGACCTAATGACATAAAGCCACATTAAAATTAAAGATGCACCTCATTTTAAGCGAATCTGCTTATAAGAAAGCATGGTATTTTATTCTCCACTTTACAGAGAGTAAAGAGAGACCCAGAGAGGGGATATAAGTTTCCCAATTTTGCACAGTTATCAAATGGCAGGGCTTGAGCTTTAACTCTGGGCACTGTGCCCCCAGATCTCTCTTTCTTTGTAGAATGTTGTGCTCTTTTCTTATATCTATCCTCTGTCCATTACAACAAGCTTTGTGTTTTTAAATCAGTTTATCTGGTTCATTTACATTAGATGTAATTGCAGATAATTTCATTTTATGTGTATTACATTATTGTTTGTTTTCTACTTGTTTCACTTGTTTGATGTTTTCTTTTCTGACCTTTCTTACTTCTCTTTGTTCCACTGACTTTTTATTCATTCTAAATTTTTACCTTATTAACTTTGAAAGTTACACACACTTTTACTCTTCTTCTAATTATTACCTTAGAAATTGCAACATTTACCCTTTACTGAACAAAATTTAATATTTCTGGGGACTTTGCTTATTTCCAGACAATGGATCTATTTCATTTATTTGTTACTTTTCCTGGTTCCTGAGCACTGTCTAATCTCTTCATATGCCTGATTATTTTTCATTACATGCCAGACACTTATACTTGAAAAATTGCTTACAGAAATAATTCAAGGCCTAAGATGATGCTATCCTCCTGATAAAAGAGCTTGTCTTTTCTTCTGCCTGGCTCCTAGAATTATTAGACCACCCAGGGGTAACTTTAATCCAATTTTAATCAGTGAGGTTATTCAAAGTTGGGGATAATCCCTGTGAAACTTCATATATTCTTGTTTGTAATGTTTCCATTCCTTACCCATACTAGAGAACTTAGAAACAAACCTCTTGGCTGCCCTGGAGTCACACTGGTGTCCCTAGCTCCACCAAAGGGAAGGTATCCGCAAAATGCCTGACTCATATCTCTGAATTTCCATTGTCTCCCAACTCTTGGCCCAATAACTCCTACTGGAACCAAGTAGTTAGCTCTCCTTTTCCTCTAAGCATATGCATGTATTTTTTAAAAAAATGTTTTTTCTAGTTTTCCTCACTGGGAAGATTTGTCTGAATCATCTAGTCCATGAATCCAGGAAGCCTCTTTTTGCAATTAATATATGATTACACATTTTAAAAATAATATTACTTTCATTTTTTCAGAAGCACATATAGTAAGTCAGTAGGTATTCCCATATAGTTATAATTCAGATGCCTTTACTTTGAAATTGTATGTTGCTGATAACCTTTTAAAAAGTACTGAATAATTGGCCTGCTTAAAACAGTACTATTTAAAATGAAGTCTGGGTCTGAAATATATGTGAACATTTAAAAATATGATTCCATGAGTAAGTTGGTTGGAGGAAAGAGTTTAAAGAGGTTCTAAATATATATAGAATACAAATCTTATCAGAACCAAGTAGTAATGTGGAGCTTGAAATGAAAAGAATGGGCAGAATAGGCACTGAAAAGATGTTTGGATTTCATTCTAATGCAATGCTAAACATTGATGGATTTTAAGCAGGGGAGTGTGAAGATTCAACATACACTTAAAAAAAAAACATAAAAAGATACTCTGGCTGCTCTGTGGAGGATTCATGACACCAGAATGGAGAGGATAACAGTGGAGACCGGTTTGTGAGAATTACAAAAATCTTGGTAAGAGGTAAGAATAGCTTAGACTAGGTTAGTAGCAGTCACTGTGGATAGAGTTGGATGCATTTGAAGTATTTTTTTTGAGGTCATTTTATTTTTTCATGCCTTTCTTTGAAATAGTTTCCTCTCTGTTCTAGGATGGCAAAATCCTTCTCACTCTTCAAGACCTTGTGAACGATATTAGTTACTCCTCATTCCAAATGTTCACAGCATTTAATTTATACTTGTGTCCTGGCACTGTCTAGGTAATTTTATTACTTATGACACTGTCTATGCATATATGTTCTTGCACTATGGAGGAGCTGCCAAAGGACACTGTTCCTAGGTTCATAATTGCATATCCATGGTACTTGGCACAATGCCCGGCATGAAATGGGTTCTCAGTAAATGTCTACTAGATGAGAACTTGTTTATATATTTGTGAATATTTTCCTGTTTTGACTGCTGTTCCCTTGAGCCTGAGTCAATGTGGTTGAACTGTTCATGGATTAATGGTGTATTTTAAATAAGCAATGCATTGCAAATTTGCATTTAGAAACGTGCTTTTCTTATGTTACATTTTTAGAGGAACATGAGTAAGTGAGTTAGATATATTAAGTCAAAAGTGAGCATTGAAAGTCTGGTGGTGATGAAGCTAGACAAATACAGTTTGGTTTTTAGATTGCAAGTCCCATTTAGAGCCAGACTGCTTTTGTGGTTGAACTGAATGGAAGGAATTGTAAACAACCATAGGAAAACATATATTTTTCTCCAAAATCAAGATAAAGGTTTCATGCCCAGTGCATATTTTCATGTTAGACTAACTAGTATGGCTGTGGGTTTTAGCAGCAAGCTTAATTTAAGATCTCTTTTAGCTCAGATTTTATTTTATATTTTTACAGGATTGTACAAAAAATTTATTTATGAATCCCCAAAAAGATTTACAAATAAATAAACAAACTGATCTGTTCCTCTGGGTGTGATACCCTTTGAATGCATTAGATTCAGCTGACATGTCTTGATTAATTTACCTGTTAAGATTAGGGCTTTGACTTGACCACATCAGTAGGGAGTGACTCAGGGTTAAGCTCCCACCCCCTTAGTGGGCTGATATAAATGGACACTCACTCAAGAAGACCACACAGAAGAAGACACAAGAAGAAAAAGAACTTTGTCAGTTTTGATCTTGAAGCCCTGATTGACAAGTCCTATACCAGCCTACTGCTAAGATTGAAAGAAGCTGGACTGATGGAGTCTTAAGAGGAAGAAGGAAAGACCAGGCAAAAATCGCCCACCATCTTGTTTCAACACGTGGCAACTGACTTTGGTGAGAAAACAGCTTTGAGTTAGACTCTTTAGGGCCTTCTAAATGTAAGCTTTTATTCCAATGAAATACCCTTTATAAAAGCCAACAGATTTCTGGTATTTTACCTTAGCACACCTTTGGCTGACTAATACAGTGTGTGCACTTTTTTTTTTTTTTTCATTTTTGTTTTTATTTACTTCCTGTTTCCTCTTTTCCTCAACTAAATCTTACTATCTGAAATTTTGAAAACTGAATACTGAAATATGCTATGATTTTTTTTTTCTTATGAAAGATTGTAACTTGTGGTTTTTATCAACACTGACCCAAATGCTATCCAATCAGAATTGTTATAGGTATAAATGTATTTGAACTATAAATACACTCCTTATTCCTGAAACCCACTTGTTCTGTAAGCTGAACTGCCTTGCATAATGCTTTAGCAAAAATATCATAGTAAGGGAATCTTCATTTGTTGATCTAAATTGTCTATGAGTGCTCCTGCCTATTTATATATTTATTACTTATTTAATCTTTTCTGGAGGTCCTTTCAAGATTCCCAGTCACATTTGCCCAGTGGAACTGACCAAATGCATTCTTCAAGAAATGCACCCTATGGTCATCTGTGCCCAAGATTACCTTTCTTGGCCTCTGAAGTGACTCTCAATGGATGGGTATAGAGCATTTGCTCTTACTGAATCTATTTCTGTTTTTTTTCCATTTCATGCTCATCTAGATTAGTTTTGGCTTAAGGACTGTCAACCCCACTCCACTAGTGGTTGATATTTGTATTTGTCCTTATTCTGTGTTGTATGGATACAGAATTTCAAGAACCCCCAGTGACGGATAACAACTTCCTTTTTATTGGATCATGGGTATGATTCTAGGCTTATCTTACTTGTGTGTTTGAGAAAGCCTTCAGTTGAGGACTTTTCAATTTTTCATGCCTTTTTGCTAACCTTTGTTATGCTCATGAAGCATTTTCAAGCAAAAACCAGTCATTCTTCTCTTCTGAAAGAGCTCATATTCATTGTAATTGATGTTAGTTTCTTTTATTTTTATTTTAAAATATAGTCAATCTAGTTAACATAATAATCATAACTGTAATCATTTTCTTGTCCTTAGGTTTTGGCCAATCTCCTCTGATAATCCTTACTGATGTTGACTTTCCCAAATTCAGAGTACAGTTTCCCACTCAAATTCAGGTTACAGTTTCCCAGAGTCAACTGTCAACTGACAATACTTGTTAGACAGTATGAGGGGACTGGATCAGGATATCCAGAAGATGTTTAGCCTAGAAACAGATGGCTCCATGAAAGCAGACTGTTTAGCCAAGTTCTGGCTATAAATAATTATGTAGGACTGACTGCAAGTAGTATAAGAAAAATTGAACTAATGCGATATATATTATATGGGCATAAGACACTTTCTCCTTGTCCTGTTTCTAACCCTAAATTTAACAGATTGCACTTTGCAAAGTTAAATAAAACTGACTTTGAATGGTGTTTTGCCCAACTGACCTCTCAGAATTCATGGAAATCTTCATATAGTTTATAATCTAATAATCAACAGAAGAACTTAAAGGTGTTAATCTGTAGAAAGTAATGATATATATTGATTAGTTTTGTCCTCAAAATATCAGGTAAATGGTCAAATAAAAAATTTTCTTTTCATGGCAATTTAGTTATTTGCATAGGTTCAATAAAAATCTATTCTTGTTTCCACCAGAATTTAATGGGGTAAACCAAAATTTGTGACCAGGACCCTTCCAAAAATGCCACAGTTAAAAGTAAATTTCCTTAAATTGCAAGGAATGAGTATATTTTAAGGAACAGGATTGCTTTCCATTTTTGGAAATGTTTTTCAAAGTCCTTCCAAGCAATGGGTCTGCTCTAATATTCATGGAACCTCAGCCTTACAGGTAGTAAAATTGTCACTTCCCTGGCAGGCCAGAAACCCTGGTGAACCTGGGAATTCTAAGAAAAAGAGACACAAATCTACAGTTAGAAGAGCTGCCTGATATAGGCAAATGGGATGGTATATCTGATACTACAGTTTTTAGGAAGGCTCCCGACAGAAGTGAATGCTAACCTTAATATCTTTTCACTCAGTTTTGTTAAGTACACAATAAGATATATTAATCATCACCTCTTGTTGCAACTAAAAAAATAAAACAAGCCAAATAGATTAGAACATTATTAAATCATAAAATCATGGAACACAATGACTTGGCCAAATGCAGGCCCAAGTGGCAGGATGTGACTAAAAGGAGATTCTGAAAAAGTGAAAGTGACATTTCACCTTTAGCTTACTCTCTGACTTGGAACACTTCTCAGGTCATGGAAAAGATTTCTGTTTCTCAAGGTCTTGCACTCCCAGAAATAATCCATGAATGAGGGGGCAATTCTCAAAGTTTGACATCTGGTGATAAGACAAGTTTCTGCTACTTTCTTATCAAAGGCAAGAAGTTCTGTCCTTTAACAAAACTGACAAACTTTATTAAGTCCAAATTTTGTTCGCTGTCATATATTTTCAGCTATAAATACAGCCTTCATTTATTATTCAGTGATTATTCTAAAAGATAGAACCCCTTGCAAGTACATCAAAACAAAACAAAAACACACCTCACAGTGATCAAAATGGTTTATGAGTTTGTTTTCCCACTCGAGGGTAGCACATGTTTTGAAATTGTAGAAACCCAGTTCATTTCGAACCTGAAAAAGTAACTTTTGTGATGCATACTTTATAAAGCCTACTAATAAATGACCTTCTTTGGGTTTCCATAAATTCTGAAAAAAATATAACTTTTTTCCAGATGTTTTTGTAGCTTGCATCAGGTCCTCGCCCCCCAACTCCCACCCCGTTCAAATTTAGACTCAGGAAATATACCAACTCAGTGGTCTGTTTTATATATGAGTTGAGATTTTGGCTTTAAGTTTATTCATGAATTGATCTTGCATTCCTCCTCTTAAAATAGTCCAATTAATTATAATCTGAAGATTTCAAAGACTCAAATTACTTTCCTTTTGATTTCAATTTCAGAATTTATTTTGTTTGTGTGTGTGTGTGTGACATAAGGTAGGGGTTATAAACTTAGTGCAATTTTTAGTTCTTTTATCCAACAAAACAAGTTGTTGTTTTTTTCTGGTAGGAATGAGTCAGAATTTTCTGGTAAGAACAAATCAGCATTTTTCATGAATTATTTTTATACACCCATAGCTTAAAACTAGTGGAATAATATTCAGAATAAGAAAGTTTTTGAATTGTCACAATTTTTATCAAATAATTTGAATTACCTTATATTGAATTTGATTTTTAAAGTTGAAATGCTGAATATAAAATGATTTAGATAATATGAAATTTAGCAGATTAAAAAGGCCTCGAATTTAAAATATGCCATAACAAAAGACTTAGTTATTATTTGCTTGATTTCTTTCCCATTATAAAGTAATTTTTCATGATTTCCTGGTGACAATATTGTTCCTTGATAATTTCCTTTCTGGTGGAATGCAATTCTTTAACATGTCCTTGAAAAGAATTTCATTTCAAAAGTTCTTACATACCAAGAAAATTTAAACTCATGGTCAACTCTGGCACACTTGGAGTAATTTAGTGGTGAATGACTTTAGACTGATCTTGGGCTGCTGGAGGCCAGGATAGGGGCTTAACTTGACCCACTGGGCCTCACTGCCTGGCTCTGTCTCCAAAGAGTGAAAGTAACTGAAACCTGTCTAATTTGCCCAGCTTACCTTCTGCATCTTACTTGTTTACTTTTTTTTTTTCAGCAGAACACTCTGGGTTTTGGGCTTCTAGGTTCTTGGCTATGTCTCATAAAGAATTTAAGGACATGCCATAAGGTTGGTAACAGATTATATAGTTTATTAAGAAAAAAAAAAAGAAAAAGAGTACACAACCTGAGACAGAGATGCAGGCATGCTGCAAGGTGGGATGCAAGCATGGGGCCCCAGGTTAGACCTTTTAAGGCCTTTATTCTTCCCCTTTCCTAATATTGGGGCAGGGCCCCAGCTGTTTGCTGTTCTGATTGGTTGCCCCACCTCTTAGCTATCAGGAGGCCAATGGGGAGGCCTGTTGTTTGGAGTTATCTCAGGCTTCCCGTTGACCCCAGAAAGAGTTCCAAATGGGACCTGTGGCCAGGGTCTCATGAGATCTTTTGGACTTTGTTCTTTAGTAGCAGCCTTCCCCTCAGGAGGTGTCTAGGCGGGGTCTCACAGGCATGTTGTCTGCCCACCATGTTCTCTGCCAGGTCCCAGCTGCCTTCCCTCTTTTACTATATTAACCTCACTTTGTTCATTTGTTTTGGCTCCTAGAAGCTTACCAGAAGCATATAGGCTTGATTGCTTTCCCCCAAAATGAAATCCAGATGATTCTTCAGATTAGTGAAATTCAACAATGGTGGTTAACTTCTGATCCCTTTCTTCCCCCAACCTCCCCCCACCCCATTGGAAACTCAATTAACTGCCACTCCATGGTTGGCTGCTGTAGTATTTTTTTCTAGACCAAACATATATTTTTCTCCAAGTAGTTGATTCATGGTTATGAATTCAGTACCTGAATCACAGTCAGGTCCACCTTGCAATGAAGTGTTCCTGCACAAAAATGTCAGCATTTATGGTTGATTCCATAAACAACTTAAGTTAGGTCCTGATAATCTCTCATAAATGGTGGTGTGTCTACCTCTGAGCTGATCCATTCATCTACTCTTCTAGTGTTATATTTTTAAATACAATTCAAAATCCATCCTTCTGGTCTCTGGATCAGCACTTTTAACAGCTGTATCAGTCAGGGTTTCTCAGAAAAACAGATCCTGTAGTATATCTACCTGTCTATAGCTATATCACCTCATTATCTATATCTATATTATCTATATCTAATCGTTATCATCTATATCTATCTAAAGTAGATATAAAATATATATTAAGAAATTTATTGCAAGGAATTGACTTAGGTGATTGTAGCTGCTGGCCAGACCAGACTGAAATTCATAGGGCAGGCTGTCAGGAAGGACAGACTGGAAACTCTCTGGCATGGGATGAAAGCTGCTGTCCACAGGTAGAAATTCATTTTTCCTCCAGGAAGCTTTAGCTCTGTTCTTACAGTCTTTTAACTGTTTGAATCAACCCACTCTGATTATCTAGTGTAATCTCCCTTACATAAAGTCAACTGATTATGAACTTTATCAGTCTACTTCATACATTCCTAGATTCATGTTTGGTTAAGTAATTGAGTATGATAGCCTAGCAAAGCTGACACACAAAACTGACCATCACAACAACCTTCTGACCATATTTGGTGACAGATAAACTGAACCATAATGCAAATCTACTGCTGTGCCCAGACCCCTGAGTGTGTTGGTTTCAACCAATAGAAGAAAATTTGAAGCAAAACTTTGACCTTCTCTCAAGACTTATTTATCTTTTCAGCAAAACTTATATAGTACTTATTAGGTGCTAAGGATTTTTCTAAGCACTTTATAAATAATTTAATTCACATAACAATGCTTGAAGGTAGAATATATTATTATTCCCATTTTTGCAGGTGAGAAGATTGAGGCACAGAGAGGTTAAGCAATTTGCTCAAATAGCAGAGCTAAGATTTGAATCCAGAGAATCTGGCTGCAGAGCAATGTACTTACTACAATGCTGTGCTGTCCTTTGTGGCTCCAAATGGTTCCAGTTTCTTAAGAAATTGTCTATAGATATTGGGGAAAATATTAATTTCCAACCATTCATCTTATAAAGGAGTAAAACAAAAATCTTTCAATTATTAAAATCACATGGTAAGGCATGGTTTTGGTTCTCTGGCTTGTAGTTTCAGAGATGTACAGGGTATTCTCCCAAATTTAACACTTTGACTTTAGTATCATATTCACTACATTTGTTTGGCTCATGGTGGTATTTGATGAACCATCATATCTAGGTTTTGATCAACACTTGTCAATTGGTACCACAGTTCCATGTTCAAATAGTCATGGGGAAACTATTCTAGCCTCAGATCTAAATAAATTAGTTTAGTTTAGTTAAGTTGAAAGCTTAGTTACTGTACCTGAGGTCCAACCTTCTACATAAGTCTCCTCTTCCCTCACATAAAACTTATGTTCTAGGAAATGCATTTTTTCCCCCTGTTCAACGAGGCATTGTATACAGCTAAGAAACTTCAATAAAGAAAATGCAATTTTATTACATACTATAATAAAAATGCAGATTTCTTACAAAAGAGTACTAGTAGGAGACATGTTTGAGTGGTAAGCACATGCTTTCTCATTACATAGCCTTTACTATCATATGTACACATAGGCAGGCTCTTCTGTCTGTTTAATACAAACTTCTTCCTAGGAGACTCCTTATTTCCTCATGAAAACAGACTCTTGGTGGTTGGTCTCATGGGGTGTAAGGCATGGAGAATTTGGGCTGAAAATTTTAAACTTTGAGATGTCTGTTTTCTATGGATTGTGGTCCAGAGACTGTCTGAAAAGTTATCAGTCTAGCAACCTGGGAGACCAGAGCAGAGAATGTATCCCATGCAGAGAATGAAAGGAGAATCCAGAACAAAATTTTTATGATTTAGCTTCAGCCTTGGGAAACAAATAAGAAAAAAACAAGACCAGAATTTAAATTGAAAAGAAAATGGATGGGGAAAAAACATGGAGCATAGGAAGAGCTAATGGAAGATATTAACTATTTCTGGTTTAAAAACAATGTTTCCATAATAACTACATTAGTAAAGGATGTTGGAATGAAGAGGGATGATAAGAAAATGTATGCCATTTATGTGAGTGGATGAACAATAGGCAGATCCTTCGGGGGGTATTTGTGTTGTTACTGTTGTTTATTGTTATAGATTTTTCGGGGAAATATAGAAGAGTTAAAGAAGAAAATGATCCACATTCTACTACTTTAAATAACTGTTAACATTCTTTGACTTTTATTCCAGAGCTCTTTCTATGTATTTTATAAAATAGTATTCCTTGAGTGAGATGCCACTAATTCGAAAATGCAATGCTAATTTAATAATATATTTCAGAAAACAAATACAAAACAAAAACCACTTTAAATGTACACAACTGAAATGATTAATGAGATGTAGATATGTGGTTGTTGTGATCATAATTTACATATAAATTTGAATCTGTCCTTTTCAGTGAACATTTATAGAATAATAATTTTCATGATAATAGAAACTCATGATAGGCCTATTTTAACAGCTGTGCATAATCTCCCCTTGTGGACCTTCTGTATTCATTTAACCTTTCCTCCATTGTAGGCATGTTGTTGGAGTCCAGTTGTAAACACTCTGCAGTGGATATATTTGTACATGAATAATTTTTGCATTTCAGATTATCCCTCAGTGTGGAATCATGGAAATGGAATAATTAGGTGGAAGAGAAAGGCAGTATTTATGGTTTTTGATGCCCATTGCCAAATAACTTTCCAGAAGAATTTGTAACAACATTTTATGCCAATGTCTAATGGGAGATTTTTTTTTTCATTTCAATTTGTTTCTCAAATTTAAATAGGGATATAGCTAGCAAGATATGATTTGGTAAGGATGCTAATTTTCCCTTATGTAGTTGGAAAGGGCATATAATCAGAAGAGCTAAATTGAAGGCCTAGTTTTGTCACTTCTCTGTGACCTTACACTTCATTTAACATTTTTCCAAGTTTTCCACATGTAACATAAAAAAATAATATTTCCACTTTTACCTGATTTAGAGTACTGCACTAATCAAATATTTGAAAACATTTGGAAAATGCAAAGTACTGTAATTATTACTAATTCATTTAGAATAAAACAAAGGACAAATTTATAGTAATCCAAACCATGGAAAGTGGGATTTCGATGTTAGATTTAGAATATCAGAGAAATACGATCTGTTTTGAAGACTGTGTCAGGAGAAAATGAATCTCTCTGCTTGAGAACTTTGGATTGATTTCATTTTCTTGTACAAGACAGAATTTGCTTTTTTAAAAAATCTCTAATATTGCCTTATATGAACAGTCCCTATATATGGTTGACCAACTTAGAATTTGTACTAGGGAATCCAATCATTTATTGCAGAAAGGGGAAAATGAGGTTATACAATTGCTAGAAGAATTTCATGATTTTGAAAAAGGGAAGAAATATAGTCAATATATGTGAAAGCCAATGAGAAACTATATACATGAGCTAAAAAAAAGATTTAACATATGTGGTAAGAAACAGTGTTTTACATGTAAGTTAGAAATGTTCTTGCCTTCCATTTAAAATGTGTATTATGTTTGTGATGAAGAACAATCTATTTCAGCAAATTACTGAAAACCAAATGATGCTAAAGAGATAGAAGTTTAGATGGGTGGGTTTCCATGGCCCAGTCCAAACAACAAAATGAATAATGCAGTAGTAACCCTTAATCAATTGATGCTAGTGAAAATGAATCCTTGGTCTGCAAAAAGTAGACAGTGAAGAGGGACTCTAGGTGGTGTGGAAGTGAGAAAAGTGAGGCTGAAAACAAGTATCTGAGGTGACATGAGAGAGGCAGCATGTACACAGCAGGAAGACCAGAGGTGTTGGTGAAGGAAGGAGACAGGATCTTAAGTTCTAAAGAAGCAGGAGTAGCCACAGAGGAAGAAACAGATTGTAGTAGAGAGGGCATGGAGGGATGTAAATAGAAGAGAAGGCCAAATACAATAGAAATAATTGTAGTAGGGTAGGTAGAACCTAAGCAGAGAGGATGAAACAATGGAAGAGAAGAAGTGTGGAAGATGAATTAGGAACAAAATAAAAGCACATGATTTGAGGCTGTAAATTTAATTATTACACTTTCAGATAAAATAAAAAAGCAGATCGTTTTAATGCAAGAAATCTCAGGCAAGTAATTGGCTGAATATAAAGAAAACCAATCTTCTGTGCAGAAACAAGATCAGGGGTTTTTATATGTATTGCTAGAGAAAGTGCTTTCTAGAAGCTAGCCAGAGTTTTCATTAAAGTTCTGTGAATATTCAAAAGATATATACCATCTAGATTGCAAGATGTATGTCCCTAGTGGTGGATTCAGGAGGAGATAAACAGATTTATGCATGTATATATAATCCTGAGGAAATTTAAAGTGACATATTTCAGAAAGAAGAGGAAACAATGAAGGGAACTATCTCTGTATGTTTAATTATGACCTACCAGGAAAACTTGGTTAAAAGAAAGCCAAAGGAACATGGGGACAGAGTAACCATGCAAACTTAGCAATCATATTTCTGACAGGGAACTGTCAATGGGTTCTGGGAATTAGGAAAAACAGCTTAAATATTGAAGTGAGTGATAGGATACATAGAAAGAAGGAAAAGAGGGACATTTAATCTAAGGCAAGCTCAAAAGTGTAGATTGAAGCTTTGATGTAGTGTTTGTGACAGTTATTAAGGTATTGTTTCTACGTGCCAAAGCTACCCCTCTGTACTCAACTTGTATTGCCAGGCTAGGACTCTGAAGACCCTATTTCTGCTTTGCCAGTGGCTCCCTGTTAGACTCTGCCAGTGAGGGTACCTGAGGGATACTGCAAGGCTGGAGAAAGGAGAAGGGGTGTCTTGTTCCCGTGGACTGTTGTCTACTTCCTGCTCCTGTGAGCTTCATGCCAGCAATACTTATTCACCCCACAGAAGCAGTTCATCCCTTGAGCAGCATCTGAATACAGTTTGCTGTTTTCCCTCATTTGCAGAACTGACCTCATTGCACCGCTTCAGAAACACTAACAACAGCCAGCTGGTGTCCTCTCTTCACAGGTCTGAGTCCTAGGTCTGCAGGGTCCCACCTCCAAACTTCTAGGCTGTAATAAGTCCAACCTCTTCTCTTTTTATCCCCATTCCTTGGGGTAGTAGCCATTTTCTGCACTCACTACTTCCAAGGTTCCTCTGTGTATGTTTTTGAGCCTTCCCTAGTTAACAGCTTTAGACCTTGTTAACAATTCTGAAGCATTTGAGTTAATTTTGGTAAAAAAAAAAAAAAAAAAAAAAAAACCTAAGATGAATTATTAAGTGAACTTTGATCATAATCAGAACATTAAATGTATTAGGAACTGTCAATCCTACAGCTTATGCTAGATACTACAGACTTAGCAGGACAGACAGAAAGAGAACCTTTCAATGAGTTATTTTATTTTATTCATTTTTTAAAAAACTTTAAAGGGAAGGAATGAATAAACATATAAGTAAGGGAATTGAAACCCAAATGGATGAGGAGATAAGAGGAACTCAAAATACCTGAAGAATAAGATTCCATATTGGAATGACAAAACTTGTTGATTTTTAAAGGGAGAATTTGGACAGCCACAAATAAGGGAGAGATATCATATTGCATAGCATGTAGGGAGTTTGTAATTATTGACATAGTTTTACTAAAAACTAGCAAGTCACACTACCATCACGTTTCCCCCTCCTAATTACAAAATTATGCATAATTTGTAAAAATATGCAATTCAAAAATGAAAAAAAAATCAGGACAATGTCATGGGTATCATATAAATAGACACAAGTTATTCTGAGAAAGTTTCTGCTGATATCTCTGTGAAAAGAATGGGAAGACATGGAATGTTCAGTCAGTTGAATTTCTGCTAGTTGAATTACCATGACTGATGTAACTGCCTAAAGGATCAACAACAAGAAGGAGTGTGGAATCCAGGGTTGTTTCACAGACTCTGTCCTTGGTTTTGTCCTATTCCACAATATTGTTTTAAATCAGTGATGCCAATCCCTTCAGTCAAAGACCACCAGCAACATACCTATAGTTGAGCATGTCAGGTTAATTACTTGTTGCAATGAGAGAAAGCTAACCATGGGGAAATCTATTACAGGGTTTTGGTTTGGGTTGAGAAAATTTGAGAAGGTCTAAGAAAGTGGAGCTTTGCTCTGACTTAGATGCTGTCAGGAAGCAGGGCAATTGTGTGATTAGGTTCTTCAATAAACTTTAACTGTAGGAAGGGCAGACTAGAATGAGGATAAAGCCAAAATTAATAAAGAAGCAGCACTCACTCATAGTAGCCAGGTGAGGGGATGCTTGATATTTTGTGGGTTGCACAGTGACCTTGCTTTGTTTCATTTTATCTTGGTCTCAGAGTGACCTTGTCTGATGTTGGTGTTTTGTGAGATTGTGTATGTTCAATAGGAGAACAAAATAGCCTAACTGTAAGCAGCAGACCAGGATGTCAGGGGATGGTATTCTCTTTCTCAGTGCTTTATTTTGGTAAGTACTTAGAAAGCAACTTAAATTTGTAGATTACATATCAAGTTGAAAAAATACAGCTGAACACAATTAAACGTGAGAAGAAAGAAAAGAGACTGTGGACTCTAGAGCTAATGTATGCTAGAGATCATGAAATACAAATTTATTTTTATAAATGAGAAAACTAAGGCCTAGAGCAATTATTTGTCCACCATCACAGGGCAGTGACAAAAATAGAACAGAAATGCCAGTCACCAGGTTCCCAATTCAATAGCCTTTCTTGTAAATCAAACTGCTACTAAATAAAGGATACCTATTTAGAAATATATCATCACCATTTTGAAAGTATATGTAGAAGAAGACAGGGTGAAACCAGAAATATTGATAACGATAAGTGTAAAATACTGTTCTTTGGCTCAAAGGAGACTTTCTTAGTTTGCAAATGCATATAAATGTAATGTGTCAGATAGTAAAGAGAATAATGGATTCAAAGATACAAGAGAAAAGAATATCACTGTCTTATTCCCATTTGAGAAGCTGTGAGTGGAAAGGACCCAGAAGGTGGACTGAGTTTAGTGGTGTGTCACCTTAATTCATTATCTTCTCACCATTTTTCTTCCTGAATTGGTTTCTAAATTCCAGGAGATGTTCATGAAATTCTACAGCATTGGCGACAGGGCTGGTGGGTGCACCGTTAACTTGTTTCACATGACATTTGCCTGGATGTAGGTCTTCCAGTTTGGATCTTGGGCATTGTTGCTGGCATCTGCAGGGATGCTCACATTCCCAACTGCTCTCCAGCCAGAGGACCCCTGCTATCTCCATTGAGAACCTCACTTTCTTACCTCAATAGTAAAACCCTTATAACAGGGGTTCTTAGGGTCTGTGAACATGAATTGAAAAAAAAAAAAATCAACTTATTAACTTTATTTTCTCTGACTTCAAACTAAAATCTAGCATTTTTTACTATGAATATTTGCAATAAATAACAGTTTATTCATTTCATATCATATTATAGTTGTTACATATCTCAAAAAATCACTTATGCTCATCCATACTTCGAAATTACTGTAGTTGTTAGACCCGACGC
This sequence comes from Tolypeutes matacus, assembly GCA_026826555.1. Classification (NCBI taxonomy): domain Eukaryota; kingdom Metazoa; phylum Chordata; class Mammalia; order Cingulata; family Chlamyphoridae; genus Tolypeutes; species Tolypeutes matacus. Next base: position 87,549,601 of record JAKSZT010053887.1, read on the forward strand.
TAGTTGAGTGTCATAAAACTATCTGCCACTACATTCTGAGAAGGGGTCCATGGTTTTTTTTGTTTTTGTTTTTGTTTTTTTTTACCAGGAGGTCCCAGGGATCGAACCCGGGTCCCTCCATATGGGAGACGGACACCCAACCATTTGAGCCACATCCATCCCCCGGTCCATGGTTTTAACCTGATTGGCAAAGGGGTCCATGGAACACAAAAGGTTAAGAACACCTGCATTATAGCAACTGGCTCTTTTTCTTTCCACTTATTCTTGAGATCTTCTTGGGAATATTGAAATATTTGTGTCCTGCAGCTCAATTGGAGAGGGTCACAGAGTGCAAATAAAAATTAGGAAAGAATATAATGGAGAATATTCCAGAATAATGTTCTGTCACGACTTTCCTGATCTGCCTTGGACAATTCATAAAGTTATTCTGAGAAAAAAAAATGAATATAAGGTAATACATATATTCAGATGGCAGAGTATGGCCTGAATAAGTTTAATGAAAACAGTTGTTATAAAAAGCTGATAATCTAGCATACAGTACTTGTCTCTACTGGGAATCGTCACGTCAGGTTTCACTGAGGGTACTAGAAAGAGGCTGTGGTAGACATTATTAGGATGAATAAGGAATAAATTATTATACTTGATCAATTAAGTATATTTTGATAATTACTTTTTGATTATTATAATAATGCTAGTTGTATTTTTTGAAAAAAGATGCTAAACTTAATGCCACATGATCTTCACAAGGTGACAAAATCTGTCCCTCAAGAGAGTGTTCCTTGAATTCTGCAATGTTTGAAAGTTCACCAAGTTTTCAGATATTTGGTTTATAGTTCAGTCTAGAAATTAAAGAAGAGGATTTTTAAAATTAGAAGGATGCATTTAATAATTAACAGAAATATTCTCTGTGTTTAGAAAATTTGGAGGCAAAATTTCTCCTAAGCCAACTGAATATTATAAAACACTAAAAAAATCCATATGCCCTTTAAAAGAAAGGCATTTGTATGAGGTTAGATTTCAAAGCTTAAAATGGGTTAATTTAGGAAAATATAAATAGAATCTTCTAAATATATAGCATTGTAATTACATTACCAAAACAAATGAGGGTAGTTTCTGAGGGTGGAGTTTACATTTTTCCTACAGTATAAATAACTGGTATGGTATTAAGAAAAAAAAAAAAAAAAGACTGTCATGGACTAAAACTGGAAATAAGTACTGTGAGCAGAGAACTTTCTGGGTAGTGTGTAGAGAAACAAATAAGAATGTTTTTTCCCAGTCTCTAACTCAGTGCAGCGTGGGGTTGTTATGGTGGGAAAGGAATATGATGTGTTTCCCCTAGGACATATTTAGTGCCTGTGTGGTATCCAGGTAAATGTCTACAGGTCTGGGGTTCATGCAAGTAGGTTTACCTAGAGAAGAAGATTCAAGGATCACTGTTGTAAAAGTGATTTAAAATTAATTAAATATTATTTAAAGCATGAATTTTGAGAGTCTGAAATAGAAATATTTAGAGGCTTCTGGGTCAACATGAGACATTATATAAAGAAACTGCCTGTAAAATAGGTACTATCTTTCCAAAACAAGTTTGAGTAAGAACAAAACAAAGAATTGAAAGTTAAAATATGTGAATAGTTTGAAACCACCTAAACACAATAGGTAAGAATCTTCATCAATGTCGTCACTGTGCAGAGCATGTAAGGCAAAGCCTGTCCACCCTCATTGCTCCAACTTTGTGGCCAGAATCCTTCCAATATGAAATTACCCTCAGAGGCAGTGTGCCTTCAGTCTGGACACGGCATTCCCCTTTCCATGCCTCTTCACTCCAATCAGTTCCAACAACCCCAGAGCTCCCCTAATTGTCCCCTCCATTTCCACTGCCCTCCATGAAAACTTCATTATCTTGTCTTCAATTTCTCTTCTTACCTCTTCTCTAAGCATCAGCTAACTCATCCAATGCATAACGGGCTCAAAACTAATGGGCACTAATGTGATTATATTGATATCTTCTAGTTTTTCCTCCCTAGTGACATGTAAACATTTTAATTCTAAAGGTGTGGTGGTTTCAAGTTTAGACCCTATAGAGGAGGAGAAAATTGGCTTAGGAAAAAACAACTCTAGTACTCAAGCTGTACAAAAAACACTCTGATTATTTATTACAGAGCAATTAAAATATTTATTTTGTCTGATTATAAGATATATCATTTAGGAAAATTTTAGGAATAACAAAAGAATAAGAAAGAAAACCAAATCTGCCTCCTGGATAACAACTGCTAGCATTCCTATGCCTCTTATGTGATATTTTCAATATCAGCACCTCCATCCTCGTCTTCCAACCATTTTCCCCTATCATTGTTATTGCCAAGGTTGATTGACTGCCTACTATGTGCCAAGACTAGGAGTGCCTTACATGGAGCATCTTACATCATTCTCGAAACATTATGCTTTACTTAGAAAATGTACTTAGCATTTTCTCCATTTTTCAAAGGAGTAATTGAGGCTTAGAGAAGTTAAGGAACTTCCTAAAGGACAAACAATGGGAGAAGCAGAATATAAACTTGGTAGCCTGAATCCTGAGCTGTACTCTTACGATTATTCTATATTAAATTGGGTATTGTTTACAATTCTTGAAAGGATGCCCATGATGAACAGACTTATTTCTCAGTAACTTTATTGGCGTAGTTGCATAATTAAGACATTCCATCAAAATTTGAGTTATTTTCCTTCTGGCCAAACCTTTCTCACTTGTCTCTTTTGAATGCTTTTTGCAGTGAGTTTGACATCCTAAGATATCTTGAACCCTTCATTTGGAAAAGTTATATTTTTGTTACTTATACTTTTATTCTTTGCCTGGTACTAGACAATAGTGTCACTAGTAGGTAAGCACCATTTTAAGAATGATATTGCACCATTAATTTAGTTATAAAGTTCACAATAGTATTTTCTAGGCACAAATTAACTAAAGAGGAAATTGAAACTTTCAGACAATGCTATATCAATGAGGTATGCTGTGGCAAACATATTGAGATATTCTTCTACAATTAAGTAACAGCATTCCTTTTAAATGTATAAAATCCATACTGGCTCTTTCATGTTTTCTGAGGTTCAGATTGCCAGAATTAACAAAGAAAAATACAAGACATCCAGTTAAATTTGAATTTCAGATAAACAATATATATATATTTTTACTATAAATGTGTCCCAAATATAAGATGGGACATATGCTAAAAAATATTGGTTATTTTCTGAAATTCATATTATCTGGGCATTTTGTATTTTATCTGGCAAAAATATCTGGGCAGAAATCTTTAGTCTCAGAAATACTTGTTCAGTCACTTGACTGGTCTCAGAATCTTACTTTTGAGAAAAATAACAGCTTTCATCTGATGTACTCTCTAACTTCTCTCAGGGTAGGGCTGGGCAGAACTTCATCATGCCAAAACTATGATGTGGTTTCCTAATGACTTACTATGTATGAACACTTGGTGTGTGAATGTGTGATTCTCTCTTCCAACAATACAGAGCTCTTTAATAAGAGCTCAGTCTTATGAGTCAGACAATATTTTAAAAGACACTTTAAGAGTCATGCTCTATTTGTCTCGGAGAATCTGTGTCCTCACATAGCGGGGAGTAGAGTTTGTGGGGCCTGGGATTGGAGACTTGGAATTACCTGTACGCATTTTGATGAGAAGTCCTTTAATGCTATTTTATGTTACCACCATTGTGCTTCTTTAATATTTATGCTATCTTGGTTTTCATATAAATTTGTAAGATGCCTTAAATTATACCTGGTCCTATATGCTTTCTAATAAGATGTAATATGAAACTTACAGTACCACTAGGAAACATTGGCCACAAAAAGTTGAATATACTTGAATCCTTAAAGCTAATTTTCATTTACAGGATATATTGACTCTAGACAAATAAATTAAAATCACAATATGGTATTAAACTCCGGATTGTTCTTCAACACACACTTCCTGTATTATTGCCTCTCTCTCTTTCTTTTATTAGAAAAGTTGTCAGTTTTCAGGAAAATCATGCATAAAATACAGGGTTCCCATATACCACCCTATTTTTAACACCTTGCATTGGTGTGCTACATCTTTTACAATTGATGAAAGCACATTTTCATAACTGTATTACATGGTTTAATTGAGACATTAGTGTTTGTTGTGGAATCCCATAGAATTTTATTCTAGTAACATATATACAACCTTACATTCCTCTTTTAGCCACATGCAAATATATGATTCAGTGGTGTTAATTAAATTAACAATGTTGTGCACCATCATCACCACCCATTACCAAAAGTTTTCTATCATCCTAAATTGAAAATCGGTACAATTTAAACATTAACTCCCTATTACCTGTCTCCTGGGAATCTATATTCTGGATTCTGACTCTGTGAGTTTACTTATTTGAATTATTTCATATCAGTGAGATCTTACAATATTTATTCTTTTTGTGTCTGGCTTATTTAATTCAACATGATGTCTTCAAGTTGCATCCATGTTGTCACGTATCAGATCTTCATTCCTTTTTTTATGGCTGATTAATATTGCATTGTGCATATATACCACATTTTGTTTATCCATTCATCAGTTGGACACTTGGGTTGTGTCCATCTTTTAACAATTGTGAATAATGTTTTTTTGAATATTGGTCTACAAATACCTGTTTGAATCCCTGCTTTCAATTCTTCTGGGTATATATCTAGAAGCATTTACTTTCTTGAATAGTCCTCTTCCCTTGAATGTAGGCTGGCCTTGCCACTTGCTTTTTGACCAATAGGATGTTGCAGAAGTGACACCATGGGACATCCAAAGCTGGAAACCTTGCAGCTTTTACTCCTGGAAAACTTGCTTTTTGGAATGCTCCTTCTAGGAATCCAGCTGCCATCCTCAAAGAAGCTCAAGCCATACAAAGATGCCACAGATAAATATTCCTGTTGAGCTCTGAGCTGAGAACCAGCATTAACTTTTAGGCATATGGGTGAGCAAAATTGGATATTCACCCAAACCAAGTCTTCTTATTCTCAGGCCTAACCACCATGTAACTGGAACCACATGAGAAGCCCTGAATAAGAAGCACAGAGATGAGCCCACACAACCCACAGCTCTGAGACAAATAATGTTATGTGGCTGTTCTAAGTCACTAATTTTGGGGATGGTTAGTTATTAAAAAATAGTAACTAGAACACATCAGAAGGAAGCAACAGACAAACCCAGAATATGAGATATTCTGCAGGACAACTTGACCTGCTTTCTTCAACAGGTCAATAGCAGAAAAGAAAAAAAAAGAGAAGGAAGAAGAATGTCCTGATGTAGAGTAAAAGCGACTTCAGAAATGGAACACCCAAACATCATGTGTGGACTTTGGTTAGATCCTGATTCAAACCAAACAACTGTAAGAACATATGTTTTTTAGGTAATTTGAGAAATTTGAATATATGCATAAATTATTGATAGTTTTGCAGGGAGCTAAGGTGAAATTATATTTCTGCCATTTGCTTTAAAATAATTCAGCATTGAGGGAGATCAAAAGAGAAAGGGACATTGGGAACAAGAAGCCAAATCTTGAAAATTGTTCTGTTGAAGAGCTGTAGTGAATTAAAAGAAAATAGGTACTTTTCTCACTTTCATGTGGCCCCTGCATCTCTGAGGTCGGTAGTAACACACGGGAATTTTGCATTGCTGGAATGCCTCAGCACCGTAGAGTCCATTGCTAGGACCCTCAGTGACCACCCCGACAGCTGCTTATACAAGGTAAAAAGCTTCTTCCTCTCCTCCTCACATCCTGCCTGGGTTCACATCCTAGCAAAAGTAAAAAACGAACCCCCAATCTCCACTCTTGTTTGACTAACTACAACAGCCCCATCCCTACTACATTTTAAAGGCCTAGTGCCCAGCTCCACTAGAACCTTTTGCTCCCCACCTGCTTGGGTCAGTCTACGCTCCTGACATGTTTCTCCATGTGGCTCTGCAAGGCCTACCACTCTTCTCTGTTCTAGGAGTTGTGAGTACTAACCTTTCTTTCATGCATTCCTGGTGTCACTCATCCTTGTCACAGCTAGCTATGTATATAAAGAGACTTACAATACAGGACTATATGGAGTCCATTGTAGTAGTCTATCTAATGCAGTGCATATTTGAAAATTTTCATGTTTAAAAAAATCCTTTCTGGAATAATGAAGAATGTAAGATACACATATTATTCATAAATACATATAAACAGAAGTATACATATATTCTTATAAACACACAAATAAATAAATAGGCATAATGATCAGGAAATAGAATTAATTAATCACTGATTAAGTGAGATTGCACAAGGTTGACATGTTAAACTGATAAGGATAATATAAAAATATAAGGTATATAAATATTTTATAACCAATTCTGTTTCCTTTCTTACTGTTAGTAAGTTCCTAATGAAACAAGTTTTAAGCAAAACCTGCTTCATCGTTTTTTTGGTGTTATTCCCAACCACCCCCGTTTATCTCTCTTTATACTGTCACATGAATAAGTATATTTTATTTGATTAAAAAGCTTTTAGAAAGTTGCCAGGTATTATAAAGATATACATAAAATACATAATATACATGTTCCTAAACCAACCTCTCTGCAAAGTATTTTGCAAAGTAGGACAATTGTAGGGTTTATCTACATATACTAACTCTAAATAATTTAAATATCTAATTATTCACTAGTTAGTAAAGAGTTACTAGTTATGTTTTGGTAGCCCTGGTTCTTTGAATAAATTTAGATAAATACTTAATGAATAAGGCTCTGGCTAATATTCTTTCTTCCAAAGATTCATTAAAAATAAAGAAAAGGATCACTGCATTAAAATGTCATAAATGACCTTTATACTATTTTGGTGCTTTTCACATTTAAATTAATAATGTAAAAAATTGATAAATAATGGCTCACACTTTTTCCCATGAGGGGTCTTTTAATAAACCTGAAGGGAGACTGAGAGCCCCAAATTAAATTCATTTTAGTCACAAAATTAAAAGCTAAGAGTTAGACTTAAAATAGTCAAGGATAAATGGACTCAGCTTGATGTAGACAGCTTTATAAGAATCTTTAAAATTCTTATAATGTTCCTGCTGTGAGCTGAAGCAGTGCTAAAAACTCCTTCTTTTGAAATGGACTTTATAAGAAATGACTCTTCTGAATACACGAAATGTTAAATTAATTATTAAGTTACATTTTTAAAGCATTCACAGACCCTAATATTATCTCAGATTCTTTGACAAAGCCCTTGATCTTTTTTCAGTAGATGATAACTTGGTAAAGCAAGGGGAAGACTTTTCTTGACATGGCAAGAGAATAAAGGTAACTCACTTTTTGCAAATGAGTAGAATTTGTAAGAATTCCCCACTAGTTATTAAATGTCAATATGACCAGAGAGTTTTTCCTCTTTCTTGGTATTCTTTTGAAAAATATAAATTCATAATTCAAAAATGTTATCTATTTTTTCCCCAAAGCTCTGTGGTAAGCTGATTAAGATGATTGTTAGAGACATAAGTCAAAAGGGATATGCTCCAATTTACAAAATGAATTAGTTTTTAAAACACTATGGTAAACAAGCATCACTTGGTGTTTATTAATAGAACAAAACTTTCTATTTTATGAATCCACTTTGATCCTATAAAGGAGGTATTTACAGAGGGCTCCATGGATCATATAGGTTCAAAGATATGCAAATAAATTAAACTTACCATTAATAAGAAATTAAAGAGCTTCCTGCCAAACATGGTGTCTTGGAGCTGATATAGAATAATCTCTCATAAAATGTAATGTCTTAAAAAAATAAAGTTGAGGATGCTTTTTCTTCCTAACCCAAACCTACACAATTAGGATCCTTTATAGCTTCAGGTTCCACCTCTTCCTTGTTTGTATCTCTGCTGTAAATTAGACCAGGAACACAACAGTGAAAGGCCAAGGTTTTTCTGTAGTCCTGCCCCAAGAAGTACCCACTGGTACTTCTGGCACCTGCTTGGTCAGCCTAGGGGATTAGGTCAAGTGGACAACTTTCTCTTGGGATTCTCTAACTCAAATGCTGTGTACCCCTCTCTCTCAGTACTTCCCACCCATGTAATGACTGCTTTCTTTTGGGGGTGTCTTCCTTCAAAATCCAGCCTGGTCATTCATCCTGAGGGTAGGATGATCGTTACCAGCAGAAAGTCTCATTGCTCTAGGGAAAGTTCCATTTTCCTAACCTTACAGGACTAAAGCAGGAGCTCAGATTTCAGGATACCTGGTTCCTTTTTTCTCTCTCCCAATTATGTTATTTAAAAATAATAATTTCAGGACAACCAGCAAGATGGCGGCAGAGTAAAGAGCTCCAAGAATCAGCTCCTGCTACGGGGCAGTTGGTGATCACCCACAGCTATCCAGAGGACTTATTTGGGGGCTTCAGGAGACCAGAAGAACATCCTGCAGCATCTTTGAAAGAATGGAAGGAGGAGACTGCCCACCTGCAGAGAAGATTCATGAGTAGAGCACTGCACGTCATGGAGGCCAGTGCCTATCCTCCACGGGAAGCACAAGCCGCCTTGGGAGCTGTTCAGTGGCTGGAATTGAAAGCTCCATTTCTCAAAACGGGGCAGGAAGAGACGGTTGGGCACCAACTTCAGCTACTGATTAGTAAATTCAGCTGGCTAAAGTATAATCCTAAGAACAGCTAAAGTTTGAACCTGTTCGAGTCAGAAAGAGGCCGGTAGCCGCCATCTTAACTCCGAGCCTGTCATAAGGGGAAGCGGGGCTGACTGAAAATCAGTGCTGGTAGGGACCGGCTTCTTTTCATCTAGATTTTCCAAGCATGTGATACACTTCTCTCAGGCTGGATACAGGTGGCCTGAAACCCCTAGTTGTAGCAGGCACAGAGCACCACCCACCAGACTAGGACGTTGGGCCACCCTTTTCATTTTAATTCATAGCCACCTTGATCTTTATTTTCTTCCATCATCTTTTCTTCTTCCTTTGGATTTAACTGCTGCTTCCCCACCCTAAATTTTTGAGATATATCCTTATATCATTGATTATCAGCATTTAATTTTTTCTAATATAGGCAATTAAGACTGAAAAATTCTCTTTAAACCTGGCTCTGACTATGGTTTAGTTTGTCAGGACTGTTATGAGAAATTCTGCAAGTTGGTGGTCTTAAAGAATCAGAATGTATTGTCTCGCAGTCCTGGAGGCTGGAATTCTGAAATCAAAGTCCTGGCAGGCCCCACTTTCTCTGAAGCCCATATTTCTGATGGTGGCTTGCGTGCTTCTGTCACATGGTACTCGGTCTTCTTTGGTCTCCTTATTCATGTCCAAATTCCCTTTGTTTATAACAAGGGTTCTTAACCAGGGGTCCACGGACCCCGAAAGAGTCTTTGGAAAGATTTCAGGGGGTCCATGAGTTTGAATTGAAAAACATCAACTAATTATCTTTATTTTCTCTGACCTCTAACTGAAATCTAGCACTTCCTTCACTTATGAATGTATGCAATAAATTACAGTAGTATTCATTTCATATCACATTACAGTTGTTGCATATCTCAAGCAATCGCTTATGCTTATCCATATTGGAAATTACCCTAGTTGTTAGACCTGACCCTAGTTGAGTGTCATAAAACTATCTGCCGCTACGCATTCTGAGAAGGGGTCCATGGTTTTCACTTGATTGGCAAAGGGGTCCATGGAACAAAAAAGGTTAAGAACCCCTGGTTTATAAGGACTTCAGACATAGAAGATTAAGGCCCACCCTATTTAATTTGGCCTCATCTTAATAAAAGCTTTGAAGACCCTATTCTCAAAAGACTTCACACCCACCAGGGGTTAGGACTTGAACAGGTCTTATGGGGGGGCATGATTCAATTCCCAATAGGTTGTATGCCACGTGATAGGTGATCTCCTTTTAAAAATTATTTTTTAGTGCATATTCTAGCCTGAGGATCCTAAAAGCAGAGCCCGAGGATGAACTTTCTATTTAAGGATAATTTTATATTTACAGAAAAGTTGCAATGGAAGAGAACTTAAATGCTGTAGAGATGAAGAGACAAAAGAATTAGAGTCTGAGCTTGGGGGAATAATTTGGGATTCCAAAATGGGAAGAGGCAGTATATGTTAGGATCTTGGCAGTAGCCAAAATGGACTATTTTGTGACCAACACAGTAGTCTGTGGGGACTCTAAAGCTGAGACATATGCTAAGTTGGAATGAGGCTGCTGGATTATTTGTATAAACTAGGGAGACAGGACAAGCACCCTTAGGGGGTCTGTGTGGTGTGCCCAGGTTTCTCCTGGAAGGACTGCTCTTGACTCCTTCGTTTGGTAATTGCAGTTGTTGAGCTTCTTGTTTTTGCTGAATATACTTGTATTTTGCTTTCTTGAGTTTTGCTTTTGAACCAAACCTGCAGTACTGTTGGGTGTATACCCATTTTAAAGGCCATTTCTTTCTGAAGACCAGGGTTTGTGTATAGGTTCTTATTGAACAATATCTTCAAATCCTGTAGGTGTTTTTCAGTAAACTTCGTTAGTTTCCTTGACGGATGCCTCTGGTGCTTGCCTTTACAATGCCAAGTCTGGAAGACATTAAAGTTGAGCGATTAAAAGTCACATTACTAGTATCACCAGCTGGGGGATACCTGATGCAGTGTGCCTCCTGATGTGATGGGAGAGGAGCACCTTTAGGAAGAGCCTCTGAGTCAGTCATCTTTTAGGTGTTCAGATCCACTAACAAGAACTGCCTTGAATTTTAAAAGACTTTAATCTCATCCCATAAAATCAATGTTATTTTACAATAAACACTTACCTCTATGTTGTTCATAACCAGTGTTTATAGTGGTAAATTCAAACCAGATATGTGGACCCTTTGGGAGTTAAATAGCTTTTTTCACTTATTTTTCTGGCATGAGTTTGAATATGTACACTGAAAATGAACTAGGGTTACATATTTCCTGACCATATCTAAACATATTTGAAAGCAATAAAATTAAATTGAACAGCCATTTCTATTTACTTTTGTCCTGAAGAGATTTTTTAAATTATCTATGAGACATTATAAATGTGTTCAAGAGGATCTAGAATTTGTTAGACTTATTTTAGTGAATTTGTTTCTTTTTAAGCTTAACTAACTGTGGGATTTGTACTCTTTGACTTCAGGTCAATATAACTTGGGAAAGCAATGGATGCCCAGCTTTTATTCTCAGGCTAGATTCATATTAGTGCCCAAGAGGGTGATACACGTAGATGAGTGTGGGCTACTTCTCCTTCCTCCTCCTCCTCCTTCTAAACTTTCATTTAGGCTCAGCCAAAAGGAATTAATGGAATGGGTCAGCTTACCCTGAACCTGACCACAAATTCAACTTGTGCAATGGTTTAAAAATTTAAGAGAGAAAGCAGGGGACTCTGGTGTACAATAACTACTCTCAATACCAGGAAAGATAGTGTGGGAGGCAGGAAGAGATAACCAAAACATGACTTGGATTGGGAGGCTGTGCTGTCCATTGCTTTTAGCTGTAGGATCTACTCTTTACTGCCCTTCTCCAGCACTGCTTTGTACTTCAGGGGGCTGAGCCCAGCAATCTCCTTTTCCCACACTCCTTCACCAACTGATTCACAGCTAAGTGAGCAAAAGTGGGAAGAACAGGTGAGAGATTGTGGGCAGAAGAGAGGGAGAAGCCAGGGATTGTTGATAGGCTTTGTGTTAAGGCTCTTCTTTTATACTTGGTCCAACTTATCCTGGACATTAGAATAGCCTGGCTTTAACTGATGAGATTTTCTCAGCTCTTCTTCATCTGATCCTTTTCCTTGGATATGTGGTACAATTTTTAAGATTGCACTTTTTGTGTAATTGTTTTACCTCTAGGAGAAATCTTCCTTTCCTCTGTTTTTTTCTCTAGGATTCTGTTTCTTTTGGTGCCAGATTTTCTCTCCAGCTCTTATAAGTTTTTTCAAAAAATTTTTATTCTCTCCATCATGCAGTGCCCTGTTTGCCTTAACTTTTTCAGTTCTGGAAACTTCCAGTCTTACAGCAGTTCAGTTTAACACCCTCTAACATTTTTTTTTTCTCTGTGGGACTTTTCTGCCTCTAGTTTCTTCCCTATTAGGGTATCCTGCCCTGGGGAACAAGATGGGGTCAATCTAGAAAGCTGAGTCACTCTAGAAAAGTCTGTTTTGCATTTAGGGAGTCCAGTGGACAGTAACTGCCTTGAGGGATGCAGTACTTGGCTGCTGTCATGCTGCTGCTTCTTGCTCCCCCTGGCCCCTGGGGGCCTTCCTCAGTAGCTAGCACTCCATAAAAGGTCTATGTGGACTTGGATCCCTGCGCTTGAGTATGCATGGAGTTCTAACTTACTGCTATGGATTCCTCTATAGACTGTGTCCTCAATGAGAGGGACTCCTGTCACTGCTTCTGGAGAACTCCAAGGTAAATGGAAGCAAGTTGGGGGGCGGGAGTGGGCAGGTAAGAATGGTCATCCTGGGGCAGAAGTTTCCTATCAAATATTTTTCCATTTCTCTGATTCATCATTTGTGGAATTCTCCTCCAGTCTGTACCATCCTCCAGAGTTCTGATCATGTGGAATTTGTCCATATATTCGGTGAATCTCTGGGGAGATTTTTTAGGGGATTTCTTATGTCGTCATGTTGATGATGTCACCGGAGCATTTGTTTTATGCAGACCCTGGTTCCATGCACAGAGTCAATTATATTCTCCTTATTGTAGGAAAATTGCCTTAGACACCAGGAAGTTTGCTACCACTACATGATATTACTTGGTCTTGCTTTCCTAGTTCAGTTTAAGAAGACATAAATAAATCCATTGAGGTGCTACTCAGAAAGTTCAATTGGTCCTTGCAACAAGAGGTGCTTGTGAAATTTTAACACTGAAATTTTTTCTTAGTGAGGAATTTGAGAATAATGTGAGGCTGAAAGAATATTTTCATTCTTGTTACTTTACATGAAAATCCTGGGAAAGCCATAGGATACCAATATTTTGATGCCAGCTGCATGGGCCCTAATCCTAAAAAAATTGAGTGCCTTAGTACATGTTGCAATGGAATTCTTTAGACAATTCCAATTGGGTGTGGAGATATTTGGCTCTTTGTCTTTGCTACCCACGTATTGTGTCAGGAGAATGTACTTTTCCCTGACTTCTGAAAGGATTGGTGCTTCAGTACTTTGCATAAGGGCTGGGGTGATCTACCACAATCACACTGCATTCTTATGAGCTCTGGGATGATATTTTCTTCACCTTTCTTTTGTGAATAATTTAACATTAGATGTAACATGTTCAATCAACCTCTATAAGTAGCTTTTTATAACTTCAGTATTGGTGGCTGCATCAGAAACTCACTTTTCTCTCACAAGGATACCATTCTTTCATAATGCACAGTATTCTATTGATTTTTCCCCCTTCTTTCCATAAATATCATGTGCCTTTTGCCATCTCTCTCTTTTCTCGTTCCTTGATAAAGGAAAGAGGACAAACATTTATAATTTGTTGTTTTTATACTCCTCTTGGCAAGAAAAAGATAACCTTTATGACAATTGTGAATACCTAATAAACTAATTTAATACAGACTAAAGAATTAGAAAATGTCTTTTGTCTTTGAATATGTTTGAATTAATTGAATAGGTATTTCCATAAGAAAGAGTTACATCAAGAAATATTTTTCTTAATAACAAAGATGAGAAATAATGGCTATCACATTAAGGAAAAATTTTATCTAGATTTTAGTTTAAATGAATAACACTTGTAAACGGTTTCATTCTGTAATCAATATGTAATAACTAGTTTATTTTGCTCAAGCCCAGGATAGTAATTCTAATATTTTTAAATGGGTAATAATTAATATCACAGAGTAGCTTTGAATCTTTGAACCAGAATTTTATCCTATTTATCAATAATATAGAATTCAACAAAGTGAGTAAATAGAACAGATACAATATTGCAATAAGATTATCAAATTAAGGAATGCTGCTTCTTGATAACTAGGTGAATTAAGGAAACATGTTTGAAAGTCTGTGAATTTTCTAGGAAAATTCAAATTCCAGTTAAGTTATATCAACATTTATTTTCTTCAGACAGTGAGTATATTTATTTCTCAGCCAAATGGGTGCTGATGCAAAATACCAGAAATCTGTTGGTTTTTATAAAGGGTATTTATTTGGGGTAGAAGCTTACAGTCACAAGTCCATAAAGAGTAAATTACTTCCCTCACCAAAGTCTGTTGCTATGTGTTGGATCAAGATGGCTGCCAGTCTCAGGGTTCAGCCTTCCTCTTCCTCTTAAGGCTCCATGGTCCCAGCTTCTTCTGGTTTCTGCTGTAGGCTCTCCCTGGGGCTTGCTTCTTTCCTGGCTCAGCAGCAGCTGTAGGTATCAGGCTGATTTCTCTTCCTGGGGCCTCTGCTGTGTCTATCAAGCTGTCTCTCTTCCCTGCCATGTCTTTTTCTGGGTGTCTACCCACCAAGGGGGCAGGGCCTCAACATCCTACTGATGTGGCCAAATCAAAGCCCTAATATTAATTTAATAAAGTAAAAGGGAAACTTCTGAATTTAATTCAATCAAAGGTGATACCAGGGGAACAGTCCAGTTTACAAACATAATCAATATCTCTTTTTGGAATTCATAAATAATATCAAACTGCTACAATGAGTATACAAAAAGCTCACGTGAATAGGAAGCTGAGCTTGCTGCCTGCTTTTTTTCATGAAAATCACTTTAAGACTGACTATGTTTATTCAGAGTTGAGTCTTTGGCAGACATTTTTAAATGTATCAACTGAGCCTATCATTTCAAGGAAAACAACTATTTGGTGCCAATGAGAAAATTTGAACTTTCAAGTGAAAATTCAAATTTTGGAAAACTCATACCTGTCACTTGACAGCTTCCCAGTACTTAAAGAATTTCCCAATCAAATTGGTAGTGTTATTAACAAATGTGATTTAAAAAATATTGCATAATGAAATGTGTCAATATTTGAAAGATCTAAATAACTCAGTGAAACAATAATTTCCAAATGAATCATGTATCTGCTACAAAATTATGCATGGGTAAAAGATCCATTCAATGCAAGAATAGATCAATAGTTTTTAATGTAGCGGAATATGAAATTTCACTGACATGATTGCTGGTTCCATACCTTAAGAAATTACTGCTTGTTAACATTTGGTATACCATCAAAATTAATATCTACTATTACCTGGAAAGGTTATTAAAATACTCCTTCCTTTCCAACATCAAATCTTTTGAGGCAGGTTTTAAATATAAATATATATGTATACTTCAACCAAAACAAAGATACCAAATGTTTGAATGCAGAAGCAGATATGGGAATACAGCTGTCTCCTATTAAGTCATATTTTAAAGGTATTTGTGAAACTGATTTTTTGTTAGTTTCTCTCCACTAATTTTTTGCATGGAAAATAATTATTTTTCATTAAAATTATATAATTAAGGTTAATTATTAATGGGCACACTACTATTTTAAATAAATACATTTCTCAGTTTTAATTTGAAATATGATAAATATTCATAAATATAACCTACATGAACATAAGCTCTGTGGGGGAGGGGCCCTCAGAAATTTGCAGAGTGAGAACCTGAGACCATAAAAGTATGAGAATCTTGAAAACCTTCGTGTGCTCTAGCTCTTATTCTCCCTGTGTGTGTCTCTTTCTATATGTATATATATTTACACACACACACATATACATATGTACATATTTATACACACATACACTCAAGCATAAGAAACCTTCAGTTACTTTCTCGGGTGAGATTTAGGCAACAGGTGTAATGTGTACTTTCCTGTTTCTTACTTCCTGAATTGAAGTTGAGGGCAATTTCTGAAGGGAGATAAACATGTTTGACATGTCACTTGGACAGTGATCTGAAGTTGCTATCTCAAATTGCATCTGAGGTCAAGCATCTATTCACAAATCTATGCCTGGCCTGACTCACATTTCCTGGTCCTCCACATCTCTGGGATGCTGCTTGGAGTACAAATTTCATGCAACAGATCTGCTGTATTTGATTAAAAATCTATATATATCAACACAAAGGAGGTTTTAGGACACATTTCTGACCCTGAACATATTCCCTACTTTATAAAATCAATGACCAAACACGATGAAAATTTGAAGTTCCACAAAAAGTTTTCTTTGATCTGTTGAGTTTAATGTAGTATTTAAAGGAACTCTCTACTTTCTAAACTTTTAGTTTTTAGTAAAGCAAGGTAGAAGCTATGACAATTTTTATGGTAGACTGCAAAATAGCTATTTTAATGTTCTTTATAAAAAATAAAGCCACTTCACTCCTGTGTTATTCACATTAGCTGATCAATAAGGTCTTATTAAATGAATAAGTAAGTGAATGAAAAATGATCATGTATACATGATTTCTGTTTTCTGACAGGCTATTTCAGGGATAATTCCAATATTATAAAATTACTACTTTCATTATAAAATTATTTATGCAATCATGATTAAATTTTATGCAAACATGTTATTGGTATTTGACATATATGCTCTTCAAAGAAGTCCACCCATAAAAAGTGAGAGATCTTTCTTCACATCTATTCAGGTGAGATGATCGGGATGCCCTGTTTGGATGCAATTGATTTAAGCAGCTCCATTGACAGATTCACATTCATATTTCAAATAAGAACATTGTGGAAAGCTATTTTCATCAAGTCAAGTACTGAATTCATTAACTATTTATCAGATGCTTGGCATTAAGCAGTATTCAGCTCCCAGCAGATGGCTAGGGACTTGAAGTTCCCAATCAAAATTATATCTTACATTCAGGTCACTTTTATATTCTAGAGAAAGATAGTCACTGTGTATTCTATTTAGATTCTAAGTCGGTGAAATGTTCCCTCAATATTATCCATTCTACTTCCCTTTCCTTTTGTCTTTACCTTTATTTACTCCAAAGCATCTGTTTTTAAGATTTCCAAACCAGTTTACTTTTATAGTTTTACTCTTCCTCACTTCCTAGTAGATCTACTTCTAACAAAAAAGGAAGGGATTAGAAGTTATATTACTAACTGCTTTATTTATATCAATTTTAATCTTTTTACATTTAACCTTCATAAAATCCTTATTATTTCTATTTTTTCCTGAGTATCAAAGAGATACATTGATTCTTCAGAAAATAAATTGCTAATATATAGAAGTATTAGAATTTGTTTCCAGATCTCTGTGGTTACAAGAATAGCTTTTTAAAATTATGTAATTACTATTTTCAAAATCATGAATCCTAGTCAATTAAGATTTGTTGACAATTAGATGATTAGTGATTAACTAATTGTGTCACATGGCAATTTCTGGCTTATTTGCTATTCTTGGCATCATTATCTGAAATCACAAGTATTTTTGTGAACTTCATCTTTATTATTTTCTCTTTATAACTCCAAGAGTTTCTTCCACTATAACTTCTTCCTTTAGCATATTTGTTAGTGTCCAGCTTCCAATTCAATTTGACTTTCTCTCAGTTTAAACAATGATAACCTGATATAGTAAGAGCTGTCATTGAATGTTTGGCATTGTGCAAGGTGCTATGCTAAGCCATTATTTCCTTTAACTTCACAAGAAATCATGAAGCAGGGATTGTTCATATGGGGGAAGTGTTTGCTTGGATTGGTTAAATGACTTTGCAAAGATTTGTGTGAATCTGGGACAAAGGATATAATCATCTCTTATTCAGGTGGATGAATTTCCTTCCAAACCACTAGCTCATACTAGTAGTTCATACTTTCCAATTTCCAAATTGCGAGCTCTGAACCACAACATAAATCTAAAATTTATTTGTTCTAAAATTGCTAACATCATTGCTCTTTTGGTACACAATAAAAATATACTAAATATAGAGCTGGGCAGAATTCTTTTCCCCATTATCACGTACCACATGTATCAATTAAATATTTAATGAAATTTTAATTTAGTGAAATAGTAAATTTTATTGTAACATTTTTTGATTATTTAAAAAAATATTTTAAACACAGGAAATATCAAGAAAAGAGTAAAACCAGAACCCAGAAATGAAAATTATCAACACTTGATTCTTATCCTTTTGGTCATGTGCTTATTTATAAAAAGATGAAACTTCCTACTTGGCAAACTAATTTTTAGCTTGTTATATTAGAAAATAATTTCTATGACATGAAATATTTCTTTAACAATATCATTTTAATGTCTACTTAGTATTCTATCATTTGTATTTGCCAGAAATTATTTATCTTATTTCTGAGCTCAGGTGAAGAGGAGGAGAGTTCTATAATGCTATGTTGTACATTTAGTATAATTTTACTATGAAGAAAAATTCTTCTTTGAACATTGTTTTATTTATTCATTTAAAAATATATTTAATGTTTATTATGCTTCAGTCCTTGAACCTCCCACAGGATATTCAAAAATAACCTGTGATGAATGCCAACTTTGCCCCTTTCTTGAAGGAGACAGGTTTTAGTGAGAGATATAGACAACAGAATTGACTATTGTAACACTCTTATCATCAATACCTGACTGTAAGTATAGGATATTACAGGAAGACACAGCAGTGACTCAGTTTGTTCTAAAAAATTGTGGCAAAGATGGTGGTTCTCCCCAGTTGTTCCACATTCTATTTCCCCTCCCTATACCTGACCTGTTTGGTGGGGTTTATGTGACTAGTTCAGGCCAATGGAATGTGAGTGCCTGAGTCACTTCTGGGCTGAGGGCCTGAAAAACCAATGCATCCAGAAAGTGTTATTACGACAGGATAGTGGAGACTATCTGAGGCTGGTCCTCTGAGCACCTGCAAACCCAGTGGGTCATATCTTATGAAAGAAAAATGAAATTTATTTTTCATTGTGAGTTAATGGACACACTGAGAGTTCAGAATTCTTGTTACACCAGATAACCTTGACTATGCTAATATAAATATGAAAGGTGATTAGATATTAACCCAGGAAATAGAGGGAAACAGAGTTCTAAACACAGAAATAAGGTGACAATATCCAGATTAAAGAGAAGGTAAGTGGATTGCTCTTAGAAGTAAACATTCACATTTTTAAAGATGAACTTTTTTCACTTTTTTTTCAAAGAAACTTTAATTTACAGAAAAGTTACATAAAAAATATAAGGGATTCCCGTATACTCCACTGCTCCTTCTCTCCCATTTCCCCTATTAGTAACATTAAAGATTAACTTTTCAATACATCTACAAACATTTCTTGAGATAAATTTCTGAAAAGTTGTATTGTCAAGCAAACACATGCTCGGTTTTAGAATTTTTGACATAAATAAGCATGTTTCCTTCTGGTAAATTGGTCTTCATACCAATTTAGAGTTCTCCTTCATATGGGGACTTTATTGTTCGCTTAGTCAATGGCTGCCATGGTCCATGATCTATAAAGTTTTCCTGACGATTTATACTGAAGTTTTATTCTATGATTTGCTTAGCTAATCAAAGGGATGATTTTCCTTGAATGTATTGTAAAAGAATAAAATACATTCGCAGGCCATAGCTAAACAATTGAACTACACATTGTGACTGTTGGGTGGAAACATTAATCCTGAGGCAAGATAAGTGCTATCTAAGAAAATTTTTGGTTTTTAAAGAGTAAGACATTGATTCACAGATGGTAATCTGATGTAGGTGGAAATATAGAAAATGGGATATCAAGAAATCACAACTGGGTAATGCAATACTTCTCCAGTAAAATTTTTCTACCATCAAATGGCAATGAATCTAATCACAGGAGGATCTGAAAAATCATTGTCAGAAACAGCTCAGTGCAAACAAAATATGTTTGCATTTCATAATGCATACATTATGAAAAATGAAAAAGTGTATGCTATAGCATTTCTATGCTGATTTAATAGAAAGATATGCACTTCCCCAAAAACATAATATCTTTGGTTTTAAATAAGTGGAAATTCTCTAGACTCACACTTAGGGTACCAGAGTTCTAGTCACAGTGTTGCCCACAAATAGCTGCTGGATTTTTTTTTTTTTTTTTTTAAGATATTATTTATTTATTCATTTATCCCCCCCTTGCTGCTTGTGCTTGCTGGGTCAGCTAACCACACCGTGCGGGCGGGCTTGCCTTCACCAGGAGGCCCCGGGAACCGAACCCAGGGCCTCCCATATGGTAAACGGGAGCCCTACTGATTGAGCCACAGCCGCTTCCCTGCTGCTGGATTTTTGACAAGTGTTCTAGTTTCCTAGCTACTAAAACAAATACCACACAATGAATTGGCTTAAACAATGAGGATTTATTGACTCACTGTTTTGAGACTAGGAGAAGTCCAAAATGGAGGCATCAACAAAGCTATGCTTTTTCGCTGAAGACTGATGATCTGGAGCTGGCTGCTGGCAATCCTTGGGGTTCCTTGTCTTTTCTATCATGTGGCAATATCATCTCCTTTCTCTTATGGGTTCCGTTGACTTCTGATTTCTTGCTCTTTCTGTGGCTTCTCTTTCCGTGTCCAATTTCCTTTGCTTATAAGGTCCCCAGTATATCAGATGAAGGCCCACCCTCATCCAGTTTGGGCACATCTTAACTAATAACATCTCCAAAAGTCCTATTTACAAATGCTTTCACACTCACAGGACCAGGAGTTGGGAGCTGAACATGCCTTTTGTTGGGGACATGATCCTTTGGCAACAATAAGTCAAGCTCTTTGAGATTCAGTTTCTTCAGATGTATAATGAGTTGGTTAGATCACATGGTTTCCTACTAGGCTGATAGTCTATTTTTTTTCTCTGAAAATAGCATCGATTGCATTAAAATGAAGAGGGAAGTATTTGAGCTGTTCAACCAGAACTCCTCTCTGAAAGCAGTGATATTTAATAGGCTAAATAATAGCTTCTGGCTAATCTAATGAAAGAGTTTGCTCTTAGCAGACAAGTCTTTCTCATGCTTTCTTCTTGATGCTCTCACTGATCTGCAATATCAATTCAATGGACTATTTCCAAAGATATCAATTACTATCCAGGCTGCCCAATGATAAGAAGTTACCATCCTTTCTGTAAGCAGTTTAATTAAAAAAAGATAAATTTAAAACTCTGCAGTACCTAAAGTAACACAGCAGTGAGATTGAGGATTTAGGCACCAAAGCAGGCAGCACAGCGTTATTTCAGCCGAAAGGCCCCTTCAGTTATCCTCCAAATCAAAGACATATGCAGCTACTTATACACAGTGCTAAATCATCCAGATAAGATTAGCTTTGGAAAAGGACATATATGCATTTTTACTGTGTACATTTCTTCTTGTAAATTACTGTAATTTCCAATAGTTATTCTATGAAATTATCTCTAATGAACCTCAGTAAATTGTATTATTGCTTTGATTAGAGATATAAAATATTATTAGGTTTTACTCCAGCCCTGCATAATATTCCTGGCATCATTTGCAGAAATTATGCTCATTACTTCAGGCCAAAATCTGCCACCTGTGGTGGGCTGGACATTGTGGGGTGGGGTTGTACTGTGTACATGAGTGCACAGCTTGGTGATGGCCAAGTCACTCCTTCTAAGGCAGAAGCTACTTGTTATTCTTACTTTTTTTTTTTTTTTAAAAAGCAGCTAATTAAAAAAATAATGCTTATTTAAGAAATAAAGTTGCTTTGCTTTTATTGGAAGTGGTCTATTTAGCATTCCCAGTATTCCTTTTATATATATTTCTTTAAAATATATTTAGATGGTGATTTTACTGTAAAATGGGAAATAATTAAAATATAAAAATTAACTTGCCTCAGAAAGTACATTATTGTGACTTCAGCTTCTGGAAAATTAGATATTGGTTCATATCACAGAGAAAGCACAAGATGTGGGTAACACCATGTCCGCTGGTATTCTGACTATAGCTGCTTCTTTGCATTGCTATTCCCTAGGCATCTCCTTTACCTGCTCTGACCCAAACAGCTGTGCTGGGAAGGAATTTTGGAATCCTTCATATTTTAACGGATTTGTGTAGCTTGGGACACTTATGAATCTCTAAAGCGGTATGCTCAGCTCAGATTGGGTAGAGACAGATATTAGATCTGAATGACCCTGGGATGTGAGGGTCGTCTATCATATCCATTAGTATATTAATGAGTTGAGTTCCTAGGGCTTGTAAGAGTTTTGACCTTCTAAGAAAAGCCCTAAAAAACCCTAAGCTTGAGATTTGAATTGAAAACCTGGGTGGTATTTTGGTCAGACAAACAGATCCATGACCCTGCTGCTATTGTCATGCCATGACATAGTTGATAAAATTGCTAAACTCCTGGAGCACTGGTGCCAATTTAATGTGAAGTATAGTTGGAATTGCTCTCCAGTGCATGAGAAAAGCCCCATTTCCACTCCTGTTTCAGGAGAATGGCCACAAATTTGCAAGGATCAGCTTTCAAAATAAAGGGCATTGAAGAAACGGATTCATTCTGTTGCCCAGTCAGGATTTGGGAAACATTGAGCCTGCCACATAAGAGTCTAGTAATAAAATTATCTCATCAATATTATGAGTTCAATTGTGTCCTCCAAAAGGTATCTTGAAGTTCTAACTCCCTCCCACTAGCTCAGAATGTTCCCTTATTTGGAAATAGAGTGCTTGCCTATAGAATTAGTTAAATTAAGACTAGGTCAGATTGGAGTAGGGTGGGCCCTAATCCATTATGACTGGTGTCCTTAAAAGAAGTGGAGAAGAGACAGACAAAGAGAAGACAGCTATGTAAAGAGAATGATGTTGCCACTAGCCAAGGAGTACCAAGGATGGCCAGCCACTGCCACAAGCCAGGAGAGACTCCTGGAAAAGAGTTTTTCCTGTAGACTGCAGAGGGAGCACGGCCCTAATCAATTGATTTCAGACTCTCGCCTCCAGAATTGTGAGACAATACATTTCTGTTATTTTAAGCCATCTAGTTTGTGGCACTTTGTCATGGCAACCCCAGTCAACTAATACAGTCACATTTGAGGAATCTAACTTCCTATTTGGGTCTATTTGTTGGTCTTTATTGAGAATTTCAGCTTAAGTGGACTGGGTGCTTTGTGGGCGTGGGCAGTTATATTCATTTTGATATCCCCAGAGTGATTTCAGCAGTGCATATAATAGGGTACCAAATGAAAATTCATTAAATTGGGTTGATTGCACAATTCTATGTTTTTATACTTCTGTCAAGAGAGAAACCGTCTCACAAATTGCAGAGCAATTCTAACTATATTTGGCATTAAATTTGCACCAGCACTCCAGAAGTTTAGCAATTTTATCAACTGTGTCGTGGCACGACAACAAGGCATGTCAAGAATTTTGTTGACACAGTGATGAAAACCCTTTTCTGAAATGGTCTCAGTCACAAATGCTACACTCATTTTTTCCATCCCACTCTCAGTCTCAAACATCTCTAAGGACTCTATCTTATTTTGGATTCTGCTAAAAGCAGGCCTTAAGTCAAGGTATTGAGTGCAAGGAGTTTGGGGAGAAGGTAATCCTAGGAAATGTGTAAGAATGAGGAAGTGAAGCACAGATTGTGTGAGAGATAACAAAGGGTGTCTTAGTGATCAGGGCAGCTGGTGCCAAGCCCACTGGTAGCTCCTGGAAGGTGTTTAGAGCAGTTCCCCAAATTGTTCCAAGGTGGGGCATGGAGCCTGGTTTTTAATCCACTAACTCCTTTTCCTCCACGATTGAGGGTTATTCCTAGGCGTGCTAACTCTTAGAACTTCTGGCATGCCTCTTGAGCAGGACAAGTGCACCCCATCAATCAGAGGATGCCCGCGTGCAGAGAGATGTGTGTCCTCAAGGTAGGAAGCCATTGGCGTGTACAAGAACTATCCACGGGAGCTCCATTGGACCCGTGGGGTGGGCAGAGAGGCTATGGGCATGATAGAAAAAGCATTTGTTAAAGACTTCATATTATCTTAAACTTATATTTAAAACTTCCCACAATGGCAATCTCTTTATTATTCAGTCTAACTTTTCACTAAATTCCACTTCCACCGTTCATTTTACTAGTGCATGCTCCTTAGAGTTTTAACAAGAGATCTTTATTGACTCCATTCAACTGGGCTGCTGCCCAAGGCTTCAGCCGAAAAGAGCCTGTTCCTACAGTAGAAAACATTTATTTTGTAAAAAAACACTTGTAGCTCCAGGACTGTGAGGAGCCGCAAACTTCCTGTTGCTTGGCAATAATAGCAGGCATGTTTATTGGTGCTTCCAGGTGATGCAGATACTCCTGTTCTTTTACTCTGCTCTTGCTACAAAAGCACAGCTCAAGTTTCTCTTATTCCTTGAAATCACCTCACCATAAATAATAGCACAGTTTTCTTCTATACCACAATTTCTGACTTTTTTTTCAGGTTTTTTTTTTTTTTTTTTTTTTTCCTACTGTTTTTAGATACTTCATGTGTTTGAATTCATGTACAAAAAGTAGATCACTTGAGATTTGGTTTCTATGTAAAAAAGTTCCAAGTTTGTTCTTGTTTTCTTTTTAACAACAGGTATTTAGGCAAGTAGCACCTGACACTTTATATATGGGTAGATTCTTCATTATAAGTTCACCAAAATAAGCAATCATTTTGGTGAAGAGATTATTTTTCATCTTCAATAGCATTACTCCATTTTAGTTTCAATGTCAGATGTAGCGAGGAATTTCTTGATATGTATACACTTGGCAAAGATTTGATTATTTGGAATTATGCAACTTTTTTTTTCTAAACGATTAATATTATACCATATATATTTCTGGCTCTAATTTATCACTTAGGACCATCCTAACTTGGAGAAAACAAATGAACTAGATGATTCCAGATGAATGATTAAATAATAATTCCCTTTATTTGAGGCTTCAAATAAGAAATTGTAAAAGTAATGTGCTAGAACATAGAGATTCTAACTTTTACTTATAAAAATCTTTTTGTGTGTTAATATTTATCTTATTCTTGTGAATTCAAAATGTTATATGCAGTGTTATTTTGATAAATGTTTAACAACTGGTTCTCTGATGAAAATGGCACTGATTTGTAGCATTTGTCAAATTCCTTGGTGTAAATACTTCCACCATGGCCTCTTTCAAGCTACCAGCATGGTGTCACTGAACAAGGAGGTGGAAAGAGATGTGCAATAGCACACCATAATACAATATTCTCATCACATGATAAAAGAGGTATAAGGAAACTTCAAGAGCATAGGTAACAGTAAAATGTAGCAAATACATTAGGAAGTAACTTTTAAGTATTTATTAATTTCTATTTAATAGAATTAATTTATTTGTAAGTGTACATAATTTAATTTTTAGCAGTGACTGTGTTCAACAACTGGTTCATAAAATTCCTGAAAATTTAACAATCACCTTTTGTGAGCTGATGTAAATATACCACCAGAAAGTTGTTCATTTTAAACAGATCCCTTTAAAACCTAATTTCTTTTTCATGTCTACATTGCACAGGGCGAAATGCAATGTCACATTCAATGCACTCTCTCTCAAGTACCTAATTTACCTGAGATTGGGATTGTTGATTTAATATCCAAATAACTTACTATTTTGTGTCTCAGTTATTTTTTGTTGCTTGATCATCTACACGCATTTTCCTCCAATCTCCTAAAATAGAAGAGAAACTCTCATATAAATATCTTGAATTGCTTTTGCAACAAAACATTGATTTCTGAGATTAAATGCTCAGTCCTTAAGCAAATTATATATTTTCTCAAAGATTAAATAAGGTAGATGTTTACACTTGAAATTGAAAGTGTGCAGGTAAGAAAATGTTTTCGAAGTCCCTATTCATACAAATAGTTGTTTACAATGGTTTTTCAACAACAATGAAAATGAAGGAATAGAGAGGTGATTCATAAAAATTTGATGAAGGAGAATTTCTGTCAATCTAAAATTCAACCTAGAAGAATGTCTTTAGAAAATAAATGTGAAATAAAACAAGAATTTAAATAATTTATCACTTGCATACATGCTCTAAGAAAATAATAAACATGAATTATTTTCAGAAATATTTCATGAAATTATTTCAGATGGAAATTCAGGAAAGGTAGGAAGAAATAGTGTCAAAAAGGATAAGTATGAGGCTAAATCCAAATGAATACTGTTTTTATAAAAAACAATGACAACAATAATAGTATTTTCTGGGGTTTAAAATCTCTACATTTAAAACATATGTAAAAATTGCATGAGTGTATGTAAGGGTAAACAGCATATAGGGGAAGAAAGTAAATATTTAGAGTGATATTAACCTTTGATAAATCAAAAGAAGTGTGTTTTATTCTTGAGAGTAATAACTACAATATTTGTAAATTTATTTATTTAACTAGCACATACAGGAGAAAAAGGAATTGTTAAAAATTTATAACCAATTCAATAAATGGTCAAGAAAGTAGAGAAAAAGTAGCATAGAGAAAATGGGACATATAGAACTTATTTACTAGTAGATAGTAGACATAGACATTAATATATTTTTAAAAATTACATTAAGTATTCTTGTTACAAGTAAATGACAATGATTCACAGACTAGATAAAAATACAACTACATGCTAGTTTCAAAAGACATGTCTAAAATATAAGGACATAGAATGGTAGAATATAGAGGATTATAAATAAATATATGTATGTTGAAACCACTAACCAACAGATGGAGTAGCTATATAAATTACATAAAAGTAGACTTTAAGAAAAGCTTCATTAGAGATATAGAGGTAAAACTTGTAATGTTAAAATATCAAATTCACCAGGAAGATGTAACCAATCTAAATGTGAATGAAAGTGATATAACCTAAAAATACAAAACGTAAAATCTATATACATATGTGTATATATCGAGATATATATCAGAACTGCAAATTAGAATTAGGGAAATTCACTATCATGGGGGAGATTGTAAACACCTTTTTCTCAGAAAGTGAGAGAACATGCACATGAGTCATTAGCATGGATTTAGACGATTTAAATAACATGGCTTAAGTTTCATTCTCCCTCATCAGTGCCTCTGTTCAGGCATCTACTTTGAACATTTATCATACTGATTTTAATTATTTTTCAAAGTCTATGTTTAGAAGGTGATAAAAGTCAACATCAGCAGTGGTAAGTTGTGTTGATATGATGTGATGAAATGGCATTTACCTCTCTGGTCTTCCTTGCCAAAACCCATTACCCCAGTCTAATAATGAAAAAAAAAAAAAAAAAAATCAGACAAATCTCAACTGTCTACAAAATCTACAAAATACGTGACAAGTACTTCTCAAAACCATCACAGTTCTCAAAAACAAGGAAAGTTTGGGAAATTATCACAGCCTAGAAGAGCCTGTAGAGACATGGTCAATAAATATAATATGGCATTCTGGATGGGATCCTGCAACAGAAAAAGACTATCAGATAAAAACTAAGGAAACCTGAAGAAACTATGTATTATAGTTAATGATTGCATCATTATTAATTCATTAGCTATAACAGATGTACCAGACTGACATAAGATAATAATAGGGGAAAGTGGTACAGGGACTATAAGAACTCTCTGTGCTATCTTTGCAATTTTTCTGTAAATCTAAAACTGTTCTAAAAAGTAAAGTTTATACATATTAATAAAAAAAAGTCTATGCTTCTCATTACATGGTATGCTTAAGTGCTATGCCTCATGTTTTAGAATCCTTAATGTTTAACATATATTTGGCACACAATAAATATTTTTAATAAATATACACAGTAGGGGGTAGTGTTTAATAAGTATAGTACTATCTTTATAATTTAAAAAGTCCCAGTTTTTGCCCTGCCTTCAATGCTTGCTCATTGTTTAAACTTAAATATATTAACTATCTTCTTCAGGTTCAGTTTCCCCATTTGTAAAATTGTCATGATACTGGATATGCTTGAAGATTATTATCTAGGTCTGGGAAGCTAGCAGGTGTTCTTAAAATATAACAAAAATAAGAGGCAGTCAATGAAAAAAATTAAGTGAATTAGTGTTGTTAAATGAGGCAGACTAAGCCTATCACACAAAAAGAATACATTTTTCCCAAAATATGTTCTGCAACTCTAGATCTGTTTTTCCTCATACATTTATGATCTTGTTTTTAGATGTTCACATAAATTCATTCATCTTGCATAGTACAGATTAAAAATAAATCTCTGTTGTAGTGAAATACTAAAAGCTGTCTTCCATTGACAAGAACATACTTCCTAACATTCCTTAGGCATTACATATAAGGGATGTTTGCTAGGTCAAATTTTTCAGTCACGAGGAATGAGACTTGTAGCTGATGATGATATGGAACCGAACAGATAGCCCAGCCTCTTATAATCATCTGCCAATGGTTTGGAAAGAGACAAGTTAGATAACTGCTATGATTTCCTGAGGCTAAATAGTACCATCAGGATCCATGATACTTTACCTTCTCTGAAGGAAGTGGTGACTAAATTGCCTGTCTCATCTAACCAATAAAGAAATGTCATTAATGAGCCTATAACTAGATGCTTTAGATAATTATTCATGGCATTACTGAATCACTGAGATATTAGACTCATGCTCTGAAGCACTTTTGAGTAAAACACAATATTTTTCAGTGATTGAATTCTACATAATTTGCAGTATTTTTTGTTGTGGCGTTTGTAAATACTTAAAATGGAAAAAAAGGTGCAATTATTTTATAAAAGAAATCTAACCTAATGTACATGACATATGTCTTTCTATAATTGTCTTCATTCAGGCAAGAAGAAAATATGAAATACCCAGAAAATATGGTGCTCAAATTCAAGTGTGTATTTACCTAATATTTGTTCATTGCATTTATGTAACATATTTCCTTCTAAATGCCTTTATGCATGAATCCTCATTTAATCTGTATAAAACTTATTGGGAATTATTCTTTTTCCATCAATTATCAAAGGACTTTCAAATAATAAGTGGAATTGCTGAGATTTTAAACCATGTAATCCTTTTTTCAAGCTCATAATCATAGTAAAGAATAAGCACTAAAAATATAAACTTAGCCTCTACAAGCATGCCTTGCTTTAGAAATGCTGGACATCTGGATGCGCCTACATTAAGTAGACAATGACATATTGTGACTGGTCAATCGCACAGTGTTGAACTGTATCCAGAAACTAAACCATTATATCAGTGAAGGCAGTTGAAAATGAAGGGTCAAATTTATCTTCTTCCTATTGATTCTTTTCACAGTTGAGTTTGTGTAATATTTTCTGTCCCAGTTAGAATTTTTTTTAATGAGTAGTTTCCCTTGGTTTGTCCCTAAAATTCTATTTAATTATTATTCTTATAATTTCTTAATTACTGTTCTTTGGATTTTTGAACTGTTGACAACTTGAACTGTTAATATGGTCTTCTTTCTGATGCTTTTTATTTGTAGTTAATAATTTATTTCTTTTATTACATTGGTCTTTAGACTATTAATTCTGTTATTATGCTTATTATTTTGGAAGCTTATATGCAGCTTTTAAAAGACAGTTTTCGAAGGAGGACTGTGTATTTTGTGAGTATGGAAAGCTTCATTCCTAATATGTCACAGAAACTTGATGTATCTTACTTAAAATAGCATCAACCTTTTGTATTGTCAGTTGTACTGTCTTACCTAATTTTCAGTACCCTTCAGACACTTTTCAGTTTTTCTTTCCTCCAGTAAATTCTTTGTCTGATTTTTTCCTTTTTTTAAAATTTATGTTCCCACACATGCAGTTTAATTTTATTTTTTAACAATGTGTATGGCACACAAGATGATTATTTTTAACTATAGATACCGTTGTAAATAATAAGGTGAGGAGGTACAGCTAGGGATGTTAAAGGCAAGCCA
Organism: Tolypeutes matacus; assembly: GCA_026826555.1. Taxonomy (NCBI): domain Eukaryota; kingdom Metazoa; phylum Chordata; class Mammalia; order Cingulata; family Chlamyphoridae; genus Tolypeutes; species Tolypeutes matacus. Next base: position 87,579,370 of record JAKSZT010053887.1, read on the forward strand.
AGGCAACAGGACCCAAGAGGGCAGTGCTGCTGTGTGCCTACCCCACCCCCATCCTCCTGCAAGAGGCTGCTGGAGCCTCAGGGTTTTTCCTTGACCCCTCCACTTCCAGGTCTCAGGCCAAACAGGATATTGACCAAAGCCCAGTATGATGAGATAGCCCAGTGCCTACAGTCTGTGCCACCTACTAGACAGAGCCTGAGGAAGCTGAAGCAGAGGTTCCCCAGTGAATCACAGGCCACTGTACTGAGCATCTTCTCCCAGGTGTGCCAGGACACATTAAAAGAACACATGCTAAACATCATACTTAAAAAGCAATTGAGGGTTTTTACCAGAGTACCTGAACAGAGTGGTGAAAAATGGAGCTAGCCAGTGAAGTAGACTAAGTACCCTCATTAATGGCTGGGATTATACTGGAAGGGTTTCCTCGAGAGTATGAAGAACCTCCACCCTCCAAGTCTGTTATACACAGTATGCTATAGGACCCTTCTCAGTGTCCAGATGGAGTTCTAGCAGACCAGGTCTATCAGTGAACGACAGCTGTTATGGACAACTGGTGGACTGCATCAAACATGCCATTGGTCATGAGCACGAAGTCCTGCTGTGAGACTTATTTCTAGAGAAAACTCAGTCCTTGCTAGATGAAGATCAACTCCATGCAAAAGATTATGACAAAACACCAGACTTTATTTTACAAGTACCAGTTGCTGTGGAAGGGCACAAAATTCACTGGATTGAAAACACTCATTTGGTGATAAATGTAGCCACCACACCTACCTGCAGGACCAGTTATGGAGCTACTGGAATAAGTTTGGGTCAGACTTGATCATCTATTGATTTATCCAGGAGCTGGACTATAACCAGGAGAGGGGCATCCTGCCCAAAGCCTGAATCCGCGTGGATATTGCCACCTTATGCCATAGCTTAGCTTGACCCTGATGATCCTGGAAGTAGAGCTAAAAAGCAAAAATGAACCTGGAAGCAATTTTCCTTTTTCCTGTAGTGTTAACTCCTGGCAACATCGGCCCTGAACTTCAGCTGAACTCTTGTTGCCTGTGATCACACCACTTTAGACAAATATATCAAGAGTTTCTGTTTTCCTTCATCCCTTGCTTATGTGAACAGCCAAGAACTACAGACACAACCCACTCATTATCAATATTTGTCTCTGTCAAAACAGTTAGTTTATAGATAGTCGTAATCTTTCTTCCTTCCAGATGGTTTCCCTTGTATCCTGAACAATAACAACAAAAATGTGGAGACAGAAAGGTATGATTTTTCAATTCTCCTCCCAGGTGTTAAGATGGGATTACTTTTTTGACAGGTGCTACAATTTCCCTGGGTATTATGTCAGCCTCCATTTTATGCTTAAACTTTTTAGTGTACAACCTCTTCTGTTACCATTTTAGGAGATTTTAAGATGTATGTTGATAGTAATACAAACAACATCAAATATTTTAATGTTCAGATGCGAAAATCTATAAATCTACAGCATCTCTTAACTGTAGATTTAAGAATTGAATCAATATTAAATTTTGTGTCATAAAAGGTTGGTCTCTGACAAGTTTAATATTGTCCCTTTAAATCATATTTGTCCTACTGAGAATAGTTTACTGTTGAGTTGCAGGAGCTTATTTGTAATTACCAATAGTACTTAATACACCTATGATGTAAAGAGCTTAGGACTCAGCTTCATTGTTATTTATATTTCCTACTATAAAGATCCAGAATCAGAAAGAGCTTTCTTTTAACAACAAGATTGAACACATGCACACATACATACACACACACATAAAGTATTTCTCAATATCCCTACTGGCCCTCTGATTTATGCCTGTCTTAAGAGGAATTCAATTAGTTATCAAGTGTGGGGGGTATCATGGGGAAATGAGTAGGTGTTTTTGTTTACATTTTAAGTGATAGCAATAATTTCTACTTTTAAAAAAAGATTTATTTACCTTTATCCATTTTAAACCCCCTCCCCCAATTTTTGCTGTTTTTGTGTCAATTCGCTGGGAAATTCTGTGTGTCTGTTTCCTGTCCTCTCTTCTCCTCCTTCTCCTCCTGTCTTCACCAGGATTCGATCCTGGGAACGTCTGATGTGGGAAAGAGGCATTCTGCCACTTGCACCCCCTTAGCTCCTGGTTTTTCAGTGCATCTCGTCTTGGTTCTCCCTTGTGTCACTCTCCTGTTATATCATCATCTTGCTGCAAGGCTCGGCAGAGCCTGGCACACCCGTGTGCAGGGCCTGGTGGCGCCCCTGCATGCAGGGCCTGATGGCCTGCGCACTTTCTATATTTTTCTTTATTTTATTGGGAGATCCCGGGGATGGAACCCATGTCCCTCCATACGGGAGACAGATGCCCAACCATGTGAACCACGTTTGCCCTCCAATCATTTCTATTTTAAAAGTCCCCTTTTCTTGAGTTTTCTTAATAATTTTTATCAGATAATTTGTTTTTCCTACTTGCTAGAAAATAAAGCTTTCACAAGGAAGCTTGGGGGACAAAAAGGACTGACAAACGGAAATAACAAATATTCCAATACCAAAGGAAACTAAGGCAAGTGCTCTAGTTTATGCCAGCCAGAGTTATTAATGCAGGCACTTTATTGGTCTCAAATCAATTTCGGGTTTGCCATCATTTAGCTATATTTACATCTCTTTAAAATGTTCTAAGTAAAATTATACTTTATTTATATAAACAAAACTGATTTCCTAAACTCTTTGAATAAGGGCCCACAAGATTTTTGATACCTCTTAAGGAATCTTACTTCTCCTTTCTGGGTCAGTCTTTTGCAACACGTAGACATATTTTCTTAGTCTCATCCCTATTTCCTTTTATTTCAAAGGTTCTCCCTTTGGTGTGGTCTCAGCTTTCTGGATACCTATTTTTCAAGTTTCAACTTTTCTTTCACCATGATCCCCTCCCACTGGAACAGATGACTTATCTGAGTAGCATAATTATCTGGGACAGCAGGAATCCTGATCTAGAGGAGATACTAGGTTATTTGGAGAAATGGCCAGTAATTTTCATTTTACCCTTACTCTTCTAAAAAATATGATATTTAAGGTGGTCAGAGCCTAATGGGGTCCTAGGCCTGGTCTTGTGAACTTGTGCTATATACTTCCTTTCTTAATAAAGGTTATAATTCTATTACTTCTCTTCTGGCTCCACTTGCCTAGGAAAAATCCCACACGAAACAATACAATAATCAATATATACTCTTATCACTCTTATCAATTTACCAGTTGTTTATGAGCTAATCTGTGTAATTAATATCTATATATATTGTAACCAAAGGGACTGGGCCAAATTTCTTTGGTTTTGTGGTCCATTCTCTTCCTGTTGTGCAACAGAGTTCTGAACTTGTCTTCTCTATGACTATAATTGAATAGCCCTTATGCAGAAATAAGATATTCTACCATCAGAAGATCAAGTTATTGGCAAGTCGATATCTTCCTCTGTTGTGCCGTGATGGTCCCTTACTGATGTGAAGTAGAGCAAACCTAATAATTGCTAAATATTAGTTGTCATATGTAACAAAAAAGATGAGAATATCCCTCAATCATGAGAACAATTATTTCTTTTACTGTGAAAGGAATATATTTAATTTCTATCCTTTAGCTTCCAATACCTAAACTAATTTAAAGAATGCCGTTTCAAAAGATAATGTTGTACATTTAAACAAGATTTGATGCAAACTATCGCCCCACGGATTTATCTCTTACGTTTCCATGACGGAGCCTGAGGATACCCCAGAGAGAGCAGATAAATTTTAACCGCCTATCTTCAAAAATACATTTAGCATGAGATGCAGTAGAGGATTTGTTCTAACAGCTATTATTGTGAGGAGAAATTGAGCAATGTGTGGGAATATGATTTTTTTCTTATGTACTTTTTAAAATTTACGAACGTTCTATACTCTTCAAGCAAAAACTTCCCCTCCTCTCCTTCCCTCATCCTCAGGTATCCTCAAATCTATTTTCTGTCTCTCTGAATTTTCAATTTCTAGATATTTCATGTAAGTAGCCATGTACAATATTTGCTCTGTGTGCCTTGCTTGCTTCCCTCAGTATAATGTTTGTATGGTTCATCCATGTTGCAGCATGAATTCGAACTTCCTTCTTTCTCATAGCCAAATAATATTCCATTGTGTGAAGTACCACATTTTGTTTATCCCTTCATCTGTGGATGGACAACTTGGATAGTTTCCATCTTTGACTGTTGTGAATAATGCTGCCATAAACATTGGTGTATAAGTATCTGAGTTCTTGTTTTCAATTTTTTGGGTATATTTCTAGGAGAGGAATTGGTGGGTTATATGATAATTATATGTTTAGCCTTTTGAGGAATTGCCATATTGCTGCCCACAGTGACTGCACCTTTTTACATTCCCACAGAATATAAGGTTAATTGTTTTTTAGCTCATTACTCTGTCCATAAAGTTAACATGGAAGGGCATGCAATCAGCTGTGGGATTTAACTTCTGTTTATCCTTTTTCTTAGATAAATTATTGAAGTCATACTTGTGTAATCATTTTTAATAAAGGAAAGCATCCCTTTGCATCCAGTTATCATCAAATATATTGATGATAAATTGGGAGAGATGTCATTATTTAAGAAGTCCACACACATTCAAATTGTCCACTTCTTTTTGGGAAATTCATGATTACATATAATTTTGAAGAGATAGCCTAAACATTATTTTTAAAAAATATTTCAATTCTAAAAAAAAAAACCTCTAGGGTTTTCTTTTTGTGGTTCTCAGTTGTGTTTATTTCTTCAAACTTTCTAGATGGTGTCCTCTGTAAGATGGATTTCTTACACTAACCTCTTAATTCTCCACTTCTTAAAAGAAGAGGGATAGCCAGGTTAAATTTAGCATGACTCCAGAGACTTGTCGTGCTAAATTTAATTTAAACAAGCTGTTAATTCTTGATTTCTTGTCTTTTTTGACATGTACATGCTGTACTTTGGTGAAATGAAAGATCATTATAGAAATCCTCTTTGGCTGTTTAGTATTTGTAACATAGATGTCTACTTCCTAGATGTTTCCAAATTCTCCAAATTGTTAGAATTTTATATCTCATAAGATATTTATATACAAAGGCATTAGTCACCTTCCAGGTTCTCTTGATATGTCTTGAGATTCTTAAAGGGCACTCTCTCCTATTTTGTCATTATGTAAGACCTTTTATTGCTGCATGACAAGTTATTATAACTTTAGCAGCTTAAAATAATGCACATTTATTTTGTCAGAGTTTCTATGGGTCAGTATCCTGGGCACAAGTTAGCTGGGTGCTTTGCTCAGGTTCTCAGTAGACTGTAATCAAGGGTGTCAACTGGGGAGGTGATCTTGCTAGAGGATTAGGGTCCTCTCCATGTTCACTGGATGCTGGCAGAATTTTGTTCTTTGTAGTTGTAAGGCAGAGCTCCCCATTTTCTTGTTAGATGTCACCCGGGGAACATGCTCATCTCCTAGAAGCTGCTTCAGATCCTTGACATGGGATCTGCCTGATAGACAGTTCACAGCATGTCTGTTTGCTTCTACAGGGCCAGCAGGATAATCTTTCTCATTTCAGTTCTCTCCCTGTGGAGTACACCTTTATCTTTTTAAAAGGCTCATCTGATAAATCAGACCCATCCAGGATAATATCTCCTTTGATTTTTAACTCAATGTCAATTGATTAGGGACCTCAAATAACATCTGCAAACCCTTTTCTCATGTAATGTAACCAAATCACAGAAATGAAATTCCATCATTTTCCCAAGCCCTGCCTACAGTCAAGGGGAGGTGATGGGAAACTTGGCGGTCATCTTAGAATTCTGCTTACTACAGTCATATTGAATTCTCTATTTCTTCATTCTTTTTTCTAATCAACCAATTTATTTGCCTACTCTACTGATTACTATAAATTCAGTGTCATATTGATTTGATTATAATGATTTTATAGTATTTTCTGATGCCTGGTAACTCAAGTCCCTCATTATTAAATCCTTTACTCATCACTTCTCCTCATGAATAGCCGAAGGAATTTTTTTCTTCCCTGTTAGCATAAAGATAAATTCTTCCATTGTCCAACAAAGCAAATCAAACCAAGATTTCTGTGAGGGATTAATTTGAAATTGCACTAAATGTATATATATATATATATTTATTATTCATCAGAAAAATTATTGTACATCTGGAATAAATTTCTGTACATCTGGAATAAATTTACCAAGATTCATTTCTTTCCTTATGCATAGTCAATTGCCTGAGCACCATTTATTGAAAGGTCCCATGTCTTTCAAGCTCACCTTTCTTTTTTTGTAAATCAAGTAAGCATATAGGAGTGGGTCTTTACTTAAAGCCTCTACAATGTTGTATTGATCTACTTTTCTAGCCCTATACAAATAACAGTTGTGGTTACTGCAACTTTTCTTATTTCTTTATGTCTACTCATGTTCGACCTCCAGCTTTATTCTTTTTCTTCAAAGTTTCCTTGGCTATTCGTGGTCTATTTCATTTCCTTATGAATTTTAATATCAGTTTGATAATTTCCACAAAACACTTAGAAATTAAACACACATATCTAAAAAATCCATGGGCCAAACCAAAAGTGTCAAGGAAAATCATAATATAAATTGAACTAAATGAAGGTAAAAAATAAAATAAAAATCTGAGATGCAGCCATAACAGTACTTAGAGGGAAAAAAATAACATTTAATGTTTATATTAAAAAGAAGAATAGTTTCCTATCAACATTCTAGGCTTCCACCACCAGAAACTAGAAATTATAAGCTATGGGCTATAGATAGCAGTAATATTGTGATGATGTTTTTTTTTCACCTTTTTCACAAGGTGTTGGTGGTGGGGCAAAGTATGGGAATTCTGTGTGATACTGATGAATGTTCTTTAAAATTTAGGGGAAAAAAAAGGTAACCTTTTGTCTGAAGAAGGATTTCAGAGAGAACAACAAAAAAAGATGACTGTTTATTAAATGGATCCACATGTATTTTTTATTTGCTCAACATAATTATAAACATTGAATTCTGGTGAAAAAAAGAAACTAGAAAAAAGTTTTCTCTCATAATTTTCCTTGTTTGGATATCTACGTTGTTTGAGATTACTATAGCCACTCCACCTTTCGTTTAATTAATGTTTTCATTATTTCTTCTGTTGTTCAGATTAGACAATTTCTCTTAATTTATCTTCAAAAGTTCACTGACTCTTTCCTCTGTCATATTTATCCTGTTAATTATCACTTTCAGAGATCTTCAAAATATTTAATTATTGAATTTTGAGTTCATGGATTTTTATTTGGTTCCTTTTTATATGTTCTTTTTCTCCACTGAGTTTGTTAGTCTTTCCATTCATTTCAAAAGGGCTTGCCCTAACTTGTTGGAGCATTTTTATATAATACTGCTTTAAATTCTTTGTCAGATAATTCCAAAATCTGTATCATCTTGTTGTTGTTATCTGTTGATTTTTTTCCCTTGTAGGTTAAGATTTTCCTGGTCCTGTCTAGGCTAAGCAACTTATATTATATAGTAGACATTTTGGAATCTTACAATACACTAGATCCTGCTTATATTCTATTCAGAATGTTCATAGTTTTGTTTTAGCAGACTTGTGGTTCAGTCTCAAGTTCCAGTTAGCCTTCTGTGGGTTTTGTTAGTGTTAGTTCCATTTTCAAAGCATTTTCAGTGCTATACATTTCTTTTCCATGTATGTGCCTCCCAGTGGCCAGTCTTGGACCTAGGTGGTGGACTATCTCAGATCAGTTCTAAAGGTCTATCACAAGCTATTTAGGGACACATCCATAAGTATGCAGCTCATAGGTGAACCCAGGAGTTTTTAATAACTATAAAGTTATTGGAAAGGGCTGCTTTCCAATCTTACTCTCTTTTTAGACTCTTCATATTGTTTTCTGGTCCCCTAGAGCTTGTTCCTCTTTGGGGTCCAGAAAACTGGAACTCTATATTCTCTTCTCTGCTGCTGTTGTCCATCTGGGGATGAGAATTGGGAGTTCAGAGAAAGAATTAAAGCAATGGATCTTCACTCCATCATATTGTGCCCTTGATTCTTCCTAGTGGAGAAACAGGTTTCCCCCCCTCACTGTTTTTCCTTTGAGTTGGGGCATAAGAGAATGAAGATAATAAAATAAAATGAGGGATTTCCCCAACTCTGATTCATGGATTATCCCTTTCCTTTCTGTGAGCAAGAACTGGAGGGCTTCTTCTGGGCTACTCTTTGTTTGCCTCAGTGTCCTTTCAGATTTCTGGTAAACTTGAGTGACCTCAGGGAAAATCAGAGAGAAAAAAATATGGTTAACTTTCTACTGGCTCAATGATATTTTACATTGAGTCTACTTCCTCAATCTGCCTGATCCTTTTTACTTTTCAGAATCAAGTGTGCCGACTCCTTACTTAGAACTGGATCCTCTAGATCCCATTATTTGGTTTAAGTTGCATAGAGATACAGATAAAATATATTATTGACTGTGATAGAGGTAAATAGTGGTTCCTAGGATAGATTACAGTGAGTAAAGGCATAGAGAAATTCAATAAAGTTATGAGGCAGTTAACATTATACTTAGCATTAACATTGGCTTTTAGCTTTAGTATTAATAAAGAAGATCAGTAAATTGTCACTTATAGGAGTACCAGAGGAGTGACCAATTATTATGAGTTTCCCAATAACATCATTTTTATAAATTGTGATAACATAGATATAACACAGTTTCCAATTTTAATCATTATAAGTGAACAATTCTGTGGTACTAACTACAGTCTCAGTGTTGTGCTACCAGCACCACCATCCATTGCCAAGATTTTTCATGACCCCAAAGAGAAACTCTGTACCTACTAACAATTAACTCCCTTTTCTTCCACCTCTGGCCCCTGGTAACCTCTAATCTACTTTCTGTTTGTATTAACTTGCTTATTTTAGATATTTTATATAAGTGGAAACATACAATATTCATCCTTTTGCATCTGACATATTTTTGTCAACACAGTGGTTTCAAGGTTCATCCACATTGAAATATGTATAAAAATTTCATTGCTTTTCATGACTGAAAAATATTCCATTGTACATACAGTATATATCACATTTTGTTTATACATTCATCTATCAATGGATACTTGGTTGTTTCCACCTTTTGGATATTGTGAATAATTCCTGCTATAAACACTGATGTACTAGTATCTGTTTGAGTCTCTGTTTTCAATTCTTTTGAGTATATACTTAGAAGTGGAATTTGCCTGATCATATCATAGTCTACGTATTACTTTTTGAGGAACTACTAAACTGTTTTCCACAGTGGCCAAAAAATTTTGTAGTTCCACTAACAGTGCATAAGAGTTCCACTTATTAAGACTCTTAGTGCTGTAGTCAGGAGCATCTGACTCCTAATCTTAGTGTTATCTACAAGTCAAAAGACCCTGTTTTTTGTTTTTGTTTTTGTTTTTTTTTTTCTTTTTGTATATACTCTTGAAATTTAGGGGCTTTTCCTCTATAAACTTGAAATAATACCTCATGAAGATTTAAAAATTACTTAAGTTAAGTGATGTTTGTAAAATATTTAGCAAATTTCTAGTATAAGCCTTCAAATAATTGACCCCACTCTTACATGGCTGCCTATTTCCTCTCCTACTGCTGTCCCACTGGCTTCCTCAGCTCTAGCCACACTGGCTCACTTGCTATTCTTTGAACTCATGTGGGCACATTCCTGTCTGAAGGCTTTTACATTTGCTGTTGCTTACAATGCTCTTCCTCCAGATAATACCATGACTTATTCTGTCAGCTCCTTAAAGTTTAAAATTTAGAATTGCATCAGCATGCCAGCACTTCTCTATCATGAAATCCACTGATTTCTGCATATTAATAATATTACTTTTTATTAATTTTATTAATGTTAATTTTCTACATGGACACTTTATTGGAATGTTTTATGTTTTTCCTTTGACTTTCATAGGAATTACAGAAATAAAGTCATAATATGTGCAAATAATCACCATTTACTTCCATCTTTCCAATTTTTATACTTCAAATTATATTGCCTCCAGGGTATTGATAAGAAACAGTGGTGGTAAATGGTATCACTTTATTTATGACTTTTATGGGAAAACCTCAATTGCTTCAGAATAAAGTACAGACTTGCTTTTGGGTTGGGTTAAGAAATATTAATCCTTTCCTATTAATATAAAGTTTTATCAAAAATATTTGTGAAGTTTATCAAAAGTCATTTTTTTAAGTCTTTTCAGTAACTACAATCATGTGTTTCTTTTCCTGTAGTCAATTTATATTATGAACTATATCAATATATTTTGTAATACATAGCCATCCTTGCATTCCTGGAATAAAACATATTTAATCATGGTATACTGTTTTTGAATGTGCTCCTCGATTTATTTATTAATTTTTTTAGGTAAGTTATAGATTTACACAAAAATTACACAGAAAGTAGAGAGAGTTCCCATATAATCACACACATACAGATGTACACACATACATTTTTCCCCTATTATTAACATCTTACATGAATGTAGTACATTTGTTACAATTGATGAACCAATATTGAAGCATTGCTGCTAACCAAAGTCTAAGGTTTACATTACGGTTTATACTTTGTGCTGTACAGTTTTATAGGCTTTGACAAATGTATCATGTCAAGTATCCATCATAATATTATATACAGAAAGTTTCACTGCCCTAAAAATACCCTGTGTTCTATCTATTTATCCCTCTCCTCCCCTCTGAGCCCAACAACCATCTTTATATCACTGTTACAAGTTATTGCATTAATACAAGATAATAAATGAAATAACAATAAATCTGCTTTTGTCTGTGGTTACATTTCCCCCTCATGTTTGTTCATTCCTCAATCTTGAGGGATTTGCAGTGATGTCCACTCTGACTGCTTCAGAGAGGGGCTGAGAGGGTAGGGGACTTTTTTGTAGTTATTATGAGCAGAAGGAAAGAAATGTTTTGCTTGAAGTTATAGCTACTCCTTGGTTTTTGGAACAGGACTTGTCCACCATCATCATTTTGTTGGTTGTCTAGAGCAGGCCTGAAGAACTGGAGAGTAGGATTTGGCCACATCCTTGCTGGGATTCAGGGCTCAACCGGCATATGAACAATCTAAAGATTTAAATCTCTGAGAAATATATTTAACAGGTATATTTAAAATTAATTGTTGCTATAGCATATTTGCATAAGTGATTATATAAAAAGGTTTTCATGTGGGCTGGCATCTGGACCTTGCCGGGAAGATCTTCAACAAAAAGCCTGTGGATGGAGGTAGAGAAAAGAGAGAAGAGATAAATTGGTTGGTAAATGCAATTTAATCTGCATCAGGACAAGGGAGGACATGTGTGTAGTCTGATGATTATTTAATCTATCTTTTGAGATTTTGACTTCCATAATTATATATTTTTTTCATTTCTCGATTTCCATTGTTTTCAAATTTGTATATATATTTGTGAAATTTTGTGTTTAAATTTTGTGTGTGTTTATATTTGTAATTTAATCTTTATTTCTTTATTTCATAAACAGAAATTATGACCGTTTTAACATCTTCAATCCTTGTCTTTTTAAATCTGTTGTTTCACATTATGAGGTCCTGTTTTCATTTAATCTATGGAAGCCCTGATGTCTTAATTAGGGATACTTTCCTTCAAAGGGGATTTATCCCTGCTTCTGCCATTCTGTCTCAGGGGATCCCCTGAAGGCTTTTAGAGATTGGAGCTCTTAGAACAGCTTCCCTTTCTCATTGTTGATCCAAAGGTCCATGTGTTGTTTTGGCACTCTGGCCTTGACACAAGCCCACTCCTCCTGGCTCTCTCACATATCTATCCTGTCTTCTCATCACTTTGTTTCTCCCTCACTTGGGCTCCCCTAATCCCAACACCCTAAGTTCTGTGTGTGCTTTTAAAATATGTTTTAGAAAGAGAGACATTTTGTTTATTTCAGAGGCTCATATTTTATTCTAAAGATTATTCAGAGCACAAGAAAAAATTAACATTGTTAAGCGGTAAATTATTAAGTATCTGCCACTAGACAGAGATATTTTAAAAGATAGTGAAGGCTCTGTTTCCAATAAGCTTCAGTATTTCTCGGGGCCCTGCTTTCGGAAATATAATTTCAATTTGTTTTTAATAAATACCCTGACAATTTTGAGGTGTTAAAATTCAATAACTAAGAAAAAAATGATTTTTTATTATCGAATTCTTAGCTGAATAAGTATCTCTTCTTGATTGCATCTGTCTTATAAAATTTTTCTTCCACTGAATATTTAAAATTAGGTTAAACTTTTGAGGAAACATACCATTTCTTATAAAGCATGGAATTTGTTCCAAATTCCTATATTTCATTCTTGTTTCTTCTCATTTTAAATAGCAAATAGTTTTGTATCTATGTGTAAATATCTTTAAAGTTGTGTTTATATATGAGTGTAAATATATATATATATATAATATGCATACCCATCTATTACATGTGCATCTGTTACAGATACACATATATTTACTTATGTATATGTTCTCCTACATTTTAACTATAACATGTCTCATATCTGACAACTTGTATTTCTGAATGAGTCTCAAGCATAAAGAACTATACCCACAAATCCCCAGTGTTCACCTGGTCCCTCTCCCAACCCTTCTCCCAGTATTCTGGACCTTCTATCCCACCCTTCCCAATCTACCCACCTGACAACCCTGCACCACCCAACCCAATAATATCACTACCCTCCTGTCCTATCCCTTCAATATGCAACTACACTCTATCACTTTCTACCATAGATTATGTCCTTATGGGTGATGTCTCACAATCTTTTTCTCTCTTTGTATTTCTTGTTAACCTATCTTACAGACAATAGCTCTCTGAGACTGCATATATTTGTTGAAATAAATCTGGTAAGTTTGGAGAATGGTGTTTTTCTCCCTCCCTCCCTTTCCTCTTTCATTTGTTCATAACAAAATGATTACCAAAAAATTGTATAAAGTAATATTTTCTTTAAGCTACTATTGTCTTTTCATTTAACATATTTATATATATACTTAATTCATTTTAATGTAATTCTTTAATCCTTAGATGTACAGTTTTGCCTTTTAGTAAATATTTGGGTGGAATTTTATGTTAATATACCCTTTTAAAACATTTGTGTCTTTTAAAGTATTAAAGTAATATGTGTTAAATAGAAAATTTTAAATCCAAAGAAATCCGTAATAAGAGGGTGGTTCTTAAATTCAATGACAATTAAAATAATATTCTATGTTTAATAAACTGATAAAATATAAGATGGTATGGTAGATCAAATTATGTACCCTAATTAAGACGTGTTCTAAATGTTCTTACTCCGTGTTCCTTTGAGTGTGAACCCTTTGTAAATGGGGTCTCTTAAAGATGCTACTTTTAATTAAGTGTGACCCAACTGCCTGAGGGTGGGTCTTAATCCCAACTGCAGGAAGCTTTATAAAGAGAAAGAAATGGGAAGCCAAAGTCAGAGAAGGTCACGGGAAGAAGCCAGAAGTCAGGGGGCATCATGATGTGGCCCAAGGCAGGGATGCAAGCCCAGGAACCCCAAGGGTCCCTGGCAACAAGCACCAGAATGTTACAGACTTAGGGGAGAAAGTACCACCTTGTCTCGATTTGGACTTCTAGTCTCAAAACAGTGAGCCAGTAAGTGCCCATAGTTTAAGCAACCACCCGTTATATGGTATTTGTCATAGCAGCCTGGCATATTAAGACAGATGGTAAATGAAAAAGGATATAAAACTGCATATACAGTATGAATTTTATTTCAGTAATATATACTTATTTGTTTATTAGATATTTGTACATTTATGTCTACCTGTAAAAGTATATTTGGGATACAGAAACACTAAGCTTTGGCCTTGGTATTAAGCCAAAATCTGCTATTAAGTTTTGTTTTTAAGTTTTAGAAGATCAAAAGCTCATTTAAATGCCATTTCTAACATTCTTGAACTTTGCACCATAATTATATGACTGTGTCAGTGATCATCTATCTTCAAAAACTTATTTACCCACAGGATTATATTGGGGAATTAGCAGTACCCAGCTGGGAGTGATGTCTTCTGATTTTCTCCTCTCCACAGTTTTCTACAGCTGTCAGCACTCTAAACAAAGAACATTCTTATCCACCAATGTGTTTCTGGTCCATGATAGCAGGGATAAGAATTTAGATTTAAATAATTTCATTCTAGCATTTCCTGCCCCGTGCCCCTTTTTTGTGTGTGTCTATTTAAGTACTGTGGACATTTGTTTCAATCTCTAATACCTGATTTGGAAAGAGAGTCCTAGAGACTGTGATTGATACCTCTAGCTTCTAACAATTACCTTTAAATCTACCTCTGTGCAATCTTTTCCCCCCAGACTCTGGCATCCAAAAAGTTCATTTTTGAAAAGCCATATACGTAATGTACCAAGTTTACTGCAAAAAATGTATGATTGAACACCATCAAACATGCAATCCAAATCCAATATTAAGCTGCCTGGCTGTAAGAAATTTTGCTCTTCTCTTGATTGAAAGAGAGCATGGTATAAAAAATGTAGTATACAATGATATAGTGATATAGCGCATTAGCGACTTTCTCCAAAATATTTTCAATCTAACAATCAATGAATGGATTTTAATGCCAGACATAAAAATTGGAAACTATTCCTCTTACAATAACTGATTCAATCATGTTATGTGCTTACAGAAGTTTTAAAATTTATTATTTAATCTCAGAAATCAAACCTTGAGATGATACCAAAGCAGTAAACAATTTATAAAGTGAAAAGGATTGTAGAGATTGAATTTAGTTTTCTTAAAGAAGGCGGGATTGTTTGCATGCTGAAAAATATGTGAGAAACAACTACAAACCTCTAAAAAATCTGACTTTTGTTGGCTACCAGAAATCAGAGATTTAGAATTCCCTCTCTTCTACTAAGTTACTGTGTGGTCTTGGACAAATCTCTCTCTGTTATGAAGAAACATTTTTATGAGAGAGAGAGAGAGAGATTATTTGCCTATCTATAAAGTGGATCATGACAATTGGTGGACTATTGGCATTTTGTGTTCATCAATGGCAGGTATAATAGGACCACTTTCTAAATTCTAGAGAGCTACATAAATATGTTTATAATCTTAGAGCTAACACCGGTAACTCATGGAATTTCTTAGTGTATGAATTTTGGGATTCCTCACCATAAAGGTTTCCTGCATTGCTTGCCTTTCCATAGCATCAGAGAATCTCTATTCACCTCTAGTGTACTCCTGAAAAGCCCAGGGAATTATTTCTCAGTCACTATCTTAACTTGGGCTTTCCTTCCAGGACATGGGATATGGAATGGAGTTGAAATTCCATCAGGAACACACTGAGGTTAAAAACTGTACAAATATGACATATGCATTGGAAGGAAGTACTCTTAAATGAAAAGTATGGTTACATTAAGGTGACTTTTTTTTTTCATAACGGAGTTTTGGAGTAGAAACTCTATCCCAGGTAGATATCTAATTAAGGTAATTACATGGGTTTCCCATTTCTATATATTAACCCCCTTTCTCCAAATATTGGCAACATTTAAAAGTAGTAAACAAGCCTGAGTAGCCTTAGAGGAAGGCTTGTGTCAATAAATGTCTTCATTAGCATTCTCATGGCTACAGTTTAGTGCATTGCAGCAGAAAATAATATTGCTTTAAATTAGATAGTGTAATTAGGTGTTTTTCCAGATTTAATTTTCATTATGATAATGTGGTTACCTCCAACATCTAAATTTGCTTTCAGTTTCTTGAATGAAACCTGGCTCCAAGAGAGGTCAGTTATAATCACGGAAAATATCTATAACGTCATGGAAGAATGGTCCAGATTTACAGTCCCCAAGCAACTGAATGAGAAAATCTAATGTTAGGTTTCTGCTGATTTACTGTCACTTTAATGCTATGTTATCGTAATTCCATTCCACTTTTACAGTATAGCGTAGTTTTAGGTTAAAGCACATTTAATGAAAAGTGAATTTGCCAGTACAGGATGTTTACAAATATGACTGTTATCACCTGAGTGAACTGTTTCTTAATATTACTTATGGATATTTCTAAAATACAACCCTGTATTGTTATAACTGAGAAAACAGAACTTTAAATTCATGAAAGGTTCAAGATGAAAAATGGAAACAGGTTTGTTTGGCTCTTTTCCATTTTGTTTAAAGACATTCTTGTTTACAGGACAGTAGGGTTGAAGAACTAGGGTTGGAAAGAAGTTCTCTCTTCTGTTGGAACAAAAGCATTTACCTTTGCTATTGGAGGAGAGAAGAAAACTTCATGGGGGAAGAGACAGTTAAGCTTCAGAGAGTGGTACAATAAAAATCCATAATACAAAATTAAATGTGAGGGTGTATTTAAGGAACAATTCATCCACTATCAACAGCCCCCCCCAAAAAAAAAAGTCTTTCTTTTTTACCCTTTATTGTGTGAATCTGTCTAAATAGATATTTGTGGGGGGAAAATACTGGAAATAAAGACTTACTTCATCAGATGTCATCTATGCAAGTGAAAAATATAATAAATGGAGCATCTTCACGGCCTTAGCAAGTAGACCAATGGTATGGAACAGTGGTCTCTCCCCAGAACAGAGACCTAGATTCCAAACTACAATCTGCCACAGTTCCTTAGACAAAGCCTTAGTTTTCTTATTTGCAAAATACATGATATATGAGATTGCCTCAACCATCACATAGAAGTCTTTTATTCTATAATTTCAAACAAAGCTTTGAGTTCAGGTAACCTTAAAGATACTTATGTCAGCAGGGCTCACATTATTTTGCTTAGCCCTCTTCATTCCATCTGATGAAATAAAGGCTATTTTTCAATTTCTCTAAACATCCAGGGCTGTTCATTGAAGATTTAAAAAGATAAATGTGGGAAGAGATCAGGTAGAAATACTGCTTTTAATTTGTAAGAATAAGGGAGCCATTTCAAAGACTATATGGGTAGAACAATCAAACAGGAAAATAAAATCAGAAACACATTATGATTATACTTTCTCTCGCCTATGAATAATCAGATTAGTATAGAAATATATTTACAAATTATACCATATCAGCACACACCAAAGAAAGACTCACAGATTGTAATCTGTGCTTTATTTCTGTATATTTTACTTAAAGAATGATTGTAATTGGGGAGACTGCTCCCTTGGCTTTTGATCTGAAAGTGTTACAAATATTGCCTGCTGCCACTGTGGTTCTTTGTCCAGACTGGGATACCCACGGTCCTGAGAAAAGCATTCTATTTGCAGGGAGCCAGGGGGTGGGGGCAAAGGACATTTTGATGGTAAGTACTGTATGGGAAATGGATTTGTGATTTGGGGTGGCTTGAAAAAAGATGAAAAGAGAAAAAAAATGATACCTTTTACAAAGTTTCTATTAATATATCTACTGCTAGAGTGAGCAGATTGAATTTGACTTTGGAGTGCAGAGCTTTTTGCTCTGGGAAAAAGCTTTTGGTCTACTTGCTTGTGCAAAATAAAAACTATTTAAGAAAAGTAAGGTTTGTGAAAATGAAGTGTTAATTGCTTTGCACGATAATGTAAAGAATCTACTCCTTGAGCCCAAAGATAATTATGATGTTAATTTATTTTGATTTCCTCTAGCCAGAGTCAGAGCTGTGGTTTATAGCCTGGGATTTGAAATAAGAGTGATGCTGCTTGGGAAAGGCCAGAAAATAACAACCCAGCCCCAGGTCAGAGAAGAGATAGCTACTCAGATAATCTGGCAAAGCAGGGAATGCTCCTTAGTGTAATATTTTGAAAAATTACTCAGATTTAGGTTTCCTTTTCTACACTGTATTTCTTGAATTCTATATTAAATCCTAAATAGTATCTGCTAAACTCTTTAGCCTTGTGTTAGATGTGAGTTAAGGAATAAAAGGGAAAGGCATCAGTTAGCACTCTAGGTGACAGTGAACTGGAGAGAACACAGCACTCTAGAAAGGTATACCGTGGGTAGAGGTGATACACAGAGGTGGGTGGAGTGAAAGAAACAATTATACTATCAAGCATATTTCAGGCATTGTCTCAGGTCCCAGTAGGACTCTGAAGGTATCCTTAGCAATATTTGGAGAGGGACCTGGACTTCCTGTAGAAACACAGCATGTGTCTTGGTGTATTACTAATTATATATTAAAGGGAAAGATGAGAAGAGGGGCTCTATCCATTTACATTAAATGAGAGCACTCATATATGACAGCCTTTTCTTCTTCATATCTAGAAATGTAGTTTCAGGGAGTGGAAAGATGGCCAGTGACTTGGAAGAGCAATCCTATTATCTGTTGTAAGAGCTAAAGTTATCCTGTCACAAAATGTGGAATCTAAAGATCACCATTCCAGTATGAACTTTATAATTTATTAGCTATGAGATCTTAGGCAAAACTCATCATTTTCCTGAGTTTCATTTTTCATATCTATTTTCAAGTTTGCTAAGGAGAGGAAATGAGATTATATATAGATATCCTAAATGTAAAGTCTTATAAAATATTAGTAATTTTCATATTCTTATTTTTAATCTTATTTTCTAGTTATATCATAAAAAATTAGTGGGATGGAAAGCTTTGGGAATACGATGAGTAAGGAATAAAATTAGGGCAACCTCCAGATGTTAAAGCATATTATTTAGCCACAGTGGTAAAAAACAACATCGTACTGGCATAAAACTGACATATTGACCAATAGAATGAAATCAAGAACTCAGAAATAGACCCTCACATCTACAGTCAAGTGATTTTTGACAAGCCTGTCAAGCCTCCCCAGCTGGGCAAGAACAGTCTTTTCAACAAATGATGCTGGGAGAACTGGATAGCCATATCCAAAAGAAAAAAAGGGGACTCCTATCTCACACCTTATACAAAATTTAACTCAAAATGAATCAGGGGCCTAAATATTAAAGCTACAACCATAAAACTTCTAGAGGAAAAAGTAGGAAAACATCTTCAAGAACTTGTGGTAAGCAGCAGTTTGGTTATTTTTGTTTTGTTTTTGAGATCCTGAAGTTGGGAATTGAACCCAAGACCTCCTATGTGGGAAGCCAGTGCTCAACTGCTGTGCCACATCAGTTCTCAAGAGTTGCTTTTTTCATTTGTTTGCTTGTTGTTTGTATTTGTTTTGGGGAGGCAGCGGGGACTAAATCTGGGACCTCCCATGTAGAAAGAAGGTGTTCAATAGCTTGAGCCAAATCTGCTTTCCAGGTGATAGTTTCTTAAACCTCACACCCAAAGCACAAGCAACAAAAGAAAAAAATAGATAAATGAGACCTCCTTAAATTTAAACACTTTTGCACCTCAAAGGAATTTGCCAAATGGGTAAAAAGGCAGCCAACTCAATGGGAGAAAATATTTGGCAATCCCATATCCAATAACAGTTTAATATCAATGATATACAAAGCCACCATACAACTCAACAATGTAAAGACAAACGACCCAATTTTAAAATGGACAAAAGCCTTGAAAAGACAATTGTCCAAAGAAGAAATAGAAATGGTGAAGAAACACATGAAAAAAATGTTCAATATCACTAATGATTAGGGAAATGCAAATCAAAACTACAATGAGATATCCTTTCACACCTATTAGACTGGTTGCTATTAAAAAGCTGGAAAACTGTAAATGTTGGAGAGGATATGGAGAGATAGGAATGCATGCTTATTCACTGTTGGTGGGTATGTAAAATGGTATAGCCACCGTGGCGGACTGTTTGGTGGTTCCTAAGGAAGTTGAATATAGACTTGCCATGTGATCTGGCAATACCATTACTAGGTATATACCCAGAAGAACTGAGATCAGAGACACAAACAGACATCTGCACAGTGATGTTCATAATGTTTTATTCATAATTGCCAAAAGTTGGAAACAACCCAGGTGTCCATCAACCTATGAATGGATAAACACATTGTGGTGTATACAAATGATGGAATATTATGCAGCAGTAAGAAGAAATGAAATCATGAGGCATATGACAACATGGATGAATCTGGAGAACATTATGTTGAGAGAAACAAGCCAGACACAAAAGGACAAATACTGTATTATTGTGCTATTATGAACTAAATATATTGTGTAAGCTCATGGAGTTAATAATTAGAATATATGTCACCAGAAAGTAGAAGGATGGTGGAGAATGGAAATCTGAGGGTTAATCTGTGCAGAACTGGTAAAAAGGTTGTAAGTCTTTGGAAATGAATAGTAATGGTGTAGCAGTTTGATATTGTCTATGAATACCAAAAATAGATATTGGATTCAGAGGTTTCACTTTTACTTCATTAAATTATGATTAAGGCTTTGGTTGGACCACATCAGGAGGACATTGAGTCCTCATGCCCTTGGTGGGCAGAGATTCACTGAGAAAACAGCACTGCAGAATAGCAGACAGTGGTGTTTTCATGCTGGAATTTTGAGCCCAGAGGGAAACAAGCCCTGGGAGAGAGAGAGACAAGACCTACCAAGCCCACAGTTGATATTTGGAAGAAGCTGGGACCACGGAGACCTAGAGAAGAGAAGAGGAAGGCTGGACTCTTGCAGATGTCAGCGGTCATCTTGCTCCAACACATGGCAATAGACTTCGGTGAGGGAAGTAATTTACACTCTATGGCCTGGTAATTGTAAGCTTCTACCCCACACAAATACCCTTTTTTAAAACCAACTGATTTCTGGTATTTTGCATCAGCACCCCTTTGGCTAACTAATACAGAATTTGTTATCAGAGATTGGGGTTGTGCTTTTGCTATTACCAAAATGCTGGAATGGTTTTATAAATGGGTAAGGGGTATTTTTTGGAGGAATTGTGAGATGTTCGATAGAAAAGGCCTAGAGTGCTTTGAAGAGACTTTTTATGATACCTTAGAAGTGAATGATGAAACTATTGTTGGAAACTGGAAGAAAGGTGATCCATGTTTTAAAGTTGCAGAGAAATTAGCAAGATTAACTCCTGATATTTTATGGAAGGCAGAATTTGAAAATGACAAGCCTGGGTATTTAGCTGAAGAACTTTCCAAAGTAAGAATGTGGCTTGGCTTCTCCTTGCAGCTTATAGCAAAATGCTAGATGAGAGAGATAAGCTGAGAACTAAATTGTTGGGCACAAAAAAAAAAAAAAAACAGAAACTGATTCTAGAAAGTCCAAGCCTCTGGAAACTAAGCTCCCAGACCATTATACCCCATTTAAGGACTTAACTAAATTTGGAACTTGTAAATCAGGATTGAAGATGCAGTTATCTAGGAAAGACTTGTGGAAAGTCTTACTGTCTGATGGTGTGGACCCTTGCTTCTTGCATGCTAAACCAACAAGCTTTTTGAGAGCACTGTATGAATAAAATCACTGTCAGTTTGGACTAAAATGGACATGGAAGGTAGAGATTGAAAGGGAAATGACTTCAAGAGGAAAACCATGGAAACTGAAATCTGGAATTAAGACATCTCTTTGGGCCGAGAGAGGAACCTCACCCACATGTACAGAGAGGGTGAATTTGCCCCAGCAGTTGAAGAAGGTGAATGTTCCCACCTGATATTCAGAGAGAGTTTTGCCATTCCAGGGTGCAGAGAAGGTGGAGCACATTCTCTGTGGATTAGGGAGGTTGAGTTTAATGCTCCATAGGTCTGAGAGGGGCGGGCCTGACTCCCATGGATTAGGGAAGACCAGGTCACCAACTTGTTGCTCTGAGAGGGTTGGGTCTGTATGCCAAAGGTTAGGGAGGATGTTGTCTTCACTTCACTGTACTAGGGAGGTTAAGACTCTAACTCAAAGATTGGGTAAAATGTGGTCATCTCCCCAATGCTCTTGGAGTGTGAAATTTGGAGCTTTGTCACCAGCAAGATATTTGATGAGGGTGGAACCAAGAAAATGGCCATTGGGCAAACTTGTTGAAAGGGCATGTCCCCATGTAGCCCCAGGGAGAAGAAACTATTATCTTGAGAATGACTCTCACACTTTGAATTGGAATGGAGGATGCTCTGCAGGTTTACTGAATTGTAGAGGACCTGTGACTCATATTTCCCTCCCAAATTCTCCTTATGGTAATGAAAATGTTTATCCTTTGCCTATTCATTTGTGTATTGGAAGCAGATAAATTGTTTTGTAAGTTTCAGAGGTCTACTGCCAGACTGAAATTTGCCCCAAGAAAAACTGATTGTGATATGATTTTGTACTTAGCTTTGTACTGATTTAAGGTTTTATTTTTTTAAATATTGTCATTTCTTTTTGAAATTCAGAGGGTGGAGTTTAGCAGATTGATATTTTCTATGAATTCCAAAAATAGATATTAGATTCAGCAATTTCACTTTTACTTGATTAACTTATGATTAAGGCTTTGATTGGGCCACGTCAGTAGGATGTTGGGTCCCTGCCCCCTTGGTGGGTGGGGACTCACAGAGAAAACAACATTGCAGAAGAGTTAGTTGGAGTTTTGAGTTGGAGCCCCAGGAAGTAAACACACAGGAGAGGAACACAGAGGAGTAGAGACAGCTCCATAGACATGGCAGAGGCCCCAGGAGAGAGAGAGAGCTTAATAGTCTACAGTTGACCTTGTGGAGAGAGCGAGCAGAGCAGCTGAGCCAAGAGAGAAATGAGCCTCGGTAGAGAGACAAGACTTATCCCAGCCTACAGCTGATATTGGAAGAAGGTGGGACCATGGAGCCCTAGAGAAGAGAAGAGGAAGGCTGGACCCTTGCAGATGTCGGCAGCCATCTTGTTCCAACACTGGCAACAGACTTTGGTGAGGGAAGTAACTTACACTTTATGGCCTGGTAACTGTAAGATTCTACCCCACATAAATACTCTTTTGTAAAAACCAACTGATTTCTGGTATTTTGCATCAGTATCCCTTTGGCTGACTAATACAAATGGTGAAAAAATATAATGGTGTTTGTAACTAGCAGAGCTATTATATGGGTATGATAGTGGTTGAAAGGGAAAGTCTAAGGTTTTGTATATTACTAGAAAGAACTAATAATTGTAACATGGGATTCTAAAAGATAGTAAAACCTCATGTAAAACAGAAATATGGGTGATATTGCATATATAAGACTTTTTACAGAATATAAATACAAATATTATAGTAAGAAGGGAAAAGAATAGCAACTATGTATGGCAAGGAAAGCATAAAGAGATTGAGAGGTGATTATTTTGTTTGTTTTTTGTTTGTTATCATTATTATTATTGGAATAATGAAAGTGCTCTAAGAATGACTGAAGTGATAATGCACAAATATGTGATTACACCAAATACCATTGATTGTACAGTTTATGCTTTATTAATATGTATCAATAAAATTGATTTGTTAAAAAAAATAGCAAAAATACTAATTTAAGAACAGTCCTTATCCATAGTATTCTGGGTTCTTTCCCCCTAATTCTTCAAGCACTGGGGTCAGATATTTAGGAAGTCTTACAAAGCCATATAATTTAGTTCTTCCTTGAAGATAAAAGTCTTATGTTGATTTTTTGTAGGTACATTTGTTCCAGTTTTTAATATTAAAAGTTTATTAAAAAATTCAAAGCCAGTTGAAACTAATGCACTTGAAAATTGAGTTAAGTATTGGTTGAAACAAACAAACAACAAAAAATAAATAGCAAAACGAGATCACTCTATCTCTGGTATAGTAATCATAAAATATGCACTACTCACTAATTTCCTGATGAGGATGATTATAGAGTAAAATAAAAATGATAATAAAAATGAAGATCAGAGTGGTACCTAAGAATAAAAATATTTAAAGGATACTTTTAAAACTACTGGCCACAAAACCTTGGCCGTTAAAATATCTGGTATGTTCTATGCCAGAGGCATGTTAAGAGACTATGAGTGACTGGTTTATTGAACTAACAGAACCAACTAAAGCTTGAAACCATTTTTGTTCCTTATTAGAGAAGGAGGTTTACAGAATAATCTTGCATAAAATACAGGGTTCCCATATACCACCCTATTATTAACATTTTGCATTAGTATGGTACATTTGTTACAATTGATGAAAGCATATTTTTATAATTGTTCTATTAATTATAGTTGATGGTTTAATGTAAGGTTTACTGTTTGTGTAGTGCAGTTCCATAAACATTTTTAACGGTTTTATTCTGTTACCATATATTCAATCAAATATTTCCTCTTTTAATCATGTTCAGATATATATTTCAGTGTTGTTAATTACATTCCCAATGTTTTGCTACATCACTACCATGCATTACCAAAACATTTCTATCATTCCAAGTAGGAACACAGTACATTTTAAGCCTAATTTCCCATTCCCTCTCCCCACCCCATTCCCTGTTAATTTATGTTCTGGATTCTGACTCTATGAGTTTGCTTATCCTAATTATTTCATATCAGTGAGATCATACAATATTTGTCCTTTTGTGTCTGGCTTAGTTCATGCAACATGATGTCTCCAAGGTTCATCCATGTTGTCACATGTATCAGGACTTCATTCCTTTCTTACAGCTGAATAATATTACTATATATATATATATATATATATATATATATAATCATTTTGTTTATCCACTCATCATTTATAGACAATTGAGTTGCTTCCATCTTTTGTCAATTGTGAATAATGCTACTATGAATATTGATGTGAAAATATTTGTTCCATTCTCTGCTTTCAGTTCTTGTTGATATACACGTAGTAATGGGATTGCCAGGTCACATGGCATATCTATACTTAACTTTCTGAGGAAATGCTAAACACTCTTCCACAGCAGTTACACCATTTTACATTCCTACCAGCAATTATGAATGTTCCTATATCTCCACATCCTCCCCAACACGTGACATTTTCCATTATTTTAATAGCACCCATTCTAATGGATGTGGAATGCTATCTCATTGTGGTTGAGATGTGCATTTCCTTGATGGCTAATGATATTGAGCATCTTTTCATGTGATTTCTGACCATTTGAATATCTTCTTTGCAGAGGTATCTACTCAAGTCTTTTGCCCAGTTTTTAAAATTGGGTTGTTAGTCTTTTTGTTAAGTAGAAGGATTTATTTACATATTCTCAATATTAAACATTTATTAAATACATGGTTTCCAAATATTTTCTCCCACTGAGGTTGTAATTTTTACTTTCATGATAAAGTCCTTTGAGGCTCTTTGTTTTTTTAAATTTTGAGGAAGATTCATGTATTTAATTTTTTTTTTTAGTTGCTAATGCTTGTAAAGTTTAAGAAACAATTGCTTAGCACAAGGTCCTGAAGATGTTTCCACATGTTTTCTTTCTAGGAGTTTTATAGTTCTGGCTTTTATATTTAGGTCTTTGATCTATTTTGATTTTTGTATATGGAGTGAGGTAAGGATCCTTCTTTTTTTTTTTTTTTGCAAATGGAGATCGTTTTCCCAGTACCATTTATTAAAGAAACTATTCTTTCCCAATCTAGTGGTCTTTATCTCTTGCCAAAATCCATTGGCTATAAATGTGATGGTTGATTTCTGAGCTCTCAATTCAATTCCATTGGTCTATAAATGTGTCCTTGTGCCAGTACCATGATATTTTGATTACTGTGACTTTATAATAAGTTTTAAGATCAGAAAGTGTGAGTCCTTCAACTTCATTCTTCTTTTTCAAGATGACTTTAATACCTGAAGCTCCTTATCCTTCCATATAAAGTTAATGGTTGGCTTTTTCATTTCTGTAAAGAAGGTTGTTGGAATTTTGATTGGGATATCATTGAATCTATAAATTGCTTTGGGTAGGATTGACATCCTATTGATATTTCGTCTTCCAATTCATGAACATGTAATGTCCTTCCATCTATCTAGGTATTCTTTGATTTCTTATAGTAATGTTTTTTAATTTTCTGTGTACAAGTCTTTTACATCCTTGGTTAGATTTATTCCTAGGTATTTGATTCTTTTAGTAGCTACTTGTAAATAGAAATTTTTTCTTGATTTCTTCTTCTCATTGCTCATTGCTTATGTGTAAAAATACTACTGATTTTTGGGATATTGATATTGTATCCCTCACCTTTGATAAATTAATTTATTAGCTCTAGGAGTTTTGTTGTGGATTTTTCAGTATTTTCGGTATATAGGATCATGTCATCTGTAAATAGGGAAAGTTTTACTTCTTCCTTTACAATTTGGATGCCTTTTATTTATTTCCCTTGCCTAATTGCTTTGGCAAGAACTTCCAATACAATGTTGAAGAACAGTGGTCACAGTAGGTATTCTTGTTTTGTTACTGATCATAGAGGGAAAACTTTCAGTCTTTCATCATTAAGGAGAATGTTAGCTTTGGATTTTTCTTAAATGCCCTCTATCATGTTCTTGAGGAAGTTTCCTTCTATTGCTGATGTTTTAAGTGATTTTCTCAAGAGGGGTGTTGGATTTTGTCAAATGCCTTTTCTGCATCAATTGAGATAATCATGGTTTTTCCTTCATCATTGTATTAATGTGGGATATTATGTTAATTTTCTTGTGAGGAACCAACCTTGAATACCAAGGATAAATCCCACTTGGTCATGTTTATAATTCTTTTAATATTCTATTGGATTCAGTTTCCTAGTATTTTCTTGAGGAATTTTACATCAATATTTATAAAATATATTGGTCTGTAGTTTTCCTTTCTTGTAGTATCTTTATCTGGCTTTGGTTTCACGATGATGTTGGCCTTGAAGAATGAATTAGGGAGTGTTACCTCTTCTTCAGTTTTTTGGAAGAGTTTGAGCAGTATTGGAGTTTAGTCTTCTTGGAATGTTTGGTAAGATTCCCCTGTGAAGCCCTCTGGTCCTGAGATTTCCTTTGTTGTGAGATTTCATGGCCACATTCTGGTCTTCTTTGTTAGTGTTTTCTGGATTTTTATCCTCTTCCTTTGGATGAGGCATCATTTCCTGTTTGTTTGTCTTGTACTCTTCTGTTGCATGTTGTACCTTTTAATATTTTACAGTGTAAATTCTGGTATTTATTCCCTGAGACATCTGTTTCTTGATTTTGTAACTAGATGGTGATAAGACAAAGATTTTCTTGAGCTTCATCTATTCTATCAGGAAGGTCTGCCAAAGGTGAATGCAATGTGCAAGATTTTCCCTTTGTTTCTGGGTCTGTTTCTTGTCCAGGGTTTTTGCTTGTTAATTGTTTTGGAGTTCCCCTGTTTAAAAGAGCTTGGTTGTCCTTTCTATTTCCCAGGAGACAGATCTCTTTCTCCCAGGTATTTAAAGGGAGTAAACCTTTGTCCCAGATTGTCCACCTCTATAGTTTCTTATACTCCTTTTATTCTTATACTGCTTTTGCCTGGAGGGAAAAATCTGGGAGGAGAGACACACGAAAGAGAACTGTCCCAAGTCAGTCTTTCCCAGCCAAAACAGGTCCAGGAGCCCATGAAGGAGATCCAGCTCAACTCCAAATTTTCCTAGGGAGGAAATCAGGAAGGACAACAAGAGCTTCTTCTACTGCTCCCCAAAGCTGACCTTTCTTGTCCTGCTCAGCAAATGGAGCACTTCAACAAACTGTCCCCCACAGCCACGAGGAAGCAGTCTTTTATTATCTTCCACTGTGGCTTTTGTCCAGGGCTTGTTTAAACAACAGCTGTTCTCAGAGCCAGGTCCCCAGCAATCCCAAGGTACTAATCAAAAGCTATGATGAGTGATTGTCCTTGCCCATCCCTGATCTTGCAGAAGATATTTATGTCCCTTTCTGTCACCAGCAAGCTAACCAGGGGCTGGACCCCAGGGCTGCCTGCAGTGAGAGAGAGGGATAGACACCTGTAGCCACCATGTGGAGAGAGCAATTTACTGTTCTTTACCCTCTTCCTCCTGTTCTTCCCTGGATACTGTACAATGTTCTTCTGCCCTCTGGAGTTTCAAAATGGTTGTCTCAGACAGTTCCTGGATGTTGGAGAGTTGTTCTGGTAGAAAGACTGAGTCCTGGAGCTCCTTATTCTGCCATCTTCCCACTGAAACTATTTTTAAAATGGAGATTCTTGGTCACAGAATCTCTTCTTTCCAGAACCTAACTGAATTAACTGAAGATTCATTTAAGATTCAGAAGTGAAAGGTACAGATGTCTTTCAACAGTTTGTCAACAAAGTCAATTTATCTTTTAGATAAAATTTAGATATTTATGTTTTAGATAAATTTTTAGATAAAATGTAGAAGTTCCAAAAGTATTAATGGCTTGCCCTAGATCATTCAAATAAATAGAGAGAATATAAGAACTGTAATCCACATCTCCTGACTAATGCTCCAAAGCTTTTCCCATTATGTTTCATGGCTGCTTATATAGTCACATATCATGTATATTCTATGTTTTTTAATACAATAAGGTCTATATTCTATTAACTTTTTATGTTTTTCTTCTCCATTGATTGATATATTTATTGTTATCATTTTGAGAGTGTGCTCCTTTACTAGATTAATGTTCTTTAGAAGAAAAAGAATTATTATTTTTTGGTATTTGTGAGGAAATTGAAAAATTATTTAAGACAATTCCCCTATGAGCTGGCTTCCCAGAAAAAGAAGTTGGCTTGCTGCAAAGCTCCATGGAAACTAGCTATAGCCAAGTGCATGGAACAATCAGATAGACGACAAGGCTTGGAACCTGCTCACTTGACCTCAAATGCTGAGGTGACCAGATAGGGCTGGTGCCAGATTTCTGCTGTGACAAATTGTTGTTGTATTATAGCCCCTGAACATGTAATGGGGTTAAGAGACAGGGGGATCGGGGGTCCTGAAATTTCCCTTATCATGAAGTTCAAAAGCCCCACAGCCCAGGATCAGAGTCCTTCTTCTGGAGTCTGTTATTCAGTGCTGTCAGATTGCTGTGAGCTGCCCCAGTGTGTGTTGGATAGCAGAGGACCTATTAACCTACCTGTAATCCTACCTCTGCAGGGTTTTTACTGATGCATCTGCTCCAGCAGGCCTGGCAAGTGTACGGCTAGATCACTTGCCTTTGTATTATGTCTGGGTTTCCAAGTCCATGGAAACATAGAAACCTATGGAAAAAATATTTTTAAAAAGGTCCATTTATGTGTATGGGTCATGAAAATCAAGCCAAAAGATATTCCTAAATATCTCTGTAAGTATCATGTGTGAAGGTTTTATAAATATCTATAGTAGTAGATTAAGCCTTAGGAAATTCTGATATTAAACCATATTTTATTTACCAAAAAATCCCCAGCAATTTCATATACTGTCACTAGGCATTCTTTCCTCCAGTGCAATGTAAGTTTCAATTACTCACAGCTTTTTAAAATATATATCTTAAAGAAACATTTCAACATATACAAATAAGTCTGAGAATAATAAATTTATTATTTGGCACAACTCTGATTTAATAAATGTTAGAAATTTTGCTATATACCTATATTAATTATTTTAAAGAAAAATTATAGATACAATAGACAACCACTTCATATCCTTTCTTGATCCCATTTCTTTTCCTCCTCTGTTACCTCATTAAAGAGAGTAACTAGAAGGAAGTTTCTGAGATTAACATTGTTTTCTTCTTTTGCTACTGTACTTTTGTGAAAAATGATGATGTAGCATACTTGTGCTATTGCCACATGGGCACAGTGTAAAAATTTCTGTTACGGTAAGCATAAAACTGCTGCATATAAGGTATGTGTATCTTTAGCTTTGCTAAAGTCCATGTAGAATACTGGTGAGAGATCTTCACCTGGGAGCTGTTTAGCTTTTATTACGTTTGGAGTTCCAAGCCCATGGAACATGCTGGTAGCCTATTGGGGCACATCTAGGCACATGGAAGACATGGAGTGTGCTCCCATTGAGAACAGAAGGTGAAGCCCTCTCGCCCATATATTATCTGGGCTGATTTAGCTGATTTGCTAGCTACCTTGGTGTCCTTCCTCTTCACTGCTGCCTTTTACTGTCCTCTTAGTTCTATGCTCTCAAAGAGGGTGATCTTCAAAATAGAGGAGGAGCATTCTTTGCTCAAGGATGTGCAAGCAGGCATGGTCCCTTCTTAAACACTAAAATAGATATTTTCAAGGTAAAATGCATCAGTTATTCACCATATCTAATGAAACAGGGACTTTCAATTTTGTTCAACTTATGTGGCTTTAGTTCATCTTTGACAAATGCGCCTGAAAGAACTTAAAATTTAATTTCTTCCCCTTCAGCAAACAATAACTTTACACAAAATACTAATCCTAACCATGTTAAAAGATAGTCCTTTATCAGTGTAAAATGGTGCAGCCACTTTGAGACGCAGTTTGCCAGTTCCTCAAAATGTTAAACCTGCAGTTACCATATGATCCTCAAATTCTACTCCTAGGTATCTAGAAAAAAAAAATGCAAGCATTTGTCTACACAAAAATTTTTGGTAAGTGTTCATAGCAACCTTAGTCACAAAGGCCAAAAATGGAAACAGCTCAAATGTCCATCAATTGATGAATGGGTAAACAAAATGTGACATATCTATATAGTGCAATATTCAGCAATAAAAAAGAAATGAAGTATAGATATACATGCTGCACTATGGATAAGCCTTGAAACCACAACCTGTTTCACAAAAAATTATTGATATGCTAGTTGCATAATAATGTTTTTAGTAAATTAAGTCTCCTACTACATGAACACTGTATATAAAAGTTACTCACTTGGACTGATGGGATGCTTTAATTTTTATGCAGCAAGGTGGATGCATTAAACAAAATCCCCATGAGACTTACTTTTCAATGATGGAGACAGAATGTAAACAGTAAACACAATAAATAATTAGATCACATAGTATATTATAAAATAACAAGAGCACTGGAAAAAGAAAAACCCAGAGGAAAGAAAGGGGATCAAGAATTCAGGAAGCACAAGTTTAAAGTTGATTCAACCCAGACAGGGGAGGCTATAGAAAGAGCAGGTTTGGGTGTATGTGTGAGTGTGGGGGAGAACAGGAGTTTAATTTTGAAATGTTGGGTTGAGATATCTACTAGACATTCAAGAGTAGATGCTGAATCTCAGTTGCATAGAGAAATGTAGATTTTGGAAAATAATTTAGGCTGGAGGTATGAACTGTGATTTGTAAGCCATAGCAGTTGGCATTTAAAGGCATGGGACTGGACAAAACCATCAAGGAGTGAATATAAATAGACAAGAAACTTTGCACAATTAAGAGGTCATGTTGAAGAGGAGGAATCAGCAAAAGAGACTGAGAAAAGAAGTGGTTGATTAGCCACAAGCCTAGCCCTGTGAAGAAAGGGTGCACCCAGGACTGGTCCTTGGACATATCATCTGCATTCTCAATGGTCTGAGAACTCCTCCTCTTCAGGTTTAAACTGCTTACACTTTGGCTCTTTCTGGACCACCTTTCTTGCCTCAAGGTGCAGTTTTCCTGATTATCAACTTCATTGAAATGGTGGGCTTACTAAGGCAGTTAGTAACATTGGAGAATTGCATTAATAGAAGAGGCAAAAATGGGGGAGAGAAGAGAAAGATGTCAAAAGCTGCAAATTTGTTGTTTAAAAAAAAAATACATTTTTGCTTCCAAGGCTGGTGAAGTGGGACTCATTTAGAACTAAAATTCCACATTCTAATAATACATTTTATGTAAAATACTATTCCTTTAGAGAATTAAAAAAAAATTTAGTGCTCTCTCACCTCCTGTTGTTCCCAAGTATAAGTTAGAAGTAGATTAGTAATGCTGAGGTTAAAAAAAATTCCCAGAGGTTTAAAATTAATGAAATGGGGAGCAGAGGTGGCCCAAGTGATTGGGTGCCTCCCTCCCACATGGGAGGTCCTGGGTTCGGTTCCCAGTGCCTCCAAAAAGAAAACAAAAGAAGACGAACAGACAGTGAGCCCAAACAATGGGGGATGGGGGAGAAATAAATAAATAAAAATAAATCTTAAAATTAATAAAACTATATTCCACACACCGACCACATATGTGGTGTAGGTAGGCAGAAGGTTTTTTCATTGTGATCACTTGAGGAATCAGGCTGAAGGTATCACCAGCAATTTATGATATCACCATCATCTCAAATTGAGGCTTTAGGGTTCTCCAAGACTAGGCACCAGCATAGAGAATGGTGATTGAATCTTAAATGATTTAGCTTGCAATGGCACATGTCTCTTCAGCAAAAATTTTTTTCCCCAAAATAAGTCATATGGCCACGCCTATCCCTCAGGGAGCAAACTAGTATATCTTTCCTGTAGCTGGAATTGCAGGACCGTCAGATATGTTGGAGAAAATTAATGATGCCTCTTACGCTCACATTTGCCCTGTGACCTGAAGGATAATCGAACTACTAAGCTTGTACCTGCCTGTTTTACCTCCGTACTAAATTATAAGCTAAGTGTATATAATAATTTTTGCTGAGTTCGAATTGAATTGGAGGTTCAAGTCAGGTGGTAAGGAAAGAGAAGTGGTTCACTCAGGCCACTCAAGAAGTTTTTCAGAAAAAGGAATGGGATGGTAGCAGGAAAGGGTAGAGGGTCAATAATTCTTAACAGTAAGTACTGGGATCATCTTGGGACAGTATTTTAAATTATTAAGTAATGTGCTGTTATTCCCTTTTCTTCCCCACTCACACTTTTTTCTCTTTCTCACTAAGAGGGCTTTCCTGCCATTAGAGTAAGCCATTTATTTGGGGATGAGTGATCAAATCAAAGAAACAACAGCAGGCAAATTAAATTCAGCTTTGAAGTCCCAGATGTAAGATAGATTTGGCTCTCTAAGAGCAGAGTGGATATTTTTCCCTAACTTCAGACTGTATGAAGACTCCCTTGTGGAGGAAGATGGGGGATGGGGGGGCTGGGAGATTGTGACAGTGGGAACCTCAGAGAGTTCATAGAGATAGGATCTGGCAGAAAGAGAGAACTTGGAAGAGTAGACTCTTCAAAGATCATCACTTTTTAGATGATAAATAGGGAAGGGGACACATCTGCAGTAAATTGGATTGTAGTAGTGATATAGGAGGGACTTGAGTAAACTTCTGCAATATTAGCAGCCAAAAATGAACAAATAATAGCTGAGGCATAAATAATAGGCTTTCTGGAGTGACGGTGAATTTAGGGAGTGTAAACTTGGAGCTAGAAAAGTAATCTCTGATATGAAAATTTTCTCTTTATTGCCTGAAGCAAAGGAGAGCAGAAGAAATGTTGGGGAGTGGGGTAGGTTGGGGTAATGATAATTAAGGATATATAAGGAAAACGTCACAGAAGAGCCTAGGGCAATACTGCCTTGAAATCGTAATAATACTGTCTCAAATGACAATTATTTTAAGCTAAAACTAAGGTACTATAATATACCTTTAAAATTTTTTAAGAAACAAAACTTTCCAGGAGAGAAAAAAACAATCATTTTCCTTGGAACACCATTTTAGAAACTCCTGAACTGTTTATTCATTGTATCAACTCTGGAAATGTTAAAAGCCTTTTGGGAATATGTTGATGTTGAAGGAAGTTAATGCATTCTACATGCTTCTGTGATTTTCTATTATGTTCAAGTTATTTTACTCATAAAATGTAACATAATGGATACCTCTGATTTTGTTTACCATAACTCTAAGAGTCTCTGCAGTTACCCTGGATAAGAGGGAGCATGGTAGAACAGTAACCACAGAGACCTGATGGTCAGACACAACTTAATAGCAGTGTGTACATCAGTCTTCCCAGCTGTAAAATGGCAGCTTATAAAGCATGCCTCTTAGAGTTGCTCTGAAAATTCAATGGCATAATATATGTAAAATGCCCAGCAAAGTACCCGGCACCTAAACACTTTTGGCAAATGTAGATAATTCTTTTTATTGCAAGAGATCTTCAACTTTATATCCAGCTATTCTACTTGGATAAAATATCTTTCTTTACACAAATAGCGAACAGTAGCATTAGAAAGACCTCAATAACAGCATGTGCCTTTAGGGTTCCAGAAGACATCCATGGAAGTTTTCCTTGAATATTTTCATTATTGATATGCACATGACTCTAGAAGGATGCTAAGCTCCAGAAAAGAGAGCTTCAATTATAAAAGCATTGTTCTATAAAGTATGGATTTCCCCTTCCTGAGAGACCCACATGTTGGTACTTTTTCTGTCTATAAAGAATACTGAAAAAGACCTATACTATTTTCTACATGGAAATCCTTCAAATAACAAAATAGTTAAAAAGTTTCCCAGCATTTATTTCTCAGGGCAAAAATAATCTTTGTTTTTTTGTGTTGATTTTACTGTAATGCCCTTATCATTCAGTAAATATTCACTTCTAAGGGCAAATTTAATTTAAAAGTTCATTTAAAAATAGTTACTTTTCATTTTTTTCCTCTCCTGGTGATTTCCTGATTCCTCTTCTGAAGTAATATCACCGTCAGTTATTCTTTGAAAGTTGGTAGAAATGACAGTGATTTCTAGATCTCTGAATAAGGAAGCAGGAATTAAAACACATGAAAATTAACCAAATAATTTGAGGTTGGGACACGAGGAAATATGATGTATCCCTGTAATCCGTATTCATTATTAGATTTTGGGTTGTATATTTATTATGGGACACTATGCACAGAGAGGTTTATTCCTGGAAATTAATAAGCCCAAATGTTCCATATGCCATGGAGGGATATATAAAGAAAATGAAAGGAATTTGGGGATGAAAAGAATTTGCATAGAATCATTGACATCAAAGATCATCCATTAACAAGAGGGAGTGACAGGGTCTTTGTTGCAACTCTCTGGAGAGTTTGAGAACTCATCTTGAGCCAAGAAGAGACAGAGGGAAATAATCTCCCTTTTAGAGCATAAGAGAGCCCTTACATTGGATATATGTAAAATGTGTATCTGCAATTCCCAGCAGGAGTCTTCAATGATCAATTAAATGTTTAGCCTCCCAAGACTACCATGGGCCATACCTGGCATGAACCTGGGCTCAGGTTCCCCATGAGTGGTGGGTGGGTAGGGTATGAAACCAGGTGAGGCGAGTTTCAACCTAAACCCTATCATGTCTAGTTAATAGAAAGTCATTTCATCTAAAAATAAATAAATCATACATCTTAAAATGATCTATGATTTTATAGTTGTGTGTATGTGTATGTATATATACATACATACCCATACTCTTATTTCACCTGCTCAGGCTTCAAAAGGATTTCATGCTTTTTCTCCTTTGCCTACCACCATCCTGCCCCCTTCATAATTATTCTCATCTTTCAAATTTTATCTTATACTTCACCTTGTATGGAAAACCATCTCCAAGTATCCTGGACAGCATTGATTTCTCATCTCTAAACTTGATTGCAATTATATACCACTTACTCAATCTCTGACATATGTTTATTGGATTTGCATTTCTTGGATCACTGAAACGGAATTTGCGATGCTGCGTTCTCTTTCAAAAGGTTAAGTACTCTATACCTAGTGGCTGAAATTTGCTGATTGGCTAAAAATAAAAGGTAGTTAAAAGAAATATGGAAGAGAAGAAAGGAATCTAGGAATCTGCAGACTCCACTTGCTGGATACTTTTCTCCCCACTCCAAATGAATGGTAGGCTTGATTAACTTGGTTTCTCTTTGATTTGGGGCCAGATTTTTTGAGAAAACTGGGCTTCTTCAATTCTTGGAAATGTCCCTAAATCCTTTTCTCTATTGTTGATGAGTTGTATTAGGTGCTCTGAAGTGTAAGTTTTGCCTCATTAGTTTGACCTTGTGTTCTTCAGCACATCCTAGAAATAAATGTTAATGAACTCCACCTATACATTCAGCTTGAAACATTCTGGAGCCAGAACAAACTGTGTATCGGAAACAAGAGCTTTGCTAGCTGAAAAATCACAATACTCTTCTTGCTATATTTAGACCCTACAATTAACAGGCCTGGGCTGAACTTTGGTACCATTTGAGCCTTCATTTTCAGTAATCTGCACAATGCTTGTCTGGCTCTTCCCTTGAAGTGTGAGGCTTTCCTGAGTCCATGCTTTTGTCAGGACCTGATCAATTAAATGTTTAGCCTCCCAAGACTACCATTCTTGTTAACCTGATTTGATCTGGACCATTCTTCTTTCCAGTTGCCTGAATTTACACCTCAAGTTGACACCCAGTTCTGTATTGCAATACTACTGACTTTTTTTTCTAGTAGGTTTAATTATTCACATTCCAGATAATTTCCCATACTTTCTCTCTCCTCAAACCTCCCACACACCCCACCCTCTGCTCTCACTATCAGCTGATGACCTCCCCTCATTCTTTAATGAGAAGAGACTTCCCTCATTTTCCAAGTTATACTTCTATTTTTCATCTTATCCGTCTTCCCAGCTGTAAAATTCCATAGGAAGTGCTCTTTATCATGGTCTATTAGGCTCTGCCCGGTATGGCCCCTGCTTCTCTCTAAAATTTCCTCTTCTAGGTATTTCCCTAAATACTCACTGTACTCTAGCTACCATCTGGAATGCTCTCCTCTATATTCTTTGCATGGCTACATTCTTCCCATTCATTGGGATCTCCTTTAAAATGTCAATTAGAGATACCTTTCCTGAGCACACAATTTCATGTACTTCCATCACTGGTATTCTTTCACATTTGTCTGTTATTTAATTTTCTGCAAAACACCTATAACTTGTCACCCCCTCCACTAGATTGTAATTTCCTTGAAAGCAGGTTATGTGTCTGCCCCATCCATAAATCTAGCCCCAGTGCCTACTGTGCTGAAATATACCTGCTTAGTCAGTATTTGATGAATGAATGAATGCTGCGATTTTCTAGTTTCAGTGTAGACCTGCCATCAACACCTCAGGCTCCTGCCCCCTCCTCCTACACCTCAACCCAAATGGAATTGAACATGTTAAATCTTGATTATATATTTTGGATGCTATATGTTGGATTCTGAGTTGCTTCATATAAAGTGATCCCCAAACTCTGGGGCCACAAGCAATTTTTATAGGAGAATTCATCAGACTGTCCTGTGACTATAGCTGTGGTTCATTATCCAGACAATTCATAAGCTCACAGGTCCCAGGCTTTCTTCATCCCTGGACCACAACTTTTGGAACTCTCCAGAAGGGCAATTTTGACCTGTGTATGAACAGTTTCTGTGTTCAGAAACTGCTAATAAATTGAACCACTTTATACTAGATTTTCAGTGCTAGGCTGAATTTATAGAATTCCCTTTCTGAGACAGGATGAGGTTCTCCAAAATATACTGCCTTTGGCCCTTCCTCAGCTTTTGTGGCTGAGATCCACATGTATTCCATTCAAGATGCTTTGGGTTTTAAAAAATATGAATAGACAACTATATTTCCAAAATAGAGCTATCAATAATTATATAACACAATGCTGTAAAATAATAAATTATAATAATTATAATTCACCAGCTGTTAAGTATAATTATTTATTTTCCATTTCTTCACATGATTTTTAATGGATAGAGTGGTAGGAGAAAAGCCAGTGGCTATCTAAAGATGCAAACATTATCTTTTAGCATGAAAATGCAGGCTTGCTTTGAAAATATACTTTTACTTAGTTTTTTGGTATCCTTAAGAACTTTGATTAAATAAACTTATTATATTGTCAGTCAGTGTGGCCTTCAACTTTTAAATAGCTGGATGGAATATAAACATTCATTTTGTTTTTCACAAGGCTGAATATCATTAGGTATTTTACTCCAGAGAAACATAGTCCACTCTGGTTCATTATCATGTCATTCTATAATTTCTCACATAATCTTCAAATTTTTAATTGCTATACATAAACATACACACACACTATAAATAGACTTAGTAGGAAAGAAATGTTATGGCAAAAATATGGAAGAAACAGATTTCATTACTTGGAGTCAACCATTTCCCAGACTAATGTGCATCTCTTCAAAGAACTTTATGAATATAAGGGAGGTAGTGGACTAAATTACCTTACTCTCTCATTCAAATCGATTTAAAAATTTCTGATGATATTATTTTAGAGTAGCATAGTTTTTAAACTTTTTTTTTGATTAATGTGTTAATGTGGAAGATATTGCCAAGTAACAACTGCTGTTACTACAGAAAAAGAAATTC
Source organism: Tolypeutes matacus (assembly GCA_026826555.1). Taxonomy (NCBI): domain Eukaryota; kingdom Metazoa; phylum Chordata; class Mammalia; order Cingulata; family Chlamyphoridae; genus Tolypeutes; species Tolypeutes matacus. The sequence goes on from JAKSZT010053887.1 coordinate 87,617,318, forward strand.
TCTTTAAAATGCCTGGCACATGCTGGTAAGAAAATGAGTCTTCCTACTCAGAAGAATTTTTGTTCCTATTTAAAAAAGAAAGTTTCTGTTACAAACATTAGTAAAAGGTTTTTAATTTCCTTCCTTCTTATGTATACCTGATATCTTTAATTTCATAAATACCTCCAGCCAAGTTGATTGAGCTTTGAGATTAATTTCTTTTTTAAAAGCATGTTCTTTGTGGAAGTGTTTCTGAAAATACTTTCACCTTTGCAGATCTCAGAATTCAGTGTAGCTGTAACTTGTATGAATACCATAGTGTTTCTGGATGATTATTTTTCATTTTTTGAAATCTGATTGCAGCACTAAACCTGCTGGAATACATAATATATGCAGCTTAGTATAATGGCATTTTATTCACTGTCAATGTCTTAACATAACTTTTTCCCTATGCCTCAATAAAACAATGGCTAGATCAGATGAAAATTGCTATTTGTGCCTAGCAGTCAATTAGCTTTTTCTCTCATTTGGATAGATTAATAAATGTCTGGTTATATTATTTCATGGTAATGTAGTCCTTTTAAAAATTTTAATTAATGCCAAAGATATTTCCAAATAAAAACTGCCATTACAACAGAAAAAAAGAAGTTCTATTTCGAAATCATGGCACATGCTGGTAAAAAAATGAGTCTTCCTGCTCGAAACAATATATGCTTAAGAGGGCATTTACAACAGACTAATCAAGATTTCATCCATCTTCCCAGAGACAACTTTAGACACCAAACATCAGTGGCACCTTTACCTGAAACTGATAGAAGAGGATATCTTATCCAAAAAGCACCTGTTCTAGTAGCACAGATTTTGTGGAAATCCCACCATTAATCAGGAATGTTGATGATGAATTAAGGCACAGAGTGAATGTCCTTGAAATCTATTTCAGAATCTCTAATTTTACTTGATTGATAATAGCATATCCTGAGAAGAGAATTGTAAGCATGCAAAGAGAATATGTTAAAGACAAAATATGTTTTAGAAATGCCCAAGGAAGTGTTTGGAGAGAAAATAACTGATGATTTGTCATCATTTTCTATAAATTTATTACTGACTCAGTGAACTCAGCAATGTGAAAATAAATCAATCACAATGTTTCATATCAGAGAATATTACGATGCAGTCACTTTGAATTATGTATAGCACAGAAGTGATTTGGTTCATTAGAATTAAGCTCTGTGGGAAAACAAAGAACAAAAAAATAATAGCTCAATGATTCCACTGCATGGAATAAAACCTTGAAGAAACAACTATTAAAATCCACAAGAGTTAATAATACTTTACCACGTAAAAATATATTTAATAAAATTTGCAATTAATTTGGAAAAATATGTCACACAAGGGAAAATTTTAAAACTAATATGTTACCCTAAAATGAGTTGCAAACAAAATATTAATGCTTGGCTTTGGTTTGGGTAAAAAAATTATTGAGTTCTACCTTTGCAGTATCTTCCTGATGCCTCCCACTTCCAACATCACACTTTCTCACTCTCTCTCCTTTCATCTCCAAGGCACATTGTTTTGTGGAATGATTCTTGATATGGCAGGTGATATTTAAAAGGTGAAAAATCCACATGTCTTTTATCTAACTTGTTCCATCAGCTTGGTGGTTGGGGCTAATTGATGTCAAAGCTCAAGATATCAGAAAGGATCTCGTATGAGTGAATTCTCCTTTGATTTCCACTTCACCATCTTATTTAATTAATTACTGCTGGATGGCATTCGGAGGATTACATTTCCTGCATTATTTTTGCCATATAATGTCTCATTTTAGAGGACTGCGAAGTATCAGAAGCAGGTGGGGACACGAGATGATTTCTGAAAGGACATCACAAAAGTTACTCCCATACCAACAGATGAAAATCCCTGAGTCAAATTCTTCTTCAGAATTACCTTTGCACTGTTTGTGATCTTTATTTTTCTTCTTCAAATTAGGTAATAAAGCAGTGATGACATAATGGAAAATGTGCATATTTTGTCTCTCTGCCAACTAGCATATATACACTGTAATTTTGTGAATGCATTCTGGGAAGTAATACGTAAAGATGTATAAAGACCTTTCTTTTCTTCTAACAGCTCTTTCCCTGGATCATAGAAGGGCAAATGAAACATTATTATTTAGTTTTATTCAAATGAAGCAAGTTAATGGCATCTTTTTAAAAAATATGTCTTTGTATAGACAATATAGAATAATCCGCTAGAGCTTGTTTATTCAATAAACCAGTTTTAAATTTAAGGAATGCTTGATATTAACTTTGCTGTAAAAATGGCATAGCCGTTTAATATATATTTTACCAGATTAGTAAACATTTTATCTAATTATTGTCGTTAATTCTACCATGGTCATTTAGTTTTTTCTAAATAACATTTATTAACTATTTGACTAGATGCCTTCAAAATTAAATCAATGTTCTAACTGCTTTTACCTATTGGTAGTGTAAAGTGTTCATATTTGGAGAAATATGGATAAATACATTTCCTTTTTTGAAGACTATATATATGTTTGGGCCAATTAGATAACAGTAAATAAATAATTACTTCAAGGATTAGCAAAACAAACCTTAAAATTGAACTAGGACTTGAGGTTGCGTAGTACTGTAAAGGTCACTGATCCACGGGTGAAGTAGGACATGTTACATATACTTCTACTATTACTACCACAAAGACGACGACGCTGCCTTCTGCTACAAGCTTCCAAGCTTTGCCTGGAAACTGCCAGGTGATTAACGTACCATTAGCTTTAACATTGTAGAAATAGCGTTGCTCTCATGATGACTACGGCAAATTTTGGTCCTCAAGCTGTGCCACTTACTTAATGAAAATGTATGCATTTTCTTTTTCTGTGGTAACCTTGTAAAGATGATGGTTAAAGTCTGAAGCTGGAATCTGGTCTCAGTTCTGTCATTAATTAGTGGTGTGACCTTGAGGAAAATCAATTAAATTCTCTGTGAAGGAATTTTCTCATTTATCTAATAGATGAAACTGTCTTACGTGTTTCTTGTGAGGATTAACTAGATTAATTTATGTATATTCATTTTGAAATGCAATACACACACATACAGAAGATAGGATATACTACTCTCGATATTACATGAACTATTTGGTCTTATCGGTCATAGGGTCTTACAAGTTTTACAATAGTATAGACATCTTTTCTACAAATAGTGCTTCAGAGAATGGTTAAACTTTATAACCATGGAGAGTCCTAGAGGGGGAAAGCTGCTTTTACCCACAGCATAATAGAGATTATGCCTTACTAGAAATTCTTGTTTCTTTTTGTAAAAACCATTATTTGAGAGGATTAAATTTATTTGACACTAATGGTAAATTGTTTTCCCTGCCCAGTGAAGACTGAGTTAATTAGGTGTCCCAGGAACTTTAAATTAATAGAATTGTGATATAACATATTTGAAAAAAACTAAAATTATAATTATAAATAATATATAAATTTGAATATTAGGTTGTCATTTAAGCTGTGCTATAAAAGGATAATTAGTGTCTGAGGAATTGACCAAATTATAATGTTAATGAAAACAAACTGCATGTTATATGTCTCTTATTGCAATGGATCCACTATCGTGTGTGTGTGTGTGTGTGTGTGTGTGTCTGTACAGAGATGAGATGATTTACATAAAAGTGAGTTTCTCTGAATGGCAGGATTTTAGAAGATTATTAAGTATCTTCTATGTTGTGTTTGGCATTTTTATTTCTTTTTATTTAAAAATTGTTTTTTTTTACTTTTATCTAAATTACACATAACCAAATAGTTTTACAAGGTTTGTTTCAAAAATCAGCATTCTTCTTCACAATTTCCCCCTCTTCAGAGTCAGCCACTTTCAATTTCTTCAGCAGACTCTGTGACATTTACCTCTACTACTGAAACACTATCTTTTAGTACTACCTCTTGGCTCTTCTGTTTAAACATTTCCTTTAGACTCTTTCCTCTGTCATCCTACACTACTCATGGTCACCGACTTTCTTAATATTGTTTTGTCATTCTTTTGCTTAGGTCAATATTCAGTGTCCACATTTTCTGATGATAACAGGTGCTATTTTCAGCAGAGCAATATGAAACACTATGGTTTCTTTACCTACACAACCTTTTGATTTCCTTGGAATCATTGGTAGTTGTGGGTTTTTTGTTTGTTTACTTGCTTGCTTTTTAAAGATTATTCACCAATTTAAATTCTCCACTAGTTAGCTTACTCTGTTTTCTAGGTATTCAGGCATATCATATTTTCTATCAAATTTGCCTTTTTGGAGATCTCTTTCAATGCCTTTTCATGTGCTCCAGTTTGAACTGATTGCCTTCTGTGCCATCCTGGGAGCTCCCTTCAGCACCCTTCTAGGGATATCTTTGTCTTCTCTCTGATATTGTATCTTCTTTTTACTATTCCTCCCTTTCTTGTTTACCTTTTTAGGTTGAAACAATCCTACAGCAGCCTCCTGAGAAAGGATGGGCATAAAAAAATACCCTTATTCTCCCCTCACTCTGGGATGATAGTGGGATTAGTTAGATATAGAATTCTCAATTGGAAATTATTATCCTTCATGATGTTGAAGGCATTGGTACACTGTTTCTAGCTTTTGTGCTGCCTTTTTTTTTTTTTTGTCTGATGCCATTTTGATTCCTGATCTTCTCTTTATTTCCCTCCTATTTTTTTCTCTAATCCTTTAGAAACTGCTAAGAACAGCATTTCTAGATTGTTCTGAAATTACAAATAGGTGAATTGTTATGGGTGGGTCTCATTTCATCTGCTGTACGGGGCATCTAATGAATATTTTCACCATGAAAAAATCATGTGTCTCAGTTTTTATTTATTTGTTTGTTTGATGGTTTTCTTCCCTCAAGATTTTCTGAACACTTCTGGAACTTCTGTCACTCAAATTAGACCTACTGTGTGGCAATCTAGTTTTAGCTTTTCTATTGTACATCTAATATATTTTATGTTACTTTCTGGGCAACCTTATCAACTGTATTTCCAAGGCTCCTATTGTTGTTTTTCAATCTCTACAGATAAATTATTAATTTTCAAAAGTTATTTTTTCTCAATATTACTTTTTAAAGCACAATAATTTCTCTTTCTCATTAAGGATATTTATAAGTAAATGTTTTTCCTCCTTTTCTTTTTTTAAAATTTTTCCCTTCCTTATTATGTCTCATCCAAGTTACTTCTGTTGTTTTGTTTTGTTTTAGTCTCTACCTTTCTTGTTAGTGACATTCCTCAGATACCTCAGTTCTTGTGAGTCTGTCTGAAGATTTGGGGCAATATAGGAGGCCTGCAGGCTCTCAGAAGGGCATGTAAACTACCAACTTCACTGACATGGTAGTCTGGCTGGGCAGTTTCACTGGGGATGTCAGTATCTTCAGCTGTGTTTTTTTTTTTTTTTTTTTTTTTTCCCCTTTGGCTGGTTATTTTTCCAGTAATAGACACTTCCAGGCCCCAGCCTAGAGGCTGCCCACAGTCTCACATTCCATTGAACTTCCCAGTTTTCATTGTAGAATTCTCACCCTCATCTATTTCTGGTTTTCTCAGGCCAGAGAGTTTCCATTTTATTCTCTTCAGAAAATATACAACATATCTTATGCTAGGATTGAGTAGGAGAAGGACCCTGATTGAGCAGAGTAGGAGAGGGACTCTGAGGATCTGATTCATGAGCAATCCTCATTATTTTAGCCATTTCCTTTTTAACCTTTTGTATTAGTCAGCCAAAGGAATGCTGATGCAAAGTACCAGAAATCTGTTGCCTTTTATGAAGGGTATTTATTTGGGGTAAAAGCCTACAGTTACAAAGCCCTAAAGAGTCCAACTCAAGGTACCATTAGAAGTACTTTCTTACCCAAAGTCTGTTGCCACATGTTGATGCAAGATGGCGGTGATGTCTGGGAAGATTCAGCCTTCCTCTTTCCTCTTAAGGCTCTGTGGCTCCAGCTTCTTCCGATTTCAGCTGTAGGCTGGCATAGGGCTTGTCTTTCTTCCTCTGAGGCTCATTTCTTTCTGAATTCAGCTGCTCTGTTCTCATCACAAGGTCAGCTGTAAGCTATCAGGCTCATTTTTCTTCCCAGGGCCGCAGGATCCTCTGTGTATCTTCTCTGTGTGTCTACTTCCATGTCAGAGTCTGTTTTATCAACCTACCAAGGGGGCTGGGACTCAATGCTGAGTCACACGCTATTAATTGAATCAAAACCCTAATCTTAACATAATTTAATCACACATCTCATTTGAATCTAATGCAATCAAAGGGTTTTCACACCCAGAGGAACGGACCAGTTTACAAACATAATCAATATCTCGTTTTGGAATTCATAAATAATATCAAACTGCCACAACTTTTCTCCAGAGGTGGCTGTTTATGCTAATTCCTTAGCCACTGTTGGACCACTGGACAAGTGTATCAATGGAGGTGCATATACCTTATTTCTAAGTATTTAAAAGTAATAAATCATGATAACTGATAAATATAATCAAGCTTCTTACCTTGCTGTATCTACCTTGATAACACATTGGAAAGTCTGATTCGAATTTTTGAATTCTCAAACTCCTTTAGTTCAATGACACAGCTTAGAAACATGAGGAAAGCTGGACCCCAGCTTGTGGCCCACATGCTATCTCTTCCCATCCCCAGATGTGTCATGCACTGTCTTTGCATATGGGCATACACAAGCCGTCTGTTCCAGTTCTGTCCATACCCTCTGCAAATACCACGGCCTGATATACCTTGGGGCTTACGGCTATACACTTGGGTGTGGTCTGTACTTGGAAGATGGACCCAGTGAAAAGGCCTGGCCAGGCCTGGAAGTAAGCTCTGAGATATTTGGTTAGGGACCCTGTTACCTCAAGCGTAGTCTAGAAGAGGGGCCTGGGACTCTGGGGTGGGGCCTTCTCCTTGGCCTCCTCAATCATGGGGAGTCATAAAGCCAGAGGGGTTTCAGATTTTTATGCTATGAATTAATTTGGTTGGTTTTTCTACTGTTGACTTAGGATGTCGATTTTTCCCTTTTTTTCCCCTCCCCTTCTCCCCTTCTCCTCCTTATTCTTCTTTGATTTTATTTAGTCATTTGCTATTTATCCATTTGAATTCAAGCTTCTAGAAGTCTGATGCTACTATCTTCTCTTCTTTTCCAATTCTTGTGGGTTTATTTCTTTAAAAATCCTTTTGTTGTTGCTTTATTGGGGTTTGGAGAGAGAATAAATATATATATTATTTGCCATGTATATACAGAATAAATACTCTTTTGTATTTTTCATGATGAAAATATGTGGATTTTGCAGTAATAATTACACAAATCTATACTATGTTGTTTTAAAAAATATCCCCAGGACATCTTTTGTCATGTTTTACCAGCTTTAGTGTTTTTAGAGGTATTCTAAATATTTGCTGACCACATAATTAAAGAACAGACATTTCTATTAAATCAGCACATTTGATCATTTGGGAGACGAGTATTTTATTTTTAAAATAATATCAACATTGTTCCAATTTGTGTGCATAAATAGAAGGAGAATATAAATTCTTAACTTTCCCATTTAAAAGGCGTGTACTAAGTGTCTTCTCTCTTCCAGGTCCTGTGCTAGATTCTGGAAGATAGAGAGATGGACCGATGCAGGCTCCTTCCTTTAAGGTATTCCAAGACTGAGAAGAAGAAGGGTTACAATCTAAAGGAAGGTGATTGATGCATCCAGGGTCACCATGTTCATTAGCCCAAGGTTGTGACTCAGGGAAAGGTGCTACTTCTATTATATACACAATCCTTGAGTTCCTGAAGTGCTGCTCTTGGGTTTGGTAATGTGGTCATCTTTATAGTGCAGTTCTTAGGCTCTGCTTTGGTTCATGATGCTGAACAGCATAGTGGCTAATTGCACACATGAATAAGACTATCTGAAATCCTATTTCCACCAATGTGTAATTGTAATCAAGTCAGTCTCCATTATGCCTCAATTTCTTTCTGTATAAAATGGATATAATAATATCACTTTCTTCAGAGGCTGTAGTGCAGTTTTCAAGAATTAATAAATTTAAAGGAATGAGATACGCCAGGCAGTAGTAAACACTGTTTAAGTGGTAGCTTAAACATAATGACTTGCAATGTATATTTGCTTAAAGCTAACCATCTATCTCATCTGTGATAATTGTCCTTATGCCATCCTTTTCTTCTTCATCCACTTCATTTATTTAGGGCATTTAGCTAGATTTTTGGGATACAAAGAGTTATCAAACATTGTCTTAGATCTTTAGTGAAATATATAATAAAGTGGTCAACACTTATAAAAACAATTTTCCTAGGTCCAAAATATGTTCAGGGAGGATGTGGGACTTGAACTAAGCCTCCAGGGAATGGTAAGATTTATTTAAGCAGAAGAGAGGAAAGAAAGCATTCAAGGTAAGAAAATCTTGATTAGTAAGACAGTCATGAGAGTTGGGAATGCAGTGGTCTTTTCCACCTAGGTGATCTTTGTCTAGACATTTAATCCTGCTCAACTTCAGTTTCTGAATGGGGATGATAGTAATAGTGCCTGAAGAGTTATGTAGGCCTAAGTTTAAAAATAGTTGTCAAATAATATTTATAAACATGATTTGAAAATGTTTATCATACGTTTGGGGTAAAATGAATAAGGCAAAACAAAGATGGGAAAATGTTGGAGAGGTACGTTGGGACCAAATTGTAGAGAACCTCTATGGGTCAGAATTATTAGCATTCATCCTAGAGACACCAAGGAATCCTTAAAGTTTATAAGCATGGACATGGTGTTGTTTTAGGAAAATTTACCTGGGATTTAAGAGTAGAATGGTTTAGAATAGTGAGAGAATAAATATATAAATTGACAATGTTTTACAATATTCTGGCATAGAGAGGACACAGATTAGTTATAGGTAAATGATACTTGGAATATTAAAGAAGAAAGAAATATAAATATTTCAAATAAAGTAGTATTAGGTTGATAACCAATGTGATGTGGGAAAGTGGGGAAAAATCAAATATGATTTTGAGATTTTTGAGACCAGCCTAGATATCAAGGCAAATAATAGATAGATCTGTATTGCAGATAAATCAGCTATTTTTTATTTGAAATGATTTATGTATCTTTGTAGATTAGTTAGTGTGTATATATATGTTAGTGTGTGTGTATAATATCCAAGTGGAAATATTTTAGCTGTATTTAAAGGTGTAAATATGTTCAGTGCTAGAGATGTACATATGGGATGAATCCACAAAGTAATACTAGTTAAAGCCATGAGGCTGGATGCAAACAACGAAGAGTGAATATAACATCTCCTGACCATCTATAAAGATATCTGCTTGGCAACAGAAAAGAGACTTTGGTGATTTTATTGGTTAAGATGATAAAAATATATAATTTGCTTTTCATTTACGCAAAGAAAATTTTGAGTCCAGCCCAACTGGGCCAGTAAAGATTTAAAGACAAAAATGTCTAGGTTTAAAATTTGATAATTTAAACTAAAGCTCAATGATGTTAATTGATCTGGATGATATACCTCTGTGGGACATATAAGATTTTAAAAAATACTGAGGCATCAAAACCAAATTCTGAGAATGATACATATAATTCTTAGCATGTTGTGGAGTGAGTTGCTTTATGGGGTATAATGGGAGCACCAGGCACAAAAGAAACTTTCAGCAAATGACTGGTTTATTCCTTGCATAGCACAAATTGTGCAAAAGAGCAGGGGAAGCAATCCCATGTGGCCAGTCTCTGGGCGACGCGAACTGTTCAGTGGATGGCAGCTCTCCACAATTCACTTTACCTCAGAGAGGAGAGACAAATTTGTGCTGCCTGAGGGTAAGGTATTTAAACAACCCCAGAGGGAGAGGGTCCTGCCACCTAGGAATTCCACCTGGATAAGCAACTGGGACTGCTTGTTCCAGGTTTCCAAGTTCAAGGCATGGTCAGACCTTTTCATTAGACAAAACATCTTCCCTGGGAAGTAGAATGGAAACATACTGAAACATCTGCACACAATAGAAAAGGAGAGGGTGGTAGGCAAGAGCTGGGAGATGGCCTCTAGGTGTGTCCATGACTTCTCCAGCACATGTTTTAGGAAAATTGCAATGAAACCTAAAGGAACTGGGCCAACAAAGACCTTAATTTACTATTTTAGAATAACTGTGATTTTCTTCTATTGTCTTATGTGGTGGCTTTCTGAAGTTTTTCCTCTTTGAACCTTATAATCTTTCTCTTGCAAAAATGATAGCTTTTAGATGGATGGGTCTAGGTCCAAAATTACGAGGGCAGAGGCTAAATGAAACTTTACATCTCTTGTGATTTGAAAACATTTCTCGTTTGACTATCTGTCTTATAAGCTCTTAATTCTTCAAAAATTTACATTCAAAAAGCAAGACTGAACTAAGAAAAAAAAAAACATTTTAATATACCCTGCAATCATCAAGCAAACATTGATTTTACATAGGAGTACAAATATAGATTTTCTGCTTTATAAGCTATATTATGTGTAGACTTGTTTTCCTTATTTATTTTCAAGTTGTTTTAAAGTAGTCTCCCAAGATATATTCCAATATAAAGACTTTATTGTTATGACAGCCTTGAAGAGAGCTGGATTTAAAAAAATTTCCCTGCTGTCAAGTAAGTCAAACACTTTATTCTTTCATAAAACACAGAAAAACCAATATTTTATAAAACTTATATTGATAAATCTCACTGTTTTCTCTCTTTCTCAACTTAATTTTTACATAGGTGGATTTAACAGAACTTTTTGTCACTTGGGTAGTCAGTGGAAAGAAATATCACTTCAACTTAACTGGATTTCTGTAGGATAAATTTCTGTCATACCAGCACAGGTAGATTTTACAAAAGAGCATATTGGCTACTTTAGGAGCTAATTATAGCTACCATTTATTGAATGTTTATAACCTCAGGCAATGGGTTTAGGCAGATTAGGTCATTTAATAGCAGGTGCCATCAACATCTTTATTTTATAGATGAGGAAACCTAGTCTTACTATTGAAGTCAATGTTTCTCAAACTTTGCTGTGTATCAGAATCATATGGAGAACTAAGAAAGAACATCAGGCCCAGACATTTTAATATATATAATTAATTTTTTTATTTTTAAAGAAGCTTTAGATTACATAAATGTTAAATAAAAAAAAAAAAACATAAGGGATTCCCATATGCCCCACTCTCTCCCACTCCCACATATTCCCACATTAAAAACATCCTTCATTAATGTGGTACATTTGTTACAATTGGTGAACCCATATTGAAGCATTGCTGCTAGCCATGGACTACAGTTTACACTTTGTCCTGCACAATTTTGTAAGTTATGACAAAATATACAATGACCTGTATCCATCACTGCAATGTCATGCAGGACAAATCCAATGTCCTAAAAATGCCCCATATTACACCTATTTTTCCCTTTCCCTCCCTTCCGAACCTCCAGTAGCCACTGCATCTACATCAATGATAAGAGTTCTTCCATTGCTAGGATAATAATAAGTCTATAGTAGAATAACAATAAATCTACTTTAGTCCATTTTTCATTCCCCAATCTTGAGGATTTTGGGATGGTGAAGCCCACTCGGCTTCTAATTGAGAGGGGGCTTAAATCCCATGGGGCAGATGGATGGAGTTATATTGCTTGCAGTTGCAGACACTCTCTGTTCCTTGGGATGGGCAATGTTCATCATTATCTCCTTGTTAGTTGTCCTGGGTGAGTCCAATGAACTGGAGAGTAAGTGCTATAACTCTGCTGAAATTCAGGGTTCAACTGGCACATGGACAGACCAAAGACTTAAGTCTTGGGGATATATATTTATCAAGTACAGTGCTAAATGGGTTCAAATAAAAGGGGCAGAAGAGCCATGTGTAGAGAACCTATGAGTCTAACACTGTTACACAGGAGAGCATAAATTCCAAAGTAAGGCTCACTTACAGGGTATCAAATTCCTGAGCTGTCTGTCCTGCCTATAGTTTCTGGATATCTCTAAAGCCCTCAGGAGCCTTGCTATTTGAGGCACTGTTTACTGTGTCAGTCAATGAGATCCTGCTGAGACATACATAAGCATAACCACTGGAATGACCTCCCAACTCACTTTGAAATTTCTTAGCCATAAAAATTCATTTGTATTTATCATTTCCCCCTTTTATTCAAGGTCCTTTTCCAGATGCATTGCTAGTTGGTGCTTGGTAATAATCCCTTGGTGCCAGTGAGGTTCATCCTCAGGAGTCATGTCCCACACCAGGAGGGTAGGGGGAAGGGGAAGGTAATGTGTTTATATGTTGAGTTTGGCTTAGAGAGAGGCCCAGACTTCTTGAAGTAGGATAGAGCCTGGGCTTTTGTATTCTTACCAAGTTCTCCAGGTGCTTCTGAAGTTTTAAAACCAAAGTTTTAAAGCCACTGGTTTAAGTACCTTGACTATGACAATAAAAGGCATAGCTGATACTCAAACCCTCATTACTGAGATGCCAATAACTTAGACTCATAACCAAAACACATACTGTCTCTAACTATAACTTCCTTTTAAAATCTCTAGGGTGTCTATATAGTTACTAAAGCAATTAATATCTAAATCACTCCATCCTCCTTTGAGCAAAATGAACTTATGTTCCCTCATAGATTATAGGTTTTTAATTAAATTTGTTATAAACATGATTGCTATTGATATTAGTAATTAAAGACCAATATAAATTGTATCTTAGTGAATTGTCACTGCTAATTTTCTAGCAGAAACAGGATAGAGGTATCAGAGAAGACATTCCTGTATTGGAAGTGTGGTTAAAATAGATGAATTCCACAGTGTCTTGTAGGCACTTGAGGCAGCATTTCCAGAACTTACAATACAATAAAATGAATTTGAATAATGTGCTGCCCATATGCACTGGACACTAAAATAATTTGCATTATTAAGAGCATAAAATGAAGTTAAACATTAGCATTAATGGTTTAATGTAGAAACCATCTACTTTATAGCTCTTAATCTAAATCTGTTTTTCTTAATGGTCTTTACAGCAGCAGGAGCAGCAGCACTGAATCTCCGGTCAACTACTTTTCCCATGAGACACAGCCAGCAACTACAGATGTAGTGAAGGTCGTCTATTTCTGGTCCACATGTATTTTTCCTGTGTATGGAGTAGAAAACTATTTTCAGATTGTAGGAAGATTCTGAAAAAGCTTAATGGTCACATGGCTATGGCACCCCCTGCTGATGACTGCTGGGATTAACGTTTGTGCAATGCTAGCCACTGGATCCACAGTTCCTCAAGCCATTTCATTTCACTAGTGAGACAGAAAAACAATGCTAATTCAATGTGTTTTGTCTGATCCTTAAACCCCTGTTAGGTTTATAGTTTGAAACTCTAAATCCTCAACTTTTTAGAACCTGTTGGTTTTTGTTATGACTTGGTTATGCATGCTTAGTCATTCATTTATTCATTCAACAAAGATTTATTGAGTGATCCACTCTGTGGTTAGAGATATTCTAGTTGCTGAAGATATAGCTGTGAACAAAAAGTTCCTTCTCTCATGAGACTTGGTTACTCGAGGGTGGAGGGGAGTGGGGAGGAAGAGAGGGAGAGAGAGGGAGAGAGCAGAAAGAAAGAACACTGTCGTATAAATACATGGTATGTCAGGTGATGGTGTTATGAAGAATGAGGGAAAACAAGCAAGGTAGGAGGAAAAGCAAATTCAAACAAGGGTAAGAAAAGCCCATTTCAACGTGCTGGTCTGTATTTTATGGAATTTCCTCCCACCTTTTGAAAGAATGAACTAAAACAAACAAGCAAATAATAGAGACTAGCTGTTCCATAACACAGCTGCTCTCTAGGAAAACTCACAAACTACATCTATGTAACTTTGCCTCCGGTATGAGTATTTCAAAGTTCTCCCGCAGTAATTAGTGTAATTAATAAATCCGGTCAGAGCAGATAGTGGAGGCAGTGTTAGGCAACTCAAGTGTGAAGCAGTGGAGTGGGAGACACATCTGTATTTGGAGATGCAAGATGTGCTTTTGGGAAAAAAAAATGTTTATATTCTAAATAAATGTAGTGATCTTTGCCTAGCAACAGAATTAGCCTCGAAGCAGTGATTCAGACCAAGGTTATTAGGTATACTATATGTACGCATTTCTGTTTTCTAATACAACAATTTATTACTTGTTTACTTGTATTAATGATTTCCTTTAGTTTTATATTTATCCCCAGCCAATTTAATTGCTTTACCTATTTCTGCTGATGTGTATTAAAGTCATATATAATAATTTTCTATTATGAGAATAAAGAATGATTGAAGTAAAACCAAAATAAAAGCATTTATAACTCCAACATCCAAAACAATATACCTTGAATAAACTATTGATTTATTTATTCATTTGATGGAACAGAACTCTGTAACAAAGATACAGGGTTATGGCCATTTGCACATTGTATGTCAAAACCAAAAAGTGTGCTATTACAATCCCATTCTTAACATAAACACATCTTCACAAGGGAGGGGGAGGGCTTTCAGCTTTTTCCCATTTCGGGCTCCTGCACTGAGACCACCCAGGTGGCTACTGCCCCCTGCCCCTGGGCATCCCTGATGCTCAGAGCACAGAGAGACCACTTGTGTGATGCTCACGTGAGCCAAATCCCAAAACATCGGAATGAATAATTTCTCTTTCAAGTTATGTTAAACCAGGAAAAAGAGAAAGATTAGTTGAGCCTATTACATAGCATAGGTCAGTAGAAAGAAATATTTTTCAAAAGGGATAATCTGTAATGAACAGCCAGATGGCAAACACAGCTCCAACAGGGATCGCCGGTCATTCCCCTGTCTTCTCCCCATCAGTGCCATGTTCAGGGTCAAACCCCAGCTTTGGTTCAGTCAAAGCCTCTACCTTCTCTACTTTTATACCTGGACTGCTAAGAACGCTCAAGAAAATCCCACAATTATACAGGATTGAAATATGACAAATTCATAGCAGCCTGAAAAAGGCTCATTGTGTTTCTAGTCAACGCCATCCCCTGTTTTACATCTTGACTTCTTTCAACTGCTGAACTTATCATATTCCCTCAAGAGAAAAGCTAAATTTTTAAAGGCAGAAAATAGACTCTGCCTGGTTGTTATCCCCCAAGGTTCTGCTCTATATACCACCTACAAAAGGATCAATGCCTGCTAATATTGGTCGTCATCCCTTCCTACTTTGGTGGAAGAGGTTTATGTCTTGTTATTTAAGGATCCTTGTCCTCCCATATGCTCAGTGACTTTGCTATATCCTGTCCATTCCATTTGCCCACTGGCATCATGAGGCCCTGAGTATTCATGTGAAATGATGGGTTTGGAGTCAGATGGAAATGGCCTTGGACAAGTTGCAGAATGTCTCTCAAACTCATTTTCCTCAATTGTCAAGTGGGGACCATAAAGTACCTCTTCCAGAGGGTTGTTGTAAGGATTAAGTGACATAATTTGCAAAGTGCTTGGATCACAGTAAATATTCAATAGCTGATTGTTTTTATAATTGCTTTTATTACTTTTTCTATCAGCATAGTATCAATTTTTTTAACAGTTAGTTTACAAGGCACGTTTTCAAACATTTCCAGTTTTATCCTTTCAAAAGTTTATATTATAAGCAAGGCGAATCTAAAAACGGATTCAAAGTGATAAAGTTGCTTTCGCAAGGTCACAGAACCAGGTGGTGGTGAAACTAGGACTCAAAATTAGATTTTCTGAGTCTTGCTTCAGTGCACCTAAATTTACTGCCTCTTTTAGTATCTGCTTATGGGGTATATGTTACTGTTTGTGAATGTGGGGCTCATTTGAATTTAGGAGCTAATGAGTTTCTACCGTTATAACATGATTTCTAAAGAAATCATTTGTGTTTCTCTTTATAATGTGGATTGCTTACAAGTTTGATATTCTTTTTGTATGCTAAATCCAATAGGCATTAATTGCCTTACCTGAAGCAACCTGACAACTGAGTGAAGTTGATGAAACTACAAAGGATTTTTTTTTTTTTTATTGTGGGTAAAAATCAAAAGTTTCACAATACATACCAACATTTGCAAATGCTTGTGAACAAAACTGCAAACACTTAAGAGGAAGGCTATATAACACACTGTTTAACATCCATTTAAATGTGCAAGTATAAAACATCCAGAGAGGTGGGCTGTGTGCTTTTCCTCCTTCTATTTGTTGTCGTTGCTGTTTTGTTGTTATTATTTGCTTATTTGTCTTACAGTCTCGGGGGTTAGGTGGAATTTTGAGAGATTACTTAGTTCGGTCAGCTGCTTTCAAGGATATGTCTAAGCCATCCAAATTTCAAGACACTTCACAGCTTTTGTAAGAAACTTACACCCATGTGAAGTCACTTTATTGAAATGATTTCTTTGTTCTGTTTGGGGAGAGAAAGAGTTGTTTATTATTTGACCTATATAAAATAAAAACTGAGCTAATGAATGAGGAGTTAGAAATATATGAGATGGTGTTAGAATAAATGGAGGTATATTTAGGGAAGTTCCTAAAGACGTGGTGAAGAAGGAAGGACTCCATGCCCTGGCTGCTAAGAGCCTTGGGTATTGCCATGGCTAAAGAAAACTGTGTCACTGAAGATAGTGCTCATCCCAGTGGTAGCGCACGTCCAGCGACCAATACACAAGATTGTATAGGGGCCCGGCCGTCTTGCCCCAATACACAATTGCTCTGAAGTACCATACATTTTCATTAGGCCTTGTAGGATGGGTCAGGCATTTATGGAGACTGCAATTGAGTGGAAGTTCTCCTTCTGCTCAGTCTTGCTTCCATCCACTTTCCTCTCTTACACAGGTATTGATCCCTAGAATATTCTTTAGTAAAGGTCCTAATTGCCAATCTTCATCTCAGGGTCTGATTCCCAGGGGGAACTCAGCCCTTAACAAGAGAGTTCTTATAAAATTGTTCCTGGACAGTTCACAAATTTGAGAAGTAAAATTATTCATTCTCTCCTCAGACACCCTGCTGTGTAAATCAAACATTGTTATAGCCTTAGAATATGTACCAGCTACAAGACGGTAGCACTTAATCATTTTAGCTAAAAAGATGTGGTTCACTTGGGCTAACATATTTTTGAGTCATTAATGTGTTAAGTTCTATTCATTCTAATTCTGAATTTTTTATTTTTACTATAATGATATATTATATCCCCCAATAACTGAAGTGGATCAATGATTCAAAGATATCCACTAAATCATAAATATAAAGAGAAACATAGTAACCTAAATGCTACAACTCAAACAATACTATAAGTATAAATCTATTGCATTTTAAATATAGAATAGATTGCACAGCCAGAGCAAATGAATCTGGTGTGATGATTTTACACAAGCAATCACAAAAAAGTGCCAACAAGAGGAAGTGCATATTTGAAAATTGGATTTTATTGGATCAGTGTTCCATCTACCTCTGTTCCTGGGAACACTGTTTTTATTGAAATTTTGTGAAGTAATATTATGAAACCAATGAAGCTATCATATAATTTTCAAACAAAGCAGAGTGATCTTACCAGTCAACCAGATTAATTCGTTTTTTTAATCAAATAAGTAAAAACTATTGCTTTCCTGAATGAAATTGATGAGTTTAGCTATTAAACATAGAGATGGGTTCAAAATTCTAGACCTTGGACAAGAGTCAAGAAGGTTTTAAAACAACTACAAAGTTATGAGCAAACATTAGGATCAGAAAGAAAGCAGCAGAAGCAATCGGTAAAATTTATTTCATTAAATAGCATTGCTGGACATCAAGTAATATCGATGTGTGATAGATTGGATTACATACCCCAATTTACGCATGTTCTTAATCTTAATCCACATTCCTGTGAGTTCAAACCCATTGTAGATAGAATCCCTTGATGATGATATTTTAAGTTAAGGTGCAGCCCAACTGAATGAGGTTAGTTCTAATCCTACTCCTGGAGGCCTTATACAGAGAAAGAAACTAAAAGGCACAGTGAGTCAAGCCACCAGAGGAGCCAGAAGCCGGAAGTCAATGGAACCAGAAAAAAAAGAGATGAAATTGCCATGTGACACAAAGCAGGGATACAAGTCAAGGACCTTAAGAATAACCTGCACCAGAATGCTACAGACTGTCAACTTAATTTAGACTTCTCCTATGATTACAACTGTAAGTCAATAAATTTCTGTTGTTAAAGTCACTTTAGTGTGTGTCATTAGTCATAGCAGCCTGGCAAACTAAGAAACAAATAATACATTGTCAAAGGGTAATTATATTCTCAGATAGATCACCTTACAGGTGGGAAAAGCTCTTGACGTGCAGAGAATGAATGAGCTCCTGGCATATGTGTGAGAAACTCATGTGAGAAGAACATTCTATGGGATTTTAGTTTATTTATTATTAAGACCTCATGCTGTAGAAGAAGCATACCATTTGTGCAGAGGCAGTAAAGAAGGGCATTGCTACCTGGAAGCAACTATGCTTATGACTTTACTCACAAAGTATACTTGGTGTACTTTTCCCTTCTATGTCGAAGGGAAAAGTAAAAATTATGAATGTGATGAAATTTAAGCCATGTAATTTAGATGTTTTCAGCATCCTGGGGAAAAGAAATAAACAAGATAAAACTTTTGGGGGATCTACTCTGAAGTAAGCTGTCTAATAGAAAAATGTTCATTTTTTTTCTATCTTCCAAATTCACAAAACAAATTTCTTGAACATGTCGACCCTTCTTGTTTCACCCCCATTCCCCATCAATCCAATTATAGTAAACTTCCTCAAATAATTTTTTATATTTTCCATTCTTTCCTTTCTCATCTTCTGTTCCTTCTATACCCACTCCAATTGGGCTTTCATACACACAACTCCGTGAAACCATCTTTTATTAATGACAAAATGTCTTCCATCTCAAAAAATTCAAGAGACATCTCAGCAAATTTTCATTCATATGAATACTTGCTGTTATTGTATTTTATTTTATTTTTAAAAATCATATACATAGTTTAAAATGTAAATGCTTTAACAAAACAAGGTCATCCCTAATTAACTCACCACTCCCTGTGCCCATTTTTCAGAGAAAAACATGTTTGAATTTTTTAGCTGTTTCTTCTGCTATTTATCTCTATTAAAATTGTTCTTCTGAGTTTTTCCATTTCATACATTATCTAGTGACTTTGTACTCTCATGATGTTCCCACCCCACAACACATTCCATCCTCCAAATTGAATACATTCTGTGATTAAACACATTTAAAATCAAACATTTGGTTAAATCAATATTTGTCAGGTAAATTAAAATTATTATTTAAATATACATAGCTCAGTCTTGAAGTATACCATGATTATAATTCCTTTCTTTGTATGACTCTTTAAATTTTAATACACATCTCATTTTTTCATTTGCTTAGTTTACTTTGTACTTGTCACTAATGCATCTCAAAATATATATGGTAATTTTAAATTCCTTCTCAGTAACTCCAAATCCATTGGTGCATTCATGGAGACAGACATCCATCCTCTCTTCTACAATCTCTGCTGGCTGTTCTCTATGTCTGCTATACAGCAGTGCACTGGCGATGCCAATCACTATCATTTTGTGAACCCCTTGTACTCATATTTGCATGGAATCCTCTGGTTCCTGAACACTTTCTTTTTCTCCACTCCCTTGTTTAATGATGCATAGACTAGAATAACTCTCTGAGAAAGTGCACATGAAAATAAAAATATTTGATACATTACATTCTTGAACATGTCTTAATTCCAACCTCAGGATTGATTAACATTTTTGTTATAGAAATCTGGCTTGGAAATTATTTACCTCAGAATTTTGAAGGCAGAGTGCCATTGCTTCAAATTTCTGTGGTGGCTGTAAGGAAATCCAGTGATATTCAGCTTTTGGGTGTTTGTGCTTTCTATCTCATTCTGTCTGGAAGCTTTTTATACTCTTATCTTTATTCTGAAATGTTGTCACCATAACTCAATCTCTTTTTAATTCTTTATGGTCATTTTTGGGGAAAGCCCCTCTGGAAAGTCATAATTCAAGTTTGTAAATTTTCCTTTTGTTATTTCTTTATTAGTATTAATTTCTTCTCAAATATTGTCTTCTACTCTTTTTTTTCTCTAATATTTGTTAATTAAATATTCAATCCCCCAGAATACTTTTAAAACCTATTTTTATTGTTTTTTATATTACTATGTTTTTGGTTCTATTTTCTGGAATATAATTTAAATATTATCTCAAAATTTTAATGATTTTAATTTCAACTATTTTCAATATCCAATAATCCTATTTTTCCTCAGAAAGTTCCATATGTGTGTGTATAGGTATGCTGTTCTTGTTTCAAGGAAGCAGTATCATTATATGAAGTATATTAATTATGTATATTAGCCAAAGGGGTGCTAATGCAGTATACCAGATATGGGTTGGTTTTTATAAAGGGTATTTATTTGGGGTAGAAGTCCACAGTTACCAGGCCATAAAGCATACGTTTCTTCCCTCACTAAAGTCCATTGCTACGTGTTGGAGCAAGACAGCTGCTGACATTTGCCAGGGTTCAGGCTTCTTGGGTTCCTCTCTTCCTGGGGCTCTGTTTCTCTCTGGACTCAGCGCCTTTGTCTCCTCCACAAGGTCACCTGTAGACTATGAGGCTCTCTAGGCTTTGCTTCTCTCTACAAGGCCAGCTGTGAACTCTCAGGCAAATGGCTCATCTCTATCCCAGGGCCTTCTTTCCAACATCAAAACTGCTACTCAAAAGTGCTTCAACTCTGTCCTTTGTCATGCCTTTTATATTTGATTCCCCCACCCACCAAGGGGTGGGGCTCAACGCCCTACTAACATGGCCAAATTAATGCCCTAATCATAACTTAATCATGCCCAGATTAGCATACCAGTTTACAAGCATGATCCAATATATATTTCTGGAATTCATAATTACATCAAACTGCCAAATGGCTACATTATGTTATTTTAAAAGTTTTCATTTAAAAAATGAATCACAGCTCTGCTAACCTTGGCAGAACTTGCTGACTGATAGAATTAACTACAGTGATACAAAAGACATCAGTGGTTTCTAAAGAGGAATCAGCAAAAGGTCAGTTTTTCTCTTGGGCTAGTCAGATTTTCTAGAAAATAATCCTCTAATCTGTTGCCCTGGGAGATAGAAACCTGTTATCAGCTTTAGCCACAGAGTGGGGAAACAGGCATTTTTTCATATAATCATCTAATTTAATTTAGCTATTTAGTTGCCTCATTTGGTCACTCTGTTTTCAGTAATGATAACCTGTGTCTGATGTTCCCAAAGCCAGAGCCTCTCGCAGACTGTCAACCTTCAGCCCATCCTTAATATCAGCCTTCCAAATGCTTTAGTTCCTCCACTTCATGAGATTTCTGAGGTTGCGCAATGCTAATCTGCTTGTTTCATATTGGATTAACACCTGAAAGGTCCTTGGGCTTCTCCTGCTACCTTAAGTCATCTAGGAATTGTCCATGTGCCTTCTGTTGTTTAAATTTTGCTGATGCTGTTTTTATATCACTTCCTCTTTTTTTCCTTTATTCTCATGAGTTTATTCCTTTCATATTCATCTACTATCATTTTAATTATATTTTGGGAAGGATTATAAGTAAATGTGTGTGATCAATCTATATAACATTTAACCAGAATCATTCCCTTCATTTTGAAGCAGTTTTTTCAAGTGTCTTCAGACACAGCAAAGTTTCCTGATATAAATCTTATTTTCTTGGCCACTCTTTCTAAAACTCCTTTTATTGATTGTGCTCTTCTTCGTGACCCCGACATTTCAGTGTTCCAGGGCTCAGGGCTGAACTCTATTCTCATTTCTATCTTCTCTTTTCCAGACCCATAGTTTTATATAACATCTGTAAAATAAAACCCTCAAATATGCTTGCAACACCAATTTCTATGCACAGGGCCAGCTAGTCAATTGAAGCTCAGTTGGATATCTAAAAGACATCCAAAACTAATGTGCCCCAAACAGAATCTTAATTCTTTCCTTCCCTATGTACTAGAGTTGTTTTCTTACAGTGCAGAGAATCCCTTGCAGTTAGATATGATTTAGGTTTTGTGGCAGATGTCCTAAGTAAGTCTTGGCTACTGAGTTCACTGGACACAGGGGCAGCCCTGGCTCTGAAGACACTTATTCTACCAGATTTCAGCTGAAGCAGGGTGTATCCTTGGAACCAAATTTTGTAGTGGATGCTTCCTAAACCTTGAATTGTGTCCAGGGTGTATAATCCTGGGACAGTCTGATGATGGCTTGTTGGGTTCCTGATTCCTGAGTTACCTGATTGTAGCTGACCTAGCATTTCTGTATGTAGACCAGCCCTTTTTTTTGGGCCTGGAGTCATTTTGGGAAACTAGATTAAAAGCTGCTTCTCCAATTCATCCAATGATATTGCAGCACATAATTGCACATTTCACATTTCTTTCTGCTTAAAATAGCTAGAGAGATTTCTATGTTCTCCAATAAACCTGATTGATATGTAGGAATATGTATATAATCAGAGTGGGTTTTCAAAAATTGGAACAGACAGACATATAGATGTCTACCACAATAATACCAGTCCTAGAGAATTTATGTGGTTTAGTTTTTCTGACTGTCTTAGCAAATGAAATACAATACCAGAAATATTTTTAAAGTAGCCAACATTTATGTAAGTTATTTAAAATATTTTCAAAGGTTAATTTCCTTTTGGTTATCACCATAAATTGTACAGGAACATTACAGTTTATTAACTATAATTTATTAGAGTTTGTATCACATATAAAATAAGAAACATACTTACATGGAGAAATACTATAATTAAAGAACTTAGGAGATTTCAAAGTATGTAAAAAATGAATATGAAGTTCAACTAACTTTTGTATTTTTGGTTATTACAAGACAGAAAAAAAACATGCATGATTAGTGAGGCTGAGGGATGTGATGAGCGGCGCCAAACTAAGACTGCTGTATTAACTAAATTTCAGAATAACCTTAGGAAGTTAACATATGTTTGTTTCCATTGCAAAGATGGTGAAATCAATAGAGGAAGTGATTTTCTTGAAAATTATCTGGTAGCTGAGTCAGGAATATAGATGTATGCATTTTGGGTCTCAGAATGTATCACTTTCTATAGGAAGTAGATAGCCCATGCTTGTGTTACCAATATCAAGGGAATCAAGGCATAAATGGCTGGTTTAATATTTTCCCTTGCTATTTAGGCTTTCTCAAATGGGGCGGGGGGTGGGGAAGCCCTTTTTTTGTGGTAAGACTTTCTTTCCCAGCTGGAACATGAGGTTTAACAGTGTGCTGTCGGTACAGATGAAATGAAGCTAGTGAGAGAGACCAAACACATTAGCAAACCAGAACAATAATCTTTACATGGATATTCTACCAGCAGTGTCTCAATTTTATCGGTATTCAGTTAGAAATGCCATAGTGAACTTTATGTGAACTAAGCAAATGTAATTTGTTTTAGGACGTACTCGAGATTGAACCTGGGACTTTGTACATGCAAAGCACGCGCTCAACCACATAGCTACACTCACTCCATGCAAATGTAATTTTGATATAATAAGATTTTTATAAAAAAATAAGACTTTTTTTACAAAAATAAAACAAATATGTTACCTTCTTTCACAAGAGATAATCAATGTTACGAGTTTAGGCTTTATTTTATATGTGTGAAGATGTTTTTATAAACATAGACTACAGAACATAATGATTTAAACCTGCATTATTCATTTATCAAGATATTGTATTTTTCCCTTGCCAGTAGATACCCTTCTACAACATTTTCTTTAATATCAGAAATAGTAGCATTTTCTTTTTTATATTACAAATAGGAGAGCTGAAAGAATGATCACAAGTATTGAATACATTAGATCTTAGAGAAAGAAAATTAAAAACTGTTAGAAGAGCTAATTTACATATTTAATATAAAGTTAGTAATGCATCAACTCTAGTGTTTATCCTGCCACTCAAAGGTAGGTGTTAAACAAAAAGAAAGCAAAATGCAAGTTGTGTTTTTGTGTGTGCGTGTGTGTTTATGTCTCTATACGTACTTTTTATGTGTGTCTGTATATGTGAATGGGCACTGGGTTTTTAGAATTCATAGATAAAACATTTGAGCCTTAACTATTTGCTTTTGCCTGTAACACTGAAAATTCAAAAATTTGATAATATTTCTCAACCACACACACAACATATACATCGCTAGTGTGGGTACAGCAGCGAGAAAGCACATCATTTAATTAGCAATCATGATCTTAGCTAACTATTTAACCCCATGCTTCATTGTGGCTTTGCAGTTAATTGTTTGTCTCTTGCATTTGCAGTATCTCTTAAGAAAGATAAGAAAACAAAACAATAAAAATTGTTTCTTGTCGAAAAATAATTAGAAAAAGCAGATCAATTCAAATAAGTGATAACTCTTGGCCAGACAAAAAGAAATTTATGATGAAGAAAGAATTTTGAAATAGCTTTGCTTTGGATCTGTAATGTAGATGCTTCTACTCAACGAACCATATAGAAAAAAACAAACCGTTCATGAAACTGTTTTGGACAGTACTCCAGGCAGTGCAAAAATTGCTTAGTCAAGTAAGAAATGAAACTTTAGTGAATGTTTGAAAATTAATTTGCTCCTAGTATATAGATATGTACTAGAAATACCTAACCATAAATAAAAATAAAAGATTTTATGAGGAGCCACAACACTTATTTCCAGCAAGTAATGGATATATAGATATTTTAGCTGCTGAGTTAGGCTAGATTATGAATTCAAGAAAAATGATTCTTGCATAATATAAAGTTGAGAGGTGCATTTACATCAGGTGTCCTCATTGCCACGGAAGTATTTCTACCTAAAGACAGGAACTCTTTTATGAAATGGGTTATACATGGAGCACTTAAGGCAGAGAAAGCCCACATTAATGGAATATAACCTCTTTGTAAGTGCATATATCTTACTGGAGAGCAAGCGTCAGAAGACAAAGTAGCCCATGATAGACCGTGTGCTCCTCTTTTGTGTGAATAGCTTTAGGATTAAGCGCAATTTCGGTACCATTCCACAGGTACACATAGCGCAAGCATCAGCAATCCTAAAGAAACAGGCTTGGAAGGGAGCAAAACCCCTTTAGAAATGTTTTAATAAGGTCATTGTGCAGACAGTAGAGAAAAATTCCTTGTTTTTTTTTTTAGATTCTTGATTTTAAGTTTCAGTTAATCAAAAAACGTTAAGTGACTCTGCCCCAGATCTGCAACTTGTACATTTTAATGTGAACCTGGCATGGTCACTTTTAATACCATGGTACACTTAAACCTTTGGGGGCTGCATACACGTTGAATGATGCAGGTTAGATACATTTGCCTATATGATAACTTTCAATTTTTAAAATTCTTACCCTGATATTAAAGAGAAATTTTTCACTGATTACATACTAAATAATCAGAAAATGTGGGACAAAAGAAATTTAAAATTGCCAAATGACTATCTGCACCTGATATGAAACAGTGTAGTGTATGACTTTGAGGGATATCCTGATGCTGATGATGAGGTGAAGCTTCATGTGATAATTGCCTAACAAATTGGAGGTAAAGATTTCACAGAGCACTGATAGAGAAGTAGGAGAATTCCTTGAAGGCCAAAAGTTTGTTAGAAAAGTTGTGGTTAGATTATTTAAATGTGATGAAGATGGCATCATTACAATCATCTAGTTTTCATTTTCATAGTGCTATTAAATTGGTGCTAAATGCCAAGTTGTTTACCAACATCAACATTTAAATATACTTATCTTATGGAACCATAACTACATCATTCTGTGTTCTATAATACAGAATATATACGCATAAAATAAGGTAAAGGAGACAAAGCCAATCACAAAATTCTTAACTACTCTCACCCACCAGTTTTTAAAATTTTGTTTTCATCTTGCCTTATCTTTTGTTTTACAATGTTTACTGAGCACCTATTATGTGCCAGATGTGCTAGATGATGGGATTACAAGACAGATGAACTCAAGTATAATATATTTTGTGAAAAAAATATTTTAGTAGCTTTATAAATAATTTGAGTCTTATATTTGTAGAACCCATCAAAGGTTTAAAGAGTTCACTTAAACTTTTCATGTAGCCAGTTACATAAAGGATTGGAGAAAGTGTGAGGGATTGGAGAAAACATGAAAGATTTGGCTCCTTATTGAGTTTGTTTCAGGGAAGAGCAGTCCAATACTCGCTGATGTAATGGAGGGCGCCTAGACATGGTCCTTACAACTTCTCAGCTCTACTCCACCACCCTTTCTCCATTCCTTTCTACCCCCAAATCCATCACGTCCTGTGTGCTTGATGTCTCATTTGAGTCTTACTATTTATTCCATTCTGCTTTGTTACCATCTCATTAATATGTAAGTTCACCTAGATGCTCCATCTCTCATGAGATGGGAAATAAATCAGTGCAGGTAGTTTTCCTCTTGAAGCTTGTGGCTGACTGAACTTTTACAAGACACAATTGGACCTTCTTTCTTGGTCAGATCAGTTCTTCCTTTCATTTGTTCCTACTTTTCCAGAGCTATTTGAGCTAATAAAAATTCTCTGTACCCAACTTTATTTAAACAGAGAGAAATGCATATCTTTATTTCATAACTAGAGATGTATATAAAAATAGAATGCCTACATATGTCAATAAATAAAATTTTGTGTTTTAGTGACATACTTTGATCCACAAAGTTTGGAAAACAATTTTCTTATACATTTCTGGGCAGTTCAGCTCTGAACTGTTCAAAAAAATAAATATGTTAATGGGAAACATACTTGATACTTTTACTGTTTGGAAAAATTTGGTGCCCAGATATTTTGAGGATTTTTTAAAGATAAATAAATGTTTTGTAATAAAAAGACTAGGTAGAATAAGGAGGCATAAGATATACCCTTTAGCTGCTCTTGGGTCATTTAATTTTTTTTTTACCCTCTTTATATTATTTAGCCTTTCTGGGTCTTTGTAGACCCATTTATAATGAGATTAGACTGTTCTAAATTGAGGAGCGCGATTGAAGCCCTCCAAGTCCTGATTAGATATCCTTAATAGTTATCCCTCCACTCTATTATTAAAATGGAATTAAATAAGATGTACATACCAAACCAGCATTTCCTGGGCATGGAGAAAATACAAGTCACAGGAATCTGGCATTGGGGAAAGAGATGGGTGGGCATTATTAATCAGTCAGTGTGGATTTTTAAAGCACTTCACTTTTCTCTATTGCAAATACAATTGCATAAAATGTGAAATCAAACATAATACATCTCAATTTATAAATTTAGGGTCACCTAATTAATCTTGGAATTTAGAGTTTACCTTTACTGTAACAAATGGTGAACAGGATTCACCACTTGTATGCTAAAACATTTCACTCTTCGGTAAAAGTAATAGCAGTGGGAGGCCTTCCTTTGGATACCAAACTCACTGTTTAATAATGGTGACTTTGTTACTTCAACTACTTGGACATCAGCTTTTTCATCTGTAAAATAATGGTATTGCTACGCTAAACCTATAATCAAATTATTATTATTATAAAGTTGATCATAATAACCATCATAATTCTGTTTTTAATTAAGTTTCCATGACATTAGTTTTTGCTTTTTTTTTTAAAGGTGATATGACACTTGCTTAAATAGTTTTAAATACTAGCTATGTTTTATGAATCAGGAAAGAAATAATTATACATTCACACCTGCCACTCTAGGTTTTTTCCATATGCAAATATGTTATATTTATGCTAGATAGCTGAATGTTTGAAACATTATTTTTCAAACAAGAATGATTATAAGAATGTCCTCTAGAGGGATCCATTTTATTGCTTTATAGCCATAAAATAAGCCATGAAATTGCCCTATACTTTTGTTTAATACACATTAGAATTTGGAAAGATTTACTGCCATGCCTATTTGATAGGGAGAAAAGACAAAACAAAGAGTAATAATGAAAGATTTTAAAACTTAGTTCTGTGAAAGAAATGGAAGACCTATTTTAATCAGATAAGTGTCTTTTAACAATAAGGAACTAATGATGTGATAGATTTTCAAGGAAAAGAAGAAATTTCTTTCTCATACATAAGCACTCTTAGAATTTTTATTTTTAATTTAAACATATAATGGAACTTAAATTTTAGTTTCAGTTTAATAGAAATATCCCTAAGTAAATCAAGAATTGGCAATTTTCAAAATAGATTTAACATGTTGCAAATTGTGAAATACTGCCTCATTTATAAATTCTTTGTGCATCACTGCTTGTAATTTTTTCCTTGTGTGAAATCAAACTATTAAAATCACAACTTGTTTAAGTAAAACTAAGGGTAATCATTTTTGAAGTATCTATCTCTAGTTACTGGACTGCATTATTTTTACATTTTATAAGAGCTACTTAATTTTCATGATAAATTTATAATTTTGCTTTCAATTTCTTTGAGGCATTCTTTTAAACTTTTATCTTGCCATTTTTTAAAAAGTCGCATTAATCAAGTGATCACATACCATTTCATATCACTAAGGAAGATAAAGAAATTAATACTAAAATTTGGTGTTTGTTTTGCTCCTTGTGATTCTAAGGGATTTTCATGGATAATTATATTAAAGTATAATGAAATGAAGTAACCTTTTACTTTAGGTATATCATAGTCATGTTCCATCAGGTGTTTGGTGAATTCATAGTACACAGAATACAAAAACGGTTTAGAACACAGAAAACACATGTCCTAGTTTATTCTTCCTTTTTAGTCAAATGGCTTTGAAGAAATTTGAATCTTTGTGTCCTTATATTTTTAAAAAAGTAAATTGTAAGCTTTGTTCTTCCTATATCATTCTGTTTTTTGAATGTCAAATAAGACCATGTATTCAGAGAAATGTTGAAAACTCAAGAGTTTCATAAATATAAGGTGTTATTAAAAGGCATATGCATCTGTTTAAAAATGTTCTGGGCTCACAAAAGAATATTTCAAAAGACTCCCTTGGCCACCCTCTGTTAGCTGTTGAATAAACCACTCCTTAGTACAGAGGCTCCTTGTGAGATATTTACATCTAAGCCTTAGGTCTTTCTACTGGTGTTTCTTTTCGCTACAAATATCACTAATAGTTTACACTTTAAAATGATGTTAACTTTCCCGAGAGTTCTTTCTGAATTAAGTTTTCTGCAATATTCGTTAAATTTACAACTTTGGAGTTGTAGGACCCCAGTTTGCATTAAGCCAGAGTTGTAGATCCTAATTGCTAATGCTGACTGAAAAAATAATGGTATAAATTCCACTTAAAAAATTGCAACAGAAGAAACGTGAAAATAAAAGAAAGAAATGAATAAGCCCCAAAGATGAAGTAGAAAAAGAAAAGTGATAAATAACATCAACAAAGATTTTTGTTAAGGGGCCCATAAAATATAGAATCCCTTGGCTAATATGCTAAGAAAATATGTGAAAAGGAAATCAAAATCACAAATAAAAGAATTAGGAATGAGAAAGAAAATATAGCTATGAATATGGAAGAGATTTAGTAAAAATATCAGAGAATATTTTATAAAATATTACAAAAATAAAAATATCAGGAATGAACAACTTTCTAGTAAGATATAAAGGACCCCAGCTGAACTCTCTAATAGTAAGAAACCTGAATATTTTATTAAAGAATGAAAACTTCCTAAGTCTTTTCCAATTTTCCCCAATAAGACATACTGTCTTAATTTTTCACGGCAAAATTTTCCTAATATTTTAAATAATCACAATATTGTCTAACTAATTTTTTGCCCTCTGCTTCTCCTTGCTCCCGTTCATTTGCTCCTGCCATAAAGGGAAGATTTCTATGATTTGTCCGGCATGACATTGCAGTGATGGATACAGGCCATTGTATATTTTGTCATAACCTACAAAATTGTTTGTGATAGTATAAACTATAATGTACACTGTAGTCCATGGTTAGTAGCAATGCTTCAATATGTGTTCATCAATTGTAACATAAGTACCTCACTAATGAAGGATATTGTTAACGGGGGAAAGTGTAGGAGGGGGAGGGTGGTGTAGTATATGGAATCCCTTATATTTTATTATGTAACATTTATGTAATCTAAAGCTTCTTTAAAAAGAAAAACATATATATTTTTAAAAAAAGCAAAGATAGTTATCATCTCTATTTTACAGATAAAAGTTTTTTATTTTTTAACTAAATTAGCTAATATATTAGGTTTTTGTTTCATATCATTCTCCCACATGACACAAAAAACTTCCATAGAGCTTTTTGAAACAAAATGTTAAAATCTATTTTGAAAGTATGAAATGTCCTTCTCTTTATGAAATAGTAGCTTATGAACCTCACTTTTTTGTTGTTTATCTCATGATCAAAGAGATAATTCAGTTTTTAGTCTCTTATAAGTAGAATCTAAATAATTATCCTCAGTCTGCTCTTTTAACAAAAATATCCTGTTTATTTTTATTTCTTTATACTTTTTAAATTAAGGTGTGTGGCTATTGGATATTCATAACCTATTGAAATTTTACATATTGATCATTTTCTCTATTGAGTCATTATATAATGACTCTAGAAGTAAAAGTTCTATGCAGTGTTTCAATTCTATATTGATTATACTGTTCTTTTTTTTATTAACAACTTTATTCCAAATTCACAAAAATACACAAGAATATTATACTATTCTTGTCCTAAACATATATCTAACAAAAAATGAAATCTCAACAAGCTTTTTAAAATAGCAATTATAAGTTGTTTTCTTATATCTTTTAAAGTTGTATGGGAGTTTTTGTTTTCAAAAGCATGAGTTTTCAGAAACTATGAATTCTATGATGCTATGATGACATTTTATAAATGATTTTTGACTCTTGGAAAAGGGAGCAAGCAAATGTTCTCAAGAATCGAATCTCCAGATAAATTTAATGGCATGAATTTTTACCACCCAACCCCTCCTGTAAGCATCCAGCATTTTCAATCTTAGTAATTGTCATTTGCTCCCACCTAGTTTAAGTCATCTTAAATCCTTCCTGTCCTTGACATTTCCAACCCATTGGTCACCGGGTCCTCCTGAATATTTCTAGAGTCTGTCTTTTCTCCTTCTTACTCACAAAGTTGCCTTAGTCCAGTCTGCCATTCTCAATCTCTCCCTCCCTCCCTCCCTCCCTCCCTCCCATCCTCTCACCTTCCCTCCTCTTTCTCACCGTCCCTCCCTCCTTCTCTCTCTCAGTCTCTTACTCTCTCCCTCCATGTGCAATAGCCTCATGTTTATCTATCTGACTGTTTGAGATATAAATTTTATCGGACATATTCATGATCTATTGGTTGTAATTTTTGCCTGAGTAAAAATTAATGTATTACTATATTATACATAAATATAATTAAACCAGAATTTTTTTTTTTAACTTACTCTGGTTAAATTTGAAAACAACAAGAGTTGGAAGTACAAGATGCCTCTCTGTCAGGTACCAAGCCTAAGGTATCTTTTCAGCTTTTCAGCTTGCCTCTTAGTTTTGGTGGGCTCTAGGTTGTTAATTGCTTGGCGTGACCCTCTGACTATCTCAATAGACCTTTAAATTTCTCAAAAGGTTTTTGAGAAAAATGAAAAAAAGTTTGCTTTTATTATTTTAAACATTAGCTAATCTTTAATATGTCTTCTTAATTTATGTTTGCTTACATATTTGATTCTTAATTTTCCCTATTTACAATTTCTAGAACTAAAAATTACATAGACTATTGGGCAGACAGCTCTGGGTTCCCATTCTTTCTGGTTCTACCATTTAGTTACTTTAAGACTTACTTATTCAGATTTCTATGCCACATTTCACCATCTGCAAACAGAGAAAATTATATCTATTGTTATCTTTCCTTTTTAAAACACTGGCACAACCCTTAGCGATAGCTATGTTCTTGTTTTTCAGGAAAACTTACCTAGAAAGCATATGTAAATCACTGAACATAGTACCTGGTCCCCAATGGTACTCTATGGAATTGTTAATTCTTTCTATCCCTTATACATTCTCTTTTCTCAATTCTGGTCTCTTACCAATAATACATTTCCTCTAACAACTGCTGGTCTATGACCCTGTATTACACAATTGGGAATTTGTTGTTTGAAGCATATCAGATATAGGAGAAATGAATTATAGCATCAAGCATTCTTTGACCTTTCTACTTGTAGTCACCAGTCAAGTCTAACAGGTACTAATGGAATTTGGTTGTTTTGAAAAATGTAATAAAGGCTCAAGGTTATTCCATGCTGTTATGATTAGTAATGCCAGAGGAGATGTTATTTTGATAAATCTCTTAACCAGTAGGCAAAGGAAGTCTGCATAGTAGGCATAATATTATTGCTTTAAATATATCTTGCATAGTCATACAAAAAGACCACATTAAACTTTGGGGTAATTTTTCCTCCTTAAGAGAATTCTTCCAATTTATTTTTAGCTCTTGTTAATAATGTGCTTGAACAGGTCATACAAAAACATGAGTCACATGGGAAGAGATAAAGCTCCATAGATACCAGAGGAAAGAACTTTGTCAGCTTTGATCCTGTGGCCCCAGGAAGAGAGATGAGCCATTCACCTGAGAGTTTACAGCTAAACTTGTGAAGAGACCAGAGCTCTGAAGTCCTCGAAGGAAGCAAGCCCTATGCCAGCCTGTAGCTGAAAGAGAGGAAGGCTGAACCCTTGCAGAGATCAGCAACCATCTTCCTTCAACACGTGGCAACTGACTTAGATAAGAAAGCAACCTTGAGTTGGACTCTTTAGGGCCTTGTAATTGTAAGATTTTACTCCAAATAAATACCCTTTATAAAAGCCAACTGATTTCTGGTACTTTGCATCAGCACTCCTTTGGCTGACTAATACAGAAATTGGTACCAGGAGAGTGGGGTACAGTCTGATGCAAAATGCTAGAACCAAAAATGCTGGAACAATTTTATAAATGGGTAAGGAATATTTTTTTGGACGAATTGTGAGATGCTTGATAGAAAAAGTCTAGATTCCTTTGAAGAGACTGTTGGTAAGAATATGGAGACTAAAGTTATTCTGATGCCTTAAGAAGGAAATGATGAAGTTATTATTGGAAACTGGAAGAAAGGCAATTTGTGTTTTAAATTTGCAAAGAACTTAGCAAGATTGAGTCTTGATTTTATATGGAAGGCAGAATTTGAATATGTTGAGACTGAAAATTTAGCTGAAGAGCTTTCCAAAGTAAACTCAGAGAATGCAGCTTGGCTTCTCCTTGCAACTTATAGCAAAATGTTAAATGAAAGAGATAAGCTGAGGACTGAATTGTTGGGCACACACACAAAAAAAAAACCAAGAAATTGATTCCAGAAATTCCAAGATTCTGGAAATCAAGTCCCCAAATGATAGTGTCCCATTTGAGTTATTAACTAAACTTGGAACTTGTAAACCAAGATTGAAAATGAAGTTATACAGGAAAGACCTGTGAAAAGTCTTACTGTCTGATGGCTTGTACCCCTGCTTCCTGCATGCTAAACCAATAAATTTTTTGTGAGAGCTGTATGAATGAAACCACTGTCAGCCTGGACTAAAAAACACATGGAGGGGAGAATTAGAAGGGAGAATGGCTCTAAGAGGAAAACCATGGAAGTTGAGGTCTGTAATTAAGATATATCGTTGGGCCAGGAAAGGGACCTCATCCATGTGTATGGAGAGGATAAGTTTGTCCCAGCATTTGAAGCAGGTGAATATTCCAGCTTGCTGTTCAGGGAGAGTTTTGCCACCCCAGGCTACAGAGAGGGTGAAGCACATTCCTCAAGGGTTGGGGAGAGTGACATCACCACCTCAGTGCTCTGAAAGGGGTGAGCTTGTTCCCCCATGGGTTGGGGGAGTGAGGTCGGCATCCCATTGCACTGAGAGGTGTGGGTCTGTTCCCTATAGATTAGAGAATGCTAAGTTACCACCTCACTGTTCTGAGAAGGTTGGTTCTATATGACAGTGATTAGGGAGAATGTTGCTGCCACCTACTGCACGAAGGAGGTTAAGACTCTACCCCAGAGATTAGATAAAGTGCCATTACCCCAATGCTCTTGGAGGGTGAAGTCTGGAGCTGGATTGCCACCCAGATGATTGATGAAGGTGGAACTAAGAAAATAGCCATTGGGCAAGCCTAGGGAAAGGGTGGGCCCCCATGAGGCCCCAAGGAGAAGAAACCATCATCTTAAGAATGACTCTCAGACTTTGAAATTTAATGGACTATGCCCTGCAGGATTTCAGAACTGTTGGGGACCAGTGATGCATGTTTCTCTCCCAAATTCTCCTTGTGATAATGCAATTGTTTATCCCATGTTTGTCCTTGTATATTGGCACAAATAAATTGTTTTGTAAGAGTCACAGGTCTACAGCCAGAGGGAACTTTGCCCCAAGACAAAAATGTATTTCTATAACTGATTCATTATAACTGAATCATTATAACTGATTCATTGTATGTAACATTGCTATTGATTTAAGGTTTTTTTTTTGTTGTTTGTTTGTTTGTTTGTTTTTTTAATATTGTAATGTCCTTTTGGAATTCAGAGAGTAGAGTGTAGCAGTTTGATATTATTTATGAATTCCAAAAAAGAAAGATTATGTTTGTAAACTGGTCTCTTACTCTGGGTGTGATCCCTTTTTGGTTGTATTAGATTCACCTGAGAAGTCTTTGATTAAATTACCTGTTAAGATTATGATTTTGATTCAACCATGTCAGTAGGGCATGACTCAGGGTTGAGACCCCACCCCCTTGGTGGGCTGATATAAATGGACACTCACTCAAGAAGACACATGGGAAGAGAGAGAGCTCCATAGATACCAGAGGAAAGGACTTTGTCAGCTTTGATCCTGCGGTCCCGGAAAGAGAGATTAGTTATTTGCCTGATAGTTTAATGCTAACCTTGTGAAGAGACTAGAGCAGCTGAGAAGGCCTGGAAAGAAACAAGGCTTATGCCAGCTTGTAGCTGAGAGAGAGGAAGGCTGAAGCCTTGCAGAAATCAGCAACCATCTTGCTTCAACACCTAGCAACTGACTTTGGTAAGAAAGCAACCTTGAGTTGGGCTCTTCAGGGCCTTATAACTGTAAGCTTTTACCCCAAATAAATACCCTTTATAAAAGCCAAAAAAAAAAAGTGAAAAATTAAACATAAATAAAAGAAGTGCCTGTATTTGAAATACAGTTTGAAATTTTGATATATTTTGACTTCTATATGGATACAATAATGAATTAATTTTTCTCATAAAATATCCCTACATTATATGACCCTCTTATAACCAAAATAAATATAATTGAACACGTATGGTTGTTTCCTCTCACACATCAAACATGCATAGAATCTTGTCAGAGGACAAAAAAAAAATCTAAGTTCAAGAATACATGTTGTCAGACATATACATACCAAAGTTCATAGTGGCATTATTCGCAATTGCCAAAAGATGGAAAAAAACCAGGTGTTCATCAACCAATGAATGGATAAACAAATTGTGGTGTATACACACAATGGAATATTATGAAGCTGTAAGAAGAAATGAAGTCATGAAGCATATGACAACATGGATGAACCTGGAAGACATGTTGAGAGAAGCAAGCTAGACACAAAAGTACAAATACTTTGTGATTGCACTATTATGAACTAAATATATTGTGTAAACTCATGGAATTAATAACAAGAATATAGGTCACCAGCAAGATAGAATGAAGTTAAAGAATGGAAAGCTGTGGTTTAATCTTTGCAGAATTGATAAAATGGTTGCTTGTAAATCATTGGAAATGCATAGAAATGGTGAAAGCACATCATAATATTTTTAACTAGCAATACTAATATATGGTTATGGTAGTGGTTGAAAGAGAAAGTCTAAGGTCATGTATATTACTAGAAGGAAAGTTAAAAACTGTAACATGGGACTGTATAGCATAGCAAAACCTCATATGAAATATGAGTATGGGTAGTATTGCATATATAAGACTGCTTTTCTTTGAAGCAGAACAAATGTACATTAATGATACAAGATGTTAAATATCAGGCAAAAATACAACCTAAGCAAACTATGGGCAGACGTATATAGTAATATATTAACAATATTCCTTTAAGGGTAAAAAAGGAAATATACTAAGTGAAAGAAATTAAACTACATATGGTTTGACTCCATCTATACAAAATATAAATACAAATAAATTAGAAAGATGGAAACAGGACAGCAGCTATGTATGGCAGGGGAAGGATAGAGAGACTGAGAGGTAATTATTAAGGAGTAGAGTTTTTGTGAGGGTTTGTTTATTATTATTATTGGAGTAATGAAAATACTCTAATATTGATTGAAGTGATGAATGCACACTCTGTAGTTATAGCAAATACCATTGATTGTACACATTGGATAGATTGTATGCTTTATGAATATGAATCAATAAAATTGATTTTAAAAATTCATATTGTCATTTTCTTGATTTAATGCTAAAACTTCCTGGTGCTTGACACAGACCCCTGTCCTTAACAAGCCTCATTTTCTGACACTTTCCCTATATGTCGTTCTCTAGAGCTAGGATGCTCATTTTATACACGCTGCTCCTTAACCTCACCAAGTGTCATAGGGCCCTTTATTTCTGAAGCCTTTCCTTTCAGCAGCAGGAAAGAGCCACATAGCCTCCAGCGAGGCATCACCTGAGCCTTCAGATTGAAACAACTAGCCTGGTGCATTTGGAAACACACTGCTTTGACAGAATCCATATAACTGCATGTGATGAGGAGTCTGAAGGAGTCAGCTTGAATCAAAGAGCTCTCAGCGAATTGGCTATGTACACGCTTAGCAAGCATTGCTGTTGATACTTTCCTTGATTCACAACAACATTTTTTTTCTTTCTTACTCTTTGGAAAATGGTCTCTTCAGTCACCAAGGTCTGGAGAGTATTTGGCCCATGGAATGTTTTAAGCTTTAAATTAATGACCAATTTACTTACTTCACAAAGAACTTAAAAATCATGATTATCTGAAGGTTTTTTTCCCAAAAGAAGGGCAAAAATAAGCAAGAAAAGAGTTGTCGCAAACTGTGAACAAACCACCAGCCACATCTAAAAAGTGAGGTAACATATTTAGTTTTATAATATCCTTATCATTCACACATGTGTTTCACTTAGTTTTCTATGTATAAGATATAATTTCCAAATTTTTTTTTTTTTTTTAAAGATTTTATTTATTTATTCATTTATCCCCCCCTTGCTGCTTGTGCTCGCTGGGTCAGCCAACCACGCCGTGCGGGCGGGCTTGCCTTCACCAGGAGGCCCCGGGAACCAAACCCGGGGCCCCCCATATGGTAAACGGGAGCCCTACTGATTGAGCCACAGCCGCTTCCCAATTTCCAAATTTTATACACTTAGGATAACTACATTTTATAGAATCTAGTACTCTGCATATATTGCCATTATTTTAAAGTCATATTGAGCTGCAAATAGAAAGTGAACAAAAGGCACCATATGCCTTGCTACAATCCTGAAAATGTTAAATTTTGTCCTCAATATACACAGAGTTGAACGCAGTAAAACTCCTATAAAATAACTTTTCCATATGCCATGAGTGTGGTTATAAGGTGAATCAATGGAAATAGGAAGACATTGAAAATAACAAGGACTTTAAGAGTAATACATGTTGTGGTTTGAATGTCTAGGTATTAATATGCAGACTATGTGATCCTAGGAAAGTTATTGGTCCCCTTTGTTTCTTAACTCTCTTATCTCCCCAAAATAAGTACAATGTAAACTATGGTCCAGTATCATTTATGCAAATTAAAACCACTTGCACAAAAAACAGCACTATGTATAGATATGTATCAACAAAACAGCACATATCTAAGAAGTTATATGAAAGACATTTAAAAATGCTTATGTAGGGGAGAGGAAATGAAATATGGATTAGGGATGAAGGGAGATCATAAATACAACAAGGAAACTTGCTCATGTCATTTGCGAGTGTGCACTGTAAAAGCAAGAACATAGCTTTCTCAACTGGTTGTGTCAGTGTTTAAAAAAAGGAAAAATAACATTTTATACAATTGTTGGAACGAGTAGAAACAATATGTCAATAGCACTGAGCATGTGTGCCTGTTATATAGAATGAATTCACTTAATGCTATCATATTTCTCTGTGCTAAACATTGTTAAAAAGATTTATTTTAGAGTAAAACTGGGCTTTGTGGTATGCTAAAGGTGATTTGTCTGATTTGCAAATACACATGTAAAATTTATTTAAAATCAAAATCACATAAATTATTCATTCTTTGAAGGCATCAAATCACAAAAAAATCATATAAAATTCAGATAAATAAATGACTTATTTATTTTTTATCAATTTTTAAAGTTAATGTGAACCTTCAAGTTTTAATAAGCATCAATTTTAATTAATACTTTTTGAAGAATTTAGCTTGTGCAATATTGTATATAGTTTTTTTATAGTGAAAATAAAGCCTATTTCTCTCTATCTGAAAAATTATAGGAAAACAGCCAAAAGAATATGTAGAGAAAAACTTACATCAATATCACAGACTAATGGTGGTTGCCATTATATATAAATATGCAGTATTTTTTTTTTTCTAAATTAACACTGAGTTGTACAGTGGAAGACTAACACTTTCTGTTGGGTTACCAAAACCCTTGACTTGCTCCAATCTCCCTCACTTCCTTCCTTGATGTGAGATATATTAGCTGATAATAGAAATTTACAATAAGTATAAAATATTTAATTCTAAGTTACCAGAAAAATTGGGGCATGAATCTAACTTACTGATAGAACTTCTGGTTATAAGCCAGAATCCAGCAAACAACTACCATCCTCTAAAAATGAGCAAATAAGAAAACATGCAAACAAACAAACAAACAAACAAAGCATTATTGCTCTACTTAAGATATCACAACTTTAGAAAAGCAAGAACCAAATTAATTATTTACATTTGAAAAAGATTTACTCACCGAAACAAAGGAAATATTTTAGAAAATTTCTGATTTCATCAAATTAAAAGATGTGTATCTATGAATCTAGAATGAGTTAAAAGTGGTGACTAATCTAAGAAACAAATTAGAATTGAGAGGAAAAAATTGTGCTTAAATTGATAAATAGTAGAGACAGTGACTTGCTGATTGGATATTGCAAAGAAGTGAGTAAATTATGTGCAGATAAACAAAAAAAATTTATCACAGAATTCAGAGAAAACAGTCATGAAAATATGAGAGACATGGAAAATAGAATAATAATTCCTACCATAGTTGTAAAAGGAATTCCAGAAAGACTGAAAAAAAGGGGTAAACAAAACACTGGGAAAAGAATCATAGAAGAAAACTTACCTTAAAAACAGTAACAAGAAAAGTTCTAGGAAGATGCCATCAGAGTAGGCAGGCAGGGCTCAACTCTCTCACAAAAACACTAGAGAAAGGGCCAAAAGCTGTTTGAGGGACCTCTTTGGGGGTCAGCAGACCAATATAGTGCTGCATAGCTCCTAGGAGGGCTAAGGACAGAGAGACAAAGAACCCAAAATAATGAGCATGAGTTACTAAACCCTCAGGGTGGCCAAGAAGGGCTCCCATTCCCCACACCCAAGACATTAAGTCAGTATAAAATCTCTGGCTCACTGCAACCAACTGAGAGGGAAATGGATGTCTTCTTCCATGTTACCTGTTACAAGGAAAAAGGAGGGCAATTCAGGAGGCTGCTCTTCAGTGAATTCAGCAAGCAGAGACTGCTGTGAGTCTCAGCTCTGGCCAGACTAGAAATATTAGAAAGCAAATGTTGAAGGAAACATCTCCATGGAAAGATTCACCCATGTGCCATCTCCTAGACAATCTGGAAATTGCACAGAGAAAAATTCCTTTTAGGTCTCTTAAGTATCCTGGGAGAAAATCTACACCTCATTATTGAATCCCTGGCCTGATTTTGATAACTTAAGTGGGCAGTTTTAAAGACTTAGAATAAGTTGAACCAAATATCAAAGAAGAGCTGTGGGGAAAAAAAAACTCTGGGCAAGAGAGGGAAATTGGCCATCAGAGTAAATTCACCAACATATTCAGATGCCTAGACATCAACAAAAAATTACAAGCCATACTAGGAAAAAAGGAAGAGATGGCCCAGCCAAAGGAACAAACCAAATATCCTAAAGAGATACAGAATTTAAGACAACTAATTAATGTTAATCACACAAATTTTCTAAATCAATTCAAAGAATTGAAAGAAAATATGACTAAAGAGATAAAAGATATTAAGAAAACACTGGGTGATCATAAAGAACAATTTGAAAGCCTGCAAAGAAAAGTAACAGAGATTAGGGGAATGAAAGACACAATGGATGAGATTAAAAATACATTGGAAGCACATTAGAACAGATTGGAATTGCTTGAAGACAGAATTAGTGATTTCAAAAAAGGAACATCTGAACTGGAAAAAGCAGGAGAACAAAAAGAGAAGAGAATGGGGAAAAATGGAACAAGATTTCAGGAAATTGAATGATAATGAAAAACACAAACATACACATTTTCAGTGTCCCAGAAGGAGAAGAAAATGGAAAAGTGGCAGAAAGAATATTTGAAAAAATAATGACTGAAAACTTCCCAACCTTTATGAAAAACATAAATATCAATATCCAAGAAGGAGAAGGACAATGCACCCCTAAAAGAATAAATCCAAATAGACCTACCCTAAAACACGTACTATTTAGAATGAGAAATATCAGAGATAGAGAGGATTCTGAAAGCAGCAAGAGAAAATCAAAGCATCACATACAAGGGAAACTCGATAAGATTAAGTACTGACCTCTCATCAAAAAATCATGGAGGCAAGAAGAAAGTGGAATGGTGTACTTAAGGTACTGAAGAGAAAAACTATCAGCCAAGAATTCTGTATCCAGTCAAACTGTCTTTCAAATATAAGGGTGAGTTCAAAGTCTTCACAGACAAACAAAAACGGAGAGAGTTTGTGAACAAAAGAGCAAAATTACAAGAGATACTAAGGGGAGTGCTGTAGCCTAAAAGAGAAGGAAAAAAAAGAAAAGACAATAAGAAGCTATGAAAACAGAAAGCTAAAGAACAAAATGGATAACATAAGCAATGCCTTTACAGTAATAACATTGAATATTAGTGGCTTGAACTCCTAAATCAAAAGGCATAGACTGATAGAATGAATAAAAAAATATGAGCCATCTACATGTTGACTACAAGAGACTCACCTCAGTCATAAGGACACAACCAGTTTCAAAGTGAAAGATTGGAAAAAAGTATGCCATACAAATAGTAACCAAAAAAATAGCTGGAGCAATGATACTGATATTGAACAAAATAGATTTTAAGTGAAAAACTGTAATAAGGGATAGAAAAGGTAATTATAGAATATAATATATTCTATATTATAATATAATCAACAGAACAAAAAGTTGGTTCTTTGAGAAGACTAACAAAACTGACAAACCCTTAGCTAGACCAACAAATGAAAAAGAGAAAAGATCTAAATAAATAAAATCTGAAGTGAGAGGGTGGATATTACAATTGACCCCACAGAAATAAGAGAGATCATAAGATGATGCTATAAACAACTGGACAACAAAAAAGTAGACAATGTAGATGAGATGGAAAAATTCCTAGAAACACACAAACCACCTACACTGACCGTAGAAGAAATAGGTCTCAACAAAGCAATCAAAAATGAAGAGATGGAAACAGTCAGCAGAAACTTCCCAAAGATGAAAAGTCCAGGACCAGATGGCTTTGATGGAGTTTCAATTAAAGGCCATGACTACTGACAGAAAAGAAGGTCTCCCTGGAATATAATAAACAAGCTCTCCAGTCTCATGCTCATAGGAACTGGGTGGGAAAACATCCTGAGCTTTTAAGATTGTAAGATTTACAATGTCTGTGAATTGCAGGAAGGAAAAGAGGAACTGAGCCATTAACCTTTAAGACTTGTTGATTTCAGTAAAATGTAACTGTCAAGTATCTATTGCCCTTGTACATGCTCACCGTATTTTCTTTGTTCTAAAGCCAGAATAAAAGCCACAACTACCCCTCTACCTCAAAATCCAAAGGCAGATGTTTTAACTTAAGTCTGTCTTATTTACTCCACCTCTGCTATATATAATAATAATAATAAATGGAAACTAAAATAGTGAGCACATCAAGGATGTTTTGTAACAAATTCTAAAAGATAAAGTATATTTCAAAAGGTGTTGTATTCCTCCCTGGAGGAGCTGGCCACTCTCCCAGGGACTGATGCATAAACCTTAAAATATACTGCCCAAGGAGTGTTTGCTCCTTCCTGGGGAGGCTGGCCCCTTCCTCAGGAATTAGCAAAATACTCACAAGTTGGCATCTAGTAGTATCAAATTGATTAATCCTAAACATAGTCAACTAAAACTCTAGTATCAGTTGCTAATTCAACACTTCCCAGCTAAAAGCTAAATATTGGTAAGCATGTGAATGTATGTATACATATTATAAAAGATTGGAATATAACAGTTAAACCCCTGTTTATAAACAATAAAATTAATGTTACAAAAACAAAAAGGGGGAGATGGAGGAGAATCTGCTAAAGACAAACTACCTAAAGCATTGCTTACCTTAAATTTTTTAAGAGACAACAAATTTCTAATACCACAGCAGTAAAAAGACAATGGGAGGTTAAGAAAAAGAATGAAAATGAAAAATTAAACAACCAATAAATGGGAAAAAGGAGAGGTAAAATTTTTGGGCTGAGGTTTTGCTCTTATCATTACAGAAACAGGAGAAGAGCAGTGGATCCTCTCCAGAAGAATCAAGCTTAGAGTTGAAGATGCTGCCAAGACTTAAACTATGGACATGGTGGTTTTACATTGGATTAATTATAGGCAAAGTATTAGGTCAAGGTAAGATACCACATCATAATTAAACTTATAGAAAATTTAACTTTACCTTTTATAGACTGCCCTATTTGTTTTGGATAGGGTACATTAATAATTCAGCCATAATCACAAATGACAGTAATCCTTATTTTGGGAATTTTGGTAATACAGCATTTATTAACAGCTCAATAATTTGGAAAATCAAGGAAGATATATCCTATAACCATGGGATACTAAACTTAACAAAACTCAGTTAATTGTGGAACTTATTTTTGGGAATTGGTCCAATTTTTGTATGGCAAGGCAGTAAAACTAATATTACTATTTTAAAAAGAAAATCAACTCAGTTTCTTACAGTATGTATACGAGATCCTATAGTTTTATCATTGAAAAAGTAACTTTTGGTGAAAGGAACATTAGTTGCTCCAATTGCTCTTTATTTACATGTCTTAAGAATTCATATTTGCAGGAAAATCAAACTCTTTTTATAGCAAGAAGAAGAAAAGGACTATGGTTACCGGTTCAGATGGCCAGACATTGGCAGCGGTCTCCAGAATCCCAGTTGCTGTGGCATTTCCTTGGCCATTATTTAAAAAGAACTAAGAGACTGATTGGACTTTTAATAGCAGAAATTTGGGGACTGATTGGCATCATGACTGTTGCAGCTGTCACTGGCACAGCCCTGCATCAAGGAATCCAGAATCAACAATATGTTAAGGACTGGCATAAAAATGCAAGTGAGATGTGGCATAGCCAGTCTCACATTGATATGGAACTGAATAATCGTATGAATGATCTTAAAACAGCTATTATACAGCTGGGTAATCACATTTATAATTTAAACTTGTTAAGAGCTCTTAAATGTGATTAGAATGTAAGTTCTTTTTGTATTACTCCTTTGGCTTATAATAATAGTGAACATGATTGGGAGGAAGTGAAAAAATAATTTGATTGGATATAAGCTTAATGTTTCTATAAATCTTTTAGAATTGC
This sequence comes from Tolypeutes matacus, assembly GCA_026826555.1. Lineage (NCBI taxonomy): Eukaryota > Metazoa > Chordata > Mammalia > Cingulata > Chlamyphoridae > Tolypeutes > Tolypeutes matacus. Next base: position 87,661,120 of record JAKSZT010053887.1, read on the forward strand.
AAAAGAAGGCATTGAGCATGTATCAAAACAAATTGAAAGAAACCACTGGTGCAATCATTTCATTGGTGGAAACAAAAAACAGTTCAAATATCATTTTGGATTGGATTTGGAATTATTGTTATATGCATTTTAATTGTTTGTATTGTCAAGGGTAGAGTAATAGCATATATTCATAGAAAAACTGAAGGATAGGACCAGATAAATGCATTTATGTAAAGAAACTTGGCCATGAAAAACTAATTTTGCATTATTTAGTAGAAAGATTCTACTAATAACCCCTTGATATTAATACTAATTATCTGCACAAAAATATTCACTTAAGGAACCTGAAGAAGTATAAATATTAATGAAATTGCCTTCCATGTAAGCGCTCAAAAGCTTGACTGGTAGTCAATGACGGGTAAGATTCTCAGAGGAGGAAAACCTAAGACAGGCACAGTCACAAAAGCCTATGGAAGAAGACAAGTGTGACAGGAGGTCACCTTGTATCAGCATATATAATGGTTCCTATAAGATTTAACTAATAAAAAAGGGGGAAATGATGGAGTTTCAATTAAAGACCATGACTACTGACAGAAAAGAAGGTCTCCTTGGAATATAATAAACAAGCTCTCCAGACTCATGCTAATAGGAACTGGGTGGAGAAACATCCTGAGCTTGTAAGATTTACAATGTCTGTGAATTGCAGGAAGGAAAAGAGGAACTGAGCCATCAACCTTTAAGACTTGTTGATTTCAGTAAAATGTAACTGTCAAGTATCTATTGCCCTTGCACATGCTCACATGTATTTTCTTTGTTCTAAAGCCAGAATAAAAACCTCACTTTATGAGGTGGCTGGGCTCTTCTCTCCATATCTGATGGAGGGTCCCCTGATCCCAGTTTTTCCTTCTCTTTGTCTTATTCTTTCTCATCCGTGGCACCGTTTTCACCGACTCAGTTCCTGAACGCAACATGGCTTCACCAGTGAATTCTACAAATCATTCAAAAATGATCTAATACCAATCTTGCTCAAATTCTTCCATAAAATTGAATTGGAAAGAATGCTACCCACCCATTCTATGAAGCCAACATCACCCTCATAGCAAAAACAAATAAAAAGACTATGAAAAAAAGAAAATTACAGACCAATATCTCTACTGAATATAGATGCCAAATTCTCAACAAAATACTTGTAAACTGGATCAAAAATCACATTAAAAGAATTATACACCATGATCAAGTGAGTTTTATCCCAGGTATGCAAGGATGGTTCAACACAAGAAAATCAATTAGTGTAATAAACCACATTAATCAAAGAAGAAATTCACTTAATCCTCTCGATTGATGCAGAAATGGTGTTTGGGAAAATATAGAACCACTTGACACTTTTGGGGCAGGGAGGGGATGAGCAGTTGAAATACAGGGGCTTCTTTGGGATTTGGAGGCTGTCCTGAGTACTGTTGTGGCAACGGATGTAGGCCATTTTAAATCAGCACACACCACTCAGAACTGTGTGGGAGAGAGTGTGGTCTACGATGTGAACTGTGGTCTATGGTTGGTGGCAAGGCCCCAGGATGTGTAAGTCCATTGAGGGTGGTGGGCCACACTTGTGGGAGATGTTTGTGTGGGATGTGGTGGGAGGTGTGGGAGGTGGGCAACATGGGAATCCCAGTGGGTTCCTTGTAGTATTTTAGGTAATCTAAGCACCTCTTAAAATATATTTAAATATATATATAAATAACATTTTTGTAAGCAAATGCACATATATGCATATATATTTATATATCATTTTACAAATAGTGGTATGTATTGTGAAAATTTTGATTTTTACCCACAATAAAAAATAAATAAATTTTAAAAAAAAAGCAAAGATTACATGAACATATCACCGAGTATGCATATGTAAATATGCTAGCACATTTATCATTTATTTGGCTGACTGTTGAAAAATGCTATATCCTGTTTTAACTTTCAGAAAAATATAAGCAAAATCTTTATTTTTTTTAAATTAGTCATATGGGTTTTTTTTTTTTGTTTTTTTTTTTGGAACATTTCCTCAACTTATCCGCCCCGCCCCAGAATAGGCTAGTGGGCACTGAATTTGAATGGAAGAGAAAATAAAATAAAATAAAATAAAATGTTTCAAAAAAAAAATCAAAACAAAACAAAGCAAAAACCCACCCAGAGATAGGAATAGAAGGAAGCATTCTCAATATGGTAAAGTGCATATATGAAAAACCTACAGTTAGCATTTGTACTAAATGGTGAAAGACAGAAAGCTTTCCCACTGAGATTAGAAACAAGTATGCCCACTTCCACCACTGTTATTCAGTATGTGCTAGAATTTCTGGCTAGAGCAATTAGACTAGAAATAGAAATAAAAGGAACCCAAATAAGAAAAGGAGAAGTAAAACTATTTTGCTGATAATATGAACCCATATCTAGAAAATCCTGAAAAATCCACAACAAAGCTGTGAGAAGGAATAGACAAATTCAGCAAGCAATGGGATACAAGATTAATATGCAAAAACAATAGCATTTCTATACTCTAGTGATGAGCAATCTGAAGAGGAAATAAGAAAAATAATTCAATTTACAATAGTGATTAAAAGAATCAAATACTTAGAAATAAACTTAATCAAGGACATAAATGACCTGTATTCAGAAAACTATAAAACATTGCTAAAAGAAACTGAGGAAGACTTAAATAAATGGAAGGATGTTTTGTGTTCATAGATTGGAATATTAAGATGTCAATTCTACCCCCAACTGATTTACAGATTCAATGTAATCCCAATAAAAATACCAATAGCCTTTTTTTGTAGAAGTGGAAAAGCCAATAATCAAATTTATTTGGAAGGGTAAGAGGACACAAATAGCCATAAATGTCTTTAAAAAGAAGAATGAAGTTGGAGGACTCTCAATTCCTGACTTTAAAGCATATTACTTAGCTACAGTGGTAAAAACACCATGGTACTGGCATAAAGAGAGACAAATTGACCAAGAGAACTGAAGTGAGAATCCAGAAATTGACTCTCTCATCTATGGTCAAGTGATTTGTGACAAGGCTGTCAAGCCGCCCCCTGCCCCCAGGCTGGGCCAGAATACACTCTTAAACAAATGGTGCTAGGAGAATTGAATATCCATATCCAAAGGAAACAAAGAGGACCCCTATCTTACATGGTATACAAAAATTGACTCAAAATGTATCAAGGACCTAAATATAAAAGTGACACCCATAAAATTCCTAGAAGAAAATGTAGAAAAGCACCCTCAAGGTCTTGAGGTATATGGTAGTTTCTTAAATCTCACACCCAAAGCACAAGCAACAAAAGAAAAAATAGATTAATGGAACCCTCCTCAAAATTAAACACTTTTGCACATCAAAGGACTTTGTCAAAAGGTTGTAAAGGCAGCTGACTCAATGGGAGAAAATATTTGGAAATAACATATCTGATAAGGGTTTAGTATCCATGATATATAAAGTTATACTACAACTCAATAATAAAAAGACAAACTACCTAACTAAAAATAGGCAAGTGACTTGAAAAGGCAATTGTCCAAAGAAGAAATACAAATGGTGAAGAAACACATGAAAAAAAATGTTCAAAATCACTAGTAATTAGGGAAATGCTAATAAAAATTACATTGACATATCATTTTACACCTATTAGAATGGCTACTATTAAGAAAGCTACAAGTATTGGAGAGGATGTGGAGAGATAAAAACACCTATTCACTTGGTGGGAATGTGGAATAGTACAGCCAATGGGGAGGACTGTTTGCCAGTTCTTAAGGAAGTTGAATACAGTCTTGCCATGTGACCTGGAAATACCATTATTAGGTATTTACCCAGAAGAACTCAGAGCAGTGACATGAACAGACATATGCACTCCAATGTTCATAGCAGCATTATTCACGATTGCTAAAAGATGGAAATAACCCAGGTGTCCATCAACTGATGAATGGATAAACAAAATGTGCTTTATAACACGATGGAATATTATGCAGCAATAAGAAATGAAGTCATGAAGCATATGACCACATGGATGAACCTGGAGGACATGCTGTTGAGTGAGGCAAGGCAGACATAAAAGGACAAATATTGTACGATTGCACTATTATGAACTAAATATGTTGTGTGAACTCATAGAATTAATAATTAGAATATAGGTCATCAGAAAATAGGATGACGGTAGAGAATGAAAAGCTGAGGTTCAATCTTTGCAGAATTGATAAAAAGGTGGTTCATAAATCTTTGGAAATGCATGTAAATGGTGAAAGCATATCATACTGATTGTAGCAGTGCTAATATGTGGTTATCATAGTGGTTGAAAGGGAAAGTCTATTGTCATGTGTATTGCTAGAAGGAAAGCTAAAAATGTAACATGGGACTGTATAACACAGTGAAACCTCATGTAAAATGTGCATATACAAGATTGTTTTTACAAAATATAAATACAAATAAACTAGAGAGATGGAAAGAGAATAGCAGCTATGTATGGCAGGGAAAGCATAGAGAGATTGAGGGGTGATGAGATTTTTTGGTTTCTTTTGTTCTTGATGTTTATTATTATTATTGGAATAATGAAAATGCTCTAAAAATGATTGAAGTGATGAATGCACAACTATATGATTATACCAAAAACCATTGATTGTACACTTTGGATTGATTTATCTTTTTTTAATGTATCAATAAAATTGATTTGCTAAAAAAATTAAAAAGTGAAAAAATAATAATAAAGTGAGGTGTTGGAACCTTGACTGGTAGATGGTTGATCTTCTGGCAGAGCTTTCTTTCTTTGTTCCTCCAACTACTACTTTAACAATACTTTTTATTTCTTCTGTACCTCTGATGAAAGTTATTAAAATCACATTTTAAAAAAAGTAACAATAATTATTTCATTTTGAAACTCAGAATGCATATTTTAACTCAGGCTACCTTAATGAAAAGAGCCTTATCCATCTGAAATTTTCAAATTTCAAACTTCAAAGTAGAATTGGAAGCAGGTAAAATGGGAAAATGGGTAACCCCACAGCTCAAACATAAGGTTTTCCTTAGACTTCTTTGCAAAATTACACAAATACATTAAAAAATACCACATTTAGTGACCTAATTTTAATAATCTTATGACCCAAGATTGTGACCATACAAATTGCCATTCAGGTATAAATGCAAAGAAACAGACCTTTAATATAAATAGAAAATACACTGGATAGGTATTCTGAATAAGTTACTTAAAGACCTTAGCACAGGAGACCATTTTCTCTATATAGTATCATGTCATCTGCAAATAGGGAACATTTTGCTTCTTCTTTTCCAATTTGAGTATCTTTTATTTCTTTCTCTTACCTAATTGCTCTGGCTAGTACTTCCAGTACATATTGAATAACATTTGTGACAGTGGACAGCCTTATCATTTCCTGATCTTAGAGATAAAGCTTTCAGTTCTTTCACTATTAAGTAGGATGTTAGCTGTGGGCTTTTCATATGTGGCATTTATAATACTGAGGAAGTTTCCTTCTATTCCTAGTGTTCTAAGTATTTTTAATCAAAAAGCAGTGCTAGATTTTGTTGAATGGCATTTCTGCATTAATTTAGATGACCATGTGGCTTTTTTTTTGCACTTCATTCTGTCATGTGGTATATGACATTAATTGATTTTCCAACCTAGTCTACAAGGGATAAATCCCACTTGATCAAGCTGTATAATTCTTTTAATATGCTGTTGGATTCAGTTTGCTAGTATTTTGTTGAGGATATTTGCATCTATACTCTTAAGAGTATAAGAGATATTGCTCTGTAATATTTTCTTGTGATTTCTTTATCTGGCTTTGGTAAATGTTGCCCTCATAGAACGAATTTGTAAGTGTTCCTTCCTCATTAGTTTTTTTGGAAGAATTTGAGCAGGATTGGTGTTAATTCTTGGAATGTTTGCTAAAATTTTCTGGTGAAGCCATCTGGTCTCGGACTTTTCTTTACTGGGAGGCTTTTAATTACTGATTCAATCTCTTTACTAGTTATTAATTTGTGGAGATTTTCTGTCTTCATGAATCAGTATAGGTACTTCATGTGTTTCTAGGAATTTGTCCATTTCATCTAGGTTATCTAATTTGGTGGTATAGAGTTCACAGTATCCTCTTATAGTCCTTTTTAATTCAGTAGAATCAGTCATAATGACCCCCTCTCATTTCTGATTTTTGTTGTGTCCTCTATCTTTTTTTCTTTGACAGTCTAAATAAAGATTTGTCAATTTTACTGATCTTTTCAAAGATCTAACTTTTGATTTTGTTAAGTCTCTCTATTTTTTTTTTCCTTTTCATTTATCTCCACTCTAATCTTTGTTATTTCCTTCCTTATGTTCACTTTTTCTAGACCTTTAAGTTTAGGTATATTGTAGTTCATTTTAATTCATCTCAAGATATTTCCTAATTTCCTTTTTCATTTTCTCTTTAATCCATTAGTTGTTTAAGAGTATGCTTGTCTTATTTTTTTTTTTTAATTTCCATATATTTGTGAATTTTCCATTTCTCCTTCTATTATTGATTTCTAGGTCTCTTCCATTGTAGTCAGAGAAAATACATTGAGTGATTTCAATTTATTTTTAATTTATTGAGACTTATTTTGTGACCCAAGTTATGGTCTCTCCTGGAAATGATTTATGTGCACTGTAAAATAATATATGTTTTATTGTTGGGTGAAGTGTTCTTTAAATTTCTATTAAGTTAAGTTGGTCTTGAATTTCCTTATTGATCTTCTGTTTAGCTGTTCTACTCATTATTGAAAGTGCTGTTTTAGAGTCTCTTTTTACTAATGTAGAACTCTTTTTCTCCCTTACAAATATATCAGTATTTTCCTCATATATTTTGGGGCTTTGCTATTAGGTGTAGATATATTTATAATTGTGATGTCTTCTTCTTGAATTTACCCCTTTCAGTATCTAATGACCATCATTGTCCCTTGTAACAGTTTTTGACTTATATTCTGTTTTATCTGATATTAGTATAGCAATCCCAGCTCTCTTTTGGTTGCTCCTTGCATGGTATGTTTTTTCCATCCTTTCACTTTCAACCTACTTATATCATTGAATTTAAGGTGAATGAATCTCTTGCAGATAGTATATATAGTCGGGTCCATGCTTTATATCCATTCTCACAATCTCTGCCTTTTCACTGGAGATTTTAATTCATTTACCTTTGAAGAAATTAGTGATAATGCAGGAGTTTCTTCTGCCATTTTGCTATTTTGTCTTTGTAAGTCATACCTTTTTTGACCCTCAATTTTTCTATTAATTCCTACTTTCATATTTATTTCATTTTTATATTGTACCATTTTGAGTACTTCTCATTTCTCTTTGTATATATTTTTCATTTGTTTTCTTGGTGATTATCATAGGTTAAAACTTAATATCCCAAACTCTAATATTAATATCTGATGTGATATCAACTTAACTTCAATGGCATACACATACAGTGTTCCTATACCTCTGTCCTCATTATTTGTGTACTTGTTACAAATTATACCCTTTTACATTTTATGTCCAAAATCATAGATTTATGATGACTTTTTATGCATTTTAGCCCTTGTAAGAAAGTGGAGAAACATACCAAAAATATGAAACAATATTACTGATATTTGTAATTACCCATGTGGTTACCTTTACTGGAAGTCTTTATTTCTTCATGCTGTTTTGATCTACTGTTTGATATCCTTTCCTTTCTGTCTGAAAAACTCCCTTTAGCATTGCTTGTAGGGCAGGTTTAGTGGTGATGAATTCCCTGAGCATGTATTTAATCGCGAGTCGAACCAAATATAATATTTTCAGTTGGCAATTGTTTTCTTTCAGTATTTTAAACGTTTTTTAACACTTCCTTGTTGCATCTATGGTTTCTAATGAGAAATTGGCACTTAATTTTATGGGGATTCCCTTGTACATAACTCGTTGTTTTTCTCTTGCAGCCTTAGAACTCTCTTCTTGCCCTTGGCATTAGATATTTGGGTTATTTTGTTTCTGGGCATGGCCTTCTTTGAGTTAATCCTGTTAAGAGCATGGTGGATTTCTTGGATGTGTATATGCATGTTTTTTGTTGAATTTCAGAAGTTTTCTGCCATTATTTCTTTTAATATTTGTGGAAGTTTGAAATTATTTTATGAATCCCCAGAAGATGAAGATTATATTTGTGAGCTAATCCATTCCTGTGGGTATGAGACCCTTTCAATTAGACTACAACAGTGAGGTGTAACAAAGGTTGAGTCTGATAAAAATGGAGATACAGAGAGAAAGACACACAGAAAAAGCGAGGTTCCATATTTGATCTTGCCATGTGAGAGAAAGGAGAGACTAAAAGAGCTGAAACCTGGGGAAAGATGAGGCATATGCCTGATAGGTTGCAGCTGAACTTGGGAAGATAGAGCAGCTGAGCCTGAGAGAGGAGACCCAGTAAGAGACAAGCCCTATGCCTAGTTGCCCACAGCTGAGCTCCAGGAGATGCTGGTGGATTAGATGGGAAGGCAGAGACCTCAGCAGAGATCAGTGGACATCTTGCTTCACTAGTTTGCAGGTGACTTTGGTGAGAAAGCACTTCTTAGTATGAATTGTAATTTGTTGATGTCTTGTCATCTGGCTCACTAGATGTATTTATTCTGGGTGCATTTTCTCTCTTTACTTTAGAGCATTTTTGCCCTTTCTCCCTTGCTGGTTGTGTAGTAGGAGCCAAGGTTGTAGTTGATACTATAAGCTCTGGAGGCTGATGCCGCTCACATTGCTCCAAGAAAAGATGAAGTGTCTCCCACCTTTCTCCTCCACCAGGGGTAGGGACAGAGCTACAACTTTGTGTAGTAATCTAAGCTGTGTGTGCCAAGACTGGTCTGTAGTTGCCTGGAGAGACTGATGAAGCTTCATGCCCCTTCTTCGCCTGCCTGGGGTGGGGATGGAGATGTAGGTGTGGCCATGCAGGTCAAAATTGCCTGCAGTTACCCAGAGAGACTGAAGTAGCACCGGCCCCCTATTCCCCTAATGGGGCTGGGGATGGATTGTCAGTAGTGCCCAATAATCTAATATGTTAGGGCTGAAATCACATGCAGTTGCCCTGAGAGGCTAAGGGAGTACTGTCCCTTCTGCCCTTTAAGGGGTGTGGATGGAACCATAGGTGCCGAACGGTCCAGGCAATGCAGGCCAAGTGTGCCTGCAGTTGCCTGGAGAGGCTAAGGAAGCACAGCTCCCCTCTGGTCCTTTTGTAGGGGGAGGGGGAATGAAGCCACAGGTGTCCAACTATTCAGTCTGTGTGGCCAAAAGGACCTGCAGTTGCCCAGAGAGGCTGAGGGAACACAGCTCCCCTCCTATTCTACTGGGGGGCAGGGATGGAGCTACAGGTGTCTGAGCATCCAGGCTGCGTGGGCTGAAAGTGCCTGCTGTTGCCCACAGAGGCTGAAGGAACATCAAACTCCTGCTATCCTACGGGGGATGCGGAGTGAATCAAAGGTGCTCAATAAATCATTCCATGCAGGTCAAAATAACCTGCACTTGCCAAGAGAGGCCAAGGAAACACAGTTTTCCTCCTATCCTATTGGGGTTCTCTTATGGTATCCTGGGCCCCCCAAAGAGGTGCTTTAGATAGTTCTGGGTGATTATTGACTGTCCTGTAGGATGAGCTGACTCTTTGAGCTCCTTACTCTGCTGCCATCTTGTCCCTCCCCCTATTTTTGCTATTATTTTTTAACTTCTTTAAATGGAACTTAGACTGTTACTTTTCAATCTTATTTGAGTTACAGCTGTTCCTTACAGAGAGCGCACCAAGCTTTCAAAGCTGAGTTAAGAACCCTCAGTTTGGGTTTAAATCTTTCTGGATTTTAGTTTTCAGGGTTCTCTAGCTCACAGGGCATTCAGAAGTTTCTTTGCCTATCCTCTCCTTTCTCCTGAACAGTTGTTGATGCCATGCAAATCTTGTTGCTGTCAGTGGTTTGGCCCCCAAAAACTATATTTTTGAGGTTCGAGGAGTCAGCTTACCATTTAAATATTTATAAGTCATTATTAAACTATTATATGCATGTGGAAAAGTACAGCACAAATCATAAACTTGATGAAATTTTACAAAGGATATACATCTGTTAAACTACTTTTCAGATCAAGAAACAAAATATTAACAGCACCCCAGAAGCCCCACAATGCCCCAATGGAAAACATTATTCTGATTTCTAATTATGTAGTAGGTTAGTTTTTCTGCCTTTTTTGTTTTTGAATTTTGTGTAAGTGAATTCATATATGATATACTTTTTTGGTCTTATTTCTTTTTGCTGACGATATGTCTTCCAGATTCATCCATATCCTTGTATGTAGTTATAATGTGTTCTTTCCCATTGCTATATAACATTCCATTGTGAAAAGTATGGCAATTCAATTATCCATTATGCTGAAGATGGGTATTTGGGCAGTTTCCAGTTTTGGCCTCTTATGTTCCTGAATATGTCTTTTGGTGAATATGTAGATTTTAAAAAATACTAACATATACAAAATCCTGAGATAAAAAGAAAATTGTTCAACTTTAGTTGATACTATCAGACAGTTTACCAAAGAGGTTGTGCAAATTTACTTTTCCATCAGCAGTATAAGAGAATTCCTGTTGCTTTACCAATTTGCAAACTTTTGGTGTTGTCTGTCTTTTTCATTCAAGCAATTCTTGTAGGAGTGAAGTAGTTTTAATTTTCATTTCCCTGGTAAGCATATTTCTTTATGTTTGTTTCTCATTTGTATTATTCACCTTTTCTAGGGCCTACACAAATTTGGTATTGCATTTTTTTTTGCAAATATCAGTAAATAAATTGCCCAGAGGTTTTCTTTTCCATTGTTATCCTTATTGCTTTTCTCTTTTCTGGGTTTTTAAAAAATGTTAATCAGAAAAAAATTTAAAACTGTGCCTCTGCCACCACCATCATGCCCCAAACCTCACCCTACCTTCATCCTTGAATAATTTTTTTAAAGCTAAGTTTCAGTACTGACAGTTGTGTTTTTTTTTTCTCCTCGACAATGAACAAACCATTTCACTGTGTTCTGGCTATGATTGCTACTGTTGAGCAATCTCCTGTCACTCTGTCAGTCATTTTGAATGTAATCTATCTTTTTTTTTCAAGATAGTTTTAAACATCCAATTCTTTCTTGTTTCTGCTATTTCATTTTGATGTGTCTTATCACAGAACTTTTTTCTATATTATCTTGTCATTTATTGGACTTTTCATATCTCGGGTTTGATTCTTTTGTCATATCTAAAATTGTCAACCACTGTCTTTTAAATATCGCTTCTGTTCCACTTGCTATCTCTCTCCTTTCTTTCTGGGTCTTAGACCTTCTCATTTTATCCTTTGTGCCCAGTCTGAGTTGTGGATAATTTATTGTGAATTGTCATCATGCTCAGTTTAGAACTTTTCTATTTAAAAATGTTTACACAGAACTGAACTGTAATTTATAATATATGTATATATAAGCTTATCTTTCATTCTTTAAATACAATAGTGTAGTTATTTTATAAACTGTGCCTGAATATTCCAATATGTTATATTATTCTGGATTCATTTTTGTCCACTAATGTTTCTGCGGGTTCTTGCTTATGAGAATTCTTAGGGAATTTTTTGAAGCTTAACAGTTGTCGAGTTCATGCAGAGATTTGCATTTCCTTCTGTCAAATGCCTAGTCTGTACTATTTTAGGCGAAATCCGTGGCTTGAGGTTGTTTTGTAGCCCCTCCCCAATAGTATGAATTTGGTTTACAAATCTGTAAAAGGTCATATAGTTCTTACCACCTTCAGGGGCTGTATTTTTTTTTTTTTTTTTTAACCCCATTCTATTCTGTGTCATGCAAGGAGGTAGGTAGCTGGGTTTACCTTAAGTTTAATTTTATGGGCTCCTTGGGGCACTGGCATCTGGAAGAAGAGGCCAATGGTTTTAATTGTTGTGTTAAGAATACAAGTCATTTGATTTGCATGTGGTCTGCATAGATTTCTCTTCTGGATATCCCCCAGGTACCACCTGAGCATCAAATTAAAGGTAAAAAGCACAATTTTCCAGTCAGTTACTCTGGCATTTAGGTCAAAAAAGAATACCTAGTTTGGGAGCTGTCCATAAGCTTGACTCTGCCAGTTTCTTTTCCTGTGATGGCTAGGGCTATAAGAAAGACACTCCTAGGGTTTTCTCCAAAATTGTGGATGTTTCTGGAAACATGGGAAAACTTAAAATCCTCAGCTTGGTGGTAAGTATAGGAACTAACAGGAGACTTTCCACATTTCATTCAGTGTTGTTTTGAAAAGGTATCACGGGTGCTTGATCCGAAAGGTAAAATTTTAAACTTGGAGTATGGATATTTATATGTCCATTTGGTCAAGTTTTCTAATTGTGTATTAGAAACTGTGTTCTTGTAATTTTTTAATTTGCTTAATCCGTCAGTGACTGAGAAACATGTGTTTCAGTTTTTCCATGATGATACTAATATTTTCAATGTTTTCCTATAAAGTTTTTGCTTTATAAATTGAGACAGTAAAATTAAGCATATGCAAACACATAATTACTATATCTTTTTGGTGAATAGTTTCATTTATTATTATATTACCTTTAGTCCTAAAGAATATCTTTTCACAAAATGTCTATTTTGTTTAATATGGTTTTGTCACTGTTGTTCATTATGTACTTGCTATATACTTTTATAATTTAGTTCCAATATTTCTGTTTTCAATATGGGGTTATATTATAAAAGGCATATAACCCAATTTTGTGTTTTAGCCAATCTTTAAATCTGTCTTAACTGTCAAATTTTATTTGTTTACGTTTACTGCTTCACTGATATGTTCAAATTCACCTCTCCTGTTTGATTTTCTTTCTTTGTGTTCTTTTCCCCCTTTTTTATTATCTATTCATTCATATATAGTTCCTATATTTCCTTATCTGATGTAGATAAGCTTTGTTATTATTATTATTATTTCTTTGTGCTGGGGAACAGATTTGCTTTAATCCTTCTTTCTCCAATGCTGTAGCACTTCATTCAGGTGTCCAGAACAAGACCAAGACATTTTCCCTTTTCCTTCCAAAGAACTCAGAACAGTAAGCCATTTTCTCCATCCTTGCAACCACAGTCCCTAGGTCAGTGTTCTCCAAACTTTTTAGATACTGTACTCATCTGTAAAAGAAAATCTGAGGTGCACCCCAAACTATGCAATATGTATTTCTTAATTGTAATTATTCTACTGCATTAATTTAGTAAATATTCACAAAATTAGAAAATAAAAGGTTATATTTTAAATGATGTAAATAGAGTTTTATATTTTATTACAGTTCCTCAATGGATTGTCATGTGTCCCAACCTCCCAGGGCAAACAAGCACATCCCCTACCTTAGAAATTGATGTATTAGGTATGCAAATAATGCCAGCAAAGCCATAGAAATGTCAGCTAATGTTGTCATTCTCTTGGTTTTTAGTCCTTTCATCAGCTTTGGCCCCTGGATATTTCTCCTCCTTTGTGCAAATATCCAGCACATATATTCATCGAACATTTTCTAGTTCATTTTTCTGAAATTCAAATGTTTTTTTTTGTCTGGAATGTTCCTGGGAACTGAAGCATCAAAGAACTTCTCTTTATTAATTTCTTCCCAGAATTCTGCTATGTAGAAATCTTAAGTTATTAAATATGTGGTGATAATCTGTCCTAAAAATACAAAATAATGGCAAAAAAATCCTTACTTAGTTCCTTACTGATCCTCTTGCTTTAATAATACATACTTAACAATGGTGTAATTGGAAGCTTCTGTCAGGAGAGATAGAAATGTCAGCACAATATTCCTATAGCAATCATTTTTATCATTGTTATTACTATTGAACATACGGTGTTTTAATATAATTGGAAAAAAATACAATAGTACTAGAGGCAAACTTCTACATTTGTCTTGCGACAGTTTTTTTAATGAATGCAAGGTTCTGGTAATCTGATCGCACACTGGCAAAATTTTGTTAAATGTCACAAATAATTTGGAATGTTTAACCTTCTATAATAATCCTCTGGATTTCTCATGCATCTGAATAAGAATTTTCAAAAAATAAACAAAAACAAACAAACAAAAAAAAAACACAAAAAAAACAGGGCGGAACTTCCATAAAGAAAGTGAGAGACAGTTGGTAAACCTCTCCTGGGAAGAGACATCTATTAAGCTGGTCAAAATTAGCAAAGACAATCTTTCAAAGTCTTTGGAGATTGATTAAAGGACTTACAACAGAGAAGTGTTTATTCAACTAAGTCTATGGCAACTCAGTAAGAACAGTGGGAGGCCATGACATTCCAACCAACAAACTGCAGCCATTCCCTATAGCTCTGCCTTGTGGAAGAACTGTTTGAGCCAGCTGGACAATTGGTTAGCAATTCCCATTTCCCACAGCTCTCTGAGGTAGAAGAGTTATTCAGGGTAGTTTCCAAAACTGAAGAACATCAGCAGATCTCATTTCCAAAATACATGTTGACAGTCTATATTGAGCCAGTGGCAGCACCCATATGTTGATACCCATTCACTACCCCTAGCTACAGCAATGAAGGGAGGATTGGGCAGGGTAGATGGTAAAGAGTGCAATGCCATTCTCCTTGCAAGTACAACTTTTGTTCTAATAAAGTTGTCCTGGTGTGATTCACAGCCTAAGTGATATCTCCCAACACTCCCACCTCCTAGGGTGGAAGAACTGATCCGGTAGATTTGGCAGTCGTTGAAGATTGGAAGATCCCATCTTCCTGACTCTGGGCTGCAGAAGATTCATACTTGGTGGTATCAGCAGCCAGACAATGGCATCGGTCCCTGTCCTCACCCCACCACTTAACACACACACAGCCCTTTCTCCATAGGGAGAATAGAGATGGGCAGTTGATTAAGAGCAAGTTCCTGTCCCTGCCCACTGTTGTGCTCTGTAGTGCAGAGTTGTATTTGGGGGAGAGGGGTGTCAGAATAGGTCTCGAAAGACTAGAACACCCTGCTAAGGGGTCTGACTTCAGTTGGATCAGACTGTGGAACATGTTATATTCTAAAGCGTTGTCAAAAACAACCAGGGCTATGGATTGGGCATTGCCAAGAAGGATCTTTTTCTAAGAAAAGATTTTCCAGAAGACAAAAATAATTGATCTTCAGAGGCTTTCTGAGAAAATGGAACAATGGATTGCACCCCATGGAGTTGCAGACAAGCAATACCTGGTGATAAACCAGTTTCAGTGCGGGAGAGAGACCTTATCAGAGTGGACATACCATACTAATCAATGTATATCTGCTCCCCACTTTGTAAGACCCCCCCACCCCGATAAAATGGAAATTAATAGCAGCCAATAAGAGCATTTCTTTGCCTGCTTCTGCATTTGCCTTACATAAGCCTCCCCTTTACACTCCCTTGGCAGAACTCCTTTGGTGGTGCTTCTTACCATTTTTGGTGTGGTGCTGCTGGATTCCTGAATTATTATCACACAAATAAACTTTAATAAAACTTATGAAAACAAGCAAACAAAACAACGCCCAAAGCTAACAGCTGGGAATGATACCCAGAGACTCAGACCAAGCAGAAACCTAAAGGGAAGATCAGGAAAAGAGTCAGAGTTCAGCTAAAAACACAGTCAACCCTTGTGGTCAGGAAGTCTGGTGTATATCCATGGCTGTGCCCTTTGATGAGTAACATCAGAATCTGAACATTATGGGGAAGGAAAATAGATTCACCGGACTAGCCCAGTGTGACAGATTCAGTTATATATCACAGAAAAACAAACAAATGTGTTTAATCTTAATTCCATTCCTATGGTTGGGAGCCCATTGTAAATAGGACTTTTAGAAGACATTATTTTTAGTTAAGGTGTGGCCAACTGAATCAGGATGGGTCTTACTCCTAGTACTAGAGGTCAAATGAAGAGAAAGCCATAGAGAGGAGCTGGAACCCAGAAGAGAAAGGAAAAGACATCACCAAGTGATGGGAAAGCTAAGGAATCCCAAGGACTGCCAGTCCACCAAAGTGCTAATGGCCTCAGGAGGTAACAAGCCTTCCAGCCTTCGAAACTGTGAGCTAATAAATTCCCATTGCTTAAACTCATCCCTTTGTGTGGTATTTGTCAGCAGCCAGATAGCTAACACATCCAGCCATATCACTAAACAAATAAACAAGCAAACCACAAAAAGCAATGACAGTACTCTCTTCTTTGGCAGTCATAGGAAATTCATATCATGAAGCCTATGCCTGCTTTAAGGAACTCTCATCTCAGCCACTTCCCCTAATCACAATAAAAATAGGATCCAAGTCATTTCATACTTGCTTGGGAAGCCTGCCTTGCTCTCCCCAGAGACTTCAATTATGAAGGTAATAAATTTTCATACCATCGTGGTGTGTGTGTTGTGACATCAGTCTCAACAGCCAAACCAAACTTTGGATGGGAAGGTCCATCCTATATTTTCAGTATGGCTTCAGTAAATCAAGTTTGCATTCCTGTGATAAATCCCATTTGCTCATTATATGGTCCATGTTTATGTTGCTAGTTTCCTAGTATTTTGTGGAACATTTTGTGTGCCTATATTATGACAGATATCAGTCTTTAGTTTTCAATTCTTGCTATCTTTTTGTCTGGTTTGGTATCAATGTAAAACTTTATTCGTAGAATGAATTGCAGAATATTCTCTCCTCTTCTATTTCTTGTAACAGTTTGTGAAGAATTGCTATTAATTCTTCTTTAAATGTTTGGCTGGATTCACAAGTGAAATTATCTGAGCTTGGATATTTCTTTGTGGAAAATATTAAATTACTAATTATATGTCTATGTCTGTATTTGTTATAGGTCTATGCATAGTTTCTATTTCTTCTTTGGCCAATTTAGTACTAGGAATTTGTACACTTAATGCAACTTACATACTTTGTGAGCATACAGTTCTTCATAGTATTCCTTTTACTCTTTTTTTCAGTTCGATAAGGTTGGTAGTAATAGCCTGTTTCATCCCTATTTTAGTAATTTGAGTCTTCTCTCTTTTGCTCTTGTCAGTCTAGTTAAGGTTTGTCAATTTTGTTGATTTTTTTCTAAGTAACAAATTTTGGTTTTGTTGATTTTCTCTTGTTTTTCTATTCCCTATTTCATTTAATTCTACTGTGATCTTTGTGACTTCTTTCTGCTTGCTTTAGATTTTTTCTAGTTTCTTAAGTTAGAAGATTAGGATTTTCATTTGAGACTTTTCTTCTTTTTTTTGTTTTATTTTTAAACTTTTCATTTGGAAGCAATTTCAAACTTATAAAAGGCTGCAAAAAAGAAAATAGTACAAAGAGCACTAGAATATCCTTTAGCCAAATTAGCCTATTATTAATATTTTACCACATTTGCTTTATCATTTGTTTCCCCTCCAAACATATATGCACACAGAAATTTTGTTCTGAACCATTTGAGAGGAAGATATTTACATCACAACTCTTTACCCCTAAATACTTCAAGGTGTATTTCCCAAGAATAGGGATTTTTTTCTGTTACTTAACTATAGTACAGATATGAAATTCATTAATTTATATAGATGAAATACTTTTCTCTAAACTACTATTCATGTTCTAATTTTTTCAGTTGACCCAATAATGCCCTTTATTGCGTATTCCTCCAGTACAGGATGCAGGCCAAGGTCCATCATTCACCATGGGGCTCGCTGTTTCATATGGTCCCCTGCCTTGTACAATCCATCCAAAGTATACACTCAGTGGCTTTCAGTTTCATCAGATTGGGTTTTATCCCAGTGTGCAAGGGTGTTTCAACACAAGAAAATCGATTAGAATAATATATTAAAAAATTGAAGAAAAATCATGTGATCATCTCCATTGATACAAAAAAAAGCATTTGACAAAATACAGCATCCTTTCTTGATAAAACTGCTGAGAAAGCTAGGAATAAAAGTAAACTTTTCTTCTTTGTTAAGATAAGCATTTACAGCTATAAATTTCCTTGTAGGCACTGCTTTTGCTGTATCAACAAAGTGTTGCTATGTAGTGCTTTGTTTTAACTAATTTCAAAATATTTTCTAATTTTCCTTGTGATTTCTTTTTTTTTTTTTCCCCAGTTGCCGTTTAATGCTGATCATCAAACACAAGGAAGTTTACATGGTGCTTAACAAGGCAGGGCCCGGATGAAACCAGACCAGATGTAAACAACCCGTATGGAGTCCTAACGCGGGGACCAGGTTTCCCAGGGCCTGCTTCCCCTCGAGACAAAGGTGCCAACCAGGCTTTTTCATTGCAGCCCAGAGCCAGCAGGCTGCCCGGGCTGATGGTTGCCATGGTCACTGAGGGCCCTTGTGGGAGAACAAGGTCCCAGGCTGAGGTGGGGACCTTAGGACACAATGACAAGAACCAGAATGCTGCTTTCAAACAACCCCAAAAGGCTTTCCCTTCAAATGCGCTAAGCCACACAATGCTTGGATGCTAGGAAAGCCCACTCTTTCACTAAAAACACTAAACGCTGTGCAGGACTAAGGCTCAGGACACCTGGGGAGGGAAAACAAAGCCAGTTTTATGAGCTTTATCAGCTCCCTCTTCTTCCTGCAGCCACACTGCCGACCGCCAGCCACATTGCTGTGGACAAGAGACAGCAATCTAGTCTATCATTTAATGCCTTTAATGGGAGGGCACTCAGGAACATGTCCCTGTTTTTAAGATATCTCTTTGAATCTCCAACTCTATGGAACAATTTAATGCTCCCAAGCCTCTGATGACCCTGGGGACAGGGGTGACTTGAGGGCTGCTATTGGGGCTGGGAAATTTCCTGAAAGAAATAATTTACCTTGGAAAGAAAGTGGCTTTTTCCTTATCCTAGTTTTAAAGGTTGCCTGGCCCTGGAAGGAAATACTGCTCAAAATGGCTTTCTTAAAACTCCCTATATGGAGTTTGGGAGTTTTAAGCATCAATGGCAAAAAAGAGGCACGAGCTTGTTTCCCATTCTGAGCCTGAGCCTTGGCTCACAAGGTCCGGCTCCTTGGGTGGACAAAGTGAGGAGGGGACTGCACAGGATGAGGTAGCTGCTCAGGATCCAGGCCATGGGCCCAAGGGGCAGCTCCTCTGCCCAGCCCTAAGGCTGGATGTTTGGGGAATGTTTCAATTCCATCCAGAATTCAGCATTAAACTTATTTCCAATGGGTCCCGTGGGCCCAATCGCCCTTTTCTTTGATTTAATTCTAGGAGAAAGCTTTAGACAGAGCCCAAGGTAAGGAAATCAAACATGTCTGTCCCCAGAGATGGCGCACGGCTAAATGGCAGCTCAGCGGAGACCTCAGAACAGCGCCATCTCCAGCCCCAGGCGGTACCCTGAACCAGATCCCACAGCAACCCCCACCCTGAGACAGGCGCCCACATGGTCCTGCAGCTCTGGGCTTCAAGACGGGTTTCTGATGTGGCCCCTGAGAATATTTAGGAAGGGGAAACCAAAGGCATTTCTCTAAAGCACATAAAATTGGCACTGTTTGGAGTGGGGGAATCTGCAACCTGCTGACCATTCCTGGGATGGGACCTGACTTGGGGGCCCAGCAAAATGAGCAAATGACAAGGCACAACTGTCCCCAGGTGGGTATAAGCTCACATTGGACCCTAGCCGCAAACACGCCTGCGTGCCAAACTTCAGATGCCAGGAAGTCAGCTCAGGAGCAAGCCAACAAGAAGGTCAATTTCACATTTTCAACCAGCTTAATGCTACAATTTTTTTTTTTTAAAGTGCTGCCCAGCTGAGCCCCTGAGTAAACCTAGTTCTGAAGGTGGGTGATGGGCCTCTCAGACCACTACTGTGCTTCTCTCCAGAAGACACAGTCTTGGTTCAACCCAGGCTGGATGGGGAGAACTGATTGCCCCCACCCCTCAAGCTGGGCTACCAGGACAATGCCGGATGGTCAAACCTCTGGGGGATGGGATGAATCCAAAAGACCCTCTGGGGACCCTAAGCCTGAGGGGATAGCATAAGCCCATCTCCCCTTTAGTTGCCAAGACCTGGTCTGCAGTGAAGACCCCTCCCTGTCACCCCCTCAGCACTCCTGTAACAGGAGCAAAGGAGCCAACATGGTACCAAACATGGACACTGCTGTCCTTGGAGTCTGTGTGAGAGCTAAGGGTGGGGGGAAGGTCAACAAGCTTGGAGAAGAAAAAAAATCCTCTCAGGGAAGGTAGGGGGAACAATACTAGCAGTTACCAGAGGGAACGCTTTTCAGCAGAGTTCCCTTTGCCAGAGCTCCTTGTTTTACCCTCTCCCTTCTCTAAGGTGGAACTGCCTATCTCCCAGGTCCATGGCATAAAATAGCCCCTGGACAAGGGCAAAGCAAAAACTCTGAGGAAAGGTGGCCACAACAGCCAAAACATCTGCCTCCACATTCCTGCCTGAGTTCTCCTCAGGAGCTCTTTTCCTGGAGGATCAGTTTTATGTTCAAAGGGAAGGGATCTTCTTAACTGGCTGCTCCTTTTCCTCCACGAGCCCCAATGCCCTCTGTCCTGGGTGGCTCCCTAGAACCATCTCTGGGGCAAAGAAGACCAAGAATCCAGGGCTGGTGCTTCAGCTGGAGACAGCAGGCTGAGAGCAGGAGGAGAGGTCTTTTTTGACCCATTTGTTATTTAGGAGTTTGTTATTTAAGTTCCACATATATATTGATTTCCCACACTTTCTTCTGTTGTTGATTTCTAACTTTATTCCATTATGGTCATAGAATATATTTTATATAATTTCAATCTTTCTAAATGTGTAAAAGCTTATTTTATGATCCTTTATATGGACTATTCAGAAGAATATCCCATATACAATAGAGAAGAATCTATTTTCTGCTATTGTTGGGTTAGGCAATAGTTTTTTAGATTTGACACCAAAGCACAAATGACAAAGGAAAATACAGACAAATTGGACTTTGTTGTAATTAAAAATTGTTTTGTTGCAAATGATTCTACTAAGAAATTGAAAGGCCAACTCACAGAGTGGGAGAAAATAATTCCAAATCATATACTGGTAAGGGAATTTTATCCAGGATATATAACAAATATCTACAATTAAATAATAAATAAAACAAAGAACAATTAAAAAATGGACACAAGGTCTGAACAGACATTTATCCAAAGATATTCAAATTGCCAATTAGCGCATGAAAACATACTCAACATCATTAGCCATTAGAAAAATAAAAATCGAACCCAAGCTGAGATACGACTTCTTATCCTCTGTTATGGCTATAATCAAACAAATGTTGGTGAAGATATGGAATAATTGCAACCCTTTTACTGTTGCTGGGAATGTAAGATGGTCCTGTCATTTTGGAAAATAGTTTGGCATTTCTCCAAAAGTTTAAGCATAAAATTCCCACATGACCCAGTGTATTAGTCAGCCAAAGAGGTGCTAATGTAAAATACCAAAAATGAGTTGGTTTTTATAAAGGGTATTTATTTGGGGCAGAAGTCCACAGATAATAGCCCATAAAGCGTTAAGTTTCTTCTCTCGCCACAGTTCATTGTCACGTGTTAGAGCAAGACAGCTGCCGGCATTTGCCAGGGTTCAGGCTTCTGGGGTTCCTCTCTTCCCGGGGCTGCGTTTCTCTCCGGGCTTAGCTCCTTTTTCCTCCACAAGGTCAGCTGTAGACGATTAGGCGAACGGCTTGCTTCTCTTCTCCTGGGGCCTTCTTTCCAACATCAAAACTGCTTCTCAAAAGACTGCTTCAACTGTCCTTGGCCTTGCCTTTTATATTCGATTCCCCACCCACCAAGGGGTGGGGCTCAACCCCCTAATCCTAACCTAATCATGCCCAGATTAACAGATCAGTTTACAAGCATGATTCAATTATATTTTTGGAATTCATAATTACATCAAACTGTCACACCCAGCAACTCTACTCCTAGGTATATACACAAGAGAATGAAAACATATGCTCACACAGAAATTTTATATATGAATCACAAAGCAGTATTTTTCTAATAGTCCCAAAGTGGAAATGACCCAAGAGCCCATCAACTGATGAATGGATAAATATCAATGTGGTATATCTGTACAGTGGAATAATATCCAAAACTAAAAAGGAATGAAGTACTGATACATGCTACAATATGGTTGAAACTTAAAGATATCATGCTAAGTGAAAGAAACCTGTCACAAAAGTTCACATATTGATTGATTCCATTAATATGAAAGTCTAGAATAGGCAAATCTATAAGGATAGAAAATAATCTTTGGTTCCATAGGGCTGAGAGTATTAGGGGGAAGAGGAGAGTGACTGCTAATGGGGATGGTATTTCTTTTGGGGTGATGAAAAATTTGTAAAATTAGATCATGATGATGGTTGCACACGATGTGAATATACTAAATACAAATGAATTGTACAATTTAAATAGTTTAGTGCTATGGTATGTGAAAGACATCTCAATAAAAATGTTGAAAATACACATATAACAAAAATAATAAAATCACCTGCACATGGATGTTTGATGAAGCATTTAAGAAAACTGAAATATGACATAGTAATGACTGTTTTCTTTACAAGTTAAACAGGTCAATAAAATCAATGAAATGATTTACAAACTGTTGTAGTGAAACACTATATACCACATAATGCATACCTTATTAAATAATAAAGAAGTTAGTGTTCCTACAGACATTCAATGCTGCTTGGCAGTGATGGAAACTCAATTATTTGGTTGAAGTATCTGAGTTATGGTGTATTTGATTTGAAATATTCTTTATGAGAACTCTTCCACAAAATGCAACTTTGAACAAATACAAAGTTGTTATCCAGATCATAGAGGCAGTAATTATATTTGTACCTTTTTATATTCCTTACTTTTTTCTTGATAGCTTCTATTGAATGTTGTCAGTATGTGTATAGCCATATTGCTGGGTTCCACATTATGAGAGTATTTCCATGTGATAATGTATATTCAAAAAATTTTGTGATTAATAATCAGTTCAGAAGTAGAATGTATATGCTAAGAATTTAGATTCAGGGAGAATTGGGTTTGAATTATAACTTTTCCATTGAATAACAGTTTGATCTAGAAAAAGTCAATCTCTGAGCCACATACTCTCATCTATAAAATAGGAAATATAGTGCCTACATTATTGCATTTCTTTAAGGAGTAAATGAGTTAGTACTCAATAAAAGGTAGTCACCTCTAGTCCTCTTACGAGTATTATTTTTTATAGTAGACATGCATGATTTTATGGCTAAACAGCATTAAAAAATAAAGGAGGTGGAAATAAAATGGGAAGAAACTAACATTTGTAATTCTGTAATTAACATTTAGGTTAGGGGCAATTTTCTGAGAGCCTACTGTATGCGAGGGATGGCATTTTAAATACTTCACTCTAATCCTAATAATAACTATGAAGTGAATATTATGATGCTCCTTTAACATAAAAGGAAACAATCTCAGATCTCTTTAGACACTTAAGGGATCATCTGGCCAAATTCTCCACAGATAGTAGGGAAGGATTTATAGTAGAAGTCAGGTTTTCCTGGTTGCAGAACCCACATGATTTGCATTAAGTTTGCTTTCCCTAATCTAATGAAGAGGTTATCTTTGGAAGTCTCTTTGGACTGTCATAAAATTCCCAGATACCTGATTTTTCCAATAGCAGAGCTAAAATATTGTTTTCCATCCCCATACATTAAATAAAAAAAGTTAAATGCAAAATAAGTACATTTATGAAGTATTAATTTTCAAAGCTGACAAATACTTGATTTATTGGCTCTAAACATAACTTTATTATCATTTCTGAAAAATTCTGGAAATTTTTTGAGGAAAAAGCCTGAAATTAATTTGAGCATCAAGTAAATATTGGCCACACTATGCTAGGAATGGGTTTAGAAAGTAGATTTAGAAAATAATTTTAGCAACATATCTCCCCTTATACTCTTTTCATTTATTACAAACCTTCCATTTTAGCAGCTATGATAAATTTGGCATGTGCATTCATTCTCAGTGTTTCTCTAAAGTGCCATTCAGCTCACGTTAAACCAAACAATGGCTTAAAAAGATACAGGGGCTTTTTCAGGATTTGGTGGTTGTCCTGAGTGCTGTTGTGGCAACAAATGTAGGCCATTTTAAATCAGCACACACCTTTCAGAACTGTTTGTGAGAGAGTGTGGTCTACGATGTGAACTGTGGTCTAGGGTTGATGGCAAGGCCCCAGGATGTGTAAGTCTATTGAGGGTGATGGGCCATACTTGTAGGGGAGATGTTTGTGTGGGATGTGGTGGGAGGTGTGGGAGGTGGGGAACATGGGAATCCCGGTAGGTTCCATGTAATATTTTAGGTAATCTAAGCATCTCTTAAAAATATATATATATATAAATAACATTTTTGTAAGCAAATGCACATATATGCATATATATTTATATATCATTTTGCAAATATTGGTATGTATTGTGAAAATTTTAATTTTTACCCACAATAAAAAAAAAAAAAAAAAAGCCATGGGCATATCTTTGTCCTGTAGTGTGTTTTGTGGATCATCTATAGAAATGTTTTATGAATCAGAACCAATACTCAGAGAATTGGGGTACATTAGATTTTCTGTTTTTGGAAGTCAGAGGGTTTTATTATTTTCTGAAATCTGAATGCTTGAAACAAGATCAGGGTTTAATATTGTTACAATATCAGCAAACTCTATCTTGTAGCTTCACATTTTCTCACAAACTTAGTAATATTTTCTACTCTGTGAGTCAGTAACTAATACCAAATATTTGTTCCACTCATTCTGAAAGCAAATGGCATTATTGGGTAATCATTATATCTTAGTCATGGAACTGTAACAGACTTGACCTCGATTTCTGGCTCTGCTATTTGCTACCTATGCGATCTTGGGAAATTTATTTAATCCCTCTAAAATTCAGATTACCATTTATAAAATAAAGCTGTTAAAAGTACCTACATCAGAGCAATCTAGTAGTAATTAAATAAAATAATCCGTGCAATGCACTTTACACTGAAAATAGTACATTCTTCTCAATAAATGTTAGTTATTATTATGTTCATGGTTATTACAAAAAGAATGGTACAAAACAAGATTTTTACAAACAGGATGTGAACCTGTGTGTGGCCAAAATTCTGAAAGTGTCCTATCTTCCCATACTTCCCTAAACTCCCATACCCAGCTAATATCCCCCTCAACTCCAAATCAGGTTTGGCATTCAGCCTCTTTTCTAATCCCCCTGCTGGGTGCATTTATGCAGTACACTAAGTTTACAAATCTCTGGTTGGCCCTGGGATCAACAACCACAAATATGTTCTACTCATTTTGTCAGGTCCTTTAATTAATAAATATATAAAGAAAACCCCTACGTGAAATGATCTACGCCAGATGTTCTGGAGGACACAGATACTTGATATGACAGGCATTCTCCTGGAGGTGTTTTCAATCTGCAGTGGCAGATCACGAAGACCGTAAGTAAAGGAATGAAGGAGGACCCCTATCTATAGAGACAGAATAGAATGGTGGTTATGCAGTACTGGGGAAGGATAGTGATTATACTTAAAGTCATTGATTGTACACTTTGAATGTATTCTATGGTATGTGAATACATTTCAATAAAAGTGCTTTTTAAAAAAACTGTAAGAGTTCATGGGCAACTTGCATTGTAGAAATAGTGTTTCAGGAACCAAGGGGTGACTGAAATGGCTTTTTGAAAAGGAAGCCATGTGACATGTACTGTAGTTTTGTGGTTGTTGAGGAATAGATCACCATTTTATTTCAGGTCTTCAACATCTCTTCTATGCTGTGAAATTGGTCTCCTAATTAATCTCACTCTATATATAATTTCTCTCAAATTCAAGTCATTCTCTCCCTTCCTGGCTAAGTGAACTTTCTAAACTAAAAATAAGATTGTATTGCATACCTGCTTAAACCCCTTTATTGATTCTCTATTAACTTCAAGAAAAAATCAAAATTGCTTTTCTGGAATTTGTCCCTACTGATCTTTCTGGCTTCCTCTAAAGCACGTGCAGAACTGCCTGACTGTGGAGATTCAAGAGAGGGGCTGCACCCAATTTCTGCAATCTATGGACCCAAAAATTCCCCAGGTGCTGGACAAGTCTTCTCCAGACAACACTTTTTTTTTTTTCCTTTCTTTTTTAAAATATATTTTTAAAGAAGCTTTAGATTACATAAATGCTACATCAAAAATATAGGGGATTCCCATATACTCCCTCCCCTACCCCTCCCACACTTTTCCATATTAACAATATCTTTCATTTGTGTGGTACATTTGTTACAATTGATGAACAAATATTGAAGCATTGTACTAACCAAGGACTATAGTTCACATTATAGTGTACACTTTGTCCTGCACAATTTTCTAGATTTTTGACAAAATGTATAATGGCCTGTCTCCATCATTGCAATGCCATGCAGGACAATTCCAATGTCCCAAAAATGCCCTCATCTTGCACCTATTCTTCCCTCTCCCTTCCCTCAAAAACTCTGGTGGCCACTGCCTTTATATCATTGATACAAGTTCTTCCATTACAGAATAATAATATCTACTTTGGCCCATAGATACTTTCCCTTCTTATGTTTGTTCATTCCTCAATCTTGACGATTTAGAGTGGTGATGCCCACCCTGCCTCTGAGTGAGAGGGGGCTTAGAGCCCTGGGGCAGATGGATAGAACTGTATTGCTTGCACTTGCAGACACTTTGCTTCCTTGGATGGGCATTGTCTATCATCATCCTTTTGTTAGTTGTCCTGGGTGAGTCCAATGAATTGGAGAGTAGGTGTTGCAACACTGCTGAGATTCAGAGCTTAACTGTCATATGAAAAGATTTAAGTCTCTGGAATGTATATTTAAAAAGTAGAGTGGTAATTATAAGTTCAAATAAAAGGGGTGGAAGAGACATGTGTAGGGAAATTATAATGAGCATATATTCCAAAGTATGGCCCATTGACAGGGTGCTGAATTCCTGAGCTTGTCTGCCCTGCTTATAGGGTTTAGATGTCTTTAGAGCCTCAGGAGCCCCAGTGTTTGATGCACCGTTTATGTGGCAGTCAATAAGATCCTGCTGCGATGTGCATAAGTGTAACCTCTGGAATAACCTCCCTACTCACTTTGAAATCTCTTAGCCATAAAAACTCATTTGTATTCCTGGGGATAAGCCTCCCTGACATCGAGGGATTATTACCAAGCACTGACTAGCATTGAATCTGGAAAAAGACCTTGGCCAAAAGGGGGAAGTATTAAATACAGACAACTCTTATCAACTAGCAGCTAGAATCTAACTCAGACTCACCATTAGCCTGCTTTTCTAACTGAAAAGGTTTCTACTCATGCTTGCATTCTTGATACCCTAACTTTTTATTGGTTTTGTCCTTTTCCTAGAAAACAAACCATTCTATAGGTCTCCATGGGCCCACCTGCATTTCAGTAGGGATGATAAGAAATTAAGACACCTGTACCTTTATTTCCTGGTACCTGTCTCACAAGATGCTTCAATAATGCCTATCCCATTACACATACTGGATGTCCTAGAGTTTGTCCCAAGACTTGTGAGCTGGTGACTATGAAGGAGCCCACTTTCCATGATGCTTCTCCTTTCACTTCCTTTTGAATTTGTTGATTTTTTTATTTTCAGCATCTGAAGTATTTTGAAATATAATGTGTCATATCAAACATGATTTTATCATTTTGAGATTTTAATATTAAAGTCAAAAGAGTCATAGATGTTAAAATGTTAAAATCACCTTTTCTTTTAAAATTTACAAAATGGATTCCTCTAGCATTTTGCACATTCCTATTAACCATAAACCAAGTTGTTCTTTTGGATTTTAGAGATGCTTAAATTTTAAAATGCACTTATATTACTTTTGTGTGTGCACCAAATATTATAAGAGAAAAATCAGTATGTAGTTGTGCTAGTGTAGCTGGATAAGGCTATACTAATACACATCTCCCAAATCTCAGAAGCATACAAAATAATGGTTTATTTCTTGCTCATGTTAGGGATTGGTTGCTGTGAATTGGCTGGGGCTCTATTCCCCATATCTTCTTAATACAGAATCCAGGCTGAAGAAGCTGCTGCTTTCTAAGACATGTTTATTTCCATGATGAGGGAAAAGGGCAAGGCAGCAGGCAGAAATGCACAATGTTCTTAGGATTCTGCTCACATGTGGGCTGTGTCACATCTGCTCCAAGGAAATTGAGCAAAGCAATATGAATGAGGACTTGTAATTCCATATGAGGCCATGGAAGTCATGAGGTAATGGATAGGGCTATATAATCCTATTACTGGAAAGGAAAGCAAATATTTTAGAACAATCATAAAACTGACCTCACTTGCTCACTGTATGATTTCCACTCTTACTATTATATGATTGGGCAATAATTCTTAAACAGTACCATATCTTTCATTTTAAAAATTGTGCATATGTAACACACAGGGTAGGAAAAAGTTTTAAAATTAGGAATGGATGGTAACATCTATTAAAGATAAACTTTGGAAGATGTATTAGTGTTCTCTAGGGAAACAGAACTGACGGGAGATATCTATAAATAGTATGAGATTTTATAAAATTGTCTCACTTGACGGTAGGGATGAAAAAGTCCAAATTCTGTAAGGAAAGCTGCAATCCAGGGACCTATATGAAGGCCCTCGATACATTCCCCGGGAGATGCTGGCTGCCTGAAGTAGAGATGGAATTCTCTACCTGAATCCTGAAATCACTTCTCCTTTTAAGGCCTTCAACTGGTTGGAGGAGATGTGACTCATTGATGAAGGCAAACTCCTCAGTTGATAGTAGATGTAATCAATCATAGATGCATTCAACTCACTGATGATTAAGTCTATAAAATGCCCTTGTATTACAATTAGCCTAGTGTTTGCTTGACCACACAACTGGGCACCATTACCTGGGCAAGTTGACACATTAACCTAACCATCATAGTCCACCTCTTGTCAACTTGGTAGGCATACACATCACCTTAAACCGTACTTAACCTCAAAATTAAAACAATAACCCATATATATATATATATATATATATATTTCACCCAACAATACTCAACTGTCCCATGTATAACCGTGCCCACTGGGAGGACTTCCCTTCATCACTGTCATTCAGGGACATACCAGAAAGGGGTTGCAGTGCTGCAGCTGTCCACTTTCAGGTGGTACCTGCATATCGTGCAGAACCATCAGTAAACCAGAACCTAGTTTTCTCTTCCACAGTCAACTGATTGTAAGGAATTCCCCAAGAAACCATAGCTCTGAGCTAGTTAATTGAAGGTAATGTGGCATGAGTGGTGGCCATTGGCATTTGGGCCACTTCCTCATGTAACTTACTTGTGCCTGCAGGACCTGCTCGAGCCCTATCTCATATGTACCACTTCCACTTTATTATGGAGTGCTGCTATGGATGCCCAGCTTTATGGTTTGGTGGGTCAGACAATACCCAGCTCATGATAGGCAACTCAGGTCTCATAGTAACTTGGTGGCCCATGGTTAACTGTTCAGTCTCTACTAAGGCCCGTAGCATGCCACAAGATGTTTCCACAAAGGAGAGTAGTTATCTACAGAGAAGGTCAGGGCTTTGCTCTAAAATCCTAAGGGTCTGCATTGTGAGTCTCCTAGAGAGGTCTGCTAAAGGTTCCACATGGCATCTCTATTTTCCATTGACACTTCCAGCACCATTGGATCTGTTGGGTCGCATGGCCCAAGTGGAAGTGCAGCTGGCACAACAGCCTGGACCTGTCACAGAGCCTCTTCTTATTCCAGTCCCCACTCAAAACTAGCAACATTTCTTGTCACTTGGTAAATGGGTCTGAGTAGCACACTCACATGAGATATAAATTATCTCTAACTGCATGAAAAAGATTTTCTTTCAGAGCACACATAGAAACTTTCTCATCATTCATGCAGTGCTTAAGTTGCAAACTTGTAGCCTTCAGGTCATCCCTTTCTTTTGTAACTGTATCCAGCATATTTAGGAATATCCAGCCAACATCATTGTACCGTTTAACTGCACAAAACTCTGTTAAGGTGTTAAAAACACTCTCACACAGATCCTTGCCTCTTAAAGCATGGAAGTAGTCATATCCAGTGGTGATATTGTGCATATCTTTACTGCCAACTCATGCCATGGACGATTAGTGGCCTCTTGCATATTGGAAAGGGAGTCATTAGGGCCCTTAAATCTAATCAGAGTAGAGAACCAATTGCAAAAATCCCAAACAAATTCAGAAATCACATATTTAAGATTTTATTTCTCAAAAACCACTCCCAGTACCAAACTGTATTAGTCAGGATTCTCTGGAGAAACAAAACTGACCGGAAATATCTGTAAATAGTATGAGATTTTATAAAATTGCCTCACATGACTGTGGAGATGCACAAGTCCAAATTCCATAGGGCAGGCTGCAATCCAGGGACTCCAATGAATGTCCTCAGTGAGTTTTTCAGGAGACACTGGCTGTCTGAAGTAGAAATGGGAAGTCTCAAACTGAATGCTGAAATCGCTTCTCCTTTTAAGGCCTTCCTTCAACTGATTGGATGAGATGTCACTTATTGCTGAAGGCAATCTCCTCAATTGATAGTAGATATCATTAGCTATAGATGCAATCAACTCACTGTTGATTAAATTCCATGAAATTTCCCTGTGTTATAATAGGCCAGTGCTTGCTTGACCAGACAACTGGGTACCATTACCTGGTCAAGGTGACAAATTAGCCTATCCATCACAGAAGATAAGGAGAGTTTTATTTGTCTCTTTTTAAAAAATCTACTATTATACCACCTTAATCCTATTGTAGGTTGAGTGACAGGAAAATTATGTATTATTTGTGAATACCAATAATGAGCTTCCAATAAGTAGATCTCACTCAAAAGAGAGTTAGACCTAGATGACAAAATCGAGAAATAAAATACCTCAATACTAAAATAACCCCAAATGTTTTTACTAAGGAACTAATTAGAATTTGACCCTAGAATTAATAAAAATATATGTTTCTTGGATATCCATATACTTGTGTGAAGCTAATTTCTGTATGTAGATATACTAATTTGTATTAAAAAGAATATCTTAAGATTGCTTAATTTTCTTAATTTGTAAGCTTCTATCTAACAAGAACTAAGTAGTTTATAATGTGCTTTGGGATATAATTCGTTTGTATAACCACTTTAAGAAAAAACATATTATCCCATTTATTCCAAAATATTCATGTATCTCAATAAGTATATGTATTGCATGCTACGTGGTCCATGTCTTTTTTCAATTGTGTAGGTGTTCTGGTTTCAACACAGAAATTTTTGAAACAATGTAGATAATTTCCACAAATCACGACTGTGATATAAAGGAAGATAGAGGATATTGTGTGGACCCACCATTATTTTGTGGGGATTTTCCTTCATCTTCCATAAATATATTTTTTAAACCTAACACCCAAGTTGTGAAATCCTTGTATAATCAAAACTTTAATATAATTTTAAACAGCAATTGCTTCTAATAAGTAACCAATAAAAATCAACTAGCTAAGAAATTTGTTCCTTCACTGATTTATTCAGTATAAAAATATATTTTTCAGTGTCTAGCAACTAAGTAACATGCAAGTTGCTAATGGAAATGAAAACATGGCAAAACTTCTACACTATTATTTTTGGGCAGTTTAATTTATATCAACATCATTTAATGAATTTTTTATAAAAATCATACAACTAATTTTTATATTGTACAGGTCTTCTGATTAATATGAAATTATATTGAGTCAACCAAGAAACATAGCGCAGAATAAACAATGAAATGCATTCCAGTCAAGGTTAAAGGCTTTTGTCTGAAGATGAATTGCTCATGTCTCATTGGTAAGTATGGAATTAGTCATTTCATGTGTAATGTTTATATAAATTCTAAAGTTTTTTTTTTATTTTCCAAGAAGATGTTTCTACACTGTGACTAGAATCTTTGTCTTTGGCTGAAGAGCCAAAGCACTTATTGTCATATTTTTCCACACTGATTCCACATGAACTTTTTGTTGTCTATATGGCCAAAATTCAAAGTCATTGTCATCATGGTATTGCTTTTGTTGAGAAATGATTATTCATTTATTTAAAATAAGAAATAAGTCACAGTGGCAGAACACCATTCCATGTGAAGAGTGTTCTATGGGCAAATGAATGTGAAGACTGAAACTGTATCAGAAGGCAATTTTGCCTTGTAATTATGGAATCAGAATAAGATTTGAATAATTCAAACATTGTGACTTCATTTTAAAATAATTTAACTAACACTTCTGGGAACAGAAATACTGTTATCAGTGCCATTCAATTATTTATTTATTTAATCATAACAATCCTGTGAGGTAGTCCTATTATTATCTCTGTTTCAGATATAAGAAAAGTAAGGTGTGGGGCAGTTAAGCTATATGACCAAGGTCACATGGTAACGGTAGACCCAAGATTTGAAACCAGGAGGCTTGGACCCACAGTTTATACCACACTATGCTGCCTCTCTGATAATCTGACAACTCCATCTCATGAAAAAAATAAATGAGTGTAGCAAAACATATTGAATCTTAATGGAAATATGCTTTTTATAACAGTTTTATTTGTAATTTCATTTAATTATCATAACCACCCTATAAGGGAGACACTAACACCCTCAATAAACTGGGGTACAAGGAGGTGAATAAATTGTTTAGAGACACGCAATAGGTAAAAGCCAAGTGTCAAGGCCCAGCAGTTTGACAATAGCCTTAAACTCTTGAAAAAATATTCTATTCTAACTTGTAAAGAGTATGATCTTCCCAAAGGCAGCAGAATTCTCAGACTCTTGACTACAGTCTTCTGAGAATGGGATCACTGGTTCTTTTCCCTGGATAGTGTTTGGATGGGCATCTGTGAGTTAGTGGCTTTCTTCCCTCCCTCCCTCCCTCCGTCCCTTCCTCATTCTTTTCTCCATTTCCATGAATTGTGAGCAGGTCCTCTGGTGACTTATTCCTCCTTTGGATGTATCAATAAATGCTATGTAGTTGAAGCCCTTGCAGGCCTGATCCAATCCCCTCATGATGCTCTGTGGGGCCATACACACCACTGAGAGATTTTTGTTTTCCTAAGCTAACATGTTCAAACTTCTGCTAAGTCTACTTAGCTCTATTAAGGTCTCTCCTAGTTCTAAAAACCTATTGTAGTTCTTATTTAAGAATGTAATGACTTATAATGTATTTATCAATTTCCCTGTTATTTTGTCCAGACTGAACAATTGTTTCAAGCTCATGGACAATAGCTGACAAAATAAAATGTTTGTGTGCTTTTTTGTGGTGGCTCTTTTGCTATTTAAAATTAAATACAAATGTAAATGAACTTGTATTAGATTAGAACAAGTAGATCAGTGATTTACACAGAGAAAATATTCTATAACTATTGACTTGATTTGTAATAACTGGAAAAGTAGAGAAAAATATGTAACCATATGCATATTTATAATGATGGAATTTTACAAAATCTCACAAATTTACCTGTATTTATCAATATTGTCCTATTAAAATTTGGATTATATAGTGATTTTTTTTTCTATATCACTGTTTTTTATTCACTAAATCTCCCCCAATATATTTTGTCTTAAATTTAACTTAATCTTATACTTTATCTTAGATTTAAGTTACAATTTATCTTAAAGTAGATTCGATTGTTATTAGACCTCAACTTTACACCATGGGCAAATATTTGAGTAACTTTATTTCTGGAAGTTGTGGAATTCCCATCTGAAGTATGTATAAACCCTTTTACTACAACCTTATAATTTATTGTTGCAGATTATAGTGACTTGAGCAGGGAAAGGTTTAGAGAAATACCCATTTGAAAAACATGTGGCCACATAGTAGGAAGATAATATGATGTTGTCAAAGAACCTTGAACTGGATGGTTGGACAGTTGAAATTAAACCCAGCCATGCTATCAGGAAATTTACTTGAATTATTTGGATTTTAGGTTCTTCATGATTAAAAATGAGAGAAGTAGAGCAGATGTAGCTCAGTGGTTGAGCATCTGCTTTGCATGTACTAGGTCCCATGTTCAATCCCTGGTACTTTCTAAAAAAAGAGAGAGAGAGAGAGGAATGAATTATTTAAGTTCAGTGTCATTTTCCATTATGATAAATCTGTGATTTTCTTAATTTCTGTAATTTATCTCATGAGATGAAGAAAATTCATCTTTAGCATCCTTTTCAGATCTTGGAAGATAAAATTTGTTATTCTTGTAATTATATAATTATATTCACAATCTACAAGGTGGTATGTATCTTAGGACAAGGAAAAAAATTCTCCTTTTAACCATGTTGCCTGAGTCTCTATTACTTCCCCAATATTCTTGTACCTACAAGCCTTTAATATATAACTTTCGTTTTAACATATTACTTCATAATTTACAGTATCTATAAATAGGGCTATAGATACAAAATATTCATTACAAGGATATTTTATTCTGTCCAAGGCTTAGCTGTTAATATCTCAATTCACAAAACAGGGAAAATAAAACTTTATCCTTCTTTCTACAATGTCATAAATTCAAACAAATACAAAAGGACAAACGCAAAATTCCAATGGGAAAACATTTAAGGAAGTTATTGTTATTTAATCAAATATTTCCATTAGAAAAATCCAATATTATTGTTTACCCAATTTCATCTTCTAGAATATGTTTTAAATTATTTTCCTTATTTAATGAGCACCTATTCATTCATCCAGTTTTTATTCTAATACTCTCTGCTTCTCTTCTCATCCAATGAAGTATTAAAATACATGGAAAAAATGATTAATGAAAGCAATTGAAAGTTGGCCAAGTATAGGATTATTATGAATTTAGTGTCATAGACACATTTAGATATTATCAAAATATAAAATTAGTAACTTCTAAAAAGCAGTTTTGCTGATTTGAATGAACCTGTGAATGTTTTGCCTAATTCTAAACTCTTCAAGTTTTTTCAACATAATCCAATGCAGAGACTTTGTCTAATTGTAAAACATAGCTTAGCAAATTATTTCCTTGATCCTGTTTTGCAAAAATAAGTTGTAACATGGTTATAGCTACATTACAAATAAATTGTCTTACATATGTTTATTTTCTTAAAGCATGTACATCTTGATAGTTTTAAATTGTTATAAACCGGGAAGCGGCTGTGGCTCAATCAGTAGGGCTCCCGTTTACCATATGGGAGGCCCCGGGTTAGGTTCCCGGGGCCTCCTGGTTTAGGCAAGCCCGCCCGCACGGCGTGGTTAGCTGACCCAGCGAGCACAAGCAGCAAGGGGGGAATAAATGAATAAATAAAATCTTAAAAAAAAAAAATTGTTATAAACCATACTAGACTTACAAAATAGTATACATAGTATATTTGTGGTTTAAACATAATAGTAAAATAACATCCTCACGCTCACTACTCAGCTTTAAAAAATAGCATATTATATATATCTTTGAAGCCTTCTGTTTGCTCCTCCCTAATTTTGTCTGTAATCATACCTCCTACAGTTCCTAAATTTTGTGCCTCTCATTCTCTTGTTTTCTTAATGTTTTGCTATGTATCATTGTTTCCCTAAGCATTACACTGTTTATATGCATGCTTTATAAACTTTATATAAGTGACATGGCTCTTAAGTATGATTCTATGAAATGTTTGCCATTATTATGGTTTTGATTGTTGATGGATGAGGTCCTAATCTAAGTTATACTGCTGTGTAATATCCCATTATAAACTCTAGCAGATTTTATCTATCCATTTTTCTATCAATGGAGAGTGAGTAATTTTGAGTGTTAGCCTTTCCAAGTGTCGCTGCTGTCAACATCGTTATGCTTTTCTCCAGGCACGAACCCAGAAATGGATTGCAGGGCCATATGATATTTAGACTTAGTAGATGCCAAAGTGTTTTCGGTGTGGTTGTATTAATAAACTCACCCAATAGCAGTTTATATGTGTTTCATTTGTTCCACACCAAAAGCTTTTTCCCGATATTTTAATTCTTGTTATCTAATAATTACAGAATTTTTCTCATGATTTTAATTTATTTTTCCTTGCTTATTAATAAAGTTATACATTTCCTTTTCCTCTTCTGTGAAATAGCTGTTTTAACTTGTAAAATATTACTACTTGGTTATAATTAATATTGGATTTAAAAATTCATCAAATATTTTTGTTATTCATCACTAGCCTAATGTGAGCACCTTTCCATTTATGGCTACTATCTTTACTTTCTTATGATGTTATTTTGTTCAACAGAATTCTTGACTTTGAAAATCTAATTACATTTCCTTACGGCTGGCAATTTTTGTCACTTGTTGAAGAAATTCTTTCTTATATGAAATTTCTCTATCTGGAAATATTTTATTTTCTACTTTGACCAGTTGCAGCCCTCACCTCTGGGAACTACTTTATCCGGGAATCACTGACCTAACTTCTTACTGTTTATTTATCTGCTACCCCTGTGAGGTGGATTCAAGCCAAAGCCCTGAGTCACAGTGAGTTAATATAGATTACAGATTCAGCTCTTGCTTAGCTCTCCAAAGCCATACTTTCTCATTGTTTTTGTTCTTTTGTAAACATAGATATGCAGATAAAAAATTAAATTAACCATTTTACCTAGCATTTTTATTTGTAGTGTAACTGAAGTTTGTTTCAAGATATCTTATTTACCATATTTCTAGAAATAGCAGTTCTATTTATCTCTTCTTATTCAGAAATTGTTGATTTGGTACAGTAGTCATAGAAGAAAAAGGTTTGCAATATCTGTGTATACAAGTACCATAGTTTCTTCAAAATTGTTCCCTCACAGCCAATATTATTGGGTAGGTCAGTTAAAATAATTGCCACTGCCACATCCTCTGATTACTCCTAGTAGTATTAGGCTGGCTTTAGATGTTCCACCACAGCCTCATCCCTATCACAGTTACTAAAATTGGAGTGGCACCTGCCTCAAGAATGTCTAGCACTTCAGCTGATTTTCCTATTAAAATGTAGCCCAGAGTAAAATCTCTATCCACACCAGAGAAAGACGGGCTTTTCCAAGGCCGGTTAGAGATTCCATCTTGGATTTGGACTGGGTAATATGGAAAGAATCAGTCAGTTGTCAGGAACACTGATAATAAAGGAATCAAGAATTGTAAGCATTTGTTGGGAGGCAGTGTAAAGTGAACTAAAGAAAGCAAGACTAAAATGTTTCATAGGAAAGACTGTTGGTTAAATTGCCTTAGAAAGAGTAGAAGCAGAGTCATGGAGCAGGCAGTGGCCAAACACCAGAGAGAATAAATATTTCTGAACTTCTGCTATTGAAGCTTTGATAAAAATATCAAGTTCCTTGGAGCTTTCCTGTAAGCTGAAAGGGCATTCACGTACAGGGCTTAGAAGCATAGCTATACTACAGTGCAGAAACTCTTCAACTATCTGCAGTAAAAGACCAGTTCTTTGCATGTCCAATTTGTCACAGATCAGTGTTTTGGTAATTTACAATAAAAATGAAATACTAGAAAAATGAAATAAAAAAATCAGCCATACAAAACACAAGCCCACATTTTTTTTTTTTAAATTAGAATCAACAGATAACACATTTCTCTTTTAGATTGCTATAAGGTCTCTAAATGCTTGCTCTCAATTTCTGAACTCATCTTGTTACCTGTAATCTTGGGAGGACCAACACCATCTTAGGACCACACTTTAAACAGCACTGGTTTAAGAAAATGCAGTTGCCCTTTCCCTGCACTTCTACTTCTGTACAAGTAGAGGGAAGGAGGGCCATTTCTACCTCCTTATCACAAGCTTTAGCAGGCTGTCACTTCACCTGCCTTCTTATCAAGCCTTGTTTCCAGGACAATTGTTAGCTTCCACTTTACTTTTGAATGGTCTGATAAGGAATTGAAAGAAAGTGTGAGAGGAGAGGGATGTGAGGCAGAGCCTGGTCAGCAAGGAGCTTGTGTTCTGGTGTGTCCCAAAATTTGTTCCCAACCAACTCTGCCTTGGTATAGCTCCCCTCCATGCTGGGATGAAATTATGCCCAACTAGAAGGGATGTTCCATTGTTACAGACCAGGGAGATACTTTGGCAGTCCTCAATCAGGCACAGAGCTCAAGTTTACCCAACTTTCTCTTCTAAATTACAAAGAGAAATATTTATTCTTTTACAGTTGACATGTCTGAAGGTTTCCTTGTTCAATTGCTCTCTATAGTCTGAGGCAGCTTGCTGGTTTGGGTCTTCTGGACATAGAACCTACTTGGGAACATGGTTTGGTGTCCAAGGTCAACAGTGTCCCCTATTACCAACCTCATTTTCTTTGGTTCTATTATCATGGTTCTTAACAGTCTTTTTGCAGGGATTGCGGCTAAGTGTCTGAACTGTTTCTAATTGAATCAAAGATGTTATTTTGCCTTCTTGTTTCAATCCCTGTTGATTTGTTTGTTTGTTTGTGAGAAGAAATTGCATTGCAGCAAAGAAAATTTTACCTCGTGATCTCTAAACAAAAATAGGACAGTCCAATTTTCAATATTAACCTAAATTTATTTTTAAGCAAAGTCTAAGTCATCTTTAACAAACCCCTCCTTCCCTCTGATTCAGTCATTTCTTTTCTTGTACACAAGTACCATAAACCCCTAAAACTCTCTCTTTTTTTAAATTTTGCTTAAGTGAGAACAAATAAGATAAAAGAAAATAAGATACATTATGAGGTAAAAATTAAAAAAAAAAAGTTTTATTGCCTCTGCCCCTATTTTTTATTCCCTAAAATAAATAAATAAATAAATAAATAATAAGTAAATATTACCTAAATAAATCTGATGCCTATGAGGAAAATAATTATTTGTAATAATTGGTAGATATTAATATGTTTCATGTGAGGTACCCAGTAAAACAGAATTATGTTCCTATTGAGACAGCTATATTTCTCTTGCCGTTCTTGTTACAATAGTGTTTCTTTTCCTTTTCTTTGCTTTTCTTTTTGTTCTGCCATGAATGACTGGGAAATGACCATAATAGCTGTTTTCCTTGGGCAGTGAGCAATGAGCAAATGTTGAGCTCCCTGTGGACTAAGCATTTTGATGCAAATTTCCTCAGAAAAAGAAATAGAGCTGCTGATTGCTGCAGAACCACTGTACATCAGAGTAGGGAATGCTTCACTGCTTTCTTATCCTAGGGCTGAGTATTAACTACACTATTGAACAGCAAGTGCTTATCATCCCTGCAATTCAGATCACATAAATTTCAGGAAAGAGACGATGTCCCTTCAGGGAGCTTAGCTAGCCCATAAAATGTGGGGGGAAAAAATCAAACTATATTTAGTCCACAGAACTGCAAAAGCAAAGGACAGCATTGGGACTATTAGAAAAAATACTTACAGTATTGCCATGTGTCAAAGTGATTCATTTTCAAGCAAGCATTGTTTTTAGGGTAACGTGATAATTTCTTTAAGTAAAAGTACTTCAACCCAACAAATGGAAACATCTGGAAATTTTTTATTATTTCACTTACTGTTATTTTATTCCACTAATAAATTGTTATGTGATACCTATTAGGTGTATAAAAACCCCTGAGGTGAACCAAGAAGTATGTGGCTGGATTCCACTCTCTAGGATTGCAGTACTCCTCCAACTTCTGTTGCAGTTGCTGAGTTGGAGACTAAGGAATCAGGGCCAAGGACTAAGGTTTATAGAGTTTCCTGTTCATACTGTGGAAAACGGAGATAATGGGGGTTCTAGAGTCAGAAAGAAAGCAATTATTTTTATTATTTTAACTAATTGTTCTATTATAGTACATTAATTTTCACCTTGCATTTTATTGAAAAAGAAGTAGAATAATTCATGCATATGGGGAAATATTCAAAAAGTACAAAAAGCTATAGAACTAAAAGTAAATTTCCTTTCTAACTAGATCTCTACTCTTCTTCCCAGAGGTAAAGATTATTGTAATATCTTTATTTGAAAATTGTTTTAGACATAGTCAAAATGTATACAAGAAAATATATAACTATATTTATATATAGAAAGGACCAACATATAAGAATATATATGCATATTTATATAAATGGAAATATGGTAATTCACTATTTTGCACAATGTGCTTTTTTAAAAAAAAGATTAATTTTATTTAGTTATTTCTCCCCACTCCCTCTTTATTTGCACTTGCCGTGTCTGTTGTCTGTTGTTTTTTTAGGAGGCACTGAGAACTGAACCCGGGACCTCCAATGTGGGAGGGAGGTGCCTAATTGCTTGAGACACCTTCATTCCCTGCTTTGTTGTGCCTCTCATTATGTTTTTTCTTCTTGTGTCTCTTGTTTTGTCATCTTGTTGGGTCAGCTTGCCATGCCTGCCCATTGTTAACCCGCTGTCTTTAGGAGGCACCAGGAACCTCTACTCCTTGCTTTGTTGTGTCTCTCATTATGTTTTTCTTCTTGTGTTTCTTGTTGCATCATCTTATTGTGTCAGCTTGTTGCTCCTGTGTTTCATGCCAGCTCAGTGTCCTCTTTAGGAGGCACCAGGAACAGAACCACGGACCTCCCATGTGGTAGGCGGGAGCTCAGTTGCTTGAGCCACAGCAGCTTCCCAGTTTTTATTTAACAATTTATTTAGGATACTTCTCTTAGCAACAAGTGTAGATCATCCTCATGTTTTTTGAATTGCACAAATCTGTCATAATTTTTTAAACCAAACCCTTGAATGAATTTGAGGTTGTTTTAGTGTTTTGCTATTTCATAATACATTGAAATGAGTGTTTTGTTTATAAATCTTTTCAGATTTCAATTGTTACAAAGGTTGCAAAAACTTCTATCAACTTCTGCAACTTCTGACATCAACTATAAATACTGCAGTAACGCAATTCAATTCAATTCTAATGTTAAGTAACCATGGTTATGCTAGACTTCACAGGTTAAGGGCAAATTCAGGTGTTCCCACCACCCCTCGGGTTCAATAATTCAACTCACAGAATTCACTGACAGCAATATAGCTACGATTACTGTTTTATTATTGTAAAAGGATATAAATAAGAAGCCAAAAGAAGAGATGAATAGGTGAGATCTGAGATGGCCTCAAACACAAGCTTCTGTGTCCTCTCTATGTGTCACAGCCATGTATCTTATCAATCATGGGAGTTGGTGCTTCCAGTGTCCTGAATTTATATAAGTTTCATGACATAGGTATGATTGATAGAGTCAAAGTCCACTTGGTTGAACTCAGTCTCCAGACCCCCTTCCCTACTAGACAGAGTTCAGGGAGGTCAGGCTGGCACGACTGGCTCACGTGGTTGATCTTTCTGTTGTGACCAGCCCGTCACCCTAAGACTGTAGGTATAGCTGGACCCATCCTGTCACCCCATTGGTATTTGAACTATCAGGGGTGGTCTTGGACCCACCATGAATGATCAAAAACACTCCTTTCATGGGAAATTCCAAAGGTGTAGAAGTTACCTCCCAGGAACTGAGGACTAAGACCAGCCAATATTCATTAGACAACAATTGTGGATTTTGTATGATAAATTACTAGAGTTTGTCAAATACAAAAACAAATATGGACTTAGATAAGGAGAGACTTTATTTGAATTGACTATTGTCCTAGGGTAAAAGGCTATAGCAGTGGCAGGGGTGTGGGGTGGGTTGGGCCAGGGTAGAATATTGTAATTGGGAGAAAGCTCTAACTGTAAGATCTCCCAGTTCCTCAGAGGTCAGGCAGAAAGGAACTTTCTCTTTTAGGGAGGAGTAAACAAGAAAAGAAAAGAAAAAAACAAAGCAAAAACAAAAACTTAGGGTGTGCGTGAGTAGGAGGAGCAACTGGGCAGGACTGAAAATTGATCAGGGAACTTTTTCTCTGAGGCCAGAGAATTTTCTGGAAGGGCTTTGATGGAGGCTTTTTGCCTGCCTTCTAATGCTTGCTTTAGTTCAAGGGTGAGGTCCAAGGGCCTGTGGGGAGGGGAGAAGCCAGACTAAAGTTTAATAGTCAAGTTAGTAAGTATTTTGTCCAGATTGATTAGTAGGGAAAGTTTGGCTCATCATTTAATCAAGGAATGGGAATTTGGAGAGTCTATGTCTGACCTTGTCATAGGCAAACAAGGGTGTAAACCTTGAGTCTTATCTAAATGACAAAATTTAGTAGGCTCAACTTAGAGGCACTTGAGCTAAGCTCTACGTAAATGCCCAGCTTGCCCAGAAAAAAAAAAAATTTAATTGGCTAATCGGCTTTGCCAACTCCCTATTTTTACCTGGCTAACTTCCTCATTGCTAAGCCTGCACAACCGTATTAGGTAATGTAGTCTACATTAACCAGTGAAAATTTCTTCCCAAAGTACTCCCTTTTTCTGTTTACAAAAGCCTATTGTGCTCTTTGATCAGTAGAATTCCTCTCTATCTTGTGGAGATTGGGATCTCTCCAATTAATGAAGTAATTCAATAAAACTCTGAGACCTAACCAAATTTTGCTCAGGTTTTTATTTTAACACAAATCATGTGGTGAAGAGCAGTTCTTTTCAGTAAACCATTTCCCAAAACACAAAGGGTGGACAGAACTTCTTAACCATTGCTATTTCCTAGAAGCACAATACTCTGGTGAAGTTCAACATTATCAAATTCTTGGTGTCAAGGTATTCGTATTCAAAATTTGATCATGTTTATGTGAAATTGGAATGATAAATGAGTTTACTAACCATCTTGATATGTTTGGACTTCCAATTTATCCAGGGGATTACAAAGAAGGAATGGAGATTAACTGAAGCAGGCTGACATACCAATGATCCTTTGAGGTGCTGATAAAAACTCCTACCCCTGTCCAGAAGGAAGAACTGTAACAAAGAATTCAGGCTGACACCAGCAAATTCTGCTAATCTTACCAGATGGCCACAATCTGATACCAACATCCTGGTTGTGGACAATCCACATCCCTCGCCCCACTCCAACATAGTTCAGGTAGTTTTCACCCCTTTCTATTCCCCCACAGCTTCCCTCTGTCTCAAGCACCCAGGTAAACTGCCTCCCCAGCTCAACCCTTGGAGCAGAAACCTCTTTTGGTGCTGCTTCTGCTTTAATGCAACTTTAGCTCAATGAACTTGCTCTGCACCCACTTTTTATGTCTATTTTATTTTCAGCACAACAATTGCTTGTTATTTTAATTTTCATTCTGTTCTTCCTTGAATGTTTGGATACTTCCTTCATACGGCTTTCTCTAATTTCTATATTTAGTTTGTTTGTTTTTTCAGAATTGATCCATCTTTTCTCTAATTAGATTGCAATCTTATTAAGGGGAAAGACTGACTTTTGTTATTTTTCTTTACCTTCCATTTCAGTCCGGCTCACCAAAAAGTTATTTAGTAAGTTTTCATATACACAGTTCTAGGAGAATAGATAGATATGCAAATGTGAGTAACATACCCAGAAAGCATTCAAGTACCTCTTGACAACAGGATTTAAAAATTGCTCTATAACAGGTTTCTCTATTGGGATTCCGTGGAATCCTGGGGTTCTATGATTTGTTGCTAGGAGTTTGGTGAGAGATTATGATTGAAAAGCAAAAAACAAACAATTTATGTCTTGAATTTCACATTCCTCACAGTTCTTGCACTTCCACACGTTAATGGATAGTGATCAAGCATCCAATTAGGATTTCCTTAGATATCTTTCAGCCTTATAGATCAGTACACAGTAGGATCAGGTTCATTTGGTGGAGTACTCAGATTTTGATGAGAGAGACGTGGAGCCATTGATGATTGCTGAGGGTTCTAGTTCACAGAAGTTCATGGAAGGGAAGACAGTTGGCTGATGATATCAACCTCTGCTCTTTGATTTACCTCCTTACATAGCCAGGTGACTTTAAAGGAGCAAACAAAGTTTACTGGGATAATAGATAATCAGAGCGAAATTTCCAC
Source organism: Tolypeutes matacus (assembly GCA_026826555.1). NCBI lineage: Eukaryota > Metazoa > Chordata > Mammalia > Cingulata > Chlamyphoridae > Tolypeutes > Tolypeutes matacus. Next base: position 87,704,919 of record JAKSZT010053887.1, read on the forward strand.
CTAAAGGAATCTTTTTACCTGCTCCCTGCATTCTTTGTTGCTATATACATTGCAAACTATAGATTGTGTAGGTTAGAAATGAATTATATTATGAAGCTTTTCTTATTTTGGGATCTTTTTATTTAGCTACTTATTATGTCCTTTTGCTTATTAGCATTGGTGTTTTACAAACATGCTTGATGATCCAAGGTCACAATTTTTGTCTAGGATTTGACATTCTGATAAGATTATTGCTGAAAATATTACAATTTCTTGAATCATTTCACTTACTAGTATAAGGGACACAATAAAGTCTATCTTTACACTAAATGGTCCTGGTAATCCAAGTTCTATTCCATTGTGCACCATCTATGGAAAACAACCTTTAATTACAATGGTTCCAGGAAGACTGAAAAGACACTTACAAAAAAATCACAGTCATTTGACAAGCAATGATGTTGATTTAAATAGCTATTAAATTCTCTAAGGAGTTGAACTTAAAAAAGAAATCATTGAAAAGATTCTAGAAGGATGTTATTTAGCAGCATAACTTATTATCAGGAAAGGAAAATTCACACAGTTAACAAGGATCTAACAATGCCAGCATGTAACAGTATTGTGAGTAAAATGCTCAAACAAGATGCTGTACAAAAAATTGATAAGATTCCGTTCTCGAATAGTACCATAGATTGACATGTTACAGACATGTCAAAGACAGCTTCTCTAGCCAAGCTGATGAGTCAATAATATCCACAAATGTTATGCTAGCATTTTTAAGATTTATAAGTGAGGATTAAATTAAGGAAAGTTTTACCTTTGGCAAAGAATTGCCTGAAAGAAGCAAAGACTCAGTTTTTTATCTTCATATCTGGAAACAAAAAGACCTGCCTTGGATGAATGTGTTGGCAGCTATCCTGGTGGTACTTCATCAATGGTTGGCTTTATAAAAGATTTTGCTTTTCTTGTAATAACAACAAAAATTCTGACATTGTCATAATGAACTGCTTTCTTAACAGATACATGCTTGTGACAAAAATTCTTGAAGATGAAAGGAAAAGCATTTTAGTTAGTGTTACAAAATGGTTACCAGTTTTAAAAAAATACCACTTCATTCAAGGATATTTAAAATCTCTGAGAAAATAAAGATAGGGAACATATAAGTCTACTGTAGACAGAAATCTAGAGGTTTAGCAGAGGATGGCTCTCAACAGGTATTTGAGTGTCTCTTGAAACAGAGACACATTCAAGAAAATAGAAAAGAAGAGGTTGCTGTGTGTTTTGAAGATGAAGAACGGGTGCAGAAATTAACCAACTTAGATATTTTCCTCACATGATTCAATTGCTCTGGAGACAATATGAAGTGTCTTCCCAAAATTCTCAATGTCTTCCCAAGTCAAATAAGAAGACTCTTAGGTGTAAAAGGAAGTAGAATCTTTGGAAAAGTCATGTTACCAAGGAAATCTTGAAATGTTTTTATTGCTGCTTGTTCTTTAGAGTGAAGCAGAGTATCAAGGTTTATCAAAATTACTCTGAAAGAACTGTAGATCAAAATTAAACAATATTTTTTATTCTTTTCAACACAAGCATATGACTGGGTAGATGGTCCTTTCCGTGAATTTTCTGTTAAACCTGAGAATTTGCCTTTGGGGAAAAAAAAAGAAGAACTTTATAGATGCATGCTGACCATGCATTTGAAATGAATTTTAGACTGTTGATCCCTTAGACAAGTTTAGAATTTATGTGAAAGACAAGTATCCCGCCATTCATTGTTTAATGAGTGTTTTGCTGTAGTTTTAAAATTCTTGCATGTATGAGCAAACTCATCCATGTTTAACAAGCCTCAAGAACAAGAAAAAAATAATTTCCTTTCAGCTGAAAATTAAATCCGTGTGCTGACACAAAGGTCAATTCTGAATTGTGTAATGGTGGCATAAAAAAATACTCAGTTTTAACCTAAAAGAGGAAAATTCCATTCTTTATTTTTAGTTGAAGAAACACTTTTGTATACATAGGCTTTAAAAGAGATCAAGAAACCAACATATGTGTACAATAATTTTGTAACTGTTAGAGCTATATTGGGGTCTGATAATTTATTTCAAAAAGAAAACTGTTTCAATTTTTTATAAAATTGTGTTAAATATATATGTCTATAAATATTTGTCTTATGATGTCTGTAGCTTTACTATTAGACCTTGTCATTAAATTATCATGCTGTGAATAGCTTTAATTAAAATAAATTTAAAGTTTTTATTTATGTTAAATGTACCAAACTTTGAGAAATTAATTTAGAGAAATTAAGTCCCCTCTTGGCTTAAACCAGCTATGTGATAGAATTTGTTATGTTTGTCTTACGGGTTTTTAAAATGTATGAAAATAAAAGAATGAGATAAAGTTCAAGAAACTATGTTAAGCTTAAATATCTATTTTTATAAAGATGTTAAATAATAATTTTTAGTTTTGACTAGGGAAAAATACTTTTATATAAGCCATGTATAGGTGCATACTCAAAAGTGCATTGACAGTTATTATTGTATTGTGTAGTTGAAGCTTACTGATCATGCTCATGTACCATTAGCTAAAGCTGTAATAATTTTTATGCAATGTGGTAGATCATGTTTTCCCAAAGTGACCACAACAATATCTCCCATTGCACACATGTTTTACGAAGTGAATTTGATACCTCTCTCATCTAGAGGCTGGGTTTATGTTTCCTCCCCTTGAATAAGGACAGACTAGTATATATGAAGTGGTGCTATGTGACCAAAAGTTTTGAAAAAATTATGTCAGCTTGGATTGGAAATAGCAGAGAGAGTACAAATCCAAAGATACCTTAGACTTACAAAATACAGTGGGTAGGAAGGAGTCATAGAAAAATCACTGCAGACACAGACCATTTCTTATGGAAAAGGAATGGTGACAGAGATTAAAATTAACATCCCAGAGATGAAGACAAGAGTTGCAAAGAACAATTCCCATGCAGTAAATCTGAGTCCTAATAAAGAGACTGGCAACATATGCATGTCTCTGTTTCAGAAATTTTATTGACCAATAAATTCCGTGTCTCTCAAATTGACTCCATTTTTGAATGGGAGTGACTATGAGTGGCTATTGTATCCCTGTTGTTTCTCTCACCACTGTATGCTTGATGTGTGGTGGGTAAATGATTTGTTCTTTTTTTTTTTAAGATTTATTTTATTTATTTATTTATTCCCCCACTCCTTGTTCTTTTGCCTTGCTATATTGCTCCATGTCCATTCGCTGTGTGCTCTTCTGTGTCTGCTTCTCTTCTTTTCTCGTCTTCTCTTTAGGAGGCACTGGGAACCCATCCTGGGACCTCCGATGTGGGAGAGAGGCACTCAATCGCTTGAGCCACCTCAGCTCCCTGGGTTTTGGTGTCTCTCCTCTTTGTCTCTCTTTGTTACACCAGCTCTCCGCACAAGCCAGCTCTCCATGTGGGCCAGCTTGCTTTCACCAGGATGCCTGGGAAACAAACCCAGGACCTCCCATATGGCAGATGAGAGCCCAGCCACTTGAGCCAGATCTGCATCCCTGATTTGTCCTTTTAGCTCTCAGTTTTTCAAATTAAGAGAAACATTTAAGGAGCTGTTTTCATATAACTATAAACCAAAAATCTTCATCATCACGTGGACTTCATTTAGAAGACAAGATCCCGGACTTTGAACTGATGGGTAATGATATGTGTCTTGGGGAAGGGGAAAGTATATTCTCCTTATGGGAGGAAAATGAATTTTTTGTGGCCAGGGGACAAAATGACAGGACCTATTTTCTAAACATGCCTGCAAAACATCTCCTATCCTACATGTTCTTATTATAGGGTGAATTTGATACTTCTTCAACTGAAAGGTTGGTTCCATGTTCCTTATCCTTGAATTGGATGGGCTGACTAATGTAGTGAAAGTGATGCTTTGTGATTTCCAAGGACAGGTTATTGAAAATGTGATGCTACTTCTGACTGGTTCTTTAAGAATACTTGCTTTTGGAGCACAGCCACCATGCCAAGAGGAAAGCCAAGAACTTGTGGAGAGGCCCTCGTGGAAAGAAACTGAAGCCTCTATACCCCCAAGAGGTCCCAGCTGACAGATAGCACTGTCTTGCTAGCTATCTAGAAAGTGGAACCTCCAGCTTCCAATCAATTCACCCTGGCAAACACTGCTTTGGAGCAGAGAAGGCTCTCTTTGCCTAAATCTGCCCAAATTGCAGAACTGTGAGAAAAAAATAACAAATTTTGTTATTCAAAATAACTATTGTAGCTCAGTGGTTGAGCACAGTGGGTGTAGCTCAGTAGTTGAGCACTTGCTTTGCATGTACAATGTCCCAGGTTCGATCCCTGGTACCTCCTAAAAAAAAAATCACTATGTTTTGGGGTGATTTGTCACATAGCTGGAACATGGTATTTCCTTACACCTGAAAATTATTTCAAGGATTCATCCCAAATGGAAAAAAGTATAGAAAATCTACTCTGAAGTAAAATTCCTGTAGCTGTGAGATATTCATTTTGTTCCACCTTTTGGAGAAGATGGCACTATCTAGGATTCTAATCATAATGACTCCTCATTAAAGTTAAATTAGCTTCCATTAACTCCAACTATTCAAAGATCCTGGAAGTCTACTTACTTTGGATATAGTACTTTGAATACAAGTGCAGGATGAAAAAAAAATCAGTAGTCTCATTTTTAATTTCTAAAATCTCTCAGCATTTTCAGTGTATGCCTGATGGTCTTGAGAAAGACAAAATTTTGAATTGTCTTCCAAAAATAGTTAAACAACTATGGACTATTTGGTAAAACAAACAAACAAACAATAAAACAGCCTAACCATAATGAGTCAAATAAAAACTTGATTGTTCTCTGGAATAATGACAATATTATCAGCTATTAGTCAGTACCTACCTACTGCATACCAAATATAATGAAGACTATTTCATTAAAATAACAGAAGATGAAAGCATAAGTCAGTTCCTAAGCTTACAGTATTCTTGAACTGGGAGTTTTATTTTGTAAAATATTTTCCTCTGAAAAAGTCAGAATACCAGTTATTCAGTGGAAGTTGTTATTGTGAGAATAACAAAAACTCAATAAACAGTGGAACACAGTTTCAAAATTACGTTAATTCAGTAAACAGACAAACTGGTGCTATTGTGTGGCTCTATTTTCATTGAATATATTCAATTTCATTGAGTTAATTCAATTTCATTTCATTAGTGCCAGCTGCTAAACCATTTCCAATTTTGGTTTCTCTCCAAATGTAAAGGGAATTCTTGGCAATCCAATGTTTCATATTGAATTATGAAAGGCAGAAAATGCTTCTTTATTGAAAATAGTCAGTAGGAATCTTTGCAAAATGGAATATAATTTTAAAGGACTAAAACTGGAAACTCAGATTTAATAATGTTGGGGAAATAGCACAAGATCGTAAAGTCGTTACTTGGGGAAACAGAAAGGCAACCTTTAGAATGTACATCTCTTTCATCTCCCTCTCATGACGTATGTGCAGAAAAAAGCATAGTAATAATGCTTCATGGAAAGACGATTTCATCACTAAAAGTTAATTAGTAAGCTATCTCCATGATGCAAGCTTTTGCTTAAAGTGAAATATTTCACATTTCTTGCATATGTATTTTGAACTGTTTAAGAATTAGGAAATGCCCACCTATATCTTCAATCAGAAATAATTTAAGATTCAACTTCCTAATAATTTTCTTGAAGTTTCAATTTATTTTATATCTTCACTTTTCCCCTTCACCTTTATTTTATCACAATTTGTTGTTTATATTGTCTTATTATTTTCAAATCTTTTGGGACATATTTTTACATGTAACTTTTAAAAACATATCTGACAAAATACCTCATGTAAATTTTTATAAAGCAAAGGAAGTCATGAATGCTGTTCATAATGATTTCAATTTGCATGATATAAATGAACCATATTGCTAATTATATTTTATACACTTTTATATGACCTTATTATATAAATATAAAATGTTTTATTTTGGCTAACATTGAAAAAAGGTACGTGTTTCTTATTTTCTCTTTACCATATTTTATGGTGGCATTTCTTGATCTAGACCTGATTTCTTGGCTAAAATATGGATATCAGAACTAAATATATAGAAAATGTTAAAAGGAAATATAAGTATAGGTGTGAAGGAGTAAGTGGTAGATTGAATTGTGTGCCCCAGAAAATACATGTTCTTATTCTTAATCTATTCCTTTGGGTATAACCCATCCTAGATAGGACTTTTTGAAGATGGTATTTTTAGTTAAGGTGTGACCAACTGAATCAGAACCAGTCTTAATCCTATTTCTGGAAGCTTTATAGAGAAGACAACAAGGAGAAGGCCACAGGGAAGGAGCCAGAAGCTGGAAATGAATGGGACCTGGAAGAGAAAGGAGAAGGCTTTGCCATGTGCGTTGCTATGCGACAAAAGCCAAAGAACCCCAAAGCCCACTGGCAGCTAGCCCCAATATGCCAGTCTTCTGGAGAAAGCATCCGACTGATGACACCTTGATTTTGGACTTTTTGCCTCAAAACCACGAACCAATAAATTACTGTTGTTTAAGCCAACCCATTTTGTGGTATTTGTCATTGGAGCCTAGAAACTCAGAGAAAGTATAATAGAAAGTCTCTATGATATATGATTTTTCATTACCCAATCTTTAATATTTAAAAGGAACACAAAAATTGCAAATCTCAGACTAATCCAGTAATGTAGCTTACTTTCTTCTGCAAGGACCTGAACCATTGACTTTCTCCAGGACATTTTGTGACTTATATAAAGCTGGCACTGAAACTTATTTAAAGATTAAAAACAAACAAACAAAAAGGGTGAATTATACATGTCTAAAAGTCAAGGAAAAAAGTGAATTAGGCTAAATTTGTAAATAATTTTTCATTGAGTCACCTGGATTTATAGCTTTTAATTCTTTATAGAATTGTGATAGGTACTAAACATTTTTAATAAAAATGAAAAATGATTGAAAATTGTTGAGTACTGCTCCAGGTCAGGTTTCCATATAACAATGTAATCACGTAGAATAGCAACATCAAAGACAAAATATGCTGTACAATCTTGATTGGCTGTTTTATTATAGTTAGTGTTGTGGCAATATACCTAAAACCTCCAGGTAACAATCAATAGTAATTTTTGGCAGTGATCATAGAATTCTGGATTGCTTAGAACTATTTTTCAGTAAGTCCTTATTGAGCTCCTAAGCTCATGCATTTGTGTGCTCAACTATTGAACAGGCTTTACAGAACAGAGAATACTAATAAGTTACCATTTACAAAGTGCCCATGCTGAGCACTTAAAATAGATTATCTTTAATCCTTACAATTTTTTAAGGTAAATATTATCATCAAAGTCATTCTATGATGAAAGTACCAAATACTGTAAATATTAAGGAACGTATCCAAATTCACAGTTTGTCACAACAAGGATTGCAATCTGTTTTTATCTGATTTCAACGCCTGTGCTGCTTCACACACTTTCACTACAATGAAGATGACATGACAATGATAATGATAATAACGTTTACGACTTTTAAATACTTCATGTTAACCAATTACTATGCTAAGTGTGCTGTATACTCTTTTTTTGTTATTATCATACATTATCCCCTTAAGTCTATTGTAATTATAAAAGTTTAAGTGATTTTAATTTTATAAATCTTCTGTTATTAGAGAGGAGAAAACTGAGGATTGGAGAGGTTAAACAAATCATGCAGCTTTTACGTGAACTAACTAGAATTTAAACTCTATCTGAAGTCACAGCTTAGACCTTTACCCTTCAAACGTGTTGATTTCAAACTGAGGGAAGAAGGGAAGAAGGGATGCTGAATGCATTTATGCAAGATAGGATCATGCCTGAAAATAGTTTTCAGTCTTTCTAGGAGAAGCAATAATGACTGACAAAATTTTCTGGTTATTTATTTGTTTAGTATTTTATTTGTTTGTATTTGTGTACTTCTATCTCTTATTTTGAAGTAACACATTCAGGTCTGTCTTTTTAGGTTTCTAAGAGGAAAAGGAGAGAAAAAAGAAATGAGAAGGTAATGTTGGGAGAAAATGTATATGGGGTAGTGTATGGGGTAGGAGGTAGTTGTAGGGATTATCATTCTTTTTTAATATAAAAACTATTAGAGAAAATTCTACCAAATTTTTATGAGTATCATTTACATCTGAAAAGTCAAGAGGAGGCAACTGGAAAGGGAAAGGGGAAAAAATGGAGGGAGGAGTATTGTGGGTCATGCAAATTATAACACTGCAGCTGTGTTCTCAGGGTAGAAGAGAGGGTAAACATGTATTATTTCAGGTACTATGCATGTTTATGATTGTGCTTGACTGTAATGAGTGTAGAAGTACCATGGAAACAAAGTAGCAGAGCATTTCAACAACCAGAATGCTGCAACTACAAATATTTGAAACATTAGGAAAATGGGTCTTTTAATCCCAAAGAGTTCATGTATAAAACAGATTACACACATACACACACATATCAACTCATACTCTGATTATTTAAAAATTTGTATGTTGTTATGCATTTACTTAACTTTGCTTCTTCTCAGTTTTTCATCTGAGGGAAAGCTTGCATACAGTCGTTCACCACTGAATATGATTTTAGCAGTGGGTTTTTCATATATGACTTTTATCATGTTGAAGAAGTTTCCTTGTATTCCTAATTTTTTGAGTGCTGTTATCAAAAAGGTCCTGGATTTTGTTAGAAGCCTTTTCTGCATCTATTCAGTTGACCATGTTTTGTTTTGTTTTGTTTTTCCTCCATTCTATTAATGTGGTATATTATATTAATTGATTTTCTTTTGTTTATGCACCCTTGCATCCCTGGGATAAACCAATGGTGTGTAATTATTTTAACAGACCATTGGATTTTTTTTGCTGGTATTTTGTGGAAGGCTTTTGCATTTATTTTCATGAAGGATGTTGGTCTGTAATTTCCTTTTCTTTACTTGGCTTTATATTAGGGTGATATTGACTTCATAGAATGAGTTACGGTGTATGACCAACTCTTCAGTTTTTTTTGGAAGAGTTTGAGTAGGATTAGTGTTAGTTATTCTTGGAATATTTGGTAAAATTCACCTGTATGGTCTTGGTATTTTAATTACTAATTCAATCTCTTTACTAGTTACTGGTATGTAGAGATCATCTATTTCTTCTTGAATCAGTATAAGTAGTATCTGTGTTAGTAGGAATTTGTCCATTTTATCTAGGTTATCTAATTTATTGGTGTATGGTTGTTCATAGTATTCTCTTATAATCCATTTTGATTCTGTGGGTCAGTAGAAATGTTCCCCCCTTTCATTTCTAATTTTAGTTATTTGTTTTCTGGTTTTTTTTTTTTTTTTTTCCATTTCATTCTACCTAAAGATGTGTTGATTTTATTAAAGTTTTCAAAAAACCACCTTCTGGTTTTCTTGATTCTCTCTATTGTTTTCTTATTCTATTTCACTTCTCCACTTTACTCTTTGTTATTTCTGCCTATCTCGTCAATTTGGGTTTAGTTTGCTCTTCTTTTTCTAGATCCTCCAGTTGTAAGGTTAGGTCTCTGATTTGAGATGTTTCTTCTTTTTTAAAGTAAGAATTAGAGCCATAAATTTCCTTCTCAGCACTGCCTTGTTGCATCCCATAAGTTTGGTATGTTGTGTGTTTATTTTAATTTGCCTCAGGCTACTGTCTAATTTACTTTGCAAGTTCTTCTTTTCCCCATTAGTTGTTTAAAAGCGCATTATTTAATTCCAACATATTTTTTTCCCATTTTTCCTCTATGATTTCTGGTTTCATCCCATTGTAGTTTAGAGAAGATCCATTGTATGATTTCAATATTTTTGTATTTATTGAGACTTGTTTTGTGACCTAAGTTATGGTCTTTCCTGGAGAATGACCTGTGTGCACTAGAGAAGAATGTTTATTCTGCTGCTATTGGTTGAAGTGCTATACTTATGTCTAGGTAGCTTATAGTATCACTCAGGTCTACTATTTTCTTATTGATCTTCTGTCTAGATATTCTATCCATTATTGAAAGTAGTATATTGAAGTCTCCTATTAGTGTAAATTGTCTATTTTCCTCTTCAAACCTGGTAATATTTGCTTCATATACTTTGGGTGCACCCATTAGGTACATATATATTTATAATTAATATTTCTTCTTGTTGCATTGATTGATGACTTCATCAGTATATAGTGATCTTCATTGTCTCCTGTAACAGATTTTGACTTAAAGTCTGTTTCATGTGGTATTAGTATAGCTACCTCAGTTGTCTTTTGGTTATTATTTGCATGGTATATGTTTTTCCATCCTTTTACTTTCAACCTATTTGTATCTTTGAATTTTTGGTGAGTCTCTTGTAAACAAGTTCTTTACCCATTCTGCCAATCTGCATTGTGAATGGAAAGTGTAATACATTTACATTTAAAGTAATTATTGATAATGCATGACTTTTTTTCTGACATTTTGCTATTTTTGTGTTAGTTAACCTTATACCTCTTTTCTCTCCAATTCTCTGTTAATGCCTACTTTCATATTTACTTATTTATATTATATCATGTTGAGTCCTTTCTTTTTTTTCCCTCCATTTATTTTTCACATGTTTTCTTTGTTGTCACCATGGGGCTTAAATTTAACATCATAAATCTATGACAATCACATTTGATTTGATGCCAACTTAACTCCAATAGCATACACATTATCCGGTTTCTATATCCTTCTGCCCCCCCCCTTTTGTTGCACATGTTGCAAATAATATCTTTCTTCATTTGTGTACAAAACCACAGAATTATTATTACTTTTTTGTGAATTTGCATTTTAGCACCTGCAAAAAAAAGTTTTTGAGTTACATACCAAAAAATAAAAAAATAAAAATATTACTGGCATTTTTAAGTATCCATACAGTTACCTATATTAGAAGTTTTTATTTCTTTATGCTGCTTCTATCCACTGTCTATTGTCCTCTACATCCAGGCTGAAGAATTTCCTTTGGCATAAAGCAGGTTTACAGGACAGGTTCAATAGTGACAAACACCTTAAGTTTTTATTTATTTTGGAATGATTTAATCTCTCCCTCAACTTTGAAAGAAAATATCACTATAATATAAGATTCTTGGTTGGCAATTATTTTCTTTCAGCATTTTAAATATTTTGTCTCACTGCCATGATAAGAAATCAACTTTTATCTTATTGGAACTCACGGTATATAACTCACTGCTTTTTTGTTGCAGCTTTTAGAACTGTCTCCTTGTCCTTCACATTAGACAGTTTGATCACTATGTGTCTGGGCATGCCTCTCTTTGAGTTTATCCTCTTTGATTTCCTGAATATGAATATCTTTTGTTGAATTTGGGTAGTTTTCTTCCATTAGTTCTTTGAATATTTCTTCTGTCCCTTTCTCTCATTTCTTTTTCTGGTACTCCCAAAGTTTGTGTTTGTGACAGAGCTGCTAAGGCAAAATATCAGAAATAGATTTAGTTTTATAATGGGAATTTATCTGTGATTAAATCTTACAGTTCCAAAGTTGTGAAAATATCCAAATCAAGGCATCATCAGAGATGCTGTGTTACCAAACGTTGGCTATTGGATCCTGGACTCATGCCACATGGCAAGGCAAAATGGCAGGTCTGCCTGTCTCTCTCTTCCTTCTCCTCCAGGCTCACCTTCTCTTACAGCTTTGCACTGTTCTGTAGGTCTAGCCTCTTGGGGGGCTCATTGCTTCCGCTTCTCTACTGATTCCACCCTTCAGCCTCTCTCTCAGTCTCTTGGGGTTTCTCTGTCTTTCTACAGCTGAAGGCAACCCTGGCATCCTCTCTCACATGACAGGATAAAATGTCAACTGTTTTTGTGTGTTTCCCAACCTGGATCATGCCTCACTAACAGAGCCAATTCAAAGGCCCTAAAGCAATCTAATCAAAAGTTCCCTTAACTGGATCTAATGCAATCAAAGGAATACACATCTACAGGAATGTATTATTTCCAAGAACATGATCTTTACTGGGATTCACAAAAGCTTCAGACCATCACAACTTTAATGCATAATTGGCATATTTGATGGTGTCCCAGAGATCTCTTAGGCACTGTTCACTTTTTAAAATTCTTTTTCTTTCTGTTTCTCAGCCTGAATCATTTCAACTGTCTTGTTTTTGGAGATCATTGATTATTCTTCTAGCTTCAATTTGCTGTTGAAACCCTCTAGGAAAATTTTTCATTTCAGTTGTTGTGTTTGTCAACTCCAGTAATTCTGTTTGATTTCTTTTTTAACATTTCTAACTCTTTATTGAGTTTCTCATATTGTTCACTCATTGTTTTCCTCATATCCTTTGGTTCTTTAAAGTCTGTCTGATATGTGCAAAGTCTGGGCTTCTTGACTGATAGTCTCTGAATTTTTATCTTGTTTCTTTGGATGGATCATCATTTCCTGTTTCTTTGTCTGTCTTGTAATCTTGCACACTGTACTTTTTAATATTTTTAAGAGTTACCTTTGATATTTAGTCCTTGAGCTGTCTGTTTCTTAAGTTTGTATTCAACTGATATGACAGAGATTTCCTTGAGTGCCTGGAGCTAATAAAAACAAACACACCAATGCAAAAAACAAAAAACAAAAAAACAAACCACCTTTCACATTCTTTGCACAGTTGTTCTGCATTGGCTTGTCTCCTCCAGAACTTAGCCCTCCCATCAACAAACCAGCTTGAGGCAAGTGCAAACTACATGGTCTTTTCTGCCTTATCTGATTCTGTGTGGAGTCTGCTTCTTGTCTTAGGCTTGTGCTTGCTTATGGCCTTATGAATAACCTTGTTTACAGGAAGTTGAATGCCCCTTCTACTTCTTATGAAACCGACTTTAACCCCTCCTGGATGCACTGTTGTATTACTTAATGCAGGTAACCTTTGTCCCTGGTCTTTTTGACTTAATTATCTTACAGCTGTCTGCAAGTGCTTTTCTGCCTATAGGAAAATGTCTGGCATGTTGAGCCTTAGACAATTTTCCTGGTTAGTCTTTAAAGCTTCCACCAGATAGATTGGCACAGATATATAAGTGCCCCAGTATGTGCAAAGAGACATACAATAGGAGTGCAGGCTAGCTCCACACTATGCCAGAGAGGGTTTGGTGGAGGAGGTAGGTGGCAGTTTGAGATTATTTTATGAATCACATAAAAAAAGGATTTTGTTTATAAGCTAATCTATTCCTGTGGGTGTGATACCCTTTGATTGCATTAAATTCACTTGAGTGTCCTTTGGTTAGATTATTTGATAAGATCACTTTAGGGTTTTGGATTGGACTACATCAGTGAGACATGATTGAGGTTGAGTCTCCATGCCCTTCCTGGCTCCTATATAAACAGACTTACACAAACAGAAAGGAAAAAGGAAGCCAGCATGTTTGATTCTACAACATGAGAGAGAGGATTGCTTAAGCATGAAGCTCCCAAGAGGCTGGGTCTGTGGAGCAGCTCAAGAGACCAGCCCTGCTATATGCCTGATAGCTTACAGCTAAACCTGGGAAGAGGGTGGAACAGTCAGGACTGATATAGGAGGCTTGGAAAGAGACAAGCACTATGCCTGGTGGCTCAAAGCTGAGCTCCAAAAGACATTAGATTCTGGAGGGGAAGGCAGAAACCTCCTCAGAGATTAGCAGCCATCTTGTTTCACCATGTGGCAACACCAGGATCAACAGTAGCTGACTTTGGTGAGAAAGCTCCTCTTATGATACCTTGAGTTCATGGCCTTGGAACTGTGAGCTTTTACCCCTAATAAATTCCCTTTATAAAAGTCAACACATTTCTGGTACTTTGCATCAACAACCCTTTATCAAACTAAAACAAGGTACCACGGTCTCCATGAACTTGGCCTAATAATTTTCAAGCTGTGTTTTCTTTATTCAGCACTTGTCCAGTTACTTTGTGGTTGGTTCATGGCATCCAGATGTCCTCAGAAGCATTGTTGCTTTTGCTTTTGTGTAACTTTGATAGTGATATCTGGTTGAGACATGCATAAGAGTAACTTCCTGAATGGCCTCTCCACTCTATTTTAAATTTCTTAGCTATAGTAACTCCATTTCGTTTCATTTTCTCATTGGCAATAAATAACAATTTGAGCTTTATGAATGAGGTAAACAAAATCTGAAAGTGAAAGTGAAAATCAGGTCTTATGGACATATGTGAATTAGCTATAAATTCTCGTTGATTATGTAAAATAAAAAAGATTGATTTATAATCAAAATAAAATGTGATAGTGTTTGCTGTCTTGGTAGTGATTTTCACTGTATTAAAGATACATCTACTAGAGATGTTAATCCTGTGTCAAGGAATAAGGTAAAAAGTTAAAATACAAAAGATGATATCAACTTGGGGAAGGTAATGAATTAATATATATAAGAATTTTAAGTATGAGAATTTTAAAAAGAAACAGTTTTTAATAAATATATTCTTTTTTTTTTTTAGGTACTGGGGCCAAGGATGAAGCTGGACCTTGTGTGTTGGAAGCTGGCACTCAACCACTGAGTCATATAGGCTATCCTGAGTTGGTTTTTTCATTTGTTTGCTTGTTGCTTGTTTGTTTTTTGTTTTGTTTTTAGAAGGCACTGGGGACTGAACCCAGGACCTCCCATGTGGGAGCAGGCACTTAACCACTTGAGGCAATCTGCTCCCTATTCCTTATATTTTAAAATAACATCTTAAGAGCAGGACATCTAGGATGAGAATTAGACTGTTCGCAAGAGCTAATGTAGAAAGATTAGTTATTATGTATAAAAATAATTTACTATATCTTTTTTTTTAAAGGCTTAAAATGTATTTTAATAAGTTGATGCTGCATTACTGCTCCATTTCTCAGAAAAACTCCAAATTTCTTTTACTCAGGATTTTATAGACATTGTTCTATTTGTTTTGGTCACCAAGTGCTGCGTTGAAGAAATTTGAACCTAGGCTGATTCTTTCCCTTATATAAGCTTTTTTATTTCATTCTTACAGCTGTTCAAAGGATTCTTCCTATATTCTTCAATTTTAATAAATTTATGCAGTTAAAATGCAGTGATTTTTCTGTTTTATTTGGTGATGAATCACCTCCTGCTTAGAGCAATCATTGGAAAATAGCTAGCAATTGCTAAGTACTTGTTGAATCACTAAAAGAATGAACGAATTTAACCACTATAAATCTCAATGTTAATCCTGCTAAACTTGTTTTTCCTTGAAAAGTTATGCCCTTTAGAATCCCATGCTTAAGCCTTCCTTCATTTGATAAAAATTTTCTATTATATCTTTAGTATGTCATCTATTCACTGTTATTTATGTGATAATGTTGGGTGATCTTCTGTTAAATTTCTTTACCTTTGAAATCTTCCTTTTAATTTTTTGCTCCTTCAATTGTTTTGCCATTCCAGTTAATTGAATTATTATTCTTAGAAATTTATTCTAAAATATGAAACACTTGCAATGCATTTTGTTTTCATTTCTGGATTATATTTTTACCTGGAATTTCTGTTTTTTGTTATCTATGTTTCATTTTCTTCCATCTGTCTTTGAGGGCTTTATTATATTTGCAGAGCTGTCCCATTTTCATTTTTCTCATACTTAACATGACATGATAGATTGGATTATTTTTCCTAGCCATTTGCTTCCTCTTTATTATAGGATCAACATGCCCTTTTCCATTTGACTATTCAGTACCTTCCATGTAGGTGGAGTATACTTCCCCAATATGTGACCTTGGGCTTGATTTTGTGACTTGCTTTGGACAATGCCATATTAGCAGATGTGGTATTTGCCACTTTACAGCAGATATTTTAAATGATTTCTGTGGTTTGGCTTAGGTGTCCCCTCACACTCTTCCACTTTATAATTTAGGTAGAGGTCTGCCTTAGCCTGGATGCCATAATAAGAAAACACAAGAAACAAAGGCAAGTTCAGTAGAGCCCAACCTTAAAGCCTCATGTAAGTTGAGTAGGATAGAATTATTTATTATAAGCAACTAAGACTTGGGGGTTGTTTATTTCTATAGTAGAATGACTGATCCAGCCAAGTTTCTAATCATTATTGATATTGGACATGTGCATTATTTCTTTCATCACCTTATCTCAGTGCTACAGTGAGAGTAATTGTTTTCCTCTATTATCTTTTCTGCAGCCTGAAGGCCAGGGTGGGGAAGAACATGGTTCTGCTCGGAGCTGCTGTTTCTTCTGTTGAATGTCCTGTACCAGAATTTACTCCCCCTATTTAGAGGATTATCTTGTCTTCTGAGGTGATAATCTGGAGCATCAGATCATTGCTCCAATTCAGCATACATGCAGTAGCCTCTCAGAGATCAAAGAGCCAGGCCAGATTATGCATTTATCAACTGCATCCTTCTCTCTTAGAATCATCAGGGAGAAGTAAAGGAGAAGAGGTACATGGTAAGTAATACATGGATTATGGCTGTAGCCTTCGTGTCAGTAGGTTTGTCAGGCAAGATAATTGTAGAGAGGAAACTTCAAAAGGGGTTTTCTTTGTGCCCATTCCTCCTAGGATTTCTCCTTCCTCAGAGGATCTTATGTATTTTCTCTTGTTTTCATATCAGCTAAATTGACCATATTGCTGGGAAACAATAACTCTGAGATTATGATTATTCTGTCTTTCTTTTAGGCCTTCTGCAAAATTAAGATAAAATAGTGAGCATTGGTGGTTGGTTCTGTTGTGCTGAAAATAAAACAAACAAACTTAAAAGGGGATGCAGAGCAAGTTTACTGAGCTAAAGTTGCATTAATCCAGGAACAGCACCATAGGAGGTTTCTGCTTGAAGGAGTGAGATGGGGGAGCATGTCAATGGTTGCTTGAAACAAAGGGAAAGGGGGGGGCGGGGATAAAAGCCCCATACAGGGGCTACAGGGGCTGTTTGGGCAGCCCAGTTTGTTAATTAGCAAGCAGGATGTTGATGTAAGATTGTGGCTGTATTAGTCAGCCAAAGGGGTTCTGATGCAAAGTACCAGAACTCTGTTGGCTTTTATAAAGGGTATTTATTTGGGCTAGAAGCTTACTGTCATAAGGCCATAAAGTGTAAGTTTCTTCTCTCACCAAAGTCTGTTGCCACGTGTTGAAGCAATACCAGCTCCTTTTATTCTCAGCTGTTGATTAGCATAAGACTTATTTCTCTCCCAGGGGCTCATTTCTTTCCAGGCTCAGCTGCTCTGTTTTCTTCAGAAGGTCATCTTTAGACTGTCAGGCTCATTTTCTTCCTGGGGCCTCTGCCATGTCTAATGGAGCCTTCTCTCTTTCCTCACATATCTGCTTCTCTGTGTATTTACTTCCAGGAGCTCCAGCATTAAAACTCCCACTCTCTCCTCTGCTGTCCTCTTTGTTATATAAGAAAATATAACTTTAATTAGAATACAAGGTAAGTAGCTATTCTATTAAACTCAAACTATTACAGGAATTTTCATGTATTTTGCCAATAAATTGAAGGTATATTTTTAGTGTGAGTAATTTCTTCACTCTTGTTTATAGCATGAACTTTGCTCTTCCAATCTTTCAATCTTTGGCTGAGAATTGAAATCATACCACATTATGCCAAAATTAATAGCAATTATCAACTCTTACCAATGTTTAGATAAATTAAAGTAAAATTTTTTCTTAAGATTTTTCTCTTAAGATTTTCCTAAGATAAATGCCTTCTTAGGAAAATGGCTTGATGATTTAAATCTTAGATTTCAAGAAAATAACTGAAATATGAATATGATGTTTTCAAAAGCATAACCCTTCCTGTTCTCTGAATAATATAGTTTTAGTTTTCTTTAATTTGCCAGTTAAGTTAGAATTAGAATTGAATTTTTAAGTGTTATGACTGAGATTTCTTCTTTTTTAAAAAAACGAATATGACATCATCAAAATGTGTTTCTACCTAAAATAGTTTAATGAGCACATTAATATGGGGCAGTTAGAACTCAGCATTCTCCATCAAGATATAAAGTATAATTATGATCATTATTTAAGAAAATTAGATCATAGTAAAATGAGTAGCCAAAATGTTAACTAAAGAATGGAGAATTTAAATATAGATTGGAGAAACTACTTTGCTTCATTTTAATTGCATTTAACATAAATTTCTCTGGATTTTATTACTTCATTTGAGAATCCTGAATTAATTTGACTACTATTAAAAAGCTTATTCATTTTTTTTTAATTTTAAAAAGAGACGAATAAAATGAAATGGATTAAGAAAGAATTGCTGTAAAGATTGAGACTAAACATAATTTCTCTTTTAGGTTTGAATTTTTGGCTTAAATGTTAACAGTTTAAGCCACTGAATTTGATAGAGAAAATCAAGACACTTTATGGAAACCTTGAAAAGCCACTAAATGCAAGTTAATAAAATTTTGATTTTTAGTTTCTTCTCTAATTTTTTATTGAACAATATAATTACTACTCTTGCATATTCACCAAAGCCCTGAAGACAGACACAGAATCAATTAGAGTACCATACATACTGGGATATTTATTTTGTGCCAAGCAATTTACATACATTTAATTTTTATAATACAAAAAGATTCACATTTAAATTTTATAAATTTAATCTTTTCTGCTAGGTAAACAATCTTATTTCCATTTTAAATAGGAGGAGATTGAAGCATGAAGAAATTAAAATCATTTGCCCAAGGCCATGGAGTGAGTAGCAGAGTTTGAATGAAACACTTTTTTTTTTTTTTTTTTTTTTACTTCCAACCATCAACAACTGTCCATTATCTGTTGTGATGTATCACTTTGTGGTTCAGCATTTGAGAATGAAAAATTTTCCTTTATTAATATGACCTAGTCATTCAATAACTTGATGCTTGGAGAATATAGCCATGTTATGAATGGCTAGGTGAATTGTGCAGTAGTTTGAAAGACCTAAGAGAGCATAATTACCTACAGTGCAGATCCACAGAGTGGCCACATGTCCCAATCCTGTAGAGATAAATGCACATTATTTTCAAAACAATTCCAAAAGAATTGGAATGTTAAATTATTAAATTTATAAGGAAGTGCAATGCCTTTATCTGCATTTGCAGTCCTCATTTAGAAATGGATATATATGATAAGAGAAAGGGAAAAATAGTTATTGCACATAATTCAAATTATTTAACCCAGTCTCTTTCTGCCAAGGAAACCAGGTTTATAAACAAGCTATCTTTGAGGATGATAACAGTGTAATGTTTAGATAAAATGAGTAAAAATTCATTTTGCACCATTGACTATGCAGGGTCTAGCTACTTGCTTCAATGCATTCAATTTTCATTCTTTGCTATCAGTATAGAAAAACAAGATAAACAAAGATATATTTCTTGGATATTGTTTTCCTTCATCTTATATTTTATCTTATCTCTAGATGTGGTGATTATGTTTTATCTAAAGCAAACAAGACTCTGACATCTACAAAGTGTCTCTTGTTTTTCTGCATGAAGTGACAACACAAGTTGTTTTGCTTATTATTCCTGTATCATCAGTACAACACTTGTCTGTTTTAAAGATGTATGGTTGCCTTAAAGACTGGTAATCTAATGCTGGAATAGGTCCTTGGAGGTTACAGGTACCATTTTCTGAGTCTCTTGCCTACAAGCTGAGTAACAAAATGATTGATAATGTAAATACATTTTTCATTCTTTACTTTAATATGTGCACATTAATAATAAAAGGAAGTTACAACTACAATACCAATAAGAACACTTTTCAGGTAAGCATATTGCAGCCTTTGCAGAGATGGCCATTTTTTCTACAGTTCAATCTCTCTACTGACATTCAGCTCCCTCAAAACATAGGGAAGCCTGGAAATGCCAGTAACTCATGCATTAAGATTTCACTCCCAGCTGAATTTTGATGTAAATATATTAAATATGAATATGCAAATATATTTGAATATGCAGCACACACATTTACATTTACATATAAATAGAGATAGGTTACCTGTTAAATTTTGAATGCCAGTCATTAGAATCCACTGATTTCCTAACCCAAAGCTACCAATCAGAACGATGTTTGCATATGCTTGTAATTAACCATTTACTGAATACACAAAAGATGGAATTGTTGACCAAGATATACATAGTAATTTGCAGGTTGATTCTCTTTAAAGGAACTGCAATTGGAGTTTGGAGGAGGGAGAAGGAGATAGATAAATACATATAGAACTAAAATAAAAGAGTAGAAAAACAAAGGGAAAAAGAAGAATATGAAATGGGTACTAAACATTGCAGCAAATAGCTTCCAGCTTCCAAAGAAATTGATGCTATAATTACTTTTAATATCTGGCCTTACAGGAGTGGTCAAGTATTGAGTTCTTCTAGCTAAGGAGGTGAAGAGGGAATAAAAGTATATGTGTACAGATTACTTCTTAATGACAAATCATAAGAAATTCTGTCCTGTATAAGTCAATGACCTACCTTGAGTGTTCAATGGCGTAACAGTATAATCTTTGTTCATACTTTCACCATTCATATTAAGACAGCTTTCTTTCTGTTTTCCCAGTCTTCAGGTATGAGTTTTCATTATCTATTTTATATGCTGCCTACATTTTTCTAAACAATTTTTATATATACAAATTTGATCATGTTTTTTTCCCTTTTAAAAGAACCCAATATTGCCCAAAAACTTCCAGCCTAAATCCAACCTCCTTTAATTGTATTTTTTCCTTATTCCTTCTGTTTTGGATTTTTGATACCAAGCAAAACTGGTTTTTTCCTCCCGATGTGTCTTTAAAGCCAATTCTTGAGATACTGGAGTTTCAAAGAAAGAGTTTTATTGGTTGCACAAACAAAAGAACACAGTGGCCCAGTGGCCCAAAAGTGCCTCCCTGATCTGCAGAAGTTCTAATATTTTATAACATCAGGGTGCTATTGAATAATCAGGGTGGAGCTGGACACAGGTTCCTTCATTAATAAACATTAAGGAGTTTAAAAAGCTGGGGGTGGACCTGAAACTGTTGCCGGATTTTCTCTAGGTTCTTGGCTATGTTACAAAAAAAAAGAATGTTAAGTACAAGTTACTGGCCAAGTTACTTAGAACTTTAAGTATTAAGTTCACTTAGGCCAGTAATTTATTAAGAAAATGAGAGAAGAGAAATGGGAGAATATAACAGGTTATGGGGCCCAGGTAGAGAGAGGAAAAGGGCTAAGGAGGGATAAAAAGGGCTGATTTACAGACTACAAGTCCCCATTACAGATTCCAAGTCCCTATGTCTACTTGCATGCTAATATGGGCAGGGAGAGAAAGGGCAAAACAGGAGTGAAAAGGGGTTGATTCAACTTCTGTGCTTGCTTTTTAAACCATTAATTATTCTACCCCTTTGCTAATGTGGGGGGAGGAATCCCAGTTTGCTGTTTTGATTGGTTACCCACCCATCAATTCCCTTGGGGGGACCAATTGCAAGGCCCATTTAGAATATCTGGGGCTTTTCCTTGGTTGCAGATGAAATCTCATTCTGAATGGGGAATTCTCACGAGGTTCTTCCAGCAGCCATCTTGTAGGGTCTTTCCCTCAGGAAGGATTCCCATGGCCATGTGTTCCACAGATGTGTTTTTCTGCCAGGTTCCAGATCGGTATCTTTATTCCCTAATCTAGCCTGCCTCAAAACGATGGGAATTACAAAGTTACAATCATTTTCAGAGGTCAAGGTTCTGAGATAAAGTACAGAGTAGAGGTCAGTCACAATGTTTTCCATATGGATATTAAATATAGGAAAGTGGAGTGGTTACCATTCCAATAATAAGCATACACAAGTGTGAGGTTAAGTCTAGCCTGAGCTGGCTAGAGGGGGTGGGACCATTCTAGCCAGCTTCAGTAATTTCAGGTATTAAACTTTTACTATTGTATAATATAAAGACATCTATAGAATGATTTATTAATCATAATTCTTTGTTAATTCTTAACTGCCGGTTATACTTTTTAGATCTCAGTTCCTGCCATCCTCGGATTCAGACCCTATGACACTGCCATTCCAAAATACTTGATATTCCCCAAATTATTCTAACATTTTTATCTTTCTTTTTTATTTTTTATTTTATTTTTAAAGAAGATTTAGATTACATAAATGTTACATAAAAAATATAGGCGATCCCCTTATGTTCCACCCCCTCCCTTTCCCAAACTTTCCCACATTAAAACATCCTTCATTAGTATGGTACATTTGTTACAATTGATAAACACATATTGAAGCATTGCTACTAACTGTGTACTATAGTTTACAGTATAGTTTACCCTCTATCCCATGCAATTTTGTAGCTTATGACAAAATATATAATGGGCAGTATACATCATTGAAATGTCATGCAGGACAATTCCAACGTCCTGAAAATGCCCCCATATTACACCTATTCTTCCCTCTCCCTCCCCTCAGAACCTCTGGTGGCCACTGCCTTTATATCAATGATAAAAGTTCTTCCATTGCTAGAATAATAATAAGTCTACTTTAGTCCATTGTTCATTCCCCAATCTTGAGGATTTGGGGATGAAGATACCCACTCTCTTCCTAATTGAGAGGGAGCTTAGCTTCCATAGGGCAGCTTGGATGGAACTATCTGGCTTGCAGTTGCAGACACTCTTTGTTCTTTGGGATGGGCGTTGTCCATCATCATCCCCTTGTTAGTTGTCCTGGGTGAATCCAATGAACTGGAGAGTGAGTGTTGCAACTCTGCTGAGATTCAGGGCTCAAATGGCACATGACCATACCAAAGATTTAAGTCTCTGGGACATATATATATATATATAACAAGTATGGTACTATTTATAGGTTAAAATAAAAGGGGCAGAAGTGCCATGTGTAAGGAAATTATAAATGAATCTTACTCTGTTACACTGGGGAGCATAAATTCCAAAGAAAGGCCCACTGAATGAGTGCTGAATCCCTGAGCTTATCTGCCCTGCTTACAGTGTCTGGATTCTCTAGAGCCTTCAGGAGCCCTGCTGTTTGAAGCACTGTTTACTGTGGCAGTCAATGAGATCCTGCTGAGATGTGTATAAGAGTAACCACTGGAATGACATCCCAACTCACTTTGAAATCTGTTAGCCATAAAAACTCATTTGTATTTAATATTGCCACCTTTTGTTCAAGGTATTTTTCTGGATGCATTTCTAGTTGGTTCTTTGTAATAATTTCACAGTGCCAGGGAGGCTCATCCCTGGGAGTCACGTCCCATGCTGGGGGGAAGGTTTTGCATTATATGCTGAGTTTGGCTTAAAGAAAAGCTATATTTTAGCAGCAAGCAGGCTTTTAGGAGATAACTCTTAGGCAATATATAAAACAAAGCTAAGTATCAATTTCACAAGGAAAGGTTCATAAGTATAATCATTAATATCACAGGTCTGTCATAATCGTCTATTTTCCTTCACTAGGTACTGCCATTGTACTCAGGGGATTCTTGCCTTTCTATTAGAGAATGTAGCAGGACTTCCCAGGATGAGAATACAATATTCTTTTGGTTATTGTGTGGGTCTCCAACCACCAAGACAATGCCCCATGAACACTTGAACACATCAATATGCCTTAGAGGCATGCCACAAGTTCACCCCTCCCATGCCACAGTTGTGACCCTTCTGTGATCCAAAACCTCTACAAAAACAAAGCCAACAATATAATCAAATAAAGTTAATAAGAAAATGAATTAATAATAGTTTAAAAAATAAATAAAACACACAAAAAAATTAAAAATTGAAATAATATAAAATTTTTTTAGACATTGTCTCTTTCATCACTGTAAGATCTGTTGTCTTGTATGTAGGGTGACAATTTCTTCCATATATTCTCCCAGTGTCATTTTTTCCATTTTACCTTCAAAGAAGCTATAGGTTAGGGAAAAGTCACATAGAAAATATAGGGGATTCCCATATACCCAACACCCGCCTCTTTTCCCATTCTCCCCTATTTATAACATTTTATACACTGATGGTACATTTGTTACAATTGATGCACACATATTGAAGCATTGCAACTAACCATGGTCAATGTTTTACATTATGGTTTACATTTCAGACTGTATACTTTTATAGATTTCAACAAAATTTAAAGTGGCCTATATCCATTATTGCAAGGTCATGAAGAACAATTCTAGCACCCTAAAAATGCCCTATGTTTCATCTATTCTATTTTTCCCTCCCCCTCTGCTCAGAACCTGTGATAACCACTAAGTTTCAATTTTTGAAGAATAAGATTCATAGTTATTTGCAATAATATTGAGGACTTAATATATTGATCAGTTTTATTTTATTAGTCACTGCCTATGTTCTTGAAGGATTCTGGACCCTCTAATTAAGAACATACCGGGAACTAGATTCAGAAGATGGCATTAGTGTAGGAGGGCACACACTGCAAGCTCCCAGAGCAAGGCGGATTGTGGATGGGGTCCTGCCCGGGGGTCTGTGCTGTGCACTCATGGAGTGAGAAGCTTGGGACATCTATCTGCGCGGATCAACGGCGTGGACAGAATGGTGGAGATTCGTGAGTTTTAAGGCTGCCAGTGGGGGTTGGCACAGACGGCTGAGCCCCACGATTAGGGAGAAAATATAAAATAAAATAAAATGGCCACTCGGAGCCGCTAGCAGGCGAGAAAGTTTTATTTTCTGGGGATCTGACTGCCTGGCGCCCCTTGGATCTTGCGTGAACAGAACAAACGAGCTAATTGGCGCCTGGTGAACCGGAGTGGGGATTCTGGTCGGGGGGGATGGAGCTGATTTCCGTAGCGACCCAGGGATAAAACCCGGGCCACTGCGGAGCCAGAAAGAAGGGACACTTCCCAAAAGAGGGAGGGTTCTGTAGGAGGACAGGGAAGGGTATTTTTTATTTTTAGACATCGATGTGGCTGCCTGCACTGCCCAATAGCTTTGGGGAGCAGATAAGTCGACCTGAACCAGCATCAGGCTGAGAGCAGACGCAAATCTGCACTCAAATTGATTTACTTAGCAACCCGGTGACACTCGAGCTCGGCTCCAGAAGGTGTGGAATCAGCCATCTTTAGCACTCCGCACTGACTAACATCAGAGCTTCAGCTACCCTGGGGAGTCCAGGAAGTGGGACGTGCTTGATTAATTTCCACGGGCCCAGCTAGGGTCCTTACGTAAAGGGGTTGGTCTAGAGGAGGAATTATTTTGGGTCCTGTATTTCGCAAAAAAAAAAAAATTAAAATTAAAAAAAAAAAAGTGAGAAGGTCACTTCAATAAATGAAAAATAAATTCTTTTTAATTTAGTTTAATAGCTAAAAGCTGCTTCAGGACCTGCATATAGAACTCTGTGGGGAAACTGATTGATAAACACAAGTAGGCAGGAAGGATCCACGTGGACCCTAGGGAAATCATTGACCCCCCCTTAGCTCTGTTTGACTGCTTGCCTCTGTGGATCTTTGGTTTCTCTGTTTCTTTCTGGTCCCTTGCTTTTTTTTCCTCTTTCCTACCCCCTGTCTTTTTCCTTCCATTTTTTTTTTTAAATTAGGTGCTGCTAGCTTGTCGCTTCTTTGCTGTGCTTCTTTTTCAATAATTTCCCACTCGCTGTATATATTTATTTTGTATTACAAAATATCGCTTTTCCTTCCTTCATCTTTCTACCTTCTGTCTTCTGTTGTGGCTATTAGATGCAACATTTTTTCATAGGCCCACAACTCAAGGGTGTCAATTTCTATTCCATCTATTTTGTTTTATTCTTTTTTTTTATTAGTATTAACTTTTTCCTCTCAGACATTTCTTTACTATTTCTCTCCCTCTTCATAATTCTAGCCTTCTAAATCACTATATATATATTCCTCCATTTGTTTTCCCAGTCCATTGTAGGAACTCCATTTTTTTTCCTGGTACTCTACACACTGCATACACAAGTTAAATATTCATCTCATTAAGTCTCATTTTGCCCCTCTTCTGACTTTTATCAATATTACTATTATCCTTCTGCCTTCCTTACATCTTTAGATTCCTCTGGCCCTAACCTTTTGCCTTCAAGGGAACATAGAAAGAAGCAAGGAAATAAAACAAGAAGAAAAACTGCCAAAGAGAAAACTTAACTCACACGCAGAACCAACAGCTAAATAAAATTCTAGAGCATAGAGAAAAGCTAATCAACTGAACAAACCCATCAAGATAATATGATGACCAGAGGGCAACAGAAAAATACAAATGACTCTGAGAAACTGGAAAACATTGACCAGTCCAATGTACAGAATAAAAACCAGAAAGCAATGCAGAACATTGAACAAATAATGAAAGCTATACAAACAAATTTCATGGACTAACTTAAAGAACTGAAGGAAGAGATTAAGGATATAAAGAAGACACTGGGAGAACATACTGAAGAAATAGCAAACATGCCTAAAAAGGTAATGGATATGATGGTGAACAATGACACAAGCCAAGAAATCAAAAAGACGGTGGACTCACATAACAGCAGATTTGAACAGGCAGAGGAAAGAATTAGTGATATGGAAGACAATACAGCTGAAATTAAAGAGATTGTAGAACAGATAGACAAAAAGATAGAAAAAATCCAGTATGGTCTCAGGGAATTAACCAATAATGCAAAACGCACAAACATACGCATTATGGGCATCCCAGAAGGAGAAGAGAAGGGAAAGGGGACAGAAGGAGTGTTGAAGGAAATAATGGCTGAAAACTTCCCAATGCTATTGAGAGAGATGGATGTGCAGATCCAGGAAGCACAGAGCACCCCAAATAGCATAAATCCTACCAGGCCAACTCCAAGACATATACTTGTCAAAATTTCCAATCTCAAGACAAAGAGAAAATACTTAAGACAGCAAGAGAAAAGAAAACCATCACATAGAAGGAAAGCACAATAAGATTAAGTGCTGATTTCTCAGCTGAAACCATGGAGGCAAGAAGACAGTGGTATGACATAGTCAAAACACTAAAAGAAAAAAACTTCCAGCCGTGAATTCTCTATCCAGCAAAATTGGCATTCAAAAATGATGGAGAGTTCGAAATATTCACAGATAAACAGAAGTTAAGAGAGTATGTCAAGAAGAAACCAGCACTTCAAGAAATACTAAAGGAATCTCTACAAGTTGAAAGGAAAAAACAAGGGAGAGAGAGTTGGAGGAGAGTTTAAAAACAACTGAAAACTCAAAAAGAGAAACGAAACAACATATGACATACATTAACCCAAAAAAAAAATGACTGAAGTAAGAAATTCGTTACGAGTAATAACACTGAATGTTAATGGATTAAATTCACCAATCAAAAGACACAGATTGGCAGAATGGATAAGAAAATATGATCCATCTTTATGCTGTCTACAAGAAACCCACCTTCGGCCCAGGGATTCAAGGAGGCTGAAAGTGAATGGCTGGAAAACCATTTTACAAGCTAACAATAGCCAAAAAAGGGCAGGAGTAGCTATTCTAATATCAGACAAAATAGACTTCAAATGCAAAACTATTGTAAGAGACAAAGATGGACACTACATATTAGTAAAAGGAGTAATCTCTCAAGAAGAGAGAACAATCATCAACATTTACGCACCTAATCGAGGAGCCTCAAAATACGTGCGGCAAACTCTGGAAAAACTAAGAGGAGAAATAAATTCCTCTACAATTATAGCAGGGGACTTCAACACACCACTATCATCATTAGACAGAACATCTAGGCAGAGAATCAATCAAGAAACTAAGGCACTCAACAATACATTAGAAGATTTGGACTTAATAGACATATACAGAACACTACACCCAAATACAATGGGATTTACATTCTTCTCCAGGGCACATGGAACATACGCCAAAATAGACCACATGCTAGGCCACAAAACAACACTCCATGAATTCAGAAAGATTGAGATTATACAAAGTAATTTCTCTGACCACAACGGAATGAAGTTGGAAATCAATAAGGGCCAGAGAAACAGGTTAGGCACAAGGATATGGAAGTTAAACAACACACTCTTAGGCAAACAGTGAGTCAAAGAGGAAATTTCAAAAGAAATCAGTAACTACCTTGAAACTAACGAAAACGACAACACAACATATCAAAACCTATGGGATGCAGTGAAAGCAGTCCTGAGAGGGAAGTTCATAGCCATAAATTCATATATTAAAAAAGAAGAAAGAGCTAAAATTGAAGACCTAACTGCACACTTGGAGGAATTGGAAAAACAACAACAAACTAAACCTAAAGGAAGTAGAAAGCAGGAAATAACCAAGATTAGAGCAGAACTAAATGAAATAGAGAATAAGAAAGCACTGGAAACAATAAACAAAACCAAAAGCTGGTTCTTCGAGAATATCAACAAAATTGACAAACCCTTAGCCAGACTAACAAAGAAAAAGAGAGAACAGATGCAAATACATAAAATAAGGAATGAGCAAGGTGATATCACTACTGACCCCACAGAAATAAAGAGTATCATAAGAGGATACTTTGAAAAATTATATGCCAACAAGAATGACAATTTAGAGGAAATGGACAAGTTTCTAGAAACCCACAAACAGCCGACATTGATGAAAGAAGAAATAGATGAACTCAACAGCCCAATTACAAGTAAAGACATAGACTCAGTCATTAAAAACCTCCCAACTAAGAAGAGACCAGGACCAGATGGCTTCACAGCTGAATTCTACCAAATATTCCGGAAAGAGCTAACACCAATTCTACTTAAGCTCTTCCAAAAAATAGAAGTAGAAGGAATATTACCTAACTCATTCTATGATGCCAACATCACCCTAACACCAAAACCAAATAAAGATACCACAAGAAAGGAAAATTACAGACCAATTTTTCTAATGAACTTAGATGCTAAAATCCTTAGCAAAATACTTGCTAATCGCATTCAACAACATATCAAAAGGATTATACACCATGACCAAGTGGGTTTCATCCCAGGTATGCAAGGATGGTTCAATATAAGAAAATCAATCAATGTAATACACCACATAAACAAACTGAAAGAAAAAAATCACATGATCATCTCTATAGATGCCGAAAAAGCATTCGACAAAATACAGCACTCTTTCCTCATAAAAACACTACAAAAGATAGGAATAGATGGAAACTTTCTGAAAATGATAAAGGGTATATATGAAAAACCCAAAGCTAACATCATTTTCAACGGTGAAATCCTAAAAGCCTTCCCTCTGAGATCGGGAACAAGACAAGGATGCTCACTATCACCACTCCTATTTAACATTGTCTTAGAAGTACTTGCACGAGCACTGAGACAAGAAAAGGACATAAAAGGCATCCAGATTGGAAAAGAAGAAGTAAAAATTTCATTATTTGCAGATGACATGATCCTATACATAGAAAGCCCTGAGAAATCTACAACAAGGCTTCTAAAACTTATAAAGTAATGTTGCAGGCTATAAGAGCAACGCTCAAAAATCAGTAGCATTTCTGTACATCAATAACGAGCAAACTGAGGAGGAAATCAGGAAAAAAATACCATTTACAATAGTAACTAAAAGAATCAAATACCTAGGAATAAATTTAACTAAAGATGTAAAGGACTTATATACAGAAAACTACACGACACTGTTAAAGGAAATCAAAGAAGACATCAATAAGTGGAAAAATATTCCCTGTTCATGGATAGCAAGGCTAAACATCATCAAGATGTCTATCCTACCCAATCTAATCTACAGATTTAATGCAATCCCAATAAAAGTCAACATTGTATCTTTTAAGGAACTGGAAAAACTAACCACAAAATATATTTGGAGAGGCAAGAGGCCCCGAATTGCCAAAGACATATTGAAAAAGAAAAATGAAGTTGGAGGTATCACACTACCTGACTTTAAAACATACTACAAAGCTACAGTGATCAAAACTGCATGGTATTGGCACAAGGATAGACCTACTGACCAATGGAACCGAATTGAGAGTTCTGATATAGATCCTCGCATATACAGTCATCTGATATTTGACAAGGCCACGAAGCCCACTCAGTTGGGAGAGAATGGCCTCTTTAACAAGTGGTGCCTGGAGAACTGGATATCCATATCCAAAAGAATGAGAGAAGAATACCATCTCACACCTTATACAAAAATCAAATCAAGATGGATCAAAGATCTAATTATAAGAGCCAAAACCATAAAGACCTTGGAAGATAATGTAGGGAAGCATCTACAGGACCTTGTAATAGGAAATTGTTTCATGAACTTCACAGCCAAAGCACGAGCAGCAAGAGAAAAAAATAGATAAATGGGACCTCATCAAAATAAAAAACTTCTGCAGCTCAAAGGATGCTATTAAGAAAATAAAAAGGCAGCCTACCCAATGGGAAAAAATATTCGGCAACCATATATCTGATAGGAGCCTAATATCCTGCATATATAAAGAAATCCTACACCTTGAAAATAAAAGGACAAACAACCCATTTAAAAAATGGGCAAGTGACCTGAAAAGACAATTCTCCAATGAAGAAATACAAATGGCTAAAAAGCACATGAAAAAATGCTCAACATCGCTTGCTATCAGGGAAATGCAAATCAAAACTACAATGAGATACCATCTTACACCCATCAGAATGGCAGCTATTAAAAAAACAGGAGACACTAAATGTTGGAGAGGATGTGGAGGAATAGGAACCCTCATCCACTGCTGGTGGGACTGCGGTATGGTCCAGCCACTGTGGAGGACAGTTTGGCGGTTCCTCAGAAAACTAACAATAGATCATCCGTATGATCCAGCAATTCGACTGCTGGGTATATACCCAGAAGAAATGAAAGCAAAGACACAAACAGATATATGCATACCAATGTTCATAGCGGCATTGTTCACCATTGCCAAAAATTGGAATCAGCCCCGGTGCCCATCAACAGACGAATGGATAAGCAAAATGTGATACATGCATACAATGGAATATTACTCAGCGTAAGAAGGAACAAAGTGCTAACACATGGAATAACGTGGATGAATCTGGAAGACCTTATGTTGAGTGAAGCAAGCCAGGCACTGAAGGATGAACATTATATGACCTCACTGATTTGAACTGAGGAAAGTGAGCAGTCTCTGAGAACCATTGTCTGAAAGATAGGTTAACTAGGGAGAGTAAGAGAAGAGCAGGCTTTGAGCCATCACCCATATGGACATAATCTATGGTAAAGGGATAGAGTGTGGTTGCATGTTGGGGGATGGGGCAGATGGGTGTTGGTGTTCCTGGGTTTGGTGGTGCAGCACTGATGGGTGGGTGGATTAGGAAGTGCAGGTTCAAATTCCCAGGGCATGTAACTGTGAATCTTGACATTCCATTGGTCGGGATAGGGTGGTATCATGGGCCCTGGGGGGCTGGGGGTAAGGGAACAGTGAAGATCTAATGGGGTGTTTGGTGGTCATGGGTAAGGTTTTTCATTACCTTACAGTAATGGACACAGGACATGGTAAATATCATCAAGATTATTAAACTATCATCTAAATTGTAAACTATACTATAAATCATAGACAATGTTTAGTTGCTATATTTTGCTTTCTGTATAACAGTTATAACAATGCTAACATCCAAAAAA
>JAKSZT010053887.1:87741356-87940766 GCA_026826555.1 Tolypeutes matacus
GAATCTGAATTCCTAGCCTGGAGAGCTCTGCCACAGTCTCCAAGGGAGCAGCAATAGTCCTCTGAGCACAGGGACAGTGTCTGTCAAAGGAGGATGACCCACTGATGTGTTCTTTTTATTGATGACTACTCTTGTGAGTCTTTGCTCTTGTAACTAAGACTTAGCCTGCAGTTGCAGGGTGCCTAAGGGTTGCCACCTGAGAGCCTCCTTGTTGCTCAAATGTGGCCTCTCTCTAAGCCAAACTCAGCATATGATTGCACTACCTTCCCCCCAACGTGGGACATGACTCCCGGGGATGAGCCTCCCTGGCAACGAGGGATTAATACCAAGTGCCAACTGGCAACACAACTGGAAAAAGACCTTGAATTAAAGGGGGAAAAGGTAAAGACAAATGAGTTCAAGTGGCTAAGAGACTTCAAAGAGAGTGGGGAGGTCATCCCAGAGGTAACTCTTATGCACACCTCAGTAGGAGCTCATAGAACATCTAAGTGCCTATCACCCCACACAGGGGGGCTCCTGAGAGCTCTGGAGACACCCAGGTCCTTTATAAGTGGGGATAGCCCTGGAGACTGATGCCTTATCAGTGGGCTCTACTTTGGAATCTGTGCTCCTGAGAGTGACAGAATTGGACTCAAATAAGTCCTCCCTGCACATGATTCATCAGTCCCTTGTATTCAAACCTATATGTGATGCAGAAGTTTTTAGGTATACTTCCAGAGACTGGAGCCTCTGGCCTACCTATGTGCCAGGTGTGCATGGAATCTCGGTGGAGATGCAACTCCTACCCTACAGCTCAATGGACTCATCCAAATCACCTGGTGAGGAGACAATGATGGGCAACAGCCATCCCAGGGAATGGAGAGGGCCTGCATCTGCAGGCAGGATCATCCCACCCACCATATCCATGGGATATAAGCCCTCTCTCACTTGGAGATGGAGTGGACATCACCATCCCAGTCCCCTCAGGATTGGGGGGAGAACTATGGGCTAGAGTGAACTTGATGGTATTCTGTTGTACACATATGGTGTTTCTAGCAATGGAAGAAATTATAACAATGAGGTGGAGCCAGTGGCCACTTGACACTTTTGGGGCAGGGACGGGACGAGTAGTGAAATACAGGGGCTTCTTTGGGTTTTGGAGGTTGTCCTGAGTACCGTTGTGGCAACGGATGTAGGCCATTTTAAATCAGCACACACCACTCAGAACTTTGTGGGAGAGCATGTGGTCTACGATGTGAACTGTGGTCTAGGGTTGGTGGCAAGGCCCAAGGATGTGTAAGTCCATTGAGGGTGGTGGGCCACACTTGTGGGAGATGTTTGTGTGGGACGTGGCAGGAGGTGTGGGGGGTGGGCAATATGGGAATCCCAGGGGGTTCTGTTTAGTATTTTCGGTAATCTAAGCACCTCTTAAAATATATTTATATATATATATAAATTAAAAAAAAAAAAAAAAGAAGTGGAAACAGAGTGATGGAGAGGTGAGGAATTTTCTTTTTTATTGTTTGTCATTTTTTGTTTATTATTATTGTTGAAATAATGAAAATACTTTAATAATGATTGAAACGATGAATGCACAACTATGAGATTATACCAAATACTATTATTGTACACATTGAATTAATTGCATGCTTTGTTAATATGTACCAATAAAATAGATTTGTTTAAAATAAATAAATAAATAAATCTAAAAAAAAAAAAAGAACATACCAGGACTACCCATAGTGGGAGTTTAATATTTTCTTGTTTATTGTATGGGTCTCCACCCACTATGACAAGAGAAACACATATTCCATAGAAGCATGCCCCAGGTATGTATATTCCCTATATCTGAAACCCTACATCAGGGACCCTCCTCTGCCATATTTGCCAAAAGGACATTGCCAACATTGTAGTTTTAACCACAGACTTGCAAATCCCCAGAGTTCACCTGCTCCTTCCTCCAACCCTTTCCCCAGTTCCATGGATAGTTCAACTTAACTACCCCCTACTCCCCATCACAGAGCAGCACCACTGAACCCACTGACATCACTGTACCACTCTCACATCCATCCACTGCGCAACCACACCCTACCACCTTATCATAGATTTTGCTCATTTGGGCATTGGCTCACTACTCTGTACGCCCTTTCTGTCTCCTGTAAACCTATCTTCCAGGTTCTATCTCTATGTGTCTGTTCAATTTGCTTAAGTCATATCAGTGAGGTTATGTAATATTTGGTGTTCAGTGTCTAACTTACTTTACTTAACATAAGGTCCTCAAGATTCATGTTATCCCATATGTTAATACTGCATTCCTTCTTACAGCTGAGTAATATTCCATTGTATGTATATACCACAGCTTGCTTATCCATTCATCTGTTGATCGACTTTCCAGTTGCTGCCAACTTTTGGCAATAGTGCATAGTGCTGCTATAAATATTGGTTTGCATTTATTTATTTGTGTCCCTGCTTTCAGTTCTTCTGGGTATATACCTACCAGTGGGACTGCTGGATCATATGTGAATTCTATAGTTAGCTTCCCGAGGAACTGCCAATCTGTCCTCTACAGTGGCTGCACCATTCTACATTCCCACCAGCAGTGGATAAGTCTTCCCTTTCCTTCACATCCTCTCCAACATTTGTAGTCCTCTTTTTTAAATAGCTTCCACTCTAATGGGTGTAAGATGATATCTCATTGTAGTTTTGATTTGCATTTTCCTTAATAGCTAGTGATTTTAAGCATCTTTTTTTGTGCTTTACAGCCATTTGTATTTCTTCTTTGGAAAAGTGTCTATTCAAATCTCTACCCCATTTTTAAAAAGGTTTGTTTGTCTTTTTATTTTTAAGATGTAAGATGTCTTTATTATATGCATTATATTAGGTCCTTATTGGATAGGAGGTTACCAAATATTTTCTCCCATTGAGTCAGCTGCCTTTTCAGTTTCTTGACAAACTCCTTTGAAGTGCAGAAGTTTTTCATTTTGAAGAGGTCCCATTTATCTACTTTTTTTCTTTCATTGCTTGTGCTTTAGGCATACAGTTTATGAAACCATTTCCTACAAGATCTTGTAGATGCTTCCCTACATTACCTTCTAGGAGCTTTATGATCTTGGTTCTTATATTTAGATCTATGATCCATCTTGAGTTACTTTTGTATACCGCATGAGATGGTGATCCTCTCTCATTCTTTTGGATATGGCTATCCAGTTCTCCAAGCAACATTTTTTTTCAAAAATTTATTTTATTTATTTATTTCTCCCCACCCCCTTGTTGCTTTTCACTTGCTGTGTCTGTTAATCTTCCTTTTTCTTTAGGAGGCCTGGTAGCCAAACCTGGGATCTCTGATATGGGAGGGAGGTGCCTAATTTCTTGAGACACATCCACTCCCTGCTTTGTTGTGTCTCTCATTATGTTTTTTCCTCCCTATGTCTCTTGTTGCATTATCTTGTTGCATCAGCTCTCTGTGCCTGCCCGTTGCGTCGGCTCACTGTCTTCTTTAGGAGGCACCGGCAACCTCTGCTCCCTGCTTTGTTGTGTCTCTCATTATGTTTTTTCTTCTTGTGTCTCTTGTTGTGTCAGCTTGTCACACCTGTCTGTCATGCCAGCTTGCTGTCTTCCTTTAGGAGGCACTGGGATCGGAACCAGCAACCTCCCATGTGGTAGTTGGGAGCCCAGTTGCCTGAGTCACATCTGCTTCCCATCCAAGCAACATTTGTTGAAGAGGACATTCTTTGCCAGTTGAATGGCTTGGTGGCCTTGTTGACCATATATTTGAGGCTCTATATCAGAACTCTCAATTCTGTTCCATTGGTCAGTGTGTCTATCATTGTGCCAATACAATGCAATTTTGACCACTGTAGCTTTGTAGTATGCTTTAAAGTCGGGTAGTGTGATTCCTTCAATTTCGTTTTTCTTTTTCAATATGTTTTTGGCTATTCAGGGCCCCTTGCCCTTCTAGATACATTTTAAATTAGCTTTTCCAATTCAGTAAAAAATATTGTGATAATTTTTATTAGGATTGCATTAAATCTGTAAATCAATCTGGGTAGGACAGACATCTTAATGATGTTTAGTCTTCCAGTCTATGCACAGGGAATATTATTCCATTTATTTAGTTCTTATTTGATTTCCTTTAACAGTGTTGTATAGTTTTCTGCTTAGAAGTCATTTACATCTTTAATTATGTTTATTCCTAGGTGTTTTATTCTTTTAGTTGCTACTGTAAATTGATTTTTTTCTTGATTTCTTCCTCACATTGCTCATTACTGGTGTACAGAAATGCCACTGATTTTCGTGTGTTGATCTTATATCCTGCCATTTTACTGAACTCATTTAACAGCTCTAGAAGCTTTAGTTGTTGATTTCAAAGGGCTTTCTATGTATAGGATCATGTCATCTGCAAATAGTGAAATTTTTACTTCTTCCTTTCCAATTTGGATTCCTTTTATATCTTATTCTTGCCTGAGTGCTGGCACAAGCACTTCTAACACAATGTTAAATAAGAGTGGTGACATTGGACATCCTTGTGTTGTTCCAGATTTTAGAGGGAAAGCTTATAGCATTTCACCATTGAGTATGATGTTAGCTGTGTTTTTTCACATATACCCTCTATCATGTTGAGGAAGTTTCCTTCTATTCCTATCATTCGAAATGTTTTTTTATCAAGAAAAGGTGCTGTATTTTGTCTAATGTTTTTATGCATCAATAGGGATAGTTGTGTGATTTTTTTTCAATCTGTTAATGTGGTGTATTACATTGACTTTTTTATGTTGAATCATCCTTGCATACCATGGATGAAATTCACTTGGTCATAGTGCAAAATTTGTTTGATGTGTATTTTAATACAATTAGAAATATTTTGCTGAGGATTTTAGCATCCAAGTTCATCATAAAGATTGGTCTGTAGTTTTCTTTTCTTGTGGCATCTTTATGTGGCTTTTGTATTAGGGTGATGTTGACATCATAGAATGCGTTAGGCAATGTTCCCTCTGCTACTATTTTTTGGAAGATTTTAAGCAGGATTAGTGTTGGTTCTTTCCAGAATAATTGGTCAAATTCATCTCTGAAGCCATCTGGTCCTGGGCTAATTTGGGAGTTTTTTGATGACTACTTCAAACTCTACTTGTGATTGGTCTGTTGAGTTCATCAATTTCTTCTTTCATCAGTGTATGTTAAATTACTTGTGTGTTTCTAGAAATTTGCTCATTTCATCTAAGTTATCCATCTTGTTGGCATACAATTTTTCAAAGTATCCTCTTATAATATTCTTTATTTCTGTGGGATCAGTGGTGATATCCCCTTCCTTGTTTCTTATTTTATGTATTTGCATCTTCTCTTTTTTCCTTTGTTAGACTAGCTAAGGATTCATCAATTTCATTAATCTTCTCAAAGAACCAGCTTTTGGTTTTGTAGTTTTTGCTGGTGATTTCTTATTTTCAATTTCATTTAGCTCCGCTCTAATCTTTGTTATTTCCTTCTTTCTACTTGCTTTGAGATTAGTTTGAAGTTCTTTTTCTAATTACTCCAGGTTTGCAATTAGGTCTTTGATTTTAGCTCTTTCTTCTCATTTAACATAGGCATTTATGGCTATAAATGTCTCTCTCAACACTGCTTTTGCTTCATTTGATATATTGTGTTCTCATTTTCATTTGTTTCAAGGTAGTTACTGACTTCCTTTGCCTTTTCCTTCTTGACCCACTGATTGTTTAACTTCCATATCTTTGTGCATAATCTGGTTCTCTGTCCCTTACTGATTTTTAGCTTCATTCCAATGTGGTCAAAAATTTACTTTGTATAATTTCAGTCTTTCTGAATTTGTTGAGAGTTGTTTTGTGGCCTAGCATATGGTCTGTCCTGGAGAATGATCCATGTGCACTCGAGAAAAATACATATCTCTCTGTATTTGAGTGTAATGTTCTGTATATGTCTATTAAGTCTAGATCCTCTAACATATTATTCAAGGTCTCTCTTTTTTTATTGACTCTCTTTAGAGATGTTCTGTCTAATGGTGATTATGGTGTATTAAAATCCCCCACAATAATTGTAAAGGCATCTATTTCTCCACTTAGTTTTTCCAATGTTTGCTCATGTATTTTGAGACACTCTGGTTAGCATAAATGTTTATGATTGTTCTTTCTTTTTGATAGATTACCCTTTTTATTAATATATAGTGTCTTTGTCTCTTACAGTAGTTTTACATTTAAAGTCTCTTTTGTCCAATATTAGTATAGCTATTTCCACCCTTTTTTAGTTATTGCTTGCATGTAAAATTGTTTTCTAACCATTCACTTGCAACATCCTTGCATCTCTGGTTCTAAGGTGAGTTTCTTGTAAACAGCATATATATGGGTCATATTTCCTTATCATTTTTGCATATCTATTTCTCTTGATTGGAGCATTTAATCCATTAACACTCAATGTTTTACTGTCAAGGCATTACTTACATTAGCCATATTTTCTTTTGGTTTAAATACGTCATGTGGTTTTTAAAAAAAAAATTTTTTTTAATTTTAAAAAGATATTTAGATTGCATAAATGTAACACAAAAAATATAGGGATTCCCATAAGCCTCACCTCCCACACCTCTCACAACCTCCCACATAAACATCCTTCATTAGTGTGGCACATCACCTGCAATGGATAAACACATCCTGGGGCTTTGCCATTAAGCATGGACCATAGTTCACATTGTAGACCACACTCTTTCCCACACAGTTCTCCATGTTATATGATGATATAAAGTGGCCTATATCTGTCTTTGCAATGTCACTCAGGACAATTCCCAAGTCCCGAAAAAGCCCATGTATTACAACTGCTTTTCCCTCTCCCTGCCCCCAGAGTGTCCAGTGGCCACTGGCTCCACATTAATATTGTAATTTCTTCCATTGCTTGAATCACAATATGTCTATAATAGAATACCAGTAAGTCCACTTTAGTCCATAGCTCTTATCTCAATCCTGAGGAGTCTGTGATGGTGATGTCCACTCCACCTCCAATTGAGAGGGTCTTATATCCCATGGATAAGATGGATGGGATTATCCTGCCTGCAGCTGCAGACTCTCTCCATTCCCTGGGATGGCCGTTGTCATATGTTGTTTTTATTTATCTTTTTGTCTTTTTAGTCATTCTTTCCATTAATCTTTCTTCCTATGCTCTCCTTCTACCCTCCTTCTCCTGTTTTTTCCTTTCAACCTGTAGAACTCCCTTTAGTATTTCTTGAAGGGCAGGTTTCTTAATGACAAACTCTCTTAATTTCTGCTTATGTGTGAATATTTTGAACTCTCCCTCATTTTTGAATGCCAGCTTTGCTGGATACAGAATTCTTGGCT
The DNA here is from genome assembly GCA_026826555.1 of Tolypeutes matacus. Taxonomy (NCBI): domain Eukaryota; kingdom Metazoa; phylum Chordata; class Mammalia; order Cingulata; family Chlamyphoridae; genus Tolypeutes; species Tolypeutes matacus. The sequence continues at coordinate 87,748,664 of JAKSZT010053887.1, forward strand.
GAGAGATTTTTTTCTTTTAGCACCTGAACTATGTCATACCACTGCCTTCTTGCATCCATGGTTTCAGATGAGAAATCACCACTTAATCTTGTCAAGCTTCCCTTGTATATGATGGATATCTTTTCTCTTGCTTCTTTCAGTATTCTTTCTTTGTCTTGAGCATTGTACAATTTAATTAGTGTATGTCTTGCTGTGGACCTGTTAGGATTTATACTGTTTAGGGTGCACTGCACTTCCTGGACATGTACGCCCATGTCCCTCAAAATAGTTGGGAAATTGTCAGGCATTATTTCCTCCAACACTCCTTTTGGCCTGTTTCCCTTCTCTTCTTCCTCAGGTATACCTATAAGATATATGTTTGTGCAATTTGTGTTGTCATTCAAATCCTGCTGGATTTTTTCTATCTTTTTATCTATCTGTTCTACTATCTGTCTTATTTCAGATGTACTGTCATCAACATCATTGTTTCTTTTCTCTTCCTGTTCAAATCTTCTATTATGTGCTTCCAGAGTATTTTTTATTTCTTGCGTTGTTCCATTTATCACCATCAGGTCCATTATCTTTTTATGTTTGTTTATAAGTTCTTCAGTATGATCCCACAGTGTCTTCTTAATATTCTTTATTTCTTCTTCATTTCATAAAGTTAATTCTTAATATTTGTTTGGACATCCTTGAATAGTTGTTCTGTGATCTTCATCTACTCCTGCTTTTTAGTTTGTGCATTAGACTGGGCCATGTCTTCCTGTTTCTTAGTATGCTTTATAATTTTTGTTGCTGTGTAGGCATCTGTTTATCTTGATGGGCTTATTTGTTTGGTTAGCTTCTCATTTACTCTAGCTTTCATTTTCTGTTTGTTGTGGTAAGTTTCCTTTTTGACACTTGGTTCCTCTTAATTTATATCCTTGCAGTTGTCCATCTTACCTTGTAAAATTATATTAGGAACATAGAAAAGCAAAGAGATATGGGAGACAATGGAGATTGAGAGGGGGAAGGTGTCATGGCACACCAGACATCCGATAACACAGTGATAAAAGGAAGGAAAGAAAAAAAAAAAAAAGAGAAAGGAAAAAAAAAATGAATATACATATATATTCATTTTTTTAAAGGCATTTCCTTTGCCTTTTTGCCCATTTTTTGAATGTCCCAATCCGCTAATTATATTTTATTTTGTTTTGTTTTTTGCTTGATTATTTGTTTTTTTTCCTACTCTTTTTTTTTTCCCCTGAGTTTCCTTATATTTGTCTCTTGCATGTAAGCTTATCATACTTGTTTCTTTTTCCTAGTAAGTGTATTTGATTATTTTATGGACTACATGTTCATGGAGGATTTGGATCACAGAAGGGTTACAATGGGTACCACAGGGGATTATTGGTGGGGGGTTCTGGGAGGGGGGTTTCAGGGGAATTAGTTCACCCGAATATACATGAAAGATATACAAAATCGTTCAAAAGATCAAAAGATGGGGCATGGTCACGATGGGTGGACAATAACACAATAAATGAGGGAATCTGAATTCCTAGCCTGGAGAGCTCTGCCACAGTCTCCAAGGGAACAGCAATAGTCCTCTGAGCACAGGGACAGTGTCTGTCAAAAGAGGATGACCCACTGATGTGTTCTTTTTATTGATGACTACCCTTGTGAGTCTTTGCTCTTGTAACTGAGATTTAGCCTGCAGTTGCAGGGTGCCTAAGGGTTGCCACCTGGGAGCCTCCTTGTTGCTCAAATGTGGCCTCTCTCTAAGCCAAACTCAGCATATATATGATTGCATTACCTTCCCCCCAACGTGGGACATGACTCCCGGGGATGAGCCTCCCTGGCAACGAGGGATTAATACCAAGTGCCAACTGGCAACACAACTGGAAAAAGACCTTGAATTAAAGGGGGAAAAGGTAAAGACAAATGAGTTCAAGTGACTAAGAGACTTCAAAGAGAGTGGGGAGGTCATCCCAGAGGTAACTCTTATGCACACCTCAGTAGGAGCTCATAGAACATCCAAGTGCCTATCACCCCACACAGAGGGGCTCCTGAGAGCTCTGGACACACCCAGGTCCTATATAAGTGGGGATAGACCCAGAGACTGTTGCCTTATCAGTGGGCTCTATTTTGGAATCTGTGCTCCTGAGAGTGACAGAATTGGACTCAAATAAGTCCTCCCTGCACATGATTCATCAGTCCCTTCTATTCAAACCTATATGTGATGCTGGAGTTTTTAGGTATACTTCCAGAGACTGGAGCCTCTGGCCTACCTATGTGCCAGGTGTGCATGGAATCTCAGTGGAGCTGCAACTCCTACCCTACAGCTCAATGGACTCATCCAAGTCACCTGGTGAGGAGACAATGATGGGCAACGGCCATCCCAGGGAATGGAGAGGGCCTGCATCTGCAGGCAGGATCATCCCACCCACCATATCCATGGGATATAAGCCCTCTCTCACTTGGAGGTGGAGTGGACATCACCATCCCAGTCCCTTCAGGATTGGGGGAAGAACTATGGACTAGAGTGGACTTGATGATATTCTGTTGTTCACATATGGTGATTCTAGCAATGGAAGAAATTATAACAATGAGGTGAAGCCAGTGGCCCCTTGACACTTTTGGGGCAGGGAGGGGATGAGCAGTTGAAATACAGGGGCTTCTTTGGGATTTGGAGGTTGTCCTGAGTACCTTTTTGGCAACGGATGTAGGCCATTTTAAATCAGCACACACCACTCAGAACTGTGTGGGAGAGAGTGTGGTCTACGGTGTGAACTGTGGTCTATGGTTGGTGGCAAGGCCCCAGGATGTGTAAGTCCATTGAGGGTGGTAGGCCACACTTGTGGGAGATGTTTGTGTGGGATGTGGTGGAAGGTGTGGGAGGTGGGCAACATGGGAATCCCAGTGGGTTCCGTGTAATATTTTGGGTATCTAAGCACCTCTTAAAATATATTTATATATATACATAAATAACATTTTTGTAAACAAATGCACATATATGCATATATATTTATATATCATTTTGCAAATGTTGGTATGTATTGTGAAAATTTTGATTTTTACCCACAATAAAAAAATAAAGAAAGAAAGAAATACAATGAATATGCCAGGAGACAAATTAAAGTGGAACCTTATAAAATGTTCATTTCAAAATAATCTTGCAAATCAAAAGAATTGTATATCATGATCAAATATTCCACTTAAAATGGTGGAAAAACATAAAAATATCAATTAAATATCTATTAATGCAATATACCACATTAATAGAACAAAGGAAAAACACATGTTCATCTCAATTTATGCAGAAAAGACACGAAACAATACAAGTTCTTATCAACTGATGAATGGATAAACAAAATGTGGTATATACATGCTATGGAATATTACTCAGCTATAGAAATGCCTGAAGTGCTGATACTTGCAACAACCTAGAAGAAACTTGAATAAGTTCTGCTGAGTAAAATACATGGGATGGAAAATGACAGATATTGAATGGTCCCACTGATGTGAAATAATTAGAATAAGCAAATTCAAAGGGTCAGAATCTGGAATATAGGTAATCATGGGTTGCAGTGGGGAAAAGTAATAGGGATTAATGGCATAAAATGAAGTGTTTCTATTTGGAATGATGGAAAAAATTTGGTAATGAATAGTGGTGATGGTATCACAAAATTGTGGGCATAATGAACAGAACTTAAATCTATATCTGAATGTGGTTAAAAGCAGAAATGTTAGTTTGTATATATGGTAATAGAATATATATATTTTTTAAATCCATGGAATTGCACAGCACAAATAGTGAACCCTAAGTTAAACTGTAGACTATAATTAAGAATACAATTATAAAAATGTGTTATAATTATTGTAGCAAATGTATCACAAAAATGTAGAGAGTTAATAATAGGGTGGTACATTGGAATCCTGTATTTTATGCCTGATTTTTCTGTAAACCCACTATTTCTCTAATGAAAATACATAGCATACTGTATGATCCCATTTAAATAACATTCTTGATATCACAAAGTAATAGCAACAGAGGACACATGAGTGGTTTCAAGGTAGTAAGGAGATGGTGGGGATAGAAGGGATGAGATTATTTAAGGAAAGCATGAAGTAGCTTTGTGGCATTGTAATTATTCTTTATCTTGTCCATATCACTGCTAGCTTTCTGGCTTTAAAATTGCACTATGCCTTATTTATATGTTTTCAATGGGGAAACTGAGTAAATGGTACATAGAATCTTTATTATTTCTTATAACTGCATGCTAATCTGTAATTATCTCAAAATAAAGAACTTAATTAAAAGCAAAAAAAAAAAAAGAAAGAAAAGCAAAGAGATAATAAGATAAAAAGAATAATAATAATAATGATTTTTTAAAAAGGTAGACTTGGAAAATAAATAAATAATAATACTAGTGAAAAATCATTAAAAAATACAGAGGAATAAGAATAAAATGGTGGAAAGAAAAAATGAAGCAAGAAACAAAATTAAAAAAATAGAATGAATTTAAAGGCCAGAAAGATGAGTTGAGAAGAAAAGAAAAGAAGAAGAAAAACAAACAAACAAAAAGAGGTAGAGATAGAGAAAGAAAAAAATATATACCAAACAAGAAGACTTGGAATGAAAGGAAAGCTACAGAAGACAGAAGATGGAAAAATGAAGGAAATAAAACCAAGGAGGTAAGAAAATAAGTAAAAGAAAAAAGGAAACAAAAAAGTGAAAAGACAACAAGGAAGAAACAAAACAACAACAAAAATACAACCCAGGAAAAAAACAGGTTTCCCTCTTAGGCTCCTAGGGATTGTCTTAGGCTGCAAGTGATCATTAATCAATCACCCTGCAGCCTGTCCTCTGCAGGTGAGATACCCAGTTTGAGCAAGTAAAATAAAGGAAAAAAAAAAAAAAAAACATGATAAAAAATAGCACATCAAAAAAAGCTTAAACCAAAATGAAAAAAATAAAAACAATCTCAGTCTATACATTCCTTGTCATAAGGACCCAGCTGGGTGACTGATCACTCTCTGCTCCCTTCTCTTAGGAGGTATCAGGAATTGAACCAGGGACCTCATATGTGCAAGGCAGGAGTTCTTACACTGAGTTACACCTACTCCACAAGTTAAGCAGGCTTCTGAAAGCTTATCTGGCTCTTCCTGCCCCCATTTGCTCAGGTGATTTGGACTTCTAACAGTTTGCAGGAGCCGGGCTGATTATGCACCTGTCTCTGTCCCCTCCCTGACCTAGTACCTCTCTCTCCCAGGGCGGCTGGGTGTGGCAGCCCAGCCTGCCTGATCAGATCTCCCCTCCCCTCTCCCTGGGGCTGCTTCAGTGTTGGTTGGGGTCTTCGTTGAGATTCAAAGGGGGCTTAGCTGGCCAAACTCACTGAAAAGAAACTACTCTCCACTCTCTGCCAGACCCCCCTTCCTCCCAGGGTACATTCTTTCTCACTCAGTTGGCTGCAGTGAGCCAGGGATTTTACTGAGGTTTTTTTCTTGAGGGTGGGGTATATGTGCTGTTCCCAGCCACAGGGTTGAGTAACTCATGGTTTTCCTTTGGCCTCTGTATCTCTGTCCTGCTGCCTCCTGGATGATGCACAGCACTTTCCTGTTCTGCAGATCCCCCCAAAGAAGCTCCCTTGGTTAGCTTTTTGCCCTTTCTCCATTGTTTTTGTGTGAGAGAGTTGAACTCTGCCTACCTACTTTGACAACATCTTCCTGGAAGTCCCCCTTTTCTTTAATCTTTCTTGAATGCCCCTTTCATGCTTTTTGTCATATGGGTAAATCCTACTTTCCCTTTTGAGGCTTAGGTCAAGTGTGATCTCCTGTGGAAGCTCTTTATCCCATGGTCTCCAAACATGTATACACTGCTAGTTTACTCTTTCCTGGGTTTGCTGGTGGACACTGTTGAACTTTGAGAACTGTATTTTCAAAAGCTGCAATGGTAGAGAAATCCTCTCACTCTTTTGTGTTTGCAAATTATCATCCTGCCCTTGTATTTTCAGAGGTAAGATCCCATTCCATCCTTCCTCATGGTCCCTTCAGTAGCACAAATCTAATTATCTCCTTAATTTCCCAGTACATTCTATCTTTCACATTGGGCAACTTTGGCCTCTTTGAGTTAATCAGAGCACTTATTGTATTTTACTGTAATTGTTGATTTGCTTGTCTGTTATCCAATTAGACTGAGAGTTCCTTGAGAGTCAGGAATGTATCTTGTTTATATGTTTCCATCTGTATTCACTGCAGTACCTGGAACATAGAAAGTGCCAAATAAACATTTGGTGAATGCCTAGGTGAGAGTTTGTCACATCTTTTTTCACCCTTTTCTTTTCATAGAAGGAATATATGGGAGAAGAAAATAGCCAGGCTGCTGCTTCTCCCTGAATTGGGCTCTTATCTAAATCTATCCTTATCTTCTCTGAAGTGATCATAGAAAAGTTCATTTTAAGTATATGCCAAAAGTGGCAATTACAGTTATTTACTAAAATCTTTTGTAATTTATTTAATTATTTTGCAGGAAAATGACCCTTATACATATTCTTTATATGTCAGAAGCACATTATTTTGGGATAGGAATAGGAGAAGAGTTAACAAGAGGGAAGTAAAACATCTAAAGGGGATGAATGTGTAATAGGTCCAATTAAGTGTGATAGAAAAAAATCTTTCTAGAAATCTATCTAGATAATTATAAAGAGTAATTAGAGATCAATCTTTTAAGAAAGACAATATTGAGGCAAATGCAACCTCAGAAAATGGAAAAATTTTAATTTTAGAATAAAGGAAATCCATTACTTTTCATATTCATGAAGGAAATAAAGAGAAATTCAAAATGAAGAATTTAGTTGGCTTAAACAGTAAACTACTCAATCAAAGCTTGTTGAGTACCCATTTTTCTTTGACAATTTATACTCTACTCTATGTTTCAAGAATTGTAATAATGTAATTTACCCAGGCATAAATTAGAAACATGCCTGATGGTAGGCTTCCAACCAGAAGGCTTAACTACCAGTGAGTGAACCCAGACTATCACACAGCATTTCTACCTAGCTCTTTTGCTTCCAAGTCATCAATGGATATTCACCTGCTCCCTTAAAGTCAAACAATAAACAATATTGTGAACTTGTGTGTCTGCACCTCTGTGTGGTTGTGTATGAGTGAAATATTATCCTGGAAAGAATTTCAAGTATTTTTTCCTAGTACTGAAAATTATTTGAGAATACTTGCAGATTTGAAGATAGACTGGCTCTGCAGATTTTGGGTACACTATCTCAGCAGATTTTTGTTAAAGGTAAAATTCACATACTGTGAAATGCCCATTCTCAAGGGAGTACACTTCTATGAGTTTTGACACATACATACAATTATAATCAAGACACATGCACACCATTATAATCCAAACTCCTATGGATCAGTTCAGGTACTGACAAACAGATGCCATGATAGGATTAGACACAAAAGAGATTTACTGGGGCAAATGCCTGTGAAGGATAAAAGGGGAGAGTGTAGGAGTAGGTAGGAAAAGCCTAACACTTGTAAAACAAGATGGGAAGAGAGGATTGTGTAGGGGTTTCAGGCCACAGCACAGTTCAGAGAAAAGTTTTAGCTAGGCTGATGGGGAGATAGCGATAGCAGAGATTTCCTATTGGAAGATTCTTATGTCGGACATGGGTGGCAGCTGAGCATAGCCAGTCAACTATGCTCCCTGCACCAAATTCTCTTGAATGTAATGAGTGGTATATCTCTACTATCAAAATGTAGATATTTATATCACCCCAGAAACCCAATCCAAAATAGGCAATCACTGTTCTTATTTCTGTCACCATAGAATAACTGCTGGTTCAAGAAATTTCATATAAATGGATTATTACAGTATGTTCACTTTTTTGCCCTGGCATGTTTTAATCAGCATACTGTTTTTGAGATTCATCCATATTGTTATGTGTATTAGTAGTTTATTTTATTTTTGCATTATATAAATATAGTACATCCTTTCTCCGTTCAATGGATACTTGGGTTGTTTCCCATTTTTTTTACTACAAATAACGCTGCCGTGAAAATTTTATAGAAATCTTGTGTGTGTGTCTTCATTCCTCTTGTGTAAATACCAGAGTTGAATTTCTAGGTCATAGATTAAGCATATGTTAACTTTATGAAAGCTCACCAAACAGCTTCCTAACAGGCTGTAACATTGTGTCCTCCAACCAGCAAAGTATGGAAGTTCCTGCTGTGGTCCATCTTTGGTAATTGTTGATGTTGTTGACATTGGTAATTTTAGTCATACTAATAGTTTTAATTTATATTTCCAGTATGACTAAAGACATTTAACAACTTTTCATGTGCTTATTGGTCCTTCATGTATCATCTTTTGTCAAGTGTCCATTCTAGTTTTTGCCCATTTCTTAATTGTTTTCTTATTATGATTATTTTTTAAACACCAACTTGTAGACTCTTTGTGCATACCATATGCAGCTATTTTCTTAATGTTTCTTATTACTTTTATTAATTTTCTATGGTTTCTTTAATTTTCTATGTAATCGTATTTTCTGCCAGTAATTTTCATTTCATTTCTTCCTTTATTCTGTATCTCATTCTGTCTCTCTCTATTGAACTGACTAGAGTCTCTAATACAACAATGAATAGAAGTAATGGTAAAGGTATCTATATTAGTTCTGTCAAAGGGGTGCCAATGCAAAGTACCAGAAATCTGTTGGCTTCTATAGTGGCGATTTATTTGGGGGTAAAAGCTTACAGTTCCATGGCCAAATCAAGGCATCAGCAGAGATGTTATCTTACCAAAGTCAGCTACTGTTGATCCCAGTGTGTTGCTATGCTGTAAAGCGAGATGGCCACAAATCTCTACCAGGTTTCTCCTCCTCCTTCAGACCTCCTCATCCTTTTGAGCCCCATGGGCCCAGCCTCTTGATGCTTCATGCTTAAATGATCCTGAGGTCCTCTCTCTCCTGGCATAAGCTTGATTCTTTCCAGGCCTTCTAAATCAGTCTCAGCTGTTGAGCTCTCTTCCAGAGTTCAGCTGTAAGCTATCAGATAAAATGGCTCATCTCTCCCTGGGGCTTAACTGTTTGAGCCTTCTCCTTTATGTCACATGACAGAACTCTTTCTTCCTGTGTGTCTTTGTGAGTGTCTGTTTTGATCAGACTCAGACACGGGGCAGGGACTCAATACAAGCCACACCTTACTGACACAGTCGAATCAAAAAGCCCTAAAAACAATCATAATAGGTAATCTAATCAAAGTCCTCTCAATTGAATTTAATACAATCACACCCAGAGGATAGATTAGTTTACAAACATAATCCTTCTCTTTTGGGGATTCATAAAATAATCTCCAACTGCCACAGTATCCAATAACTGATTTTAAGGAGAATTCTTACTTCTAGTCATTCACTGCAAAGTAGGATGTTGGTGGTAAGTTTTTTATAGATGTTATGTATCAGGTTCTTACCAAACAGTGGATTAGCTGCCTGATGCTCACAGAAGTCTACATTGTGATACCGGAATTTTGAGAAAAGAAAGTTTTATTGCAAGGTTGACTGGCAAGGAGATAGGAGGCAAGCTCAAATCCATCTCTTCTATCTGAGAATCAAGAGAGTTATATAGGATGGGAACAAAGGGAGGTGGGGACAGTGACAGGGATTTGGTTTGGTAAATTCAGATCGGTAGTTTATAGAATTATCCATATATAGAAATATGTTTGCAGATCAGATCATTCTTGTTGAAGGACCCCTCATATTTTATTTGCTTCCAATGTCTTCTCATCCTTATAATCTTTGGTTTCAAGGAAGGTGAGTTCCTAGTGTCTCAGGGGTTATCTAAGGGAAAAGAATTTGTGTTTCTGTACATGCTTCAGTTTATAACCTGGGGCCAGTTTGCCCATAAAATGAGCTCAACAAAGAAAAGTTTATAAGAAGTGAGGATATCCCACAAACTGGTTTTTGGCCTGCCAATTGTTTCTGTTCCCCCTTGAGTTTTTGAACATTCCTCAGTCTTGAGAGGTTTGGGCTGATGACCATGCTGGCTGCTTCATGCTAGTTAGGGGCACTGTTTGGAATTGGAGGAAGGGAATTGTTTGACACGAAAAGTTCCTGTTACTGTTCTTGGAAACACTGGTCCCCTAGGTTTCAGGGCTTAACTGGAATAGGAATAATCCAGAAGCTTAAATCTCTGAGAAATAAACTTAAGAAGCAAATAGAAAATAAGTGGTCCACATAAAAGGAAAAGAAGGAACTTGATTAGGGAACTTATAAGTGAATAGAGCCATGTTATGCTAGGGAGATGGCTTTTTATCAATTCCCAGATAGAGCTTACAGAGGGGATATTAATCACATGTAACCATGTGGCTTTCTTATAGATAATTTGCACATTTTGTTCTATTTCACCAGAGGTATTAATCCAAGTACAAAAGGAGGTGCTGGATACTGTACAAACTCCTCTTTGTTCGGCTAGAAGATAATCAAGGGCTTAATGATTACCCATGACAACATTTGCTAATGTATCTTTGAATATCTGGGTGGCTTCCAAGGCTCTATGATAGAATTTGCTAGTTCTCCCACTGAGGCTGTGAGATCTTTAACATGGCCTCATGGTAGGCAAAGCTTCCCCAAGTAGTTAATAGTCTTAGGACAAGTCCAATGCCTGCTACTATCATCCCAAGGGCTTTTTTCCCCTGCTATCATTTGTGGGTATGTAAATATATGTGTCAGGCTTTAAATATCTTAGAGTGCCTTAGTTCTTAATCCAAACATTACTTAAGCAATTGAATATCCTAATGGGTACTATAGGTACATTTTCTAAATTTGTTAAAGGGTAACTGACTCTTGGGGTCCCCACAGAGAAATATATCCTCTAGGGAAATATAAAGTCTGTCAAGAGGAAGAGTTTAGGGTTTTGCTAATTGTGTGTCATATTTTGAACTGTCCAGGGTCATGCTGGGGTCATAACATAGGGCCAATGAAAGGCCTACTTTGTAGAGCTAGGCTAACCTACAGCTTTTGTAGATCCATGAGTTCTGAAATACCAGAGGAATTTTTAAAGAATTCTTTCCATTCTCCCCATTTGTTTGGATTTTTATATTCTAAACTCATGCCTGGTCCAGGATGTTGCAGAGAGTGAATGTGACTCCCTGAACATTTTTGATAATGTCACTCCCAGTGTTATCAAGGTATAGGCAAACCACTGTGTTATTTAGGACCCCATTCAACATTAGTTGCACTTTGTTTGGTTATAGGAGTCTGCTAAGATCCATATTTTAATGGGAGAACTTGTCTGGAGGGAGGAATTTATAAGTAAATGCCCAATTTTTCCTGTAAGATTGTACACAGGATTAAGGTTAATACAAGGGGAGGGGCTATTTGCTAGGAAGTTCAAACTCGAGTTCCTATAAATTTCTATGTGGGACAATGCTGGGACTTGAGAAAAACTGTTTACTGGAAAAGCTGAGGAGTTGGGGTTGCTATGAGGGTTTGTATGACATATCCAGTATTTTGTAATTGTCTCCCATTGGCTGCCACTTGTGATTGTTTTATTAATGAATTAGTTTTCTATCCATTCATTGAACTAAATGTGAGTACTGGGATAAATATAAGCATAGGTATTATGAGAAAAGATACCATTTTCTACCCCTATTATCCATAAAGAAAATGGTTAAATTTATCAGGCAGTTTACAGAGGCTTAGTAATACATAAAAAGCTGAGGACCAGACAAGCAAATGCAGTTAGCCTAAGACACTAGGGTTTAACCATTACTTATGTGGCAGGCTTTTTGCTTTTAAAGAATATTTTGAAGACGTAGAGTTTTCGGTAGGATTTGGGGCCCATCTAGTGTTGGGGCAGTTTTGTCCTGCTGATTCTCATTGTCTGTGGAGATGTTTTCGGTTTGGTTCCCATAGATCAGCCTGGGATGGTCTAGATGGTCATCAGGCACCAGTTTCAATCAGGAATGGTGAGTTCACGGTTTTACACCCTGTAACTTAACAGCAGAGTAAGTGACCAGTAAAATTTCATAAGGTCCGTTCCATTGGGGCTGTAATTGATCTTCCAGGTGTTGATTTTTCCAGGTTTTAAGGAGCACCCGGTCTCTAGGATTTATACAGTGGAGGGATACATCTGTGGGAAATATAAGGCAGCTAGAAGCACATTGGTGAATAGCAGATAAAGTAACACTGAAAGATTGCATACATTTTATATTATCTAGTTCTTTGAGAATATGGTGGTTTTCTAGATGACCATAAAACTTTCAGTTTTAAGGAAAGGTCTCCCATATAACATTTCATAAGGGCTCAATCAGAGCTTGCTTCTGGGGGCTACTCTTACCCTAAGCAGTGCAATTGTCAATGCTATGTCCCATGTTAAATTAACTTCCTGGCAGATTTTTGCTAGAGTCTTCTTTAAGGTCTGATCCATATTTTCTTTTTCCCTGTGGATTGTGGTCTCCATTAAATGTGTAGCTTCTAATGTATTCCTAGGGCTCTGGCTACCTCCTGGGTTACTTTAATTAGGAATGTTCCACCATTGTCACTCTATATAGAATATGGCAGTCTGCACCAGGTAATAATTTCCTTCAGTAGGACTTTTGATACTTCTGGAGCCTTCTCTGTCCTACAAGGAAAGGCTTCTACCCATCCAGAGAAGGTGTCTACAAATGCTTGTAGGTGTTTATAATTTCCCTTGGCCTTTGTCATGGCAGTAAAATCTACTTACCAGTCTTCACCTGGCTCTGTTCCTCTTGTTTGAACTCCTTTAACAGGAAAAGGGGTGGGTCTTGTTTTTGAACTAATTTTAGCACAAATTAGGGAATTATGAACCACTTTTTGAATTATCTTCTACATATTTGGACCTATGAACTTTCATAGCCACTGGTACATGGCATCACTGCCATAATGAGTTCCTTGATGTAAATGTGTGATGATCATTTCCATTAAATACTCAGGCACTTGTGGTAGCTGTTGTTCATATGAACCCACCCTTCCCTAGTGGCTTTATAGGACTCTTTGTCAGGGTTTTAGGGCTTATGCAAAATCCTAAGCTGTCCAAATCAACTGTCAAATATTGGAGCTTAAATGAGTCCAAGCCCATGCTAGGGATCAGGGCCAAGACATCATTGCTTGGCTTTTGGGTTTTTACTGCTCATTTAGCAGCCTGGTCAGCTAAATTATTTCCTTTTGTTATCAGGCAATCAATTCTCTGATGCCCCAGAAAATGGACAATTGCTACTTTTTGTGGCAACAAAATGACCTGTAGCAGGGCTAATATGACTTCTGCATGTTTAATTTCCTTCTTTCCTGAAGTTAATAATCCTCTCTCTTTCCAAATGGCTCCATGTGCATGAATCACTGTAAAGGCATGTTTTGAGATTTTATAAATGGTGAATTTTTTTCTATTTCCCAGATGAATTTTTTCTATTTCCCTGGGGTGAGGTCTATAAGTTCTGCTCTCTGAGCAGATATACCTAGAGGAAGTGCATTTGCCTCTAGATCTCCCTAGAGAGTTACAATAGCATACCCAGCTCTCTGGAGTCCTTAGTCCATGAAGCTGCTCCTATTAGTAAGCATCACTAAGTCATGGGATCTGATCAACTAGAATACACTTCTTCAATTATTTGTATACAATCATAGATGGTGACAATTTGAAATTATTTTATGAATCCCAAAAAGAGAAATAATATGCTTGTAAGTGAATCTATTCCTCTGGGTGTGATACCCTTTGATTGCATTGAATTCAGCTGTGGAGTCTTTGATTAGATTGCTTGACAAAATTGATATAGGGATTTGGATTGGACTACTTCAGTGAGACATGACTCAGGTTGAGTCTCTGCCCCACTTTCCTGGGCCTGATATAAACAAAACATAGAGAGAGACTCACTCAGACAGAGGAAAAGGGAGTCGGAATATTTAATTCTGCAATATGAGAGAGAGAGGATTACTTAAGCAAGAAGCTCTCGAGATGTTGAGTCCACAGAAGAACTTAAGAGGAGATGGTGAGCCCAAAGAGGAAGACTGAGACCTCAGCAGAGATGGGTGGCCATCTTGCCTTTCCACGTGCCAGGACAACAGGGTCAACAGTAGCTGACTTTGATGAGAAAGCACCTCTTATGGTGCCCTGATTTGGACTTTTCATGGCCTTGGAACTGTAAGTTTTATCCAAATAATCCCCTTTATTAGCCAACACATTTCTGGTACTTTGCATTGGGAGACCTTTGGCAAACTAAAGCAGATGGTTCTTCCTGGTACTGGGAAGTAGGTGGCTGGGATTAAAGAAGAAACTGCTTTCAATTTTACATTAGGATTATCTGGTAATACGACTTGGTATTTGCCTAGCCTCCCAGAAGTAAGCCATATCCCCCTTTGTGTTCAAAGAGGGATCACACAATGAGGGATATATTCTCTAGTTGGTTGCCCCAGAATAAACTTTTTGGCTTCCTGCAGCAAGTTGCAAATAACAGTCAATGCTCAGAGGCATACTAGCCATCCTTGGGTTATCATATATAATTGTTTAGAAAAATAGGCAGCAGGACTTTGTGTGCTGCCTAGGTTTTGTGTCAAAACTCCAAGGTTTATTCCCTAACTCTTGTATACAAATAGACTGAAAGGTTTCCTTATGTCGGGGAGGCCAAGTGCTGGCCTTAATAGTATGAAATACTTGCTGGCATTCCACAGTCCAGGATAAGGGCCCATTGTCTTTTCCTTTAAGAGCCTCATATAAAGGTTTGGCTAAAAGTCCAAAATTTGGGATCCAAATTTGGATCTGGTCTTGAGTATTGAAGACCTTGAAGGCAATCTCAACTGAGACAAAGGTATTCCTAATCCCCTCTCCAACTTTTGTAGTTTTCTTCTGGAACATAGGACTAATGAAGGTTATATTGATGAGCCTTATATTATCTGGGAGCTCCTGGTCCATGTCAGTGCATTTACTGACTGCTCAAACACTATTTTGAGAAAAGTGGATAGGTTTTCATTTGGCCCTTGCTGTACTTCCTGCACCTTTATTAAACTCTTTGATCTTGGTACTCCCGTTTGCATTCCTGCTATGATGCACCCTTTATAATGGCCAAGTTTGGCTCAGTCCCTGGGTTCATTTAGGTTCCATCCGGGCTCTGGCCCTGGGATGGCCAGTGCTGCTGGTATATGAATTGGGCTGTTGGGTTGAGTTCATGCAGTTTATTGGCCTCCTCGCAGGCAGCTTTTTAAAAAACCATCCTGCATTTCTCTGGCATGAGGAGAGTCTTTAGCAGCACCTGAATATCTGTCTAGGTGAGGTTATAAGCAGCAAAAATGAAAGCAAAAACAGTCTCCATCCTTTTAGAGTTATCTTGATGAGAAGGCATATTATTATTCCAGTTATATAGATCAGAAGTGGAGAAGGGAGAATGCACATATATAAGCCCTCTAGGGTTGCCTATGTCATCTAACCCCCTCCCCCAGGACTTGTCTGGGTGGGAATTGTGCTGTCTGGGATTAAGTATTCCCCAGGCCGAATTGAGTACCATGTTGGGTGTGGGATGGGGATACCATTCCTCCTCAATTAGTAGGCAAAGAAGGGTATAGGGCCAAACTGGTGGCCTCTGGAGGCTTTTCTGTATGTCTTATTTTAGCTTGCCCTGTATATGGTGGGGCTACTGAAGGATTCATCAGGTAGGCTAGCAGTAGATCATCATCTGGTTTGGAATTTGGCAGCCCAGATTTAACTGAAGATTGAGCTAAGTCTGGTGACTCAGGTTTACCCTGTTCTTCCTGAGTCCCTTCCCTCTGAACCATAATGTTACATTTTGTCTGCAAGTTCTTATTTTATATAAAGACATAAAAGGCTGAACATATGGGATCTCATCCCATTTCTCCTCCCTTTTGCAAAACAAATTTAATTACAGGATGGTGTTATAATTTAAGGATCCATTTCATGGCCAGTATTCCCTTGACTCTAATTTATATTGGAGCCAGGCTGTATTTAAAAAGAAGACCATCCTTTTCCTTTATCACAGTGGAACATTGATCAGTTTTGCAAAATACATCCCATAGGACAGGCTGTGCTCTGGTTTCTGACCTGAACCAGGTATCCCTTATTGCACAGAAATTGTATGGAAGATGGCAGGTGACCTATTTTCAATCTTGCCTATGTATGACCACCTTATCCTAGCATGGAAGACTTGTTTTTAGGAAGCTGAGACTTCTCATTAAAACGTGGTGGGCCCTCTAGTACTGTTTAATTGCCCAGCCCATGCTTAGTGATAATGAGTCTCTATTGCTCAGAACTAGAAAACATCCTCTATTTTAAACTAAACTACCATAGAAGTTTCAATTTTAGAGATACCTCTTAATGCAGTAATCCAGATCCTTATGAATACCTCCATAGCTAAAGTCTTCTATATTGTCTTTTATTTTGGGGACTTGAACTCAATCAGAGGTTTACCTCTTAATAGCAAGATTTAAAACCCCCATGGCACACCTTAGCCCAAAGGGTAGGTCTCAAACCCACAACCCATGGGGTACAGACAAAAGAATATGCACTCATATGAAGTTATTCACTGAAAAGACATCTGTTCCAGAATCATTTCTTTCCTCAAAGTAACAACGCCAAAGGATTTGAAGTGCTGACCTACAGCGCAGAACCTCGGGCAGGTGGTTTTGAGACATGAGGGTCCCATCTGGGCTGCTGAGCAAAGGAGTCACTGTCTGATGCACATAGAACCCTATACTGTGATATCAGGATTTTGAGAAAAAAACGTTTTATGGCAAGTTCGACTGGTAAGGAGACAAGAGGCAAGCTGAAATCTGTCTAATTGATCTGAGAATCAAGGGAATTTTATAGGATGGGAACAAAGGGAGGTGGGGAAAGTGATGGGGATTCAATTTGTCATATTATGATTGGTTTCTTGTAGAATTATCTGTAAATGGTAGAAATATTCTCGGAGATAGGATCTTTGTTGTTGCATTTTATTTGCTTTATTTTAATTGCATCCAATGTCTCCTCATCCTCATAATCTTTTGTTCCAAGAAAGGTGAGTTCCTAGTGTCTCAGGGGTTCTCCAAGGGAAGAAAATTGTGTTTCTGCACATGCTCCAGATTATAACAAGTGGCCAGTTGATTGCCTGTAAAACAAGCTCGAGAAAGAAAAGGTTATAAGAACATATGATATTCCCACAAACTGGTTTTTGGCCTGCCCACAGTTTCAAGATTAGAAAAGCTCCTTCTAGTCAAATCACCACTAGGGTGATAATTATTAAGTGCTTTCAAAAAATCTTTCGAGATAATCAGATGCTATTTTTCTCCTATATTCATGTGGAGAAATACATTTTCTTTTTAACTCCAATAATATACACTATTTTTATTGCTTTATATTATCAATGTTTTCTTTGATTTTTCTTAGATATAACCAATGAGCCATCATTTATTCCTGCATCTCGGAATTTCTTTTGAGTCATTTTCTGATTTTTATTATGAAGCATGATCTTTATGACTTCTTTGATTAGAATTTATAATCAATAAACTCAATTTTTGTTTGTCTGAAAAATGGTATTTAGGCTTCATTTTTGCAAGATAGTATAGACTTCTACATTGACATAAAATTCTAGCAACCCCTTTAGGATATAATTTCAATGGCTTTTCACTCCCTTAAATACTTTTTTATTTTTTAAATTAGAGAAGTTGTAGGCATACAGAATAGTCATGCATAAAATACAGAATTCCCATATACCACCCTATTATTAATACATATTATTAATACCTTGAATTAGTGTGGTACATTTGTTACAATTCATGAAAGAGCATTTTTCCAATTGAACTATTAACTATAGCCTATCGTTTACGTTAGAGTTCACTGTTTGTGTTGTACAGTGCTGTTGTTTTTTATTTTGAATTTTAATTCTAGTAACATATATACAACCTCAAATTTCCCCTTCTAACCACCTTCAAATATATAATTCAGTGCTGTTAATTACATTCACAGTCTTGTGTTAACAACACTACCATCCTTGGATACATTTACTTCAAACAATTTCACCCAGTTTGTGGTTTGAATTTTCATTCTCCTGATCTTATCTTTGATGAACATAAGTTATCTTGAAAATCTTGATGAAGTTCAATTTATTAGTTTATCCTTTTATGGTTATAGTGCCTTTTCTTTACATTTCCTACCCTAAGTTTGGAAAAACTGTTTTCCTAATGAGTAGGCACCTATGGCCTGTGGGCCAGAGGTCTATTTTTGTAAATAAAGTTCCATTGTAACACAGCCAGGGTGTTTGTTTATGTATTGCCTGCAACAGCTTTTGTACTACAACGACATAGTAGAGTAGTTGCTAGAGAGACCATGTGGGCCTGATAAGAATGTTTGTTGACCACTATTCTAGAAGCTTTATAGATTTAGGTTGTATATTCAGGTCTATTATCTACCTGACATTAATTTTTTTTCTTGGAGTAAATAGTGGTGGAGATCTATTTTATACCCTATATATTTATCTGATTGTAGTACTTTTAATATAACTTTATTTTCTGTATTTAATGGGTAGGTCATTATCTGGAGTCTCTAATCAGCCTTATTGATTTGTTTGTTTATCCTTAGACCAACATCAAACTCCCTTGATTGCTGTAGCTTTATATAGTGTCTGGTAATTAGGTGCTGTGAGTTCTCCAAAATTGTTTATCTTTTTCAGTATTGTTTTTGGTATTCTAGTTCTGTTGCATTTTCATATAAATTTTAGAATCAACATATAAATAATACAAATTTCCATTGTGACTTGAATGAGATTGTGTTGGTTATATAAGTCAGTGTGGGGAGACAGAACATTTTAACACTTTTCAGTCTTCTGTCCATTGATCCTGGTATCTTTAATTCTTGTGTTTGTGTGTTTAATATGTTCTTTTTAAAAATATAATAAACTTTATTTTTAAAGAGGTTTTAGATTACAGGAAAGTTACATTGAAAGTATAAGAGATTCCCATACCACCAGCTCTGCCTCCCACATCTTCGCCTATTAATGACATCTTATAATAGTGTGGTACATTTGCTACAATTGATGACTAAATATTGAAGCATTGCTTCTCTCCAAAGTATATAGTTTACACTGTGGTTTACACTTACTTCCAGTGTCCTATGTTCTACCTATTATTCCCTCCTTCCCGCTCAGAACCTCTGGTAACCACTATCTTTATATTAATGTTGCTTGCTCTTCCATTACTTCAATATTATTTAGTTTACTTTGTCCATGGTTGCATTCCTCCCTTCTCTTTAGGTCTTTATTTAGGTCTTCTACAGTTTCTTTCATTAATGTTTTGTAGTTTTCAGTGTAGAGATCATGCATATCTTCAGCTATTTTTTTCCTAAGTATTTTATTATTTAATTTATGGTAAATATAATTGTTTTTAAATTTTGGCTCTCTAGATTTGAAGGTAAGATAAGAGTCCATTACAATGACTCCTAAAAGAAATAAATATTTTTCATGTAGCATTTATGATTTGCTTACAATTCTGTGATAATTACCAAGTACACATACTTGTTTATATTGCTGCCCCCCCTCCACATTTTGCTTATTCTTGATAGTTTATGGTCATGTTTGTATATGATTATTATATGTTGAAAATAAAACTTCTCCGTTAAAAACTGTGACTTTAGGTAAATCATACTTATTATTCGTTAGTGTCTGATTTGAACACAATTTTTATTGGCAATATATTTTTTCTAAGCTAATTAAGGACATAAGCAGAAGCTTTAAAACATTACCAAATTGGGTAGAGAGCCACACAATAACTGATGGAATATTGAGAATGTCAGTAGCCCAATCCAAGCCCTAATCTTAATTTGATCAAGTAAACGTGAAACCTCTGAATCCAATACAATATAATATGCTCAGAGGAACAGACTACTTTACATACATAATCCAATATCTATTTTTGGAATTTATAAACAATATCAAACTGCCACAACTCCTTAAATCATTCCCCAGATCCCATGGGAACTTCAGATGGAGTTGAGGTTGGGTAAAATACATGTAAAAAAAAAAAAAAAGAAATTCATATTTCATTAAATAATACCATGTTTTCTATTGTATATCTAATTTTATCATGACATGGCATTTTTGTAGGAAGTGCACCAGGGTACTATAATAAATATAGTAAGTCAAATTTGTTTATTGCTCACAATGTACAACTTAAGGCATTTAGAGGAACAATACTTAGGTGAGTCCTTTCCCTGCTAAATTGGGCTGCTCAACATCATTATTAGAAATTTGTTATTGCCTAGACATAATTTTATTTAGGGTCTTTTTTTTTTTCCCATGTTCTTTTTCCCCTATGAGAGTATTGTATACCTCTGTTTAGTAGTACCAGTACATTCCTTGCCAGAACCTGAAATCCAGGTGTCTGGACAAAAATTCAGCCAGTGAAAATTAAAAAATAGAAAGCCAAATTTTCAGCTTTAGATTCCATTTTATAAATTGTAAAGTTTTATTTTTGCAATTAATCTCACCTCAAAATTGCATACACAGCTAATTACAACACCAGGTGGCTTACTGCAAGGCTATTTAATTACTTGCATCTTATTTTGTGGGTGATTGTTGTAATGATCAAGGTGCAAGTGAAATTAAATATGATGCCATTTTCCCTGCCAAATGAATTGTGATTGAAAAGGGAGGCTAACTTAGGCCAAGCTAGAACACTATCTTTAAATAAAACACAGTGATTGCTTTTAAGTTGCATGATACAGTCTCATTATTAAGCTCTATGCCAATGTGAATGACCAAAAAATGTAACACTGTAAGTCATATTATTCTGGTTTGCTATTCTTCAGTTATAAATTAGTCACATTTGGAGATTCATGGCCCTCTGAAATTACCAAAATGTCTTTTACAGACCAGAGGTTTTGAAGCCCATTAATAGGTTTGTTTTACAGAAGGATTTCCAATGACAAATAAGTCTAATTCTGAATTAAACAGATAAAAACAATTATAATTATTTTTAAAAATATTTTCCCATAGTGCATCTCTAAAAAGTATGCAACATTCCAAACTTTATTGGATCAAGGACAGCATTTTTTTCAGAATATCTTGTAAGTGGAAAGAAAAGGCACAACCTAAGATGTCAATGATTCCATGTTAGTAAATGCTGCATTAATTCATCAATCAAACGGTTCATTGATATAACTCACTAAATGATAGTTCTAGGTCAGTAAATGTTATCAAAAAGAAAATATATATTGTGAAATGCTTAAGTGCTAAATCAGTTTTATTGTCAATGATATAATTTTTAATTGATCAAGTTATTTTCTTAAGCCTAAAGAAATGTTTTGAACATACTGTAAAACCAGGACAGTTTATAAAATTGGTTATCAACTATGGCTCTGTTTGAGTTTCTTGTAAACATTATGGATGTAGAACTTTGATAAACTTTGGATACATTTGTGAATTACTAAAATGTCAGTGGTTTAAAGACTGAGTGGAAAAATGATCTGTCAAAAATACTGTATTTATGAACTTTTATTCATCTTAGAAATGTACTTTTCAAGACAACACAGATTAGTTTTCTTAATATTTCTGTATAATGGCTTTGTCTCTCCAATTCATCAGAGAGATAAAGAAATAAATGCAACATTCTCCCAGAATGTTGTGAAACTAAATAAAAATTGATTTTGCCCAAAAAAGGAAATCTAAAGTATACTAATGCCATAATATGTACTCTGGAAACTTTCTTTGGTAATACTTAAACAATTGATGAACTCTTAACTGCCTGAAAAAGGTTAGACATAGAAATGACTAAAGGTAAAGGAGGGTAATGGATTCCCTTAAGAATCCCATCAACATGTTTCATTTTGTGTAATTTATTTGAACTGTTCTACCACATTCAGTATATATTTCTATTTATCAATATATAATCAGCTTGGGCTACCTCCTATCAGTTTGCCTGAGAGTCCAGGCTTAATTTCTTGGATTAACCCAATTCCAGGAAAATTATATATTTTTTCTTCTGTATGTTTCTGTGTGGAGGGAGAGGCAGATTTGTTGAAACAAACATGATTTGCACACAGGAGAACTGCCTCTTTGATACTTTTTTCCAAGCACATATGGAGAGCCCAGGTTTCCGGTGATTATAGTGGTGATGTAATTGCTCCTCATTGCCTCATCATTCGTGTTGAAAGCTGGTCCTCCACCCTCTGAAATATGCTGCTATGACTGAAGACTTTGACAGTGTGAGATCTGCTGAAACATTTCTTAGAAACTGTGACTCTTTGCTAGAAAGCATCATGAGAGGCAACTCCATCCCTCCAGGGCCAGTTCATTCAGGCCACCTTGATAGATTTCCCAGCAGCTCTTGGAGCCTGTTCCTTTCTATCACACACTCTACAATTCTCATCCAGGGCCTAGCCAACAAAGAGGGGCTGTGTCTGAGTTGGTTGGGTGTCAACACTTCACTACAACCATAGTCTATCCTTCCAGTTCTTGGAAATCTGTAACTGTTGTGTTATTTTCATTTCAGTCCGCTAAACACAAATGGACACTTTATTCATCTCCTTTCTCACTATTGATTTATCCAGACAGCCCCTCTCCCCACAAGAGACCACCAACCATCTTCTCCAGTTTGAATTTAACATGAAAGGCAATTTCTGCCTTCATTCTTGGTTAATAGGCTTGATTGCGTCCCTTGTGCACAAGGGTTTGGAATTAAGTAAATTCTTTGTTTAAGCATCTTGGGAAGCAAAACTTGTCTAAATGCCTGAAGGTAAATCTTATTCTCTTATTTTTTGCAAGACAATTAGGGGCAATGATACTGAAGCTTAAAATTCAATCAGGCTGCCATATGCATTAAATTACTCTACATTCTACATTACTCTAAGGTATGGTAGTAAGGGGAATTGAAAATTGCAGGTTAAGCTCTAGAGGTATACAAAGGCTTTGTCTTTGAGAGTCTTAAGTGCCATAATAAGGTGATTTGGAAGAATTAACAACATTTTAGTGGAGGAATGACTTGCCAGACCTGCAATTTTGAGACGTTACTATGAATATATTTGAAAGAAAGAAAAAAATAATGTAGGCACGAAGAATATATTAGAAGCAATTGTAATAGAGTGATAGGTTAGTAACTGGTAATGTTAGCTACACTTCCTCAGTTTTCGTCATCTTATTGCAGTCTCATCTATTAGCACAATATTCCAATAATTTCAGTTTCCAGAACCTTTATAGTTCATTTATTTCTTCATTCTCTCACTACTGATCTCTGCCTCCCCACCCCTTCTTGTGAATTATAAGAGGGAAGAGATCTTTTTCTATTTTAATCATGATATAGTCCAAGAATTCAAAGCAGGATTTCACATATAAGGAGTAACATAAATAGACAAAAATACAAGACACATTTCTTGTATTTTTTTGTTCCTTAATTCAATCATTTATTTATGACTTTTCTAACTCTGCAAAATATTTTGGGTGGCTTGTAAAATACAAATGATATACCAAGATAAAATTTAACTTAAAAAAAGATACAACTGGGGCAAAGAAAGATAAGGTTTAAAATCAGTTATATGAGTTCAGGAATAGACTAGGAAATTTTTACAACCAGCATGAAAAAGGAACATAATAAATCACATCCATTCTGAATCAATGCTATTAAAACACACACACACATTGTCAAGAGGACCCTAGTTATTCCTGATGTTCCACACACAAAAAAGTTCTCCTGTGGATCCATATAGAAAGGACTCTGTGTAATGTGGTAGGTAACAACCTCAACGAAAACCCTACAATAAATAGAGTTCTAATTTTGATAGGGAATATCTTATACTATTCCTATCATGAGAGTAGATAGGTTAAATGAAGTGTCCATGAAAGGTGAACTGGAAGGGAAATGTTCAATTCTTCCCTGGCCTAGAACATCTAGTTTTCTAATAGCCTAAAGATGATGCCTACAAGATATATTTAAAGTTTAGGTTTATCACAATATTTCCTAGGTGTTTCTAACTGATGGTTCCTGTTAGACTTACTTTCTAGCCTTATGGCCTGGCTTAAGCTCCCCATTCATTACTCTCTTCAACTATAAAATAAGCTTAACAAAGTACCTACTTCACACCATTGTTATGAGAATTAAGTGAGTTATTTTATGTAAAATTGTACATTCATCAGTTTGGTGAGAGCTTTACCATTCATGTTAATGTCTACTAATCTCCCAATTACCCTATTATTCACAAATAGTTACATGTATCAACCCATTGTAACAGCCAAGTCTTTGGGAATTTTGACCTTTTCCATGGGATATATAGATAAAAAAGATTAAATGGATGACAAATAAATAAATTAAAGAATTCTCAATATCATCAGTCATTAGCAAAATGCAAATTAAACCCATTATGAGGTACCATTTCACATCTCAAAAATATGGACACATCTTAAAAGTTTTATATTCAGTGCAAGAAACTATAATTGAAGGCTACTACTATATGATGCTATTTATATAACATTCTGGGAAAAGCAAAATTATAAACAGATCAGAGATTGGTGGTTGTTAGAATGGAGATATTGGATTGGCTTAAAAGGGGCATTAAGGAACTTTATGGGGGATTGGTTACAAAACTGTATATTTTCTTCCACATGTAAATACTTATTATTGGGAATTTCAACTCTACCTGGGTCTTCCCTGATCAGAAAGGTAATGTTAATAGGAAGGTTTCATCCCTTTATGGCTTGTGGTATTCTGTTGACATATTTTTCCAAATCTAATGGATATTTATAAATTCTAAAATATACAACATTTCACATAAATACTGGATGTGTACAATGTCAGGAAGCAACAGGACTCAAAAAATTAATTATTCCACTTGCCCAGATTTTCACTCCAACAAAAAGTAGTTATTTCTTCATCTTCCTGAGAAGCTCTCACACTTAACTGTATGTGAAAAATCATGAGGCAGATCATATTGGGTAGAAGATTCCGAAGTGTTATTCCAGGGCATTCTGATTTAATATTAGTGGGGTGGATCTAGAAATTAACATTTAAAAAATCATCTTAGGTAGTTTTTTCTCATAATCCATATTTCAATCAGTAGAGATGATAGGGCAGGGGAATCAAACTTCTCCTGCTTGTAGTTTTGTCTTTTGCTCCTGGACCACTAGCCATTACTATATAAACTATTCCTAATTAAAGTAAAGGAAAAGAGAAAGGAAATGAGAAAAGATTATTAAAATAAATTATAGCATAGACAAATGCTTAAAAGAATACTCAAAATTTAAGAACACAGTAAGAAATGATATAAAATAAACATGTAAAAATGAATGCGAGTTTCAATGATAGAATTTTTAGAAAATAATGATAAACAGTAATTTACAAATGAAATAAAATAAAAATAGTTTAAACCAAATATTCAAAAGCTAGTATCAATCGCATAATAAGTTCACCGAATAAAATTGAGGGATTAAAGTGAAAACCAGCAAATATATGTGGAGATAATTAGAGAAGTTATTAAAAATAATATTAAAACATTTAAAAATGTTTTTTAATAATAATAAAAATATGGTGGTGTTTTAGTTTGCTAAAAGCCAATGAAAGCAATATACCAGAAATGGCTTGGCTTTTACAATAGGGGTTTATTGGCTTGCAAGCTTATTCAAGCTTTTCAAGGCTGAGAAATGTGTCATAGTATCATTAGGTGACAAACTCTCCTCGAAGACTGGCTGTTGGCAATCCTGTACTCCTCTGTCACATGGGAAAGTACATGATAGTATCTGACAGTCAGGTATTTAGGGGCAGGAGGAGAGAGGGTGTGAGGGAATTGTGTCATTCCCTCACATCCTGAGGTGCATCACCTGCATTCCCCTATAACAGTAGTCCTCCTGTGGCCGTGAACTCTAACTGGGTTCTAGTGATGGCTCCTTCTCTTTGCTTTTCATTCCCAGACAGTGATAATGACTTCTAGCTGGTGTTAGTATCTGGATGCTTTGCCCGTCTTTTTTCTTCTTCCTTCACCATGCAAACCTCTGTAAATAGTCTATTCACTACGCTCTCTTCAGTCAGTCATTTTGAATATGCCATCTATTTCCTGCAGGACCCTGACTGATAATAAGAATATGAATAAATGTGTAAGAGTAGGAAAAGTAAAAAAAAGAAGACTAAAGAATGAAAGTAGAGCATACACTTAGAAAGAAGAAACTAATACTCATCATAGCAAGATATGCTAAAATAAAATGGGATGCTCTATAAACTTATAAACATGCATGCGCAAAATCAGTTGGAAAGAACGAATGAGGAAGGGAAAGTGAGGGCTAGGGCAGGATAAGAAATCCTAAACGAAATTAGGCCTCTGGTAAGCCTTCTTAGATCCTCTTCTGTGTTGACATAGCTTTCAGAATAGAATTTCTCAAATCCATCCATGATTCTTTCTTTCCTGGAACTTGGTCACAGAAAACTTAACTGTGGAAAATCATTTTATCCTTGCCCTTCAGCTCTTGCTTCTCTTTCTTACTTGGGTCTATTTTTTTTCAGCTTCTCTTTTCAATAGTACCTTGAAAAAGGTGATACTTTGACTAAGTGTGCATCAGCTTCAAGGAAGCCCAACAAAGTTTCAGATTTCCAACTACGAGGGTGGTCTTGAGGAACAGATTCCAAGACTCTAAGAAAGAAAGCAACAGAGAACAGAGAACAAGGGAGCTTGTTAAAGCCCTCTTAGGAAAATACCCAAGACATAGGAAACAAATTTAAGATGATGTGAAATGGGTGCTTATAAATTGTTCTTGTTGTGTATTTGTTTCAAAATTTTTCTTTGCTTTACTGTTTGACTTATTTATTCAACAAATATTTATATATACTTCTTATTTAAGAAGCATAGGGTTTCTTCCATTGTCATAGGTGACTAAAACATGTTCTTCCCTTTTTGTTGAAGGAGATCACAGAATATTATTTAGTTTTAATATCACATAATTAGAGTATATACCTGTGTATACACACACTAATTATGAATCCAAAGTACTTCTAGGAAAAGATAGCTATGTTTGTTGTTAACATTATTTAATATTCTAGAAATTTTGGGTAAAGCAATAAGACAAAAATAATTTAGTTGTAAATTTTGACAAATAATACAGAATATCATTACTTGAAGATGATATGCTTGTCTAGTAAGAAAACCCAAGGGAATCACTAACACTTTAAAACATTTGAGTCAAGAAAGCTGGTTAAGACAAATATACAAAGTCAATATATTTCTACTAGATGAGGAATAATCAGTTAAAAATGAAATGGGAAAGAAATATGTGTAAGTGCAACTAATAAAATAAATGTTACAAAATACATTGTAATGGACTTTTTAAAAAGTATGCTGACCCATACGAAAATGTACAAAATTCTACCATGGAACAAAAAAGATTTTAATAGAAGGAGAGGCATACTGTTACTGGATTGGAAAACCTAATAAATATTTCCCAACTAAGGTAAAAAGCAATTTTTATGAAACTTACTCAAATATTTGTCAAGTATACTTGGAAGAAGAAATGAGAAAATAAATAATTAAGGAAAACTAACCATATATTTAAAAATATACTACAATGATATTATAATTTATTGTGATATCTGAATAGTGTCACATAAATCTGCCTGGAATAGAAAGCCTCAAAGCTTCTCCCAACATATGTAACAATGTAGTTCATAATAAAGGTTGTATCTTAAAAACAGTGGAGGAAAGAATGAACTTTTCAGTAAATGTTCTGGGGAAGTCTGGCTCAATATTTGGAGGAAAAACCAAATCTAAAGCTCTTATACAATACATGAACAACAATTACAAATAAAATAATCATGTCTATTAAAAATAATATACAAGGGAAGTGGATGTGGCTCAAGCTATTGGGCTTCCATCTACCATATAGAAGGTCTGGGGTTTGATTCCCCAGACCTCCTGGTGAAGGCAAGCTGGCCCGTGCAGCGAGCTGGCCCAAGCAGAGAGCTGGCCCACTCAGAGTGCTGGCCTGAGTGGTATGCTGTGCCGCACAGGGGTGCTGTCCTGACGGAGTGCTGGCCCAAGTGAAGAGCTGGTGCAGCAAAATGACGCAACAAAAAGAGACACAGAGGAGAGACAATAAGAGACACAGCAGACTGGGTAGCTGAGGTGGCACAAGAGATTGAGCACCTCTCTCCCATTCTGGAAGGTCCCAGGATCTGTTCCTGGTACTGCCTAAAGAGAAGACAAGCAGGCAGAGAAGAACACACAGTGAATGACACAGAAAGCAGACAGCAAGCGTAAAAACAACCCCGGGGGGGAGGGGCGGAGAAATAAATGAATAAATCTTTAGAAAATTAATAGTATTCAACCTCAAAAATACTAACACAAAGGGAGTGGATGTGTCTCAAGTGGTTGAGCCTCTGCCTCCTGTATGGGAGGGTCCTGGGTTCTGTTCTCAGTGCCTCCTGAAAAAACAAAACAAACAACAAGCAAAACAAAAGAGAAAAAAAAAAAAAAACCTCAGGGAAGCCAATGTGGCTCGGTGGTTGAGCACTGGCTTCCCACATATGAGGTCCTTGGATCAATACCCGGCCCCCAGTACCTCAAAAAAAACCTAACACAAAATATAGGTGAATACTTATATAACCACATGGTATAAACATAAAGTCAAAGGAAAAAAATCACAAGGAAAATATAGATAATATTCACTACATAAAGATGTAAAACGTTTTGATAGAATAAAAGACTATTCACAATGTATGATCTCTTACATGAAATAATGAGAATTTGAAAATTCATAGAATAAAAATCTAGAATACAGGTTATCTGGGTGGAGAATGGAGAGTTAATGCTTAATTGATATAGAGTTTCTGTTTGGGGTGATGGAAATTTTGGTAATGGATGGTGGTGAGAGCAACACAACATTGTGAATGTAATTAACACCTTTGAATTGTTTATTTGAAAGTGGTTAAAATGCAAAATTTTAGGTTGTATATATGGTGCCAGGGTAAAATCAATCAAACCAATCAAACAAACAAACAAAAAAGTCACATAGAACTGTACATCATAGAGAACCCTAATATAAAATATGGACTATAGTTAACAGTACAACCATAGTAACATTATTGTTTCATCAATTGTAACAAATGTATCACATTAATCAAAATGTCAAAAACAGGGAAAACTGTGTGTGGGGCGGGGTGAGGTGGTTTTATGGAAATTCTGTACTTTTTGAATGATTTTTCTGTAAACCTACATCTACTCTAATAAAAAACAAGTCACCCTGAAAAAGATATGTGATGATTAAATTAACAAATGTTTGCTTAGGTTTAGAAAATAAGAACCACACAATAACATACTTCATCTTTAAATATTAAGCATATAGTAACTTAATTATTTTTGAAAGAAAATAAAATATACTGGAGATGCTTATCTCTTGTTATATAAAATCATAATGTAAATAAATACTCAGATTAAAATTTTGGCAACTAATCATGAAAGTTCCAAGCAATCTATTAAAAAGGACTTCCATTTTTCATATGAACCAACTACAATAAAAGTTCCAAATTTTATCTTATAAGGTGGAACTTTCTCTTTGCATGACTATTTTTTTCTTCTATGAATACCATAAGGATACCTCTGTGACTGAGCTTATTTTCCTGACTGCATTGACATTAAGACAATGTCACTGTTGATGATATATTTTGGATTAACACTGTTAATCCCATTGTTTTACATAGGTGAATAAAACAAAATACTTTTAGCTATATGGGGAAAAAAAAAAGAATCCCATAATAGAACAGATCATACAAAGAAGTCTTTGAAATTTGGTGCTAAGGCAATAACAGCTTCTGTCAGATTTCCATAACTCCATTTGATAGGCATAATGTTTCTACTTTGTCTTCATTTAGGATAGCTTTGCTTCAGTGAGTAGGAAACATGACAATGAATTCTAACAGCTAGCAGTTCAAACTACTTTTTCAACTGAATCCCGAGGTGATGCTAACAGACTTCTGCAAATAGGGAAATTAATGGTTTCACAAGTTGTTTCCTTACAGCATCATAAACATTGATTTCTTAAAAATCTAGATATGCAATGATAATTGAAATGATTAGAGGAAATTATAAAGAATATTAGGAATAAATTTAAGTAAAAGTGACTCTTGCTGCAATGGAAGTTTTTGTTTAGAAATGCTTCTCAGAAGTCATATTTATGCTGCAATGGTTTTAGTCATCATTGAGCTTGGATTTCAAGTTAAGCAAAGATTTGTAGATTTCCTTCAGGACTGAGACTGAGTAGTCGGAAGACTACACTGAAAAAATGTTATTGGAGAAAACCAAAGAGTTATATTGGCTTAATTCTACAGAGATGTAACCATGTGTAAGTTATTTAATGACTCTCTATTCAGAGAAACACAATGTGAGGTTACCTTTTTATAAATTGAGCTAGGATTCAGGAGAGGCAGATTCTAAGCCCTCCTTTCCTACTTGCTAATTGTGTTACTTTGGGAAGTTCAATTCACTTATTTGAAACAGGATTTTCTTAATCGTAAAATGAAGAAATTGGATTTGATTTATCTCAGAACACCTTCAATACGAGGTCACTCTGAAACTTCACTCAATGTAAAAGATTTAAGTTTTCTTAACACAACCAAAATAAAATAAGGTGAAGATTTTCCAAACACATGCCATTGCCATATTACATTGCGGCAAATTGGGTCAGTTTTGGTGAAAGGGTGATTAGGAAGAAGTCTATCTGGAATGGAAAGTCAATGAAGATAATACCTAAGTAAATTAAGCTTCTTTACAATGACATCTTCTGTAATCTGAATAAAACTTTTTTTTCCTCTTGCCTCAAGATAAATATCGATATTGTGTTGCATTCAAAAGGCACACAATTCAGACTCCAAAAACCTTAGAAAAGAGCTTGATGTTACCTAGAAAATTTACTAAAGAAGAAATATATCTCATAAAACAGAGCAAAGCTTCTAAAAATTGTCTTTTAAGTATCACTCTGAAGGTTAATTTCATGTGTCAGCTTGGCTACATTCTGGTGTCCAGTTGCTTTGTCAAGCAAGCACTATTTTAACTGTTATTGTGGGGGTATTTCTTAGATGAATTAGCAACTCTAGTCAGGTGATTGCGTCTATGATTGACTGCATCTACAATCAACAAAGGTACTTGCCCTCAGCCATGAAGGGAGTCTTCTCATCCAGTTAGTTGGAGGTCTTAAGCATAACTGAGGATTTCAGTCAGAAAGAATTTCTGCCCTTTCTTCAGCCAGTCACCTTCTCCTGACTAATTCAACTTCACCTTCATCAGAGTTTCCAAATTGTGGCATGCCCTACAGAATTCATATTTGTCAATCCCCATGGTAGAGTGAGCCAATTCTTATATTAAATCTCTTTGATACTTATATACATGCATACATACATACATACAAACATATATATATATGTTATTGGAGGAAAAAAAAAAAATATATATATATAAAACGTATTCATTCTGTTTCTCTGGGGAATCCTGACTAATACACACTCTCAACCCCTAAAGTTTTTCACATTTAGCCAATGATAAAATCACTACCTCCATGGCCCCAAATCCTAAACAGTGTTGATTTCCCTTCACTTTGTCATGCTCTTTAGTTATGATCTTCTTCCATTTTTAACATTTGTTTCTTAGACAAGTCTCAATCTTTTCTTTTGTATGCTTCCTCCTTGAACTGGGGGAAGAAGTAGGGCAAGAAGAAGTGAAACAATTACAATTTTTTAGTGCATCTATTATTGCTTGTCACTTTAGCTTAAATAATTGCATTTAAACCTCCCAATCACCTTACCCCATGATGTAGGCATTATTATCATTTGAATTTTAAAGTTGAGGAAAACAATTATGAAAAAGTACTGATAACCTTTCAAATGTTTAATAGCTTGCAATGAGGTAGATTTGAGTTTGGAAACAATCAATCCCTGCTCGCTCCAATTTTTAATATATGAGCTAGAAAGAGAAAGATTTTGTTGATACACTTACTTTACATGATAACTTGATATGAAAATAGGGCCTGACTTTTTAAGACCAACATCTCTTTTTCTGAATAAGTATTTTCAAAGTAAAATACTTGATTTTTAAAAAAGATCGTTCTGTTAAATACAGATAAGAACATAGGCCTATATTAGTACATGTTTACATATAGATGAATACATGTACTAACAGATATTTAGAATAATAATTATTTGAAAAAGATAGAAAAAATTATCAACACACACAGCACACGTGTTAATATTTATATAAAGAAGGATGAAAAGAAAGAGAAGGAACAGTCAGAAGTTGGAGTGTGGTCTCATGGAAACCAAGGCAAGAGAGTCTTTCTTTAGTAACAATTCATGTATTTCAAAACTTCTGAACACTTCCATGCATTAAAAATCTATCTTTTTATGTCAAACTTTGAGTTGTAGGCCATGTAGATTTTAGAAATCCAGGTTGAATAAGATATTCCTTCTTAACTCTGAAGGCTTTTCCCATGGTCATCTGGTGTCTACTGTGTGGCTAATGAGAAGCCCAGTGTGATTCATATTACATTTTAGGGGATTGATTTTTGGTTACCAAAAACTTTAAGGATTTACTCTCTATCATTGGGGTTCAGAAATTACCGCTTGTGTTTCTGAGGGGAGGTTCTTTTCTATTGACCTTTCTTGGCATGCATTGGGCACTTTCAATTTATAGAACCACATCTTTCAATTCTGAGAGTGTTTATGCTCTATTTCTTTGATAATACACATTTGACCTAATTTTATCTTTCCTCTTACTGGTATTCATAATATCAGATGTGGGACTTCCTAGAAAATTCCTCCATTTTTAATCAGTTTTCTCCTTTTTTCTATCATTTATAATTTTGGGTTTTTTTCATTGAAATTTCCCAGATTTTATTTTCCAAAACTTCTAAAAAATATATGTGTATATGTGTGGGTATGTATATAAACATATACCTGCATTTCAATTTTATGTATCTTATTAATTTCTGAGAGCTCAATTTTTAAAAATTATGGCATTATGTTTTTATTTCATGGATGCAATTTCATCTTTTATCACTCTCTTTTCTGGCTGTTTCTCCACTGACCCCTCAAGACTCACTCTCCTCCCTTCATCTCCACCCACTAGCTGAGGGTTGAGCAATAGAGGTCATCCTGGGTTCTCTGGTCCTCTGGCTTCTGGTTGGGATTTACCAATGGGAGGTTTGGTCAGGATATCAGAGGATGGGTGAAGATAGACAGAGGTGTAACTATTCTATACCTCTACTTCCTCCTGCCAAGCTGTGGATTGGCAGTGAATGTTTTCCTCTTTTAAAGGCCCCATCTTTTATCTGGTGGCCCTAACCTACATTTACAGGGTTTCACAGGCTTTCAAAACTCCTTTTCCTACCCCTTCAGACTTAGGGGTGATTAAAACTCAATGTCACTGCTAGGCCTGGGATGTTTGCCATCTCTTGTTGGTTGCTCTTAAAACTGCCCACAGCTGGTAGATAATTCTTTCATTGGAAATTTCTCAGTTTTTTTATTTGTGTGTATCTTTTGTTTTTGTCAGCATCTTGACTAATCTATTTTGAGTGTGTTAATTTTCCTTTTAGAAAGGCTTTCTTTTTTTTTTTAATGTTCTGTTCCCACGTCGTCTTTGTTTTTCTTATACTTCTTTTTTCTGTTCTCTTTGTCTCTGTCCTTGTTATCAAATCCTTTGTTTTTAGTCATTCATAGCCTAGACTGAGGCACTACAAATTGTATGAAAACCTTTTTGTACCCGGGAGCAACTTGTCAGCTGGGAGGTTACATTTTTTTAAAATAATTGAACAGATTTTATTTATTTATTTATTTTAATTGAATACTTTTTAGAAAATATATATTTTTAAGGAAGGGCATGCGTTTTTTTTTTTTCATATATATTTTAAAAGATGCTTAAATTACATAAATATTACACAAAAATTACAGGGATTCCCCTGATCTCCACCTCCCATACCTCCCATAACATCTCACATAAACATCTTTCATTAGTGTGGCACATCACCTGCAATGGATATACACATCCTGGGGCTTTGCATAAGGATTTGCATAGACCACAGTTCACATCATAGACCACACTCTCTCCCACACAGTTCTGCATGGTGTATGCTGATGTAAAATGGCCTATATCCGTCGCCACAACGTCACTCAGGATAACCCCCAAGTCCTGAAAAAGCCCCTGTATTACAACTGCCCTTCCCCTCCCCACCCTGCAAGTGTCTAGTGGCCACTGGCTCCACCTCACTGTTATAATTTCTTCCATTGCTTGAGTCACAATATGTCTACAACAGAATACCATTAAGTCCACTCTAGTCCATAGCTCTTCCCCCACTCCTGAGGGGACTGGAATGGTGATGTCCACTCCACCTCCAAGTGAGAGAGGGCTTATATACCGTGGATACGGTGGATGGGATTATCCTGCCTTCAGCTGCAGGCTCTTTCCATTCCCTGGGATGGCCATTGTCCCTCATCGTCTCCCCTACCAGGTGACTTGGGTGAGTCCACTGAGCTGTAGAGTAGGAGTTACAGCTCCACTGAGATTCCAGGCACAGCTGGCACATGGGGAGACCAGAGGCTCCAGTCTCTGGAAGTACACCTACAAGCTCCAGCCTCACATATAGGTTTGAATAGAAGGGACTGATGGACCATGTGCAGGGAGGACTTATTTGAGTCCAACTCTGTCACTTTCAGGAGCACAGATTCCAAAGTATAGCCCACTAATAAGGCATCAATCTCTGGAGATATCCCCCCTTATATAGGACCTGGGTGTCTCCAGAGCCCTCAGGAAACCCTCTGTGTGGGGTGATATCCACTTTGGTATTCTATGAGATCCTACTGAGGTGTACGTAAGCATTACCTCTGGGATGAGCTCCCGACTCTCTTTGAAGTCTCTTAGCCACATGAACTCATTTGTCTTTAGCTTTTCCCCCTTTTATTCAAGGTTTTTTTCCAGTCATGTTTCCAGTTGGCACTTGGTATTAATCCCTTGTTGCCAGGGAGGCTCATCCCCAGGAGTCATGTCCCGGGGATGCATTTTAGGGTGATTGAAGAACAGTCTAGTAGTTATTTTGTTAGTGGACTCCTAAATATGAGCATCTATGTGTCTTTTTTTTTCTCTGGGACCATTTCACCAGGGAAGCATCCACCACTGTCTTGCCTGGAAAGTGTATGTCCTGCTGCCACCATTCATGGGCCTGGTCACGGCCAGTTTCTGGGCTCATTTCCAGGCAGGTCCTTCCTTTGCTTTCTTTGCAGTGCTTGGTTTCCCTGGTCTGGGGCCTTTATGCTTCATTTCCTCTACAAATTAAACACTTTGTCTTCTGCTGGGTGAGGGAGGAATGGTCACTTGGTTGTGCTGAAAATGGGGCAGGACTGGAGGTCTCGCAGTCCTCCTATTTTCAACCTGGTGTCTCCCCCCACCTTCCACAGTATCTTGTGCCAGGCTTCTCTTGGTCCTGCCAGCATGGTGCAGCGTGAATTGGGCTGCTTTTCATGACATCTGCAGGCACTCAAGTCACAATTTTTTTTCAGTTTAGTTGCTTCTTATATTCTAAAAATTTGTTTTGTTTGCTTTTGTATGCTTTATATTATTGTGGGATTATACTTAATAAATGTATGTGCTTCAAACTATTTGAACACATTGGGATTCTGGGAAGAATAGTTGTTTTCTTAAAAAACCTCATAAATTCTGTATGAATATGATTACAGGATTAACAGAAAAATATATCCTCGCTTAGGTCAAAGCAGTTTCTTAATTGTTAGATAAAAGTGACAACACCAATAACAACTCTACTTATGGAACCATTCGTATCCATCAAATTAATATATTTTAATCATTACATAAATTAATATATTGAATTATATAAATTATTGTATTAATTAAAATCTATTCCCTGTGTCGAATTTCAATTTAACTTTAACCTGTCATCTGAAAAATTAGAAAGTTTTAAGAAAAACTGTTGGTAAATTTAATATTGAAATGCATTAAAGGCCTTATGTTTGTTTTCATTTTATGGTTTTAAAATAAGATCAGAAAATTTTACTTTAAAATACAGTCTTTTATACACCAAATTTGGTACTTAAGACATGCCTCCACTGCTTACTAGTTACTACTACACCTTGTTGAAGAAGACAATTTTTGCTAGAAGATGGGATTTGATAATTCAAGGTTTTTTTCAGTTAACTAAAATATTGGAGCTGAACTGAGGGTTTATCGCAAGCACGTGTATAACTACAATATATTCAACATATAGAATATATTCAAAATTAATGTAATAATGATGTTTGCAAACAGTCATACATTTTCTGGAGGAAATACAATTCATTCTTTGAGAAATGTGATGTCCCTAAGGTAATTACATGTGGCTAGGAGACTGGGTGATAAAAGTGTTACTTTAAGGAAAATAAATGTTTTAAGAAAAAATTTTTTCTTTAAAAAAATGCTTATAAAATAACAAAAATTGTCTACATATTTTTATTGGAAGTATCCTGGAAGAATTATTTACTCCTTTTCTCACTTCATTTTAAAGAAAAATTGAGCCAATACTTCTGTTTCCAATGTCATCAGCATATATGTGTGTATTTACTATTATATATTTTTAATTCTAACACTCAAATTTATCTTGCCACCATTCTGGTCCACTACACACATTTTGAAAATAATGATAAATCCAATGGGAAACCTAGAAGAAGGAAATAATTAGCTTTCTGTGTAGTCCTAATACTTATTTCTATCAACAAATTCTTGTTCCTTGAATTATTTTGCTTTTCCTGAAAAATTAGACTGAGAAATCCATTGAAATGCAAATTCATTATGTACTGAATACTTAAAATTATCTAAAATGAGGTTTTCGTTTAAAGTAATTGCATATATTTATTTGTTGCTTCTCTCCAAATTATCGTTATGCTTTTATTAGAAATTAAATAATTTATAAAATACAGTAGAAGAAAGACTGTAGAGTATTTGCATAATGTTTATCAGAACATTTCTGCCTATTCCATTTCCTAATGCCAATGATTATTTACAATTTCTTAGTGATTTGAGTAGGTGTCACTGCAATCAGGTTTACTTTGCTCTTTCACTTCTCTGCTCTTCATTACCACCTGCTTCCAGTTTGAGCTCCTCTCAAACCTGGCAGCTGACTTGACAACCTTAAGAAAAAATATGTTTTTATTTAGTAAGGAAATATATATTATGGAACTTTTATTTTAGTATAAGTTTAATATAATGAAATTATTTTTAAAATAGCAAATATAGTTATATAACAAATGTAGCTATATTTTTCGTGTGGAAGAAATTTTCCTTTTAATTAAGACCTGGGAGTCAGCCTTGATTTTATCTAATCTATCACCAAATCCTATTGTTTCTACTTTTTAAGTACATCTTAAATCTGTCCCCTATTTTCTAATGACTTTGCTTCTCATTTTATGTATAGCAGTCATCAACCAGACTCTGAGAGTGATCTTCAAACTGACCTTCTCGTTTCTATTCTTCCTGCTTTTATAATACAAAAATCTAATCAAGTCTTCTCAATATAGTGAAAATTTTAAAATAAGGCTTTATTCCTTGTAAAATGAAGTTAATATTCATTGGATTGCATATTAAAATATTTTTCTTAGCTTTGGCATTGTCTCTTTCTTGAGTTTTATTGTTTGCTATTCCTCCATATAAATTTCACTTATATTCTAAATGTTTGAAATTTTCCTTCTACAGTCATCTACTTTTCTACATCTTCCTTATCCTTAGGACTCAGCTCAAGAATAAGTTTTCCCCAATGTGCCTTCTCTTGACCTTTTCCACACCAAAATCCACTCACAAAACATTAAATAGATTGCTCTTCCCCTGATGCAACCGTTCACCCTACTCTCTCAATTGTAGCACTTTTATTGTATTACAAATGGTTGGTTTGCTTATTTTTCTAACTCACTGGGAAATTATTTCCTTCTTAAGATTAGAGATTAAATCTAATATATCATTTTATTGTTAGCATTTATATATGACAAATTTTAGCTGTTCTACAAATGTTTAAGTGGATGAATTGATATAACAGATTATTCTGAAAAACATGACAATTCATGCAATAAATGCCTATTCTAAACATTTGGCGTAGGTGAAACCACGTCAGACTGAATTGCATTGACAATGACAGTCAGGAAATGTACCTTAGGGAATGCACAAGGCTAATCCGTTAGAGAATTTACATATATAAATAATCATTATAAATAAGTACAGTTAACATTTAAAGGAACTTGAATATGCTAGGCACCATCCTAAATGCTTACATTTGTTTACTCATTTAATGCCCAAAACAATCCTGTGTGGTAGTTAATATGACAACTTCCTTTTTTTTTTTTAATTGGAAAAGTTGTGAGCTTACAAAACAATCATTCATAATGGATTGTCTTCATTTCTCAGTTAAGAAAATGGAGTCCCAGAGAGTTTAAGTTTTTCAAGGCCACAGAGCTAGTAAGTAGCGTTGCAGGAGAAAACATATGCTTTCCAAGGAAATGGAACTTCTTATTATTTACTCCTATATAAACTTTTAACATTTTACATAGGTTCACGGATGCTTCATAGACTTATTAGATGTTTTGGAGGTTATAGGAAAGTTCTTTGGATGAGGAAGTCCACACGCAGCCAACCAACCAGCCAGCCAAGAATGGAGAGTGGAGTGTAAGGGCAGCAGAAGGGCCCGCTGGGTTTACCTAATTTAGGCTCCCCGTGGAGCAGGGAGTGAAGAAGCATTTGCCTTTATTGTGACCCAGAGGGAAGGGGTAGGGCTTTCCCACAGATATCGGGGATTGGAAGTTTCAAACTATATGGCATAAAAATCAGAAGAAGCCAGGGCCATTTGGAGAAGCTAAGATTGGCTCTTATTCTCCCAACCACATGGATGTATAGGAACTGCTAGTTAAGGCAGAGCAAGGTTTATTGTAGTGTTCCCTCAAAGGGGCTAAACCAGGCAGGATTACAAGGCAACAAATATAATTTCTTTAATGACATTGCAATACACTAGATGACACTTTGGCAGTACTTCTAACTGATCTTTCAACTTCCAGGAAATATTGTTCAAATATCAGCTTAAAGAAAAATACATAACAATTTTTCAAGCTATATACATCATTTTGAAAATTATACAAATTTTACATTTTTTTTTTAAGTTTTGCTTCTGAGCACTAAAGATTTCTGGGATTCTGCAGGACTTAATTCAGGAAACCCAATATCTTCTAAGGAATAGGTCAAAAAACTTTGCATGAAAGGCTAATGATATTTCAGTTATCTGTTGCTATTTAACAAAATACTCCACAAATCTGGAGATTAAAAGCAACCATTGCATTTGCTTAAAATTCACAAGTCCAGAATCCAGGTAGGGCTCTACTGGCAGTTCTGCTCTACGTGACTTAAGCAAGGGTCATTCACGTAGCTGCATTCAGCTGAACCCAAGACTGGGCACCATGACTTCTCTCTTTCCAGGTGGTACAGTCTTTTCGTGATTCTCAGACTTCTTACATGAAGGTGAGCTCTCAAGGTGGCAAAAGCAGAAACTGAAATAATATATATCTCAAATATATTTGTTCATATAGATTAATAGAGAATATAAATAAATTTATGAAGATATACTATGCATGCATATATGTAACATGTATGGTAATAATATATAGATTTATATACAATTTTTTCTTTTTTTCTTTTTCCTTTTAAAGAAGTTTTAGATTACATAAATGTTTCATTAAAAACATAGACAATCCCATATGCCCCACCCCCTGCCCTCCCACACTTTCCCATATTAACAACATCTTTCATTAGTATGGTACATTCATTACAATTAATGAACACATATTGAAGCATTGCTACTAACCGTTTACATATTACTAATAGTTTACATGCTGCCCCGCATAATTTTATAGGTTATGACAAAATGTATGATGGCCTGTATCTGTCATTGCAATATCACACAGGATAATTCTAATGTTCCAAAAATGCTCCCATGTTACACCTAATTTTCTCGCTACTTCACTTCAGAACCTCTGGTGGCCACTGCCTTTATATCAATGATAAGATTTCTTCCATTGCTAGGATAATAATGTCTATAATAGTATAATAATAAGCCTACCTTAGTCCATTGTTCATTCCCCAATCTTGAGGATTTGGGGATGGTGATATCCACTCTGTTTCTAATTGACAGGGGGCTTAGATCCTGTGGGGCAGATAGATGGAACTATCTGCTTGCAGTTGCAGATACTCTCTGTTCTGTTCTCGTGGTACATCATCATCTCATTGTCAGTTGTCCTGGGTGAGTCCAGCGAACTGGAGAGTAGGTGTTACAACTCTCCTGAGATTCAGGGCTCAATCAGCACATGAATAGACTAAAGATTTAAGTCTCTGGAACATTTATTTGTCAAGTATAGTGCTAATTATAAGTTCAAATAAAAGGGGCAGAAGATCCATGTATAGGGAAACTATAAATGAGTCTCTGTTACCCTGGGGAGCATATATTTCAAAGTTATTCAATGGGAAAAATATTTGGTAACTATCTATACAATAAGGGCCTAATATCCAGCATATATAAAGAAATCCTACATCTCTGAAATAAAAAGACAAACAATGCTTTTAAAAAATGGGCAAGAGATTTGAATAGACACTTTTCCAAAGAAGAAATACAATTGGCTATAAAGCACATGAAAAGATGCTCAACATCACTAGCTACTAGGGAAATGCAAATCAAAACTAGAATGAGATATCCTCTTACATCCATTAGACTGGAAACTCTTAAAAAAACAGAGGACTACAAGTTTGGAGAGGATGTGGAGGAAAGGGAAAACTCATCCACTGCTGGTTTGAATGTAAAATGGTGCAGCCACTGTGGAGGACAGTTTGGCAGTTCCTCAGGAAGTTAACTATAAAACTGCCATACGATTCAGCAATCCCACTGCTGTGTATATACCCAGAAGAATTGAAAGCAAAGACACGAACAGATATATGCACACCAAAGTTCATAGCAGCATGACTTCACTGATATGACTTAAGCAAATTGAGCAGTCTCTAGAGTCTGGAAGATAGATTAACAGGAGACAGAAAGGTAGTAGAGGGTGGTGAGCTGATGCCCATAGGGGCAAAATCTGTGATAAGGTGGAAGGGTGTGATTGGACAGTGGATGGGCGTTGAGTGGTGCAACGATGTGATTGGGTTCAGATTTATATACAATTTTATATATTAACTATTTTTAAAATATGCATATATATAAATCCATTGATCTCACTCTTTCTTTCTCTCGCACACACATACATATTATACAAATATATTAAAAGATTTGGAGTTGGCTTTTAAATATTTATCATTGTATTTAGCATCATTAAATAAATTACTGGTATGAATCTTGTGTGCTCTTTAGGATTTTTCTTCAAAACCTCATTGGTTAATTTTCAAATGTCTACAAATTATGATGGGGTCATATAATTTGCTAAAATCTCAGTGCTCAGTGTAATGTTCTCCCTCATTATTTCAATAAAATCTTAATAACTTAAAAATTACTTTGGATCACTTTTCTGATTTTATTAGGGTGTTATTTTTTTATCTTGTCATATGGTTAGCCTTGAGATCTTTGGAAAGAAAGGAGAGTGCCACCTCTTCCATTTTCGCATGTTCACTTGTTTTTGTGTATGTAGTATTAATCTTCCTTTGCCTCTTTCTTAGCGACTGTACTATTTTATGAGGAATAATTTAATTAAAGCTAGATGATATATGTAAACTCTACTAAGCCAGGTGCACAAATTGTTACATCATTGCTATGTATCATTCAAATGTAGGAAAATATGAAGGTACCACTCTCAAAATGTCTGTGGTTTGGACCTTTAATACATCC
Organism: Tolypeutes matacus; assembly: GCA_026826555.1. Taxonomy (NCBI): domain Eukaryota; kingdom Metazoa; phylum Chordata; class Mammalia; order Cingulata; family Chlamyphoridae; genus Tolypeutes; species Tolypeutes matacus. The sequence continues at coordinate 87,790,451 of JAKSZT010053887.1, forward strand.
TTCTTGATAACTGACTGAAGGTAAAAAGGCACCTCAACAAGTTATGGAAGAATTACTCCAAAAATGTTCTGTCCAGGCAATTTTATCTCATCTAATCCAAAAATAGACTCAATTGTTCCCCCAGTGTTCAGAAAGATACACAGCTGAACACCGATTAGTTACATGACATAATAAAGGTCTCCTTGTTAATAAAGAAAATGAAGAGAAAAACTTTGCTTCATCATATTCACATCTCACAAAACCAAACCCCATATTCCTTTCTTACCTTTAGCATTGATATAGTATATTCTTTACTTTTCTACAAGAACATTACAATATTGTTGTTAACTAGAGTCTGTAAATAATACTAGTTATATTTTCCCCTGTATCACCATATTCTTAACACCTTGTAGTAGAAGAACATTATCACAATCCTCATCTACCACCAAAATCATTGTTATACATTCTCTATATTAGCCTCCAGCTGTCCTCCAACTAACCTTAACCTCCCTAGACTACAATCACATCCATAAATCAACAGTGTTTGTAATACACATTATAATGGATGGAGTTAATGGTAGCACATTACAACAACATAGCTTTTGAACATGAGGACTGAACTTGCCCTGGGTACTATGTTCATCCTCATAACAGATATTAGTAAGATAGTTTGCTTCTTAAATTTTTATAAAACTAAATACAAAGGAAGTTAAGCCAATCCTACTTTTGAAAAATTGCCACAAAAATATTTCCAATCACATGTACTCTTCCAGAAACTTGTCACTTCCCCATCAAAAGGTTTAATCCAGGGAAGCGGCTGTGGCTCAATCAGTAGGGCTCCCGTTTACCATATGGGAGGCCCCGGGTTCGGTTCCCGGGGCCTCCTAGTGAAGGCAAGCCCTCCCGCACGGTGTGGTTAGCTGACCCAGCGAGCAAAAGCAGCAAGGGGGGGATAAATGAAAGAATAAATAAAATCTTTAAAAAAAAAAAAAAAAAAAAAAGGTTTAGCCCATGTTACTAACTCAACTAACAGAGTACTTTAGAGTGATTTCCAAGGGGTTATAACTTTAGCCTAGATCTCTCTCTGCCCCGTGCTGGGAAACCAGATGTAGATATTCTTTCTGACAGTCCCAGCTGGTACACCAGCTGGCAGTCAGAATCAACCACCAGACATGTGAGTAAGGAAGCCTTCAGATGTTCCTAGTCCCCAGCTATTCTTTGAGCCACCCTAGCCGATGCCTAGTAGAGCAAAGACTGGCCATACCTATCAAATCCTGCCCAAATTGAATATTCATTAGTTAAATACATAATTGTTGTTTTACAACACAGCATTAAATTTGAAATAATTTTAATGCAATGCTAGATTATCAGAACAAGAAGTTAATATATTTTCCCCACATTTCAATGGATTGTCTTGTGCACAATACTTTGATGATAATTCACCCGAAGTATGACTACAGAAATCAAATTGAGGGTTTTTTGGGAAAAGGTGAAAATTACTTTCCTCTGTCATGATTATAAAGCATAAACTAACGTCTAGCATGATTGAAGTCCCTATGTACAAAAGTATTACTTTGACCAAACTGTCATTTTACCCAATTTTCCACCATTATATTTATTTCTTGAGTTGATATGGTGTTACCCTATTAAAATGAAAGGTCTAACATATTAAACTGTTATCAGATATAAACTGAAATGTTTTATAACTTACTAAATTGTTTTTTACCATGATAGTACATGATATGGAGAAAAAGAACTGAGGAATTTAAATATGTCATAGTTTGTGGGAAAAGGGTACTTTGAAGATGCAGGTTTGGGGCTGGTCCAACTCTTGTACCATGTCATGAAGACCAGAGGTTATCAAAGCTGCTTAGAAAATCTTTCAAGGATAAATTTTGTACCATACACATTTTTGTTGGAATGGGCTTGCTTCCCACTCTTCAAGGAATATTGTGATTTGTTTTGAACATATTCTAATTTTCCTCTGCAATAGTGAGTTAGGGACTCATCATTGTTCAATAAAAGTTACTACTGCTGTTGCACATAAGATTACAGAAGAGTATTAACTGGAGGCTAATGTTTCCTTACTAATTCCAGCATGTTTTTGGATCTTAGAACTTGATAGGCCTGTGACAATCGAAAAGAACAGGTAGAGGTGAATTTCAGAGCTCCACAAGACCTAATCACAGACTGACTGCGGAGAATCCACAATGAATCCAACAGAACGTGCGAGTGGGTTAGAAGGCCCAGTGCAGTGAATCATGATGTGGATTACTGTGGAAGTGATGAGAATATGAGAAGTATTAGAAAAATTAGTCTCTTTTACTTATGTTTAGCTTGAATCTGAATAAACTGTCTCATGTAGGTTGTGTTAATGCTTGTTGTTGATATCTTTGCTATTGGTAGTTTTTCCTTGTTTTCTTTCTGTTTTTGGTAGAAAAATAATCAGTTCTATAATATGGTGATTGTTAAGCCAGGCATTCAATATACTCTCTCTGTCCATGAAAAGATTCATTTTCTTGTAAATGTCATATTCTTTCAGCATTGCAAACACCTTCATTAAAATTTTGCATATACTGAAATATGGTTCCTTACAAATAACAAATAATGTGGGCACTTTATAGATAGATTTTTCTCTTTCAGATCTTTTGTGACATCTAAATATATTGTGTCATATGTCAACATCATCTTATTATGTTAGGCAATCTACTGTAGCAATTTAATACATGATGGATTCAAAATATAATACTTTTTAATGAAGTCCATTTATATTAAATTGGTTATGCTTTGTGATTTTGTAATTATGTATGGTTTGCCTAGTGAATATTTTAGTGGTTTTTCTATCTCAAGATTATCAATACTGAGTAATTCAATGTCTCATGATACCAAACCTTAGTAAGGTGTGATAAAATCTGAGGTGGTGCAAATTTAGATGAATTAGCATTCTGCCCATTCATTTAATTGAGGAGGTTCAATAATTAGAAAAGCACTTTATTTTCTAGCTTTAATGATTTGACAATGGTTAATTCTTTTTTAATGGGGAGAAAAGCTTCATATTTTCCTGAAAAAAGTGTAACTATTACCAAGAAATTTGATTCAGATATACTTTTTTGTCTTGTTTTGTTTTATATTTTTTGATGCAGTTATACTCTTATTCTTAATTTGCTTTCTTTAAGGAAATTAAGGAAGCTCCATGTCTCTGGTTTATATTCAGGAATATCATTCTCTCATTTTCCTAAAGCCAAATATACAAAGTACATCCATGTTGATATGAACATACAGAGTGTGGTCTGGCAGAGTGCTTTAACTCAGCTTGTGCACTGAAAGAGATGGGCTTTTAATGTGTTTTTCTACATTTAGGAAAAACCACGCATCAGTCAGGGTTCCACCAGAGAAGGAGAACCAGTAGGGGACCAATATTGCAAGATGTTTTGCAAGGAATTGGCTTACACAATTGTAGGAACTAGCAAGGCAAGTCTGAAATCTTCAGGGCAGGAAGCACAGGCTTGGCCTCTCAGGGATGAGCTGAAGCTGCTGTTCACAGGTGCAATTTCTTTTTATTTTCCCCCTGGAAGCTTCAGCTCTGCTCTTAAAGCCTTTCAACTGATACTATCAGTCCTATGTAGACTACTTAGAATAATCTCCTTACTTCAAGTCACCTTGCTATGGATTTACACACAACTACAAAATACTTTCACGGTAACACCTAGATTAGTGTTTAACTAAATAACTGGGTATTGTAGCTTATCTCAGTTGGCATATAACACTGACCATGATAGTACACCCTTGTCAATTTTGTACATATGCACATCTCCTTAAATCATTCTTAATCTCCAAATAAATACAATAAAATGTCATACTTCTGCCTAGCATAATAAAACTATGCTATGTACAACCCAAACCACACTAACTCTTTCCCCAGAGAGGATATAAGGTCCTTCGCTAATGTTCACTCCTTTTCTTAGACATCCTGTACTTTCAATGCTGAGATAAACTGTTAACTATTACTAATACATCTTATGTTAGATGATAAGTGAATGGTAGAGAAGAAAGCAAAAAATATTTGTTAATATGTATGCAAACATATTCATAACAATATAAGAAAGACATACTCATAACTATCATAGTCCTAATTTCTGCAGCTGGAATGTAGTTGTAGCTGATAATTATAACTACCTTCTTCCACACCCCTTCTGTGTTCCCTTTGTCCTTAGCAAGCACTGTCTCTAGTTAGGTTCTTTGCTTGATGGAGTTCAGGCAGAACTTCTAATGGTACCCTTAAGGAGGTGCCATTAGAGGTCCTATCTGAATTGGGTTGTTATAATTTTCCCCTGACTTTAATTATAGGACATGATAGTACAAAAAAAAAAAAAAAAAAAAAAAAAAAAGCCATAAGGAATTTACCGTATTACAGAAATACTCTTCCCTATCTCCAGTGTATAGTAGCAGCTCAATTTCCCCTTCGTAAACAGGATCAATCACCCTAGCCAGTACATTAACTTCCTTCTCTGTCTGTTGATTCTAAGGCATTATGAGCCCTAATTGGCTTAGTAGCAGTTTCAACTTCCAATTCAGTGCAATCATTGCTGCATGTCCTGGTGGAAGCAATCATCCTTTTGGAACTAGGACCAGTAGACCAGCAGAGCTAAGGTCACTGAAAAAGGGAAGGAAAAAATTTCAATAGTGATTCACTACAAATAATAATCAGTAGAGACACTCCCATTTCTACCTATTGATTTCTGAACTCATGAGTCCTGGCTGTGGAAAAAAATACCATATATTGGACACTAATTTAGAGTATTTATCACCTCATGGAGGACATTGCCTCAGCCCCACAAAATTTCACTAGCAGTGCTAAAGCCGTATGGCGCTAAAGCTGTACAGGAGAGACAAATTTTCCTGAGCATTTAGTAACATTGCTAGAGGGAAGTTATTCACAATTCCTGATGTTTTCTAGGGAAATACAAGTTAAGACATTTCTTCCAAATAAGAAAATGGACAGAGCATTCACGTAGTAATGCCAGTTTTTGAGTTTCACTTTTACATTCAAGTTCAAAATCTCCTTTTCTCTTTACTGTATAAGGCAATATAATCTTTCAAAATTAGGATCTACAACATATATAGACATTTTTCCTGCCTTTATTATTGACATAAGGATAGCAGAATTAAACTTTCAATTAGGTTTTAAATTTTCAATTAATTACTACTATCTTCAATTCCAGGTTCCTCTAAAGAGGTTTTTCACCTTGTTTTGTACCTTTCCAGATTTTTGATGTAACAATACAAAGGTGGTGAACTGATAGATATAATGTATCATCTATCTCTATCTCTATATTTCCATCTATAAATCTGTATCTATATATCTAAAACATCTATAACTATAACTGTATCTATCATTTTGCAATATTTACCTGTCTACCTATCCTCCTTCAAAGGCAGACTGCTCCACTTATAGTCCTTACTGAAGGATGTGGCCAGAAGCAGTTCCATGACTGGGGTGGTTTTGTTCCTATGTAATGGTACTTCATTACAATTGATTATCCAACTGGAATGGGATGTTAATCTGGAAATTAAGGAATAACTGGAAATTAAGTATATAAGGGTTAAATTACTTGGCAGTAAAAGGTTTGGAGAGAAAACGACTAAGAAGAGAGCAAGAGGTTAGCTGAGTCCTATTAATGTGGAGGAATTATTTAAAAAATCAATAAACTACTGATCTGGGATAAATTTTCCCTTGATTTGCCTTGGGTTCTAAATGAACCTTGAAGTTTAGGTTTCAACAAGATAGTTTTATCTTCTGCTTAAACGAGCAGTTGTTTAAAGTCTTGGCATCCATTCCATTCCCATTAATTTCCTTAGGAATATAACCTCTCCCTCATCCTCCATCCATGTGGCTTATGTGGTTCCAAACTTACCACCAACTCTTGTGATAAGTATTTCATTCAGGGTTAGGTGAACCACCCTCTTATCCCTATTCACAATGAGTTATTCAACAAGGAGCACTGGGCCCAATTCAAGCCAAAGAGGGCTCAGCCAAAGAGGAGAAATGCCTTTTCTTTAATGCTGGACTTGGAAACCTGAAGATATTCTTGTGGAGCCCTTTACAGTCATCTTGCAACCTCTATTCAAGAACCAGTCTGTTATAATCTAAAGGTTCTTTAAAAATAAAAATAAAAATAAATAAAAAAGAACCAGTGTGAGAATGATGCCAACTCTGAAGAAAGTAGAGCAGTGAGAGAGAGAGAGAGAGAGAGAGAGAGAGAGAGAGAAAGAGAGAATATGGTAACATTTTTCAAGGCCCTTAGCTTAGTCATGCTTAAAGCCAAGATATCTCAGAACTTTTCATTTTGTCAGGCAATTATTTTTTATTCCATAAGCCAGCATTTTTTAAAAAATAATTTTTCCCCCTTACAACAAAAAGGATATGGCACGATTGTTTCTGAGATGTCTGAATTAAACCTCTATTACTTAGGGTGACTACATATCTTCTAAAACAAGATGACTTTTAGCATGAAAGGGGAACTATTAACAATTACACAGGGATAAAGGTTTAAATTGGAACTGTCCTGGCAAACCCAGAAGAATGACTACTCTACCCATACTGCAAATATTCAACTGATTGGACTGACTCCACTCTTTACAGTGAACTTAAATAAAGTAAGAGCAATGTCCTTTGAGACTCTAGCCCTAAGGGCTTATGGGATACCAACTATGTTTGAGATATATTTTTCAAAAAAAATTAGAGAGGATGAGAAGAAGGAAATAAGAGTATGCTTATTGTCATGATAATGCTATTTATGTATTTATTTTTCTCTTTTGGATTTCTTGGCTTGTCTTTTCTTACTTCATTGGTTTTTCTTTTCATGATTGACTATCCTGCTTCTCATTATCATTGGCAATATACATTACAAGCTTTACAGTAGTTATTATTTTTCAATAGATATACATCTCAAATTTTACATTGGAAATCGGTAGAAAAAACAGGGTTAAATACATAAATTTTGTTTTATGTACCAGTTTTCTGAAATGAAGCATATTAAGGAATATTTTTATGCCTAAAATTCTTTAAAAAACAAATCCTTGAAATTTATTAACGCTTCAGAGAACATGATGCAAAATATTTTTTAAAAAATTGCAAAGTCAAGTTTTTAAAAGAATATAACTTTAAAATATTCTCTCCTCCATATCCTGAAATGAGATGGAAAATTCTTTTGCCCTTCTAAGTTAGTGAAGAGAACTCCTAATCTTAAAATGTTGGTTCTTGATTGTAATTATAAACTAGAGTGGTACTAATGGGACTGTCAAAATGTATCACTCTTAGGGGAGCAGATGCAGTTGAGTGGTTGAACCCCTGCTTCCCATGAATGAAGTCCTGGGTTCAATCCCAGTACCTCCTAAAAAGAAAAAAAATTTGCTTTTAAAATGATAGACTTGTTTCTGTTTTTACTTTTTCTCAAATCCAAGACTGTAAACTTATTTACTTAACAAAAGAAGACATTTGGCTAGATTTTCCTCCTAAATGGTGCATATGTGAATTAGACTATTTAAAATTTATATACAACTTATGGAATATGGTAAATAGTTTATTCCACATGTAGATGCAAATCACCACAAGATCCATGTCCATTTGTAATTCTCCTTCTGCCATTTTTTTCTGTTATTCTCCCTTTCAAACTAATGAGGTCAGCTGTTTTCTTCAGAATAACTTCTGACTTCTTAGTGCTGGTGAAAGTACCTCAGCAAAATAAAAATTAGAAAATGATTCCTTCTTTCCACGTATTAAAGAAAATAACTGTGAAGGAGTCTTACAGGACACTTGGATTTAGGGATTATTCTGGTACTTAAGAAAATTATCTTTAACCTCTTAATATTTACTTTCAATTGAAAGGGTATTAAAATGGACATCACTGTTTTCTGAGAGATAGTCATACTCACATTTCAATTTTGATTAAGCTAAAAGAGGTCCTTAAGCACTTCTCTCTTCCTCTGCATGTATGGAAGTAAAATATAACCTGTGTCTCTATTAGATTTCTTTTATTTAAACAAATAGTGGAAAATTTGATCACTTAAAGTGATACCAGTTCATACAGAACCAAATTTTTCTACACACTCATAAAGGTTGAGGCCTGAAAGTGTCAACATGGTTTTACTACTATTATTTATAAATATTATTGGTATAATAGTGAGGCAATCTGTGTATATCCTTCAGCAACTGTAAAAGAGGGTATAGAATGTACAACTAAAGGTTTTATTTTCTTCACTATACTACCCTTTTCACAGTCACATCCTCCTCAGGCAAACAGTGCCTAGAGTTTCTTCTTTTTTAAGCTCTTCAAATGATTGCATGACAAAGTATATAATTATATCTTTCTTTATGACTATAATGGTTTTTAAAGGGATCTCTTGGCTCTGTGCTATATTTAGTTCTACTCTTTTCTTCCTTTACCTCTACTGTATTCTTAGTTTTAGTATGGAAATTATTATTTTTAGTTCTTCTACTAATTTCTCTATAACTAAAAATTATGTATTGTAAATATTTATGCTATTTTTCATTAGAGGCAGGATTTACTGATTTCAAGCTATTGATGATGAGACTATTTATATTATTTCTCTTTTTTGCCAATCTCTTCTACCAATCTCTACCTCCCAACTTCTATTTGTTATAGTTTTATTTGTACAGTTCAGATTTGTAACAGATACTTAATATTCTTTAAATATGATGGCTTCTATTATTTGTTTATTTATTTTTCTTTTCTTTTTTTATTTTTTAGAAGTCACTTCGGTTACATAAATATTACAGAGACTATATAGGGGATTCCCATATGCCCCGCTCCCCACACCTCCCACCTTTTCCCACATTAGCAACATCTTTCATCAGTGTGGTACATTCATTGCAATTTTTTATTGATAGGTTGATTTTTAAAATAGAAAACTCATATAAACCATTTAAATGAATTGACTTCTATTTTTTATTGATAAGTTGATTCTAAAAATAATAAAAGCCATTTAAAATATTATGGCTATATAGATATTATTTAATCTAAAATCCAGTAATTTTATTAATTCCAGATGAAAATGTAATTTTATTATATTTTATATCATCCAGTCACTGAATGATCTTTCATGTGTCATATTCTACTCTTCTCCTGTAATTTTTTTTACCATGTCATGTCTTCAAAGTCATTCTTTGTTGCCTTGTTTTACTCTAAAATTCTGATATCCTTGAGATAGTTGGAAGTTTGATGTTGTTTGCCTTAATATTTGATCGGCAGATTTTCTAAGAATGAAATTAATTCTAAATACTTTAAACATATGATTTTATTGTTTTCTGGAAATATGGGATGGTTATCAAAAACCTGATAGTTGAATCTCATTTCCTTGATTTTATCTCTCTCTGCTTTTAATACTCAGAGTTATGAAAATTCAGCAAGATATTTCTAGATATTAGGTCTTTTAAAAAAAATCTTGGTCAACACATGATGATCCTTTTCATTCTTGTGGTGATATTTTTTCTTGCATTAATTCTTTCTCTCCATTGACTCTGTTCTTCCTTCTGAAACCCTATTAGACAGATGTTCTATCTCATGGATCTCATGCCTGAGGATCCTATTTCCATACGCCTCCTTATGTTTCCCTTATATGTTCCATTTCTCGCTGTGAATAGATACATAAAATTTTATGTATCTTCCACTTTCAATTGTTCTGTTCATTCAAAATTGTCCATGACTTTCATGTTGCTTGATTTTTTCAAATATCTGCTTTTAGGATTGTTTGGCTTTATTTACGACCCTAAGACTACAGTATGTGTAGTTGGTGTGGATTTCCTCTGCAATGGTGTTGATCTGTTTCCCTTGAATCCACATTGTGCATGTTTTGGTATGTGAAAGGAACTGGATGGATACATCCATGGAGAGGTATGAGGGAGGAGGTGGCAGGCATATGGAGATCCCCTAATTTTCCACATATAGAAGAGTAAATTTGGGAGGATAGGCTTCACTGATATTCTCATATTTTAAATTTAATTTGTCTCAGAGAAAATTGGGTTCTAGAAGACTCCGTAAATCTGCCTAGGCTCAGTCTTGCAGAACAATTTGCAAATAGTTTGATGAAGAGCACTAAGGCAAAGTAGGGATTCCTGGTGGAAAGAACATGTCCAAAGGCACAGAGGCCAGAGAGAATGTGGAGCACTTACAGGAGTTGAAATATAGTGCACAGGAGCAGAGGGTGTGTTCTGAATTGTTCTTCTCTTGACGTCGTTAGGGTCCTGAAAGATCAACTGTTCAAAACTGTTACTGGCTTATACCAATTGCTAGGTGTTATGAAAAAATATGTGTGTGTGGAGGATTAGTGAGATGATGCAATTTTGTCTTTCCCTTATCTGAAGCATTTTTTGTTATCTGGCCAACTGCATCTGTGATTCACTTGAAGTGTCTCTTACTCTATTGAGATAATATAAAGGAAGTTCCTGCTTTAGAAATAGTTTTTTCATTTCCCCTTTTCTATCTCTTAAGTAATATAAACCTACTTCTCTAATAGGAAGGTCTTATATGTTATTAAAATTAAACTTACAACATACCAACTTTATTTGGACTCTTCTGTATAGTATATACTAAGGAATTGATTGAGGCAGATGCTGGACATCTCCTCTGCCAAATCTGGACTTTACCTGCAGGTAATACCTAAGTCTATTTCCTTGCAAAGGTAGAATTTTTTTTAATGATGAATGATAATATATCTCATGTTCTTCCCTTCATTTACTGGTTACTGTTGAGTTTGGTTGGAACCAGGTGGCTAATTCCGGCCAAGGGACTTTAAGTAAAGAACCAGAGCAGTAAAATTGCAGTGTCTCCTACATGCCCCTCTTCCACTGTCACAGCAACACTGGAGGTCAAGTGTCTCAGATAGCTAGCTGCAAGATGGAGTAGGGATGCCTAAGCCACAATGTGCTTTATTTTAAGTTAGAAACAACCCTTTATGGTATTAAGATACCCAAGTTTTGGAAGGTTTGTTGTGGTAACTGGCATTACTATCTCTATGAAAACAGCTGACCATGAACCATGTTGAGAAATCTTGCTAAGGCCCCTCAGTTTTTGCAAGGGATTCAACCTACCAACTGGCCATTCAATCTCCAAAGTACAAGAATTTGCTTTTTATCAACAATACAAAATACACTCCGAATTTTGGTGATTTTATTCCTGGATTATATATTACTATTTTTTTTAAAGTCTGAAGGAATGTCAGAAAGATACACTTTCATCTAGATCAGGAAGCCTTATCAAGATATCTATGGATAGACCTTAAGGTGGATATAAGTAATATTTCATGCAAAGATTCATATTTAGGTACATATATGCCATTTTCTAGGAAGTTGGCTAATGGAGTCATCAAATTGGTCAAAGATTTCAGTAAGTCAATAAAAGTTCAGAATCACTTTCTTAGAAATTCTGATGAGCTTGGAGTCCTTGAATTATACAGAAGTGTATCAAATATATGGAGTGGAGTCTTATGGTGCTTTTTCCTTATAAAAACTTTAATTTTTGAGTATTATTTGATTGTTATTTACATCTCAATTCATTCTCAAACCATAGAATATTGTTTTGTCTTTTAGTGATATGCCTTCTGCTTATTAGTGACTACCCCATGAGCCAAACAAAAAAAAAAAAAAAAAAAAAAAACAACCCTTGTAAATTACTCTTTTTACATGCACCATATTAATGTAATGCCCTTGAGAATGGAACATCTTTCCATACCCTCCAAATGAAGATTTACATATGAGATTTAAATGTTTGAAATGCTTACTTTGCTTAAGAAATATTTTGTGTTTTTTTTTTTTTTATTTCCTCTCAAATAGTGGAAACTAAATGTATTTCACTTTTCTTTTGACATTTAAACAGAGTCAAATTTTTCATTCAGCTATGCTTGTCTAACTTTTCATCTTGGTCATGTCATTCTATTATAATTTATTATGTTGCAAGTGGTTAATCTTTATTTTAAAAGTCAAAAATAATTATTTATATTTTCATTTATATAAAAAGATATATAAATACTCAATTAAATACATAAATACATAATATAACACTCTGCCTTGAATATACTGCTTTAAAAATATTCAGACATATGCAAATGGTAGTTAGGTGTTTCTTATAAAAAATTGCTATAAAGCAGATGCTAGTAGATAGGAAAGTTAGAAGAGATAAACTTCATAGTGCTTTCTAACTAGAAAATGGAATGATTTTATAAATTACAAAATTAAATGAACTTGTTTTTCAGATAAGATAAAAACAAACTATATGTATTTGTTGCTTATAAACAAAATGATTAGATGGCCTCTGCCATCAAGTGATTTGGATTTAGTTCAATTGAACTAAATTTGTTGTGGTAAAACAAGAAGGTCTATGTACTTTTTGTGAAAATGTTCTAAGGAATGAAAACAAAGCTCAAACACTTATTCAGTAGAAAAAAATTACAGCGGTATAATTTCATTAGGAAAATATGCCAAGTACCAAAACATAAAGCAAATAAAGTCGTATGACTGTCTGCAACATTTGTGATGTAGATAGTATTAATTATTTTGAAATCTGTTCTATACTGAAAAAATTAAACTTCCTCAATGTTGTCAGTCATTGTGTTTGCCATTAGGTATAAAGATGAAAATACTTGGACTCTGCCCTCATGTGCTTCAATCTAGAAGGACGAATCATAGAAACAAACACACACACTGTTTGGTGATAAGGGCATCAATAAATGTCTTAAACATATTATAGCAATAGCAGAGAGGAGAAATCCAAGGTTACTAAGTGTATAACTCTTTCTAGTGATTGGAAGATCAGTGAGGATTCAAGGAAACAGGGATATCTGATGAAAGTTTTGAACGATGTGAAGAAACAGTCATCTGTAAGTACTTAGAATTTAACACATTACGACCTGCATGCTTATCTTGCCAAAACTTCCAAATACACATATGTAGATATTCTAATTATCTGATGGATAAAACTATAAAGGTGTTGGGAAATGCACAACATATATCTGATACCTTTGGAATAGTAGTGCTTTCAAAATATCAGCTAAATTGTATGTATATTCTCCAGTTTCAGTAGTACCTGTAATAGCCTCTGCTGTGGTTTGCTTCTTCGTTTCTGATAATATGCCTTTAAAAACAATGTCCTTTCAGGTTCAATGGACCATGAAATAGTCTCTGCAGAAGTATCCCTAGTGCCAGCACTGAGACAAACATTCATTTTGGCTGTCAGCTATAAGAACTTGGAAGAAATGAAGCACATTTATTATGTACTGATATATTCTGACTAGATAATCCTTTTTAGTTGGTGGCACTATAAAAGCAAGTGCAGATTACTGTTGGCAAAATAGTAAAAAATAAAATTCAGTTGAGCTGCAACAGTTTTGCTTCCAATTTCACAGCTGGATAATTTTCTTTATAAACTTCTATTAAAAAGTTTTGTTGGCAATGAGATTATTATTAAATAAACAATTTATAATGCAGCAAAATCTTGGTTTAATCAATGCACCTTCAAAATAATAATTTTTTTTATATTTTCAAAGTTTGATGATTTTCTAAGCGGTATTTCCAGGGGTTCAGTTAAGTGACTTAATTAATATGAATTGACATTATTAGCATGACAATGTGGTTACTACATTTTTATGAGCCTTTTAATTTTAGGAAATGTTAAATAAACATCCTTTGTATTTACAACTGAGAAAAAATAAATTCCCAACTATTGGCTTTTTCATATTCTAAAGTATTAAAATAATAAAGTATTTCGTGACTAGCTATAATCTGGAAAAAAAAAAGTGGCAATATTTTTAGAAGGTAAATAGAAAAGGTCTAGATTAAAATTTCAGGAGAAAAGAATAGATATCCTAACCATAGTAAAGAAACAGGTTGACTTGATTGCCGTATTTTGAAGGGAAGGCACGTATATTTAATTATAGTTTTTATCATAAGAGGTCACAGAAAATGATCTTTTTAAATGGACACATTTCTTTGTAAATGTTTTAATCAACAGCAATTATTAGCCACTTCTTTCCGTGACTCAAAGGTACAAGGCAGGGATAGCGGATTTGGAGAGAAGCAGCAGCATTTTAGAACATGTCCAAATGTTTCGATATATAGGAAACTAAGGAGTGAAAAAGGACGTTTTCATCTGATTTTCTATTTATTTGTTGTTGCATAGTGGGAGAATGACTAGGTAAATTTTTGCAAAATTTTGTATGGTAAGTGTGGGATAGTTTGGGAAAAATTTACATCTTTATAATATTGAATATTCCAATCCATGAAAATGATGTATCCCTCCATTTATTTAGTTGCTTTTCAGTTCTTCTATTTTAAAATTACCTATTGAAGTCTTACATATTTTCAGTTAGAATTTTTTAAATATTTTTAATGCTCCTATTAATTGAATCTTAAAAATTCTTTGTTTTCAACATTTTTATTGTCTCTCAGAACATAATTCTTTTAGTTACTTTTCTACTCAATGGTATTAGTGAATATATTTTCGCACCACAGAATCTCCCTGTGTGCCACTGAACACTGTGTTTTGCTAAGGAGAAGGTAGAAACTCTAAATACTATGCAAAGGCAGATTTATTCAATCTAATGAGTTTCTGGTTATATCAAACGATTATAACAATTAAGCAATCACAGAAAAGAAGAGTAATCAATTAAATGACATAGGAAAGAATGAAAGTATATACAACCACTTACCAAATCGGGGAAAAACACAACATCTGATCTCTTATGAGGCCGGCAAGTCCCTTTGCAGCCAGTCAGAGTCCTGATTGGAAAAATGGTCCCAGGCAAAGCGTAGCCTCCTGGGTGAGACTTCTGCTGGCAATTTAGGGACTATCCCTTTTAAGGGGTTCTGAATCTCAGAACTCCAATGAGTCTTGCAACTCGTGAGGAATGACCTCATCGAATGTAACCAAATCCATCTGGTAGGGGGTGACCAGCCCTCCACAGGAGAAATGTGGTATCTTGAGGGGTCTTTTGTTCTATTCTCTTTGTGGTACACTGAATAGGAACATGAAGATCTTAATACATATCAGCTTTAACTTGATGTCAAATTTCCAGGGGATACAAACAGGACATGTAAATATCACGTCTTGTAACTTGTTCCTTTTAAATATTTGTTTTTTGGGTAATGGATGATGGGGTTGCTTGCATAGCAGCAAAAAACAACAGACAAGTTAATCATTCACAATCATAGGCTGAAACAGCCTAGACTATTGATTAGAGAGCTTATGAATTCACAATTCTTAATAATAACTTTCTTATAGTACATCACACTACTAATGTGTCATTTTTTAAAAGAACACTTTTCTTTCTACAGGCCATTAACAATCATTATGCAAGACTGAATGGAAGTACAAGGCCATGTTAAAATAAAAGCTTTGCATGGCTGACGATGTCTACATTTAGATATTAAAATGTTAAAAAGTCCATGTCCAAAATTGGCAAAATATGACGATCTAGAATATAAATGTTCTTTATCATCCCATGCCCTAGCAGTAGTCATAATTAACTGCTTATTGACTTGTTTCTTTTGCTTGCATAATTTATGGAGAACTTTTCATATGATTATGTATATACATAGTTTCCATTCACTTTAAATATGTATGTGTAGAGTTTCATGGCCTGTATATATTTAATAGTTCTCTTTCTGATGGAGTTATTTATTTATTTATGTACTGTTTATACATTCTCCTACAGAGAAAGGTTCTGTTTCTCCCACTGCATGTAACTATAAAACCTGGACAGACTGCTTGGGGCAGCTATTTGAGATCTCTGAGAAGTAAATGACAGCGGGTGAATCGGGAATGAGCACTAGAATTTGAAACACCACGTAGCAGTGAGTTTACCATTTTATTCTGGAATCCCGCAGCCCAAAACCCAGAAGTGATACTCTAGGAGACACCTTCATGTCTGGCAGAAAGAGGCGGGGAGCGGGGACTTATAAAGTTCGGACAGTCTAGTGTCAGATGACTTAAATGTGGCTAGAACTAGTCGTGATCACCGAGGGAAGCTTCTGTGACATACGTGTTATCACAAGCCCTCCTTACCGTAACCACGTGCCTGAATTGTGTAGTCCATGAACATACCTGAGGCCAAGGTCAGAACCTTGACAAAAGCTTACTGTCAGGGAATTAGCCAGGCAGAGCTTGGAGCTATGCTTGACTTAAAGTACAGCGTACAAAAATGTGTCCCTGAAGCAAGGTCTAATTCTGGGTCAAGATACTTATTCAGTGACTGCTCTAGACATCTGCTGCACACAGGGCCAAGCCCTGGCTGCTTCAAAACCACCTCTTTTAAAGGCAACCAAATCACAAAACAAGGATGTGAGAAAACTCACTTGGAAAGAGAAAGTAGTAATCAAGAATTATAAAGCACCTGAGGAAAATTAACACCATGAAAAACAGACCAAAATCTCAACAAGTGCAATAACTTATATACAAGCATATAGAAATGATAGAGCAATTGGAACACACTAAAATAAGTGTGTGCTTTAATCTTTAATGGTAAAGGAGAGAATATAAAACACAAAATAAAATAGTAATTTATAAAAACAAATCCACTTTTAAATAAGATCAGGTTCATTGTGGAAAAAATGAAAGTTTCAGAAATAAAAAATATATTAATAGGGGAAAATCTCAATAATCAAACTAATAAAACTAAAGTTAGTAAATGAACTAGAAGTTCAAGTGAAGAAAACTTCCAAAAAAGCAGCAAAAAGAGGTAAAGTTAGTGAAAAGTATGAAAGAAAACTTAAATGGCAGAGGCTCTAACATATATTTAGTGTAATTTTAGAAGTAACAATTAGGAAAAAAAGAGAGAAGTAATAGTTGAGAAAATAAAACCTGCAAGTTTTCCAAGTAAAGAAAAGCTTAAATCCTCAGACTGAAAATGCCCCAAAATTGTTGAACATTTTCAAACAACAGTAACAATAACAAAACATCTCAACAATCACACTGAGATTATTATAGTGAAATTTTAAAATATCAAGGGTAAAAAATAATTCTAAAAACTAACACATAAATGAGTGACAGGCTAACTTTAGAATTTTCATCACAAATTGAATTACAGGAGTCAAAGGACTAACATCTTCAAAATGCTTAGGAAAACAAAAATTCCTTTAAATTTAGAATTCTATATCCAAAGAAACTATTAATTAAAAAAATGGTGCCAAATTTTTTTCTGACATCAAGTGACATTATCATTTTAAGATATACTACAAAGACATTATAGAAATTCAAACTTCATTCTTGATAAAAATTCATAATTAAATAGGAAGGTATGGGTACTTAGGTAATAACATAAACCAAGCATTTTGGTTACTGACAAAATTCTAGAAAATTTTCCTTTCTGATCAGGAACAAGATGAGTACTCCCTTTTCCAACTTCTTAAAAAAAGTTGTCCTGTTAATTTAGGCATTGCAATTAGAAAAGAAAAATTGTATGTGACTAAAAAAAGTAAAGATAAAAATACTTTATCTTTAAAGATAGACTGGAAAATAATTTCCAATCCTCAATTTTCACAATAAAATATTATAATTTTCATCTACATGCATGCTTTAACCTCTAGAATATTGCCTTATCCTCCTTGTATTATTTAGGCCAGAGCCCATTGTCTAATGAACACTTGGGGTTCAGAGTCCTTGATGAATGAGTAAATAAGTGAATTTATAAATGTTATGAAAAATACATGGTTCTTTTATTACTTTTTTTTTAATCTGAAATTTCTAATCTCATATATGTGCATTTAAAAATTATCAGCAAATGCTGGTCTGGAAATTATCGTTCATATTTTTTGGTTTCCACCTTGCTTTTTACCTCCTTTTAAAAATTGAACATACCAAAAGTATACATGCATAGTATATATAAGATATGAAGCATATTAATAAAATAAATACCTATGAACCTACCACCCAATTTAAATTTACAATTACCATTGCCATCTTCAGTTCTTCTGTGTTCCTTCCCATTTACACCATTCTTCTCCTCCAGAACTAACTGATATTGTGAATCCAGTGTTTATCTTTCTTCACAATTCTGCTATACATGTATGTATCCCTAATAATGTGTAGTTTGATTTTGTTTGCTTAATTTTCCAGTAATCTTTATAAAATGGTAATGTGTCATATAGAGGTCATTCTTTAAACTAAAAATATATATCAGTTTTAGATATTCTTGCTTGCAATGTAAGTTAATAATTGTTTGAAAATTCCTTTTTGGATCCATTGTCAAAAGTCATAAATCTTTATTTCATTTATGAAATAAATTCCCAAACACTTATCCTGGACTATATCACTCCAAACTTCCATGGAGTTGCCAGTTCTATCTTCTATCCTCAAATTTCACACACAAATAGAAGAAAGTCATCTATGGAACACATCTTTAATTCACCTTGTCAAACTGCCATTGTGGATGTTGTTCAGTGATATAGTATATTACTGATTTTGTCACCATTATTTTTATCTGCTGAGTAAATCTTCCTTTTCTTCCTCCTTCTGGAAGAAGAATCTAGGCTGTAGTGATTAATCCAAGTTGTGGCCCATAACGTAAACAGGGCCAAACAGAGCTCTTTAAAATGGATGCTGGGAGAAACAGTTCTCTCTTTTTAACAGTTTTGCCATGCTAGGTTAAGGAGGGTATTCTCCCCCCTCTCTCTCTCTCTGTCTCTCTGTCTCTCTGTCTCTCTATCTCTCTCTCTTTCTCTGTTGGCTAATATGTTTGAGTTGGATTTTTGTCCCTTGCAAATGAAGGAGATCTAACAAAGAAATTTGTACCTGAAGTGGAATACTAAAGTGGCGGCCCCTTAATTAAGGAGTAGACTAAGGTAAAATTGGTAGCGGCGAAGACAAATACCAAACTAGGTTATGGGTAAGATGCCTTCCAACCAGGTTAGGAAAGACACTCCTTATTATTATTGTTGTTGTTTTTGTTATTATACCATAGTAAAAACACTCTGTTAAACTTCTCCTGTTGTAAACTTTGGAGCCTTGATTATGTATCAAGAAGTTGCATTTTTAGGGGCTTGAAAGAAACATTAGAATGTTATTGTGATTGCTGGGCCTTCAGTAAAGTCCAGCAGGAAAGAAATAAAATATAATTTTGTCCAAGTTGACCAATCTAAAATATCTTACTCTTTATTTGAAAGTTGCTTTGCTTTTAAATATGTATATTATCTCTTTTTATAAGTATATATATGTATATATCATATATATATTTATTTCTCTATATATACATATATCAAGATAAGGGCCAGATACACATATTTATTGAAGAACTGCCATTTTCTGCCCAAAGCTGAGACAAAAGCTCCAAAGAAAACAATGAAAAAATGGACTGAATATAAGACTGGAAGCCCAGAAATTCTGTGGGAGGATGTCTTATGCCTCAAGACCTTCCTAGGAAACTTTTAGCTATGCAACCATGGCCTGAAAAATGGAATAATTTTCCAGTTATAAGGCACCATTCACTGAGAGTTAGCCTGGGGGCAGGAAGTTGATTCCGAGCACCTCATCAGTTTTACCATTGCCTCCTTTCCCCAAAGCAGAGGTCAAGAGGACTGCTAAGGTCAGCAATAAGCAGTAAGGACCTCGGCCTTAAAAATATACTTGGAGACTGACACTGCAAAGGTGCAGGAGCAGTCAATATTTAGAGATCATGATTCTTTAAATTTTTGTTTGCTGTTTTATTGTTGTTTTTAGTGTTGTTTGCTAGATCACAGATTGCCCCAGAGTTAAATCCACCAGTAGGCTTAAGGGAGTTTTCGTTTTTAAGAAACCCAATGTCAGATAATTAGGGTCTTGGGTTCAGTTCCCCTCAAGTACAATTCTTGGTTGCCTGTAACTGTGAACTGTGTCAACAAAATGTGACTGCTAAAATTGTCCAGCCCCCAGAAGTGTATCCCTCCCTGGCATCTTTTCAGGTGAGAACAGGGAATCAAAGAGGAAATGGAGGTCACATATGTGGGAAGGACCAGACAAGTGACTCCTTCCACTAAAGGGATATGAGTGATTGTTATTTCAAAGGGCATCAGTTCTTAGATGGCCCCTTTCATATTCTTTCTGTTTTTCCTTTATCTAAATGAGAGTTTGTATATTGGTTCTAATTTTCATGTACCATTTGTTATGGGTATTTTGAAGGCCTTAACATCTGCCACTCAACTAGATTTTCTAGAAATATGAAGAGCCATATCTGGACCTGACAGAGTTGGATACACATTACCCTGAGCTCTTAGACTGGGAATTGGAAGCAACAACTGGACATGATTGTAAATCGTCTCCCTTTAGGGAAGAGCTGAATATTTGGAGTTGCATATGGGATAGCTATATCATGCTAGAAGGATACTTTCTTCTAATGGTATGTGTGGGAAGAGATTGCTGGCTGATGCTTGGTATCAAGGGATGGGAGGTTGTGTACTGGATGGACTGAAAGTTACAAATGGTTCAGGTCTGGCCAATGATATTACCCTTTCCTCTAAGCAATGGGGGAGGCAGTGTCCTTTCCTGGGATCTATATTTATGTAGAGCAAAAAAACAATGCTCTTCTCCAAGCTGGGATTATTACCCTGAGGCTGACAACAGTCCTGTTCTCTTTCACATGGAGAGGGTCTGTCTGCAGTAGGAAGGAACAAAGCCCACACAGAAAATAAGCATAGATAAGAGGAGAGCTAGATGAAGAAAAGGAGTCCTAGCATCACCCAGCCCTAAATCACAGGTTCTGAGGAACTTGTTCCTATCTCTGTTCCAATAATCTCCCCAATGTTTTAAAACTGATTTGAGTTGGATTTCACACGTTTGCAAATGAAAAAAGGTGAGTGAAGTTATTGAGTTACTTAAGCCCATTATATGGCTTCTTTATAATGTTCCCTCTCTCCTTATGTAGAAGAAGAAAAAACAACTATGTAATACATTGCTCAGGTAACTACAAAGTTTAGGAAATTTGTTCTGCCTTCCTCATAAGGGGCTTCCTGATATATATGTCTTCTTTTTCTTTCCTACTCCTTAATTGAATTTTCCTTTACCCGATATTGATTACTTTTGGTTTTTTGAGGTCTTGCATTTGTCATATATCATCTCCTTGTTCTATTTCTCCCTTTGGGTGTTCACCTCTCTGGTGTGATCGCAGAGACAGGCTGCCTGGTTGACTGCAATCCAAGTCCACTCAAAGTACCAAGGAGTGAGTCTCTGCCTTTTTCCAAGATGTGGTTTCATTTAGGCAGAGATGTCAATTAGTTGGTAGAACAATTGAGAAACCAGTTATTGCTATGTGGTTATCTGACCAGGGAACCTATAGATAACATTGACACAACCATGGTGGGATAAACAGTAAATGTGCTATATCCCACTAGTTCTCAAATGTGCATATTTGGATTTACATATTTATACAAAAGTTAAAGTCCATTTTTCCTCTTTCTCATTTTAACAAGGTGTATTAGGGTTCTTCAGAGAAACAGAACTGACAGGGATTATTAAAATTAATATAAATATATAATAAATATATTACCAGATTTTGTCTAGGTTCTTGACTATGCTGCAGAAATGAATTTCAAGAGCACATCATGTTGATTAGGGCAGTAATTTATTAAGGTAGGGAGAAGAGAAATGGGAGAAAATAACAGATCATAGGTCACAGGTAGAGAGGAAGGGGCTGAAAATTGATAAAGAGGACCAATTTACAGACTATAATTTCCCATTACAGATTATAAATGCCCAGGTTTTATTTGCGTATTGATCCATGCAGAGGTGAAGAAAGGCAGAACAGGGGTCCAAAGGCAAGAGAGAGAAAGCAAAAAGGCCTTTGTGCCTGCTTTTTAAACCATTAATTATTTCACCCCTTTGCTAATAGCATCGGAGGAGTTCCAGCTGTTTGCTGTTTTGATTGATTACCCCACCCATCAATCCCCCTGGAGGGCCCAATGATAATATTCCTGGTGAATATCCAGGGCTTCCAGGGGAAATCTCATTCTGAATGGCAGAAATCTCATTCTAAATGGGATTTCTTATGAGGGTCTTCCAACAGCCATCTTGGAGGTATTGATATCCACATAGACTTCTTGCCAGGTTCCAGATCCATCTATTGATTCTCTATTTTACTAGCCTGCTTCATATCTATGTTATATATATATATATGAAGGGATTTATTGTAAGGATTGGCTCATGCAACCAAGGGGATTGGCAAGTCCAAATTCTATAAGGCAGGCCACAAGCTGTAAAATTTGATGAAAATGAAGTTGATTTCTCAGGAGAAGATGGGTGTTTCTGATTTCTGAAATCCTCAGTTCTGGCTTTTAAGACCTTCAACTGATTGAATAATGAGACTCCCCACATTGCTGAGGGCACTCTCCTTTGTTGATTGTAGTTGCAATCAGCTATCACTGCAATCAACTGACTAGAGATGCAAATCCATCTATAAAACACCCTCACAATAACAATCAGGCTAGTGCTTGCTTGACCAAACAACTGGACACCATAACCCAGCCAAATTGACACATGAAATTAACCATCATACAAGGTTTGCACAGCTATGTGTTCCTGGAGTAATTTTACTCCCTGGACAAATAGTGTAGCCTACCTCTAAATCCAAATCAAGCACATGCACCCAACAATTTGTATGAACAGATCGTGATGGTTTGTAAGTGGTTTGGCCTTCTAGGTACCTTGTTTAGTGTCAACACAGCTTCAGCCCTTGGTGATAATGTTAAAGTACCTTGCTTACTTCTAGACAAGTGCTGACTATATAATGTGTTGTGATAAAAATACACAAAGAAATAGACATTTACTATTGATTGTATTTAACAGGCACCAGCAGGAGGTAACACACATGCTTAAAAACTTTTTGCTCTTTTGTTTGTGTATTTTGGGAGAACGTTTGTCCACTTATTAAAGTACTCAGACTTACTTTTATAATTTATTTTATTTCTAGTATTATAATCCCCCTTCAAATCAGTTTTGCAACTAATTAGTGTGAGAAACAAATAAATGAAATGATAGAATTTTCCCTCCCAAACCAGCTTTTACTTTTACATTAAATGTATTGAAATGTTTTAAATTACAGAGATTAAAAGCCATATCCTTATAATTCTCTCTCTAGGAAGCTGTCAAATTCAGTAGATTCTCTTATCTTTTTCATTCTCTTTTCTGGGATACAAAGTCAGATTTCCTTGTATTCCTTTCCCTACTTCTGGGCCCACCTTTCCTGCCCTGCAGCCCATCTTGGAGTACTTTGCCTTCCACTAGCAGAACCCACAGCCTTTTCAAGCAGAGGAGTGCCCTCAGGCTACTAGATATTTCTTGGGGGAAGTCCTAAGCCACTGACCAATTGATGGTCAAGTGTGAAATCCCAGTTTCTTGGACTCAGGACAACTCTGAGGAGTGGCTTAAACTTCAGTTTCACTGCAGGATCAGGCTGAAACTGCTCTCTGCAGGCAATGCCTGAGATGACTCCCTGTTTGCCTTCCACTCTTCCAGCTTGCCTCCTCCCCTCCCTTAACAATTCCCCAGGGGAGTAATTCCTTAAATCACTAGCAGTGAAATGCTTATCTCTGGTTTGCTTCTGGCAAATCTCACCTAAGACTGCCTCATTGTAGCAGTCCAAATAACTCCATTTGTTCCCCAGTTTATTCTAACTAGACATAGCTAGGGGAATAACTCAGATTGTTTAAATTTCTAAATATCAAATATAAGGTACTATTATCCAGTATACTGAACAGGTTCTAAAATATTATTTCTTTTGGCCTAAATTTCAACTCCTATGGGTGTTTAAAGGGCAATTGAAGGAGAGAATGTTAGAATTTGCCATTATATTTGCTGTAACTGAGGTCAGACATGCTTACTCATGTAAGCATATTGTTATAAGGACTGATGGAATTGGCTGTAGTTTGAGCCCCTGGCTTGAAGAATTTGAACTCCCTTGGGCTATTAGAATTTGATTAGTGTTGGCTGCAGTCTAGTCTCTTATCAGCTATTTCTGCCACACATCAATTCTGTATCATTCAGCAGTGTCTTTGCTGGGAAATAATTCTGACAATCTGGCCTTATTTTAAATTTATCAAATAATTGTATGCAGCCTAGTCTTAGCAGCTTTCCCACTAAAATGCTCCATATTTTCTTCTTGACAGGCTTCATCTCATTTTCTGTTGTGTTGTGATAAGCAGCCAGGGCCTGGCTAAGAGGCTGTGTGGATTGCTCTATGTTCAGTTCTGATGGCTCTATCAAAACACCCAAAATAAAGAGTGGGGTTTTGTAGAGGACCTTTAAACTCTGTCATTCTCAGAGATTGTATGGATATTGGAAAGTCAGTCTCTATAATTTTTATAACTTTGTTTCTTGAAATCAAGTACTTCTACTGCATTTCTCCTTACAATTCTTATTGTCTTTTATAAAATGCCTGGCTACAAGACATTTATACAACACAGGAGAGTCGTAATTTCAGTTATATCATTTTATCATTTCCCCAGTGTTACATTATTACATTCCCAGCACTGCATTGCATGCTTTGCAGATGGGCAGTTATTGCAGTTACTTTTTGTTAGTTTTGTTGTTGCTTTTTTTTTTATTCCCAAATGACTTGGGTTCCTTTTTAATGTAAGAAATTATCTTTATTTCCAATAAGGGTTCTACTCATGTTTAGGAACTGACATTTTGAACTCAAAGAGTCAATTACATGAGCCAACATCTTTGTTCCTTATGTAGGTACAAAATATACCAGGCCAGAAAATGACTTGTAAGCACGTTGATTTATTGTAATTTATATTAGTCATGTTTTAATATGCAAAATTACCACCTGTCAGTTAAAAAACACTTTTCTTGATGAATGTTTTGATATATATTAAAGATATATTTTGCATTCTTAAATACGATTGAATAGTTTAGAAAATAAAACTGATAATAATTACAGTTGCTTTGTTTAGTCTTAAGAGGATGAAAGCTGGAGAAGGATAAACTCCCATTTCTGATATAACGGCCTTGGGAGAATGAAGAAAGATCAGTGAAAAGCTTGCTTTGCTATAAAGGGTTGGAGGTGGGGAAACATTTTAAATATCTGAACTCTGCTCATTAAGGTATATAGATATATATTTTTTTGCACAAACATTTCATGGCACCCTGAAAGATGATCATACTCCTCTAGCTCTACCAGTGGGAGAATGATAAGAGTGATAATGATCCATAGAGTCCATCTGTGAGCCACAGATGCCTTTGGGGAGGAAATCCCAGAGCTCTGAGAACCTTCTCACTGGTGCCAAGGGTGCCACCACTGTGTTTCTATGCCTTCTTCACTCCTTCATGCTTCCAATCCTGAGATCCTGAAACTTGCAGTAGCTCTGTCCACACCAAACCCGAACATGAAAATTTGCCTCTTTTAGTATTGTCAGGGAGAAAGGTGAATACACTCAGCAGTGTTTGGAAGAAGTAACCATTCTCTTGATTCATGGTACACAACACAGAAGAAGATATTACCCTGCACAGGCTCAGCCATATCAGTGCCATCAACCCTGATACTTCCCTGCTTTGTAAAGCCCACCCACTGGCACGAGTGAGCCACCTGCCCCCCTGCAGCACCTGCACTGTGCATCCTGGTTCTCTGTTCAACTTGCTTCTCTCCTGGGAACAATCTCACAGCCTTGCTCCTTTTCCCACAGTGCCTCAGACAGTGCTGTCTGTCTACACTTCTCCTAAAATTCTGGTGAACACAATTTTCTCCAAGTTATTTAGTCCTTATTCACTACATTATAGAATGATACATAGAGATACATTATAGAACAATACACTTTGTTCATTTGGATAGAAACAAATATGAACAAAGTAGTATCATAGCATGAAAAAGGTTGCAGTCACTTGTCAGGGCTAGGGCAGGTCAGCTGAGATCTTATAAATGGAGATTATTTTTAGAATGTTTCTGGAATAGTGAGTAAGATTTAGATGTTCTACCTGGTGAAAAAGGAGTAAGAGGGAATATTCTATAAATAAAAAAGCTTTCTAAATGCAAAGTGCTCTTGAAAAATAAGACATTATAAATCCTTATCTCATGTTGGTTTCTGCACAAAAAGGATGAGTTGGATATTTGCTGCAGGAGGTTTATGGGAGAGCTCTCAGGAATAACACCAGTAAAGGAATAGGGAAATAGGTTTGGCAGAGGGAGAAGTTGAAACATGATACAGTTGCAACACGGGACCCAGTCTGTTTTTTGAAGCTCTGGAGCTGGGATCGTCCCTCAGAATTGTTTTCAGTCAAGGTGAGGCAGTCAGCCCTGGGTCACTAAATATGGTCTGCAGAGAGCTGAGCTGGGAGAAGTGCTTGAATCCTGAAAACGGATCTGGGGTCATCCCACAGTATATTCTACATTCATTGTGGGGTTCATGTGCTCTTTAGTTATCGACCTTGAGAGTACGTACTAGCTATTCTCCTTTTACACTGACTAAAGAAAATGTAGCTTATAATGTAACTTTATACATTAGTAAAACTGATGGTCAGTATTATTAAGTACTGGGCACTTAGTTATCTTCAAAAGAGCTTATGATAGTTTTCCTGAGACATAGAGGTATCAATGCCTAAACGTTTCCTTGAATAATAGCATGTAAAAGAAAAGACATCCTGCCACTCTATACCCTGGTTAACAATTTTGAAATTAATTTTTTCCTCCAAAGTTTATGACTGCTGACAAGGATTTTAGGCTTTCTGATTAGGAGGATTTAGGTTTAATATTCTAGGGATAGAAATATGGTCTAGATGACTTTTTAGGGACAAAGCCACCTTAATTTTATGTGGCATTTAAAAAACTCTTATGTAAATTAAGGCAGGCTTTCCTCAGGAATACCAAATGCTAAATGCTGCTTGTCCAATATGCCTATTATATTTAACACAATAAGGTCAAATCTAAAATCATAGATAGGTCTATAATGTATTTATTAATGATGTGACACTATCAAAAGTTCATATTTCTAAACATCTTGTGTCATCACTTAATTTTTATATCACTAAGCCGTCGATTGCTTTACATTATGTATTTTATACTACAGTGATTACAGTAATTAAACTCATTGGGGCTTGACTCAATATAAAGTGGAAAGATACATGAATAAATATAGGTTTGCCATCTCTGTCACATGAAGAATGCATACCCTTTATCATTGAAGAATAAGATAGAATATTAGGAAAGTTTTAATTTTTAAATGTGGTTTTGAAGGGAAAGGTAAAAGGAAGTTAACTGGATGGGTTGGAGTTGAAAAATATATCAATACTCAAGAAAATCTGTACTGTATATATCTATGTAAAGTTAGTTAGCAAGTGGGCTAAAGGGTAGTAATTTATTTTTAATTTATTTTTTATTTCTTAGGTTTGCAATATCCATAGTTAGATTGTCTGTAGGAGAAAGATTATTTTTGTATCACAATAGATACTTAGGTGGATTTTGAATATGTAATTTAATAGACTTAAAATATAATAGTAGATTATTTGATTATTTTGAAATAGCTGAAGACATTGTAGAGATACCAGTAATCATCGCAAGTCTTATTTTTGAAACCCATAAGTTATCATCTAAGTTCTGGTTTTGAAAACTCTCAAAAGAAACAATAGTTTGAGAGTGATTTTGAAAGTAAGGAAATATGACTACAAAGCAGAGGTTTTAAGTAAGAAAGTAGAAAGAATAAAGACATGAGTAGAAAACAATGAAAATCATAAACAAAAGAAAATTCATTTTACTAATATTAAAAATGAAAGCGGTGATATCACTATAGATCATAAAGAAGTTAAAAGGGTAAAGAGAATATTAGGCACAGCTTAGAGGAAATGAAAAAAATCCTTTGGAAAACACAACTTACATAAGAAATAGAATATATGAATGGCTTTATACAACTTAAAACCATAAATTATTATTAAAAATCTTTCACAGTGAAGATTCTATACCTAAACTGATTCACTAGTGAATCTCTAGGAATATGTAAAGAGGAAATATTGCCAATCTTTTATAAATTATCTCATAAAAGAAAGGAGAAAAGAGCACTTCTCAACTCATTTTATGATGCCAGAAAAACCCTGACATGAAAATTTGGCAAAAAAACATTACAGAAAATAAATTTACACATTCAAATTCTTCATGATCATTGACACAAAAATCATCAACACAACATTAGCATATATATATATCATGACAAAGTGGGCTTTAAAACACACACACACACACACAAAAGATTGATTCAACATTGACTAGGCCATCACTGTAATTTAGTATTTTAACAGTTCAAAAGGAGAAAATCAGAGAACTATTTCATTAAATGGAGAAAACACTTGACAAAATTAATCGCCCATCCATGATAAAAACTCTGAGCAAACTAAGAGTGGAATGGAGATTCATCTTGACAGTTAAATATTGAATGCTTCCTACAAAATTAGAAATGGGAAAAGGATCTCCTTTCTTTCTTTTATCCAACGTTATACTGGGTTTCCTAGGCAGTGCAGTAATGCAAGAAAATAAAATAAAGGCATGAATCCTGGAAAGGAAACTGCTTAAATTAATAAGTGAATTTAATAAGGTAGTAGGGCACCAGATCAATATACAATGACTACACAAAAATAAAACGCATTTTTTATAATCTGGGAACAAACAATTGGGAAATTAAATTTAAAAATAATTTTTAATGCATCAACAAATGTAAAATACTTAATAGTAAAATTAAAGATATGTAAGAGCTCTTCTGTAAAAATTCAAAACTTTTTCAGAAAGTAATTAAAGAAAACCTAAGTAAATGGAGTGACAATACTAGGTTTATAGACAAGAGGACTCAAAAGTGTTACAATGTCCTATCTCCTCAAATTAATGTATTATTTTAATACAGACCAATAGAAATTCCCAGCAGGATTTCTCTGGGTAGACATTAACAATCTGAGATTAAGAAACATATTCCAAGGACCTAAAAAGGTCAATGCCTTTTAAAATAAAAAAGAAATATCAGAGGGCTCACGCAACCTGATTTCAAGAAATAATGTATGGAAGTGGATGTAGCACAAGTGGTTGAACACCTGCTTCCCATGAATGAGAACCTGGCCTGCTTCCCATGTGCAAGTTCCCATGTACAAGTTCCCGGGTTCAATCCTCCTTACCTCTTATAAACAAACAAACAAAAAAATCAGCTCTCATTGGAAAATGGTTGTAGCTCAGTGTTTGAGCGATTGCTTCCCATGTATGAGGTCCTGGGTTCAACCTCCAGTATGTCCTAAAAGAAGAGAGAGAGAGAGAAAGAGAATTAATATAAATCTAAAAGTCTCAAGACATGTGCTATTGATTTAATTTTAGATGAATAGATCAATGGTAAAAAATAGATGGTCCACAAATAGCCCACTGATTGATTTTTTAAATAAAATTAGTTTTATGTTAAATTGCAGAATTCAGTCAATGGGGAAATGATAGTCTTTTCAATAAATGGTACTAAAACTACTAGCTAAATATTTTGACAAAAGTGATTCTCAGCCCTTTCCTCATCACCCCCCCCCCACAAAATTAGTTTTTGAAACATAAACCTAATCATAAAAAAATGAATTAGAACATTTCTAGAAGAAAACAGAGGACCACATCTCCATAGCCATAGGGTAGAAAATAATTTTTAGGATGCATGATATTCTAAACATAAAAGTAAAATAAATTAAAATAAATTGACGAAATAAGATAAAATGGCCTTCATCCAAGTTAAAAAATTCCTGCTTTTCAAAACACATTGGCAATATCATGGTGGTAGAGAAGTACCAGCCAGGGTACAACAAACAGCTTGACCTGAGAAGCCTCTTTCTCCCTATGGGCCTAAGACTACCCTCCTTCACTGGGATAACTGGTGGCCTGGCATGGGTAAAACATCTCTACTCCCTCAAGCAGCACCACAAGGTAGCAGTGGGAGCACCAGTGGCATCAGTTATAACAAGCAGACCAAGAAAAGAAAAAAAAAACAAAACACCCCACAAAGTTTCTGAAAATTAAACTGCCTTCGGGACCATAGCCCACGAGAGTAGGCTAGGAATGGTGAGCTTAACTTCAACAGCATGCCTGCCTGTTACAAGAAAATATTTGTAAAGCACCTAGAGTCTCCTAACATAACTGATAACATGTCCAGGATATTAACAACAATCAGCCAACATAACAAGAAAAGGAAATTCACAACTTGAATGAGAAAAAAGACGATTGGCAATTGAATGCAATATTCTTTGGAATCATAAACTTTCAGTC
This sequence comes from Tolypeutes matacus, assembly GCA_026826555.1. Taxonomy (NCBI): domain Eukaryota; kingdom Metazoa; phylum Chordata; class Mammalia; order Cingulata; family Chlamyphoridae; genus Tolypeutes; species Tolypeutes matacus. The sequence goes on from JAKSZT010053887.1 coordinate 87,820,664, forward strand.
ATTTAACAGCATAAAATTGAATAAGAAAAGAATATAATTTGCTTTTAATTATAAGAAATAGAATGAGTGGTTACTATAGCACAGTGAAAAACGCATTTTTATGTCATTATGTGGAATAAGTGCAAGCTTTAAAAGTATTAGTGAATAACTATAACTGCCTGCTTTATTTGCTTATCTGAGTTTTGTTGTTGATGTTGTCCAGAAAGACTTCAGATGATTCAAAATCCACCATTATCTTCACCATGTAATGAAGAATTTTCTGAGATAGTGTTATTTGAAGGCCTTTCAACTCTTGTATTCATTGAAATTCACAACCCATTAATTCAAGAAGTACTTAGTAAGTATTTGTTCTAGGAAAGGACTAACTTCTAGGCACCAAGGAAGCCAAATAGGTATCCAGTCCAAGTTAAATACACACACACAAAAGAGTTGTAACAATTTTTTAAATTAGCATAGTAGTACCGGGCCATTTTCTGATGTTTTCTATTTAGACACACTGTAAAGATTACCATTACTTAAAGCACGTCAGGATTATGGGAAGAACAGAACGAGGAATTTGAATGCCAGATCTTTATTGCGTCTTTGTGACTATCATTATCTACTCTGTGAACTGTGTTCTTCTTTAGTAATTAAAGCAAATGAATTGTGACACATTTGTAATTATCAGAGCTAATTGCTTTGTTGAGATTTCTTCATTTCTGGTACAAGCACAGATCTTAGCATATAAATGTACTTTCCATATTATTGTTAGTAAAAACAATACTTACAAGCAGTCCAAGACTGTCATTTTTTGTTTTGACAAAATGTAGTACTATGTTCACATATTCTAGTGGAAGCATTATTAAAATTTATTTTGTACCACTACTTGCTTGAGAGTATCAAGTATCTCTCTCTATAGAAAATAAATAAACACAAGATATTCTGAAGTAATAATTTTCTTTGGACTGGGGATAACTTAGGTGTGAACCATAATATCAGAACACTTTTCCTACCACTTCACTATAAGGCCATCAGAGATTTTATCAGACTCCTTCTAATATAGAGTTTGGATATGCCATTTTGCCTTTTTCTTCTGTACATGTTCCAGAACCTCTTTTATGAAACATACACACACACACACACACACATTCAGTAGAATCAAATTTGACTTTGATATTGACTAGGAAAATGTCTTCATGACCAATTGATTTTTGTTCCTGATTAATAGGCTTTGGGGAAAAAAAAGTCTCTGTTTAGAATAATTCCTACCTGATAATTAGTCATTTTTTTTTCTGGAAAAAATTCTATAAAGTCCATTAGTAAATGGGCAGATCTTACTCACCAAGGTTTTATCTCACACAATTTTAGGGTAAACAATTGCTATTTCCACATTTGGCAAATGAGAAATCATACTGTTCTCAAAATATTTCTTGAGGGCACTTAGAGGAAAATAAAATAGTTTAAATGCATAGTTAATCTAAATTATAAGTCTGACCTGACAATTCTATTAAGTCACTAAATGGGATGTATTTTTCCTTTGCATTCAATTTACCAATCACACTTGGCCCAGAATTTCAATGAAGATAAATTATATCTGATGACAATTAATAAACTGATAATTTGCTCATCCATCTCCATATTCTGCTTTTTTCCAGCTCATTTATTACATTATTCTTTCCTCTTTTTCATTTTTGATGATGGAGAAACAAATTTGGGGTCATATCAGGACAGAAATTTCCAAGAAAAATCCAAGTGGCTTTTAGTGCTTAGAAAATTAAGTTTAATTTAGAAGCGAGTAAGACCAGGAGAAAGACATATGCATAAGACCCAAAGTGAAATGTAAAAAGTGAGATCTTGAGGTAAGAACTGAAGTGGGACACTTCATCCAGAGAGAAACTCAGCACCCAGACAATGTGTTTAGGAGAGGAACCTTTATTTCCGGCTGGCCGGGGCCTCCTCCAGCAGTATGGAGAGAAGCGACCCCCGGCTTCCTGCGGTGGGTTTTTATAGGGAATTTTAGCAGGGTCAGCATGATAAAGCAACTTTTCTTTGTGTTCAGATATCAGATTAGTTGATTAAAACAAAGCATTAGTTTCTTGCGCCAGAAAGGGTAAGGGGCAGCTTCAATTGTCCATATCCAGCAGAGCAAGCAAGCAATATTACAGAAGCTAATTTTTGCGATTAGCATCGGCGTTAAGGGGGTCTGGGTTAATCTTTACTAGGGGTGGGTTTTGCCATCTCCATGGTGGTGTGATAGGCCAGGCACGGATGCATATCCGGGGTATTGTTTTAAGCAGGTTTTGTGGGCCTTAGGAACTTCCATCAGTGTTACTATGTTTAAAAATCTCCATTACAGACCCAAAGTGAAATGTAAAAAGTGTGATCCTAAAGTAGTGTGAGAATAAGAGTGGAATTCATAGAAGCAGAACACATTTTAGAGTTAAGGGAATGTTGTTTATCCTGATCCTTTCATCTACTATGGAGCGACTGTGGGTAATTTTTTTAGCTTCTCTAAACTTTAGTACATTGTACTGGTCAAGATTCTTAAATTCAGACAATGAAACTACTTTGATTTGTTAAAGAAGAAAAAATATTCATTAAAGGATATTACACAGTAATTTGACATTTAGGAGGACTGGAGGATCAGATCTGGGGATTTTGTGGAAAAGAAAAATCACTCTGCATGGACAATCTAACAATGATAATATTGCTGCTTCCCCAGAGCACAGACAACACAGCTCACTCCCATGACATTGGGCATCAGATGTTAAAATTTGCACCATGGAGGCACCTCAAAGCTGGGAATATCATTTACCTCTCAACCAGCCAGTGGTTCTGCATGACCCTTACTTCCTCATGTTACTTTTCTAAATCAAGATCTTAAGTAGTTCCATTTCACTGATGGACTTAGGTTACCTGCTTGTGTCCAATAAAGCAGGAAAAATTAGTTTATAGCTGTATCTTGTTCTTTTCAAGACAGTAAACACTGGTTAAACCATTAGTTATTGTCTATGAGTCAGCATAAGATCATTTCTTCTTCCAGGAAAAGTAAACAACAGCATGTTCTTTGGAAAGTTTTATCTACTGAGAATATTTTCCTTCCCCAGTCTCCTTCAAGGCCACCGCTGAATGGTCTCTCTTGCTAACATGTTCTCTCTTGACTCCCAACAAGCCAGATAAAGCCATCTATAAATGAGGCTAAATTTTTTCTTCCTTAAGTATTGGGTAATGATGAACCTCTTGTAAGGTCATTGGAGTAAGCTGAGTAATGGGTGGCAATGAGACAAAAATAGGCATGCTGTTTGCTAGAGCCAAATGACTTGTGCCTTCAGGCCCTGCTGGAACCTTCTATATGATGATGAAATGCTCCTAGTCATGCTCAGCTTTATCAACTGGTAGATAAGATAACCTAAGGTTCATTAGGAGTGACTCAACTTGCTCATCATTTGCTATTTCCAGGTCAAGTGTCTGATCTCTATCAAGCACAGTAAGGAGGAAAATGTTTTTTTCCCGGAAGAATATTAGTAAATAGTGAAAATCCCTTGGTTTTGCTCCAGGATCTTGGGGGTCTATACACTATTATTCTTCTATCTAAAAATTCTACAGGTCCTGTACTACAACATTGCCTTCCATAACTACTTGCCGTAACATTGGATATATTGCTTTTTAAAGATCAAATGACAGAGCTTCTTGTACTGCAGAGTGAACTCTAACTCTGGCCTCCACTTAATTCTGGAAGCCAGTTAAGATTTCTTTCAATTCATTAAACCATTGCATTGGCTTCAAAATCCAGAGGATTACCAAACGTTATTACTCTTTCTTATGCCATAGAGAGATGAAATGTGGGCCCAGAGTCAAAGAGCTGCTATTGCTCTGAGGCAAAAAAAGGGAAGAGTTACTGTTCTCTCTGGGTGATGGGAGAAGGGAAAAAAAAATAATTAAAAAAAACCTACTTCTATGTTTTCTGTTCATTGGGACACAGAAAAAATAATACAGCTCAATCTCTGAATAAGTGTTTCATGATAAGAAACTTAAAATTAATGCTGAAGCTAGAGAAAAAGTGACCTGAAATTAATGTATCCTGGGGTGAATTTTTAAAAAGATATTCTAAATTTATAATAAGTGATTCAGAAAAAGTAATGGTTTGATATAGAAAGAATTAGAGGATTAATTTCTAACACTAACAAATGAATTCAAATGTGAATTCCCAAGGTTCGGTCTCTTAAATATTCCAAAATCCAATAATCTTATTTATTAAATATTTTTAATGATACCAAACATAAACATGAAATGGCTAACTTACTTTAAAAGTATTTTTTAATATACGAGAGAAATGTTGATTGTCTTTACATTTCATAATCATTTTTGCTGTTTCTGCATTGATTTATATATTATGACTATATCATGAAATTTCTTTTCTTCCTTGACCCTGACTGATACACTTTGTGAATAATTACAGCACTTTTTTTTTTTTTTTTTATAGCCAAATGTGCAGCTAATGTTGCAGAAATTTCAGCATCCTGCTTATCCATTTATAACGTAGGGGTAAAAAAATTGTGATGGAATACAGAAAAGGAATCAGAATAAATTGAGCGTATTTTCAACATTTTTAGAGGCTGGTATTAAATTAACAGAGACAGATGCAGTGAAGATGAACCAGAAGTATTTTGTAATTAATGATCAAAACACTTTTCTCCCAGTAGATACAAAGGATAATGATGGGAGTGAAAGATTCCAAAGCAAGCAGCCACTCTCCTGGTATATATGTTTTGAAATAAGAGTGTCCCATACTCTCCTGATTTAAGCTACCGTGTTGTCAGCTTCAATTTCTAAATATATATTCTGAATCTGACACTTCATCTGAAACTGTTACCATTCAGAACAAATCACCATAATTTCCTGCCTAGATCTGCAATAGATGCTTTTTTACCCTCCCTATTGCATTGAACTATATTTTAAGTACAATAAACTGCACATATTTATAAGTGTATAGTTTGATCAGTTTTGACATATGTATATGTATTTGACATATGTAGTTGATTAGATTTAACATGGCACCCCCATCACTCCTAAAGTTTTAATCATGTCTCTTTATAATCATTTCTCTTTTTTTCTTTATCTCCAAACACAGATATGTTTCTATCACTGTAGATTAGTTTGAAATTTCTAGAATTTTATTTATATGTAATCATATGCCAAGTACTCTTTTCCCTGGCTTCTTTCACCTGGCATAATTATTTTGAGATTCATTCTTTATTGCTAAGGAGTATTCCATTATATGAATACACCAAAATTTGCTTATCCACTTGTTGGGAGTTTGTTTCCAGTTATAAGTACATTGGCTTTTACAATTAAAGCTGCTATGAATATGTTTAAAGAAGGGTTTGTGTGGATACGTTTTCTTTATGTTAAATGTCTGGGTGTATTATCACAATGTGTGAGAATTTCATTTACTCCCCATTCTTGCACCTTTTCATAAAATCAGTCTTAATTTTGGCCATTTTAAAAGGTGTGTAGTGTAAACAACTTTTCAAGTGATTATTTTTTATTCATAGATATTCTTTTTTCATGTGTCTGTTCAAATGTTTTGTCCATTTTTTAATTGGATTGTGTATTGAGGTATGAGATTTCTTTATGTATTCTGACAGACGTCCTGTCTGCTACATGTGTGACAAGTACTTTCTACGAGTCTGTGGTGCACTGGAATCTTATCTGGCCTTCCTGCTTCACTCTTATCCTACTTACAAAATATCAGTCATTTTAGATCAGTCGCCTGCTTAAGAGCCTCTCAAGTTTTCACTTTGCACTTAGAATAAAATCTGACCTCCTTAACGTACTTTATGAGGCTTTATGAATTCTGACTTTTGTCACCTTTCAGGTCTCATCTTGCCCCACTTTCTCCCTCCCTCCCTCTCCGTTTCCACTCACTATGTATTTTTTCTGTATCTGGCACACAAAGCTAGCTCCTGCCATAGGGCCTTTGTTTTGCTATTCTCTTTGTGTGAAACACTCAGCCCCTCAACTCTTCCTGACAGTTTCCTTGTTGTCATTTAGGCAACTGCTCAAATGTGCGATAATTCCTGATTACTCTAATTCAATCCCACTATATCCCAGCCACTCTATTTTATTGATTCACAGCACTTATCAAAAATCTAAAATTATTTTGTTCACTTTTAAGCTTTTTTTCCTGCCTACCCCAACTAGAATGTAATGTCGTGAGACCAGGGCTGACTTCTGCTATGTTCACTACCACATCTTTAATACCACAAACAATAACTGGCACAGGAAGAGCTCCATAAACAAATTCTGAATGAGTGAAATATAAGGACTGTATGACAGACAGTGGTGTCCTAGAGCTGCCAGATAATGACCCAAAGGTTCCTGTGCACACTGCTTTCCAACTCCCCACTCAGGGACTTCGTTGGTAGCCTAAAGAAGAGTATGTTTGGAAGTATTTACATCACTGAAATTAGCAAACGCCACAAATCAGGGCTTTTTCTTATTCTTAAAAGCCAGTTGTTAAATCTTTATGGCGCACCCCAGGTTATAGTTATTATGCTGCATGGTTATTAACTCATTTTTGATGAATTCTATTTTGACTCTCAGAGAACGCTGATTTTGATAAAAGGGGCTTGGAGTCTGCCACTAGTGAAAGTGCAAGGAGAGAGCTGCATAGCTGCATAGCTGGGTTTCTGGTACTACGTTGGGAGTTTTTGGTAGCTCAACTTCTGGTAGGGTTACTTCTAGTCCTCTGGAATTTGCTATTTGGGGGTCAGTGCTCCTCTTTTCAGTGCTCACAATCACTGCTTTATCCTGGAGGTAAATGCCACTGCTGCCTTCTAGTTATCGAATGCTAGGTATGGGTTCCATGGCCCTGCTTCTAGAATGCAGGGTCCAGCTCATGATGGTTTTGACTGCCCCGGGTTTCCCTCTGCCTTTTGCTATCCACTCGCTTTGGACTGAATTAATAGGTGGGTCCTCTCCTTTGCATATTTTCAACTGTGGTTTACTTTCTCCCTATCAACCCCATTCTTTCTGAAATACTTATTTCAGGAATGTCTTGTTATTTGTATTTTATGCATGCACTGTCAATTTTACATAATGTAAAACTTGAAATTATTAACTCAAGGGAGTAGATGTAGGATAGAAGGTAAATATTTCTGTTGGTGGACCATCTGATGCAATGGTAAAACTTTAACTTGAGCAACTAAATGTGGAAATGGATGGATTTGCCAATGACTTATAATACTTCATATTATATTGCACTATTATATTCCTTAATCAGAAGCTAATAATTTTTCAGTGAAAGAAGGATAGGTGTTCTGGCTGGCTAGATTTTATGTGCTCCAATTTCTACTTCTCTCTTATAACCGAGAAGTAGACCATTTTAAAAACTAGAATGAATCAAGTGCTTTGGTTTAAATTTATTTAATATCTTCATTTCCTTGAAGTTACTTTTTGGTTGTTTTTAATAATGGAATTATTAGATATGGACTTAAATCTCTTGGCTCTTTACATGTCAATGACAAGGAGAAGCAAGGAAAAAATGATAAATCCTTGCTCAGCGAACCAGAGTAAAATAAAACCATTCAGTCGTTTAGCTTATATTACCAAGTGTAAACTGTGGTCCCTTCAGAACTATCGATACAATCCATTTTAGTATACATGATGAATTTGCCTAATCACTCACTTTGATAGCACTGTTGACGAACATTTTTTATGACGAATGCATTAAATTGAATGCAAAACATCTTTTTTTTTAACTTAAGATATATGAATCAAGATGAAATACAGAAGTGAACAAGCTGGAGATGTGAATAAAATCAGAAGGAAAAGGATTGTAATATTTTTGTGCTTGACTATACAAAGAAGTATGTATTTTTCTAATTGAAAAAATAAGTAATTGTATCTATGTGCATTCAATTATGAGGTAATAAGAAAGAGAAGAGCAGGTCTGGTCACTATTTATGCCTGTAATTAAGTACTATTTCATAATATAAAATCTATAATAATTTTGGTATTTTGTTACAAATACATTCTTTTTATATATTCACTTTATATTTATCAACTAGTTTGATTCAAAACTAATTGATGTTCAATAAAAAGAGTTTAGGAAAATAGGGACAACATTAAAAAGTATCTATAGTCCCACAACCACAAAAGTATAAAACGGCATGTTCTCTTTTGTACAGCTTGTCTAGGCACACTGAGTGGTATTTGTCTTTTTCTATCCTGATATAATAGGTCTCATATTTAAATTAGATTTCTAAATCTCATGGTGAATTCTGCTCAGTAGAACAGTTTTTCCAGAGGATTGCATGGGTCTTACTATATATTAATAGTTATTTCTATGATGAAAAATGCCAAATTATAATGAAATGTCTGTTATTATTTCTTGGTCAACAAAGGCCTCATTCTCCCCACATTATTGTGAGTATGCCCTGTGTCAAATTCCAACAAACATGATTTTCTTTAATGACGGTTCTCATGACTCTTAACTAGTAGATGGTTGTGAATAGCAATATTTTAATGGGCAGTGAATGTCATTAGATACTGCGAATTTTCTTCTGTTGCATTTTCAGTTTTATGCATCTCAGTTCACTTATGTATGTCTTCAATTTTTTTTCACTTTCTCAAAAATCATAAATTTAATATTACATATCTCAGATTAATTTTGAGATAATTTCAGATAATTAATTCTGAGATAATTTCTGTTGGTTACAGAAATGAATGGCACATGGAAAATATCTGTAGGTCACAAACTATAAATAATGATAATGTAGTTCAAAACAATGAAGTTCAAAACAATGTTGCTGGTTCTTCTTCATCTGCTAAAACTTTATAAAGAATATCTTTAGCCATCTTGATATATGTCATTTTTTATATAATCTGTTTTTGTGGTTGTTTAAATTGACAGTCTTTAATTTTTAGAGCAGTTTTAAATTTACAGAGAAGTTGAGTGGAAAGTACAGAGTACCCATATACTTCCCCCTCCACAGTTTCTTCTATTGTCTTGCAATTGTGAGGCACATTGTTATATTGATGAAACAATACTGATACATTATTATCAACTAATGTCCATTGTTTACCTTAGGGTTCATTCTTTGTACTGTACAGTTCTATGGGCTTTGACAAATGTATGCTGTCATGTATCCAGCATTAGGATATGGAATGGTTTGAGTCATTTATGTGGACCCCAGAAAATTATGAGGCTGAGAGAAGCCAGTTTAGCCCAATGCTAAAAAAGACTAGACCTGGAGGAGCAGGGAGAGATGAGCCGTGTGCCTGACTGCCCATAGCTGCAGCTTTTGGGGAGATGGAATCTCTGATGAGATTTGGACACTTTGACAGACTCAGAAATGTAAGCTTTTAACCTAACAAATTCCCATTATAAAAGCCAATCGGAGGACTTCCAGGAAGATGGCAGAGTAATAAGAGACGGGAATCTCTTCTCCAGAAAAATAGCCAGAGGACAGGCTGAAACAGCCCCGAAAAAGACCTTCTAGGGTTTAGGACAGCAGGTGAAAGCTGCACACCACCCAGAGGAGAGAGGGACAAAAGAGGGAAATCGCGACGACAGAACCATGAGTTGGAACCAGCAGCGGCTGCTTCTGCAGGGCACACTCACCCATACTCTTTAGAATTCTCAGGCCTCTGGGCCTGCGACAACAGACAAAGGGGGCTCCATGGATCTACCACTCCTGGAAAGGGGAGAAAGAGGGACACAGCCTTAGGCTGACTCAGGTTCTGACCCACAAATTTGGGCTGCGGAGCCCCACAGACCCTTCCACACAGCGGTTTGCCCTGGGAGCCTAGGAAGGACTGGAGAAATCCGACCCTCGCAACCTCCCTCTCTTCTAGCCTGGACTAATTGTTGAGGACTCCACAGGAGAGGGGAGAGAGAGCCTGGGGCTGACCCTACTTTTGACTAGCAGGTTTGGTCTGCCCTGTCCCAGAGCCCTTCCAAGCTGGGTGGGGCTGTGCCATTGTTTGCCTTGGAGCCTGCAAGGGGTTAAAGATATAGAAACCTCCCAATCTCCTCCTCTACTAACAGGAACTGATTGTTGAGGATTCAGAAGGGAGTGGAAATATTTCCTAGCTGGGAAAAGGGAGGGGGCTACCAGAGAAGACTGGAGAACTGTCTCAGTATGTTTGAATTACAAGGCTCTTAGCCCCCAGACAGGAAGTTCTATCACATTGCTCTGGTCTGTGTCACAACAAATACACTCCGACCAGGCATTGAATTGAGACCTGCCAATGAGCGCCATCTCCTGGCAGACCAAGGAAGTGCACATAAGAAAATTAATAAGTATGAGAGGCTTTTCCTGGCCTCTATAGCCTCCCTGCCCAAGGTCCTAGGAAATGACTCTACAACCAATTACTGGGTCCAGTGCCCAGTTTTGAGCAACCAGCAGAACAATCCTAACAATCAAGGTTGAGCCAAAAATCAAAGAGCTGTGGTAACCCACAGCCTCCTGTCACTAAAACCCTATAAAAGAGAAAGAGATAGAGCATCTAAGTAAAATATAACCTAACCAGATGCCTAAGCACCAGCAAAAAATTACGAGCCATACTAAGAAAATAGAAGACCTGGCCCAAGAAAAGGAATATAGCAAAGTCCCAGAAGAAATGCAGAATCTGAGAGAACTAATCAGCGAGATGAGCACAAATTTCCAAAATCAAATTAATGAGATGAAAGACAATGTAGTTAAAGAGATAAATAACATCAAGAAGACATTGAGCAGGCGCAAAGAAGAATTTGAAATCCTGAACAGAAAAGTAACGGAGTTCATGGGAATGAAAGACACAATAGGTGAAGTCAAAAACACATTTGAGGCATACAACAGCAGACTAGAAATGATAGAAGAAAGAATAAGTGATACCGAAGACAGAGCAGCTAAAATTGAAGAGAGAAAAGAACACAGAGAGAAAAGAATGGAAAAAATTGAGCAGGGGCTCAGAGAGTTGAATGACAACACAAAACGCAACAACATACGTGTCATGGGAGTTCCAGAAAGGGAAGAGAAAGGAAAAGGGGCAGAAAGAGTATTTGAGGAAATGATAGCTGAAAATTTCCCAACTCTCATAAAAGAAATGAACTTACATGTCCAAGAAGCACATCATGCCCCAATGAGAATAAATCCAAATAGACTTACGCCAAGACACATACTATTCAGAATGCCAATATCTTATGTAAAAGATAAAGAGAAAATTCTCAGAGCAGCAAGAGAGAAGCAAATGATCAAAGGATGTCCAGTAAGACTTAGTGCAGATTTCTCTTCAGAAACCATGGAGGCGAGAAGACAGTGGTATGATATAATTAGGAAACTATAAGAGAAAAACTGCCAGTTGAGAATTCTTTATCCAGCAAAACTGTCCTTCAAATATGAAGGTGAATATAAAATATACACAAATAAACAGAAACTAAGAGAGTTTGCAAAAAAGAATCCACATTTGCAGGAAATACTAAAGGAAGCCTTAGAACCTGAAAGAAAAAGACAGGAGAGAGAGGCTTGGAAGAGAGTATAGAAGAAAGAAAAACAGAAAGGATAACCAAAAGAGGAAAAAGAGAGACAAAAACAAGATGACATATGAAAACCAAAGAATAAAATGGAGGATAAATAGTGCATTTTCAGTAATATCATTGAATGTGAATGGATTAAATTCCCTAATCAAAAGATACAGGCTGACAGAATGGATAAAAAAACATGAGCCATCCATATGCTGCCTATAAGAAACTCACCTCAGACCCAGGGATACAAACTGGCTGAAAGTAAAAGGTTGGAAAAATATATTCCATGTGAATAGTAAACAGAAAAGAGCAGGGGTAGCTATACTAATATCAGACAAAACAGACTTTAAATGCAAAAAAGTGATGAGATACGGAAGGCCATTATATATTAATAAAAGGGATGATCCTCCAGGAAGACATAACAGTAATAAATATCTACGCACCTAACCAGGATGCCCCAAAATATATGAGACAAACTCTGGTAAAACTGAAGGGAGAAATAGACATTTCTACAATAATAGTCGGAGACTTCAACACCCCCTCTCACATCATTAGATAGAACAACTAGACAGAAGATCAACAAGGAAACAGAGAACTTAAACAATCTGATAAACAAGTTAGACCTAACAGACATACACAGAACACTGCATCCAAACTCAGTGGGTTATACATTCTTCTCAAGTGCCCATGGATCTTTCTCCAGGATAGACCACATGTTAGGTCACAATACAGCTCTAAATAAATATAAAAAGATTGAAATTATACAAAGCACCTTCTCAGATCATAATGGAATGAAACTAGAAATCAATAACAGACAGGAAAAAAGTAAATTTGCAAATGTGTGGAGACTGAACAACACACTCCTAAATATTCAGTGAATCAAAGAAGAAATTGCAAGTGAAATCAGTAAATATATTGAGACAAATGAAAATGAGAATACAATGTATCAAAACTTATGGGATACAGCAAAGGCAGTCTTGAGAGGGAAATTTGTAGTCCTAAATGCCTATATTAAGAAACAAGAAAGAGCTAAACCCAAAGATTTAACTGAACAACTACAGGAACTAGAAAAAGAACAGCAAACCAATCCCAAAGCAAGCATAAGGAAAGAAATAATAAAGATTAGATAAAAAATAAATGAAAATGAGAATAGAAAAACAATAGAGAAAATCAACCAAACCCAGAGCTGGTTCTTTGAGAAGATCAATAAAATTGACAAACCCCTCACTAGACTAACAAAGAAAAAAAGAGAGAAGATTCAAATAAATACAATCAGAAATGAAATGGGGGAAATTACAAATGACCTCACAGAAATAAAAAGAATCATAAGAGGATATTATGAGAAACTATATGCCAACAAACTAGACAACCTAGATGAAATGGACACATTTCTAGAAACACACAGCCAACCTATACTGACGCTACAAGAAATACAAGAACTTAACAAACCAATCACAATGAAAGAGATTGCATCCGTCATAAAAAATCTCCCAGCAAAGAAAAGTCCAGGACGAGATGGCTTCACAGGTGAATTTTACCAAGCATTTCAAAAAGAATTAACACCAATCCTTTTTAAATTCTTCCAAAAAATTAAAGAGGAGGGAAAATTACCCAACACATTTTGTGAAGCCAACATCACCCTAATACCAAAGCCAGATAAAGATTCTACAAGAAAAGAAAATTACATACCAATCTCTCTAATAAACATAGATGCAAAAATCCTCAACAAAATACTTGCAAATCGAATTCAACAGCAAATCAAAAGAGTTATACATCACGACTAAGTGGGATTTATTCCTTGTATGCAAGGCTGGTTCAACATAAGAAAATCAATCAATGTAATACACCACATCAACAAATTGAAGGAAAAAAACCACATGATCATCTCAATAGATGCAGAAAAGGCATTCAACAAAATCCAACATCCTTTTTTGATAAAAACACTTCAAAATATAGGAATAAAAGTTAAATTCCTCAATATGATAAAAGGTATATATGAAAAACCCACAGCCAACATCATACTCAAAGGGAAAGTTTGAAAGCTTTCCCCCTAAGACCAGGAACAAGACAAGGATGCCCACTGTCACCATTGTTATTCAACATTGTACTAGAAGTTCTAGCTAGGGCAATTAGAGAAGACAAAAAAATTAAAGGCATCCAAATAGGAAAAGAGAAGTAAAACTCTCACTGTTTGCGGATGACATGATCCTGTATTTAGAAAATCCTGAAGTATCCACAACAAAGCTACTTGAACTAATAAATGAGTTCAGCAAAGTGGCAGGATACAAGATCAACATGCAAAAACCAGTAATGTTTTTGTACACTAGTACTGAACAATCTGAGGAGGAAATCAGGAGGAAAATTCCATTTTCAATAGCAACAAAAAGACTCAAATACCTAGGAGTTAATTTAACCAAAGAAGTACAGGACCTATATGCAGAAAGCTACAAAACAATGCTAAAAGAAATTTAAAAGACCTAAACAAATGGAAAGACATTCCATGCTCATGGATTGGAAGAATAAATATCGTGAAGATGTCAATCTTGCCCAAACTGATTTACAGATTCAATGCAATACCAATCAAAATCCCAACAGCTTACTTTACAGAATTATAGAAGGTAATTACCAAATTCATCTGGAAGGGTAAGTGCACCCGAATAGCCAAAAGTATTCTAAAAAAGAAGAGCAATGTGGGAGGAATTTCACTGCCTGACCTTGAAACACATTACAAAGCTACAGTGGTCAAAACAGCATGGTACTGGCATAAAGATAGACACATTGATCAGTGGAATAGAATTGAGAATCCAGAAATATACCCTCACCTATACAGTCAACTGGTTTTTGACAAACCTACCAAGCCCAAGCTAATGGGAAAAAACAGTCTCTTTAACAAATGGTGTTGGGAGAACTGGATATCTATAACCAAAAGAATGAAAGAGGACCCCTATGTCACCCCTTATACAAGAATCAACTCAAAATGGATCAAAGATCTAAATATAAAAACCAGGACCATAAAACTACTGGGAGAAAATGTAGGGAAACATCTTCAAGACCTTGTAGTAGGTGGTGGTTTCTTGGACCTTACACCCAAAGCACGTGCAACAAAAGAAAAAATAGATAAATGGGACCTCCTCAAAATTAAACACTTTTTCACCTCACAGGACTTTGTCAGAAGGGTGAAAAGGCAGCCAACTCAATGGGAAAAAATATTTGGAAATCACATATCTGATAAGGGTTTAATACCCAGGATATATAAAGAGATGTTACAACTCAACAATAAGAAGACAAATGACCCAATTAAAAAATGGGCAAATGACTTGAACAGACATTTCTCCAAAGAAGAAATACAAATGGCAAAAAAACACATGAAGAAATGCTCAACATCACTCATGATTAGGGAAATTCAAATCAAAACTACAATGAGAAATCATTTCATACCTATCAGAATGGCCACTATTAAGAAGATAGAGAACTACAAGTGTTGGAGAGGATGTGGAGAGATAGGAACACTTCTTCACTGTTGGTGGGAATGCAGAATGGTAAAACCACTATGGAGGACTGTTTGGCAGTTCCTAAAGAAGTTGAGTATAGACTTGCCACGTGACCCTGCAATACCACTACTGGGTATATACCCAGAAGAACTGAGAGCAGTGACACAAACAGACATCTGCACACCGATGTTCATAGCAACATTATTCACCATTGCCAAAAGCTGGAAACAACCCAGGTGTCCATCAACAGATGAATGGATAAACAACCGTGGTCTATTCACACGATGGAATATTATGCAGCTGTAAGAAGAAATGAAGTCATAATGCATATGGCAACATGGATGAATCTGGAGGTCATTATGTTGAGTGAAGCAAGCCAGACACAAAAGGACAAATACTGTATGAATGCGTTACTATGAACCAAATATATTGTGTAACATATTGTTTATAAAAAAAATTTATAAAAATTTTATTTAAAAAATTATATGTATCCATTACATTTAATTCAGAAATGTATATATTTATTCATCTGTGTTTACTTTTTAGTTTTTAATTGTTTATATTTTCAATTATTAAATGTACAAAATAAAGTTTAAAAAAAAAAAAAGCCAACCCATTTTTGGTATATTACATTGGTAGCTTAAAGAAACTAAAACAAGATATTACACAGTATAGTTTCATTGCCTTAAAATTCCTGGATCTCACTTATTTACCCTTCACCTGAACCCTGGCAACCACCTATCTTTTTACTGTCTCTGGTTTCTCTTATAAACAATGTCATATAATTGGAATAATACAGTATGTAGCCTTTTCTGACTGGCCTCTTTCACTTAGCATTATGCATTTAAGGTTTCTCCATGTTGTTACATGGTTTGATAGCTCATTTCTTTCTATTGCTGAATAATATTCCATGTAGGGCTGTATGACAGTAAATCAATTCACCATTTAAAGGACATCTGGGTTGCCTCCAAATTTTGGCAATTATGAATAAGGCTGCTATCAACATTCAGGGGCAGGTTTTTGAGTTGATATAGCTTTTCAGCTCATTTGAGTAAATAATAAGGAGCATGATTTCTGGATCTTATGGTAAGATTACATTAGTTTTGTAAGAAACTGCCAAATTCTCTTCCAAAGGTGGTGTACTATTTTGCATTCCCACAAGTAGTGAATGAGAGTTTGTGTTGCTACACATCTTCACTGACATTTGGTCTTATCATTGTTTTGAATTTTAACCATTTTTGGTAGATGTGTAGTGGTATCTCATTGTTGTTTTAATCTGAAATTCACTAATTACATATGATGTTGAAAACCATTTCATATGCTTATTTAGCAACTGTGTGTCTTCTTTTGGTGAGGTTTCTGTTCAGATCTTTTGCCCATTTAAGAAGTGTTTTTCCAGATTGTTGAATTCTAACTGTTCTTTGCATATTTTGGATATCTGTGTGCTGGATTTAGTCTTTTGTGGACACCAGAAAATTATGATCTTAAGTTAACCCATTCCTATAGGTGTAAACCTATTGTATGTGGAAGTTTTTGGTTAGATTCAGTTAAGGGACCTTTTGATCAGATCACTTTTGATTAGATCACTTCAGTTAAGGTCATTTGAATAGCTTGCAGGACCCAGGGTGGGTCCTAATCCTCTTATTAGAGTCCTTTATAAACAGAGGACTAAAAAGCTGCACATAGAAAAAAAGTCATAGAGGTGGAGCGAAGGAACTCAGGAGCACAGAGAGGAACCCACTGAAAGGCAATCACAGACAGAGCATCCAGAAGCCGAAGCAGTGAGACCCAGAAAAGAAGTAGATGTTTCCATTGCCTTGCTATATGGAAGGAGTCCAGGATTGCCAGCAGCTGACTTTCTGTGAGACAGCACTGCTGATGATGCCTTGATTTGGACATTTTCACAGCCTTGTAACTGTAAGCTGCCAATACTAAATTTAGCATTGGCATTATAAAAAACAACCCATTTCTGCTCCCAGCAGCTTTTAGTATTATAAAACAGTCCTTTATCAGATATGTATATTGCAAATATTTTCTCCCAGTCTCATGCTTGCTTTGCATTTTCTTAAATTGCATCTTTTACAGAGAAGATTTTAATTTTAACAAGTCCAAATTATATGGTTTTTCTTTCATGAATCATGTTTTTGGTAATGTATCTAAAAAGTCCCCACCAAACCCAAGATCATCTAGATTTTCTACTATGCTATTTTCATTTGTTTTCCTTTTATTATTATTATTTTTTGTCTTTGTCTCTGACATTAAGGGGGAAAAAAGATAAGTTATATAAATCTTTAAGTGTATTAATAACTTGATAAAGATCATTTGGCCAGAAAAAGTCAAACTTAATTCAAATTTGGATCAGCTTAACACTAAATTTCATGTATTCATATTCTATAATTTAAATACTTGCCAGATTTTTTTGTTTTGTTTATTTATTTATTTATTTATATTTATTTCCTTCCCCCCAATTGCCAGATTTTAGTGGGAAAAATTTTAAAAATATATCAGCAATTGTTTTTTTTGCTTTTAAAATTTTGCATACATTAAGACCTTTGAATGTCTTTTTTTCCTTTAACCATTTAATTTTGTTATATTATCAAGTCTATTTAATTTTGTGCCCAAGAGAAGGTAGTGCTTGATTATAGATTCATATATATCTGATTAATCTCTCACTGCATAACCAAAATTCAGTGTAACAATATTTTAAGAATTTTTCTACAAAATATGAATGCATTAAATAATAAACATTAAATCTAGGTTCTCAAGTCTTAATATCTAACTTTACTATGCTCATTTAAAAGTAAGTCGAATTATAATAGTTTGAAGAAACATAAAATTTTGTATTTAGTCAGGTAACATTTCATTCTAATAGCATAATGTTTACTATTTTTTAGATTAATGAGTATTTTTGGTGAAGATAAGTAGACAATAGCCTATAAATGATCTAGAGGCACTGTAGTGGAGTCAGATACTTTCTGTTATGTTCATGTCTGATTCAGTTGACCCACATTTGGTGATGCCACAAAATTTGGTCATTGTTTAAGGCAGTTTCTCTTATTGAATTATTATTTCCCTTCATTTGCCTACTTGAAGTAAAATTATAGAAAAAATTCGAAGTATGCAAAAGGAAATGTGTAAAATAAATTTAAGTAATTAAACTTTTAAATGAATTTTTTTTCTTTGTACATTAACATCCTGAAATTACTGAGTCTCAAAACTGCACTATGATTTTCAGACACTCTCTCTATATAATTTTATTGTCTAATGAGTGGAAATTTTTCCTTCACCTATTTTGGCCTCTACTCTAGTTTATGATTATGAATATTACCTGTTTATTCAATTTTTTCTCAATTTTTATCGAGAGCCAATTGTGTATATTATGAGATCATTGAATCATGTAGTGGATCATAATTTTTTTCTTTGTATGCAATGCTGGAAAGCTCTGATGTTGATCTGCTGTGTATCTCTAGCAAGGTGTACAGGAAATTATGACATATATTAGCTATGATGTAATCACATTGCCCTTTAACTTTTATTTTTCCCTTCTGCTTGATTTCACACTTGAGTTTTCACTTTCTTATACCATTTGTGACTTTGTTAGCTGCATCTAAAACTCTTTATCTAACAAATCTGCGCTTAGAATAGATAAATAAATTGCAGTGTCTTTTCAAACTTGCCTGGTGAGCTAGCTACGAGAAAAACCCTAGAAAGCTATGCTACCATTTAGAGTACTAGAAAATGATATGTTTAAAATTGGTTCTATAAAGGAAGGGGTGGTGTAGGAATATCAATTGTTTAGGAATATGTGACTTTTATTTCTGGTTGTAAATTCAAAGGAAGGAAGAATCTTTAGAAAGGAATCAAGTCTTCTAATGCTTACGATCATGCCATCATTGTAATCACTTGTGTTTCTTTGTGCACCCTTTTCATCGGTACTAGGTCTGAATCCATGATGGTTGGTATTTATTCCCAAGAGATCTCCATGTGAAGGGAATATATTATCTCTCCCCCTAAGCTCTTTATTATTTATTTTTAAGTATGGTTTATAATAGAAAGTTTACTAATTCCTGAAGGCTAACTTTTAGCTTGATTTGGTTTAGTCCTAATTTTCATTGGAACTATTATTAAGCCTAGGTTCTGGTCCCACATCTACCAACAATTAGTTTTTGACATTTTTCCTTCACCTATTTTGGCCTCTACTCGAGTTTGTGATAAACAATATTACCTGCTTACTCAATTCTTTCTTGATTTTTAAATATTTTTAGGCAAATATTTAGCTTGAAAGAACTTCAGTTTCCTCTTCTATAAAGCCAAGGACTTAGACTAGAAAATCTCTGTCAGTTCCAACTTTAAAAGTCTGTGATTCTGTTGAGTCTCATATTTCATAAATATTTCATGTATATTCAAGGAATGGTATCATTGATACATATTATGATAGTGAGTAAATATTTAGTTTTTCATTTACAAGGGAAATATTTTACTGTCAATACAGTTAAAACAAGTCCAGTTAATTTTAACTCATTCATTTCTTAACTCACAGACAAAAATAAACATGAAATCTTAAGAATGATATAGAATAATATTCATCACTAGAGTATGTATTCCTGAAAAGATGTGAACACCCATGTGTGATCTTATAATGGCATAAAAGTAATTATATTAGGTTCTTCATCATCTTGCCCATTTTAGTTACAAGTGTCAATTTTGAGCAACCAACACAGCCTATCCCGGGTATAAACACAACTAGCAAGGTCTGTATCATATGGCTTGGATGAGACAAGCTGCCTTCAGCTTCTCTAAATAGCCCTTACCACTTCTGCTTTTCATGCTGAATAGTTTAAAATTATCACTTACTAGTATCCATGGGGAAATTCTATTCCTTCCCTACGGGTCACAAGAAAGGCTAGAGCCCCACTCCCTCCACTGACTCTCCTTAGATCCCAGGTTAGGTAACCCAGACCCTCTCCCCTCCTCATTCTTCTCTGTCCATGTCCTGACCCTTTGATCTAATAAAGCTGCCCATTCATCCATTCTCAACTGTCTGGCAACCTATGTTTGCATCTCATTAACCAAAGAACTTCCACATAACATCCAAAACAGACTCTTCTGAGAAAGTGGCCAAATGTTGACAATACAGTGAAAAGTTTTCTCTCAACCTGTCATACCAATTTCACCTTGCTTCCAAAGTCCTCTCATCTAGTGGTCATTTTTGGTGCTAAGAAATTGCCTTAAACCTGGCTACCTTCTTTGACATCCACGTAACACACAGGAAGTGCTGGTCATCCCCAAATCCAGGTGTATCAGCTGGATCCATTGATACCCCATTTTCTCCATAGACTTCCTATTGCATTTCTGTTCTCCAACTTGTCCAGGAGGAAGAATGATCAATTTCCCCCATGGCAGAAATTCAAACAGATTTTAAATGCCCATATCTTCTACTTTCACCTAACTCTAATCTCTGAGATTGATTTTCTTGGAATCTCCCCTTTATTCAGCCAGAAGTTGGGAGAAGCAGTAGAACGTTTCCAGGGAGGGCTGGGAAACTGCTGCTGATAATAAATTTAGTGTGGCCACTCCTTGGTAAGCCAGGACAGTATATTTACCTCCATCCAATTACTTTTTGACTTTTTTTACAGTGTGAGTTACTTATTATCTTATGATGAGCTGTATTGAGATAGATACAATATAATTTACCTATTATTACATACATATCCACTCAAACCACCTAACTTAAATTTAATCAGGAGAAATAATCAGATGAATCCAAATTGAAGGACATTTTAAACAACTATCCCATGCTCTTCCAAAATGTCAGAGTCTTTATTCTTAGGAAACACATTGGAGTATTTAAAGGTAAAATTTTTGTCTGCAACCTAATCTCCCATTATTCAGGAAAAAAATTAGAGTGACAGATAAAGAAAATGTGGCAAAAAGTTGACAATTGATGAATCTGGATAAAGGGATATGGGGTTTGTTGTACTATCATTTAAATATTTTTCTGTATATATAAAGTATTTAAATAGAAAATGTGGAAAAAAGAAAGAAAAATAACATTCCTGCTATGTGTTTCCTTAATTTTATCATTTAAAATTTTCTGGGAAATATATTTCTATTACTTTTGAAGAGCACATCTGAAATATATAGTCTTGGTTTGCAAGGCTGCCATAACAAACTACGACATTCTGGGTGGCTTAAAACAACAGAAATTTATTTTTGCACCCTTCTGAAGGCTGTAAGTCCAAAATTAAGGTTTCAATGGGGCCATGCTTCCTCTGAAGTCTGTAGGGAGGAATCTGTTCTGTGCCTCTCTCCTGGCTTCTGGTGGTGGTTTGCTGGCAATCTCTAACAATCTCTGTCTCAGTCATCACAGGGTGTTCTTCCATCTCTCTGTGTCCAAATTTTACCTTCTTATAAGGACACCGGCCATATTTTATTACAGGTTCACCTTACTACAGTATAACCCCATTTTACTTGATTAATTTCATCTTTAAGACCCTGTTTCTAAATAAGGTCATATTCTGAGTTACAGACATTAGAACTTCAGTATACTTTTGGGGGGGGGGCCAAAATTCAATCCAAAACAGATACCTAGAAGTCTTTGAAAAATTATTAATTTTAATAAAATTATAACATGCACATATTTTGACCATCAATTACAGTCATAACAATTTGAGTGAATTTTTCATGTAAAGACAAATAGGTGTTTAGAAATATTTTGTTGAAATGTTATTAATAACAACAAATTGAAAACTGCTTAATTATCTGTCTACATGGAAAGAATCAGATAACTTACAGTATGTCGATAATATGTAAAGCTATACAGCCATTAATAAGAATGATGTAGATTTATATGCACTGGTGTGGACTAATGCCCATGAGTAAATTTATGTGAAAAAATCATAACCAAATATATACAGTATGATTCTGTTTTAGTTTGTTAATGGCTGCCAATGCAAATACCAGAAATGGGTTGGCTTTTACAATTAGAATTTATTAGGGTAGAAGCTTACAGTTCCAAGGCTATGAAAATGTTCAAATCAAGGCATTACCAAGAGATGCAAGCTGTGGGCAATCAAGCACATGGCTTGTCTCCCTCTCCTCTCCTCATTTCTTCAGCTTTGACTGGTCCACAGATAATCAGCCTCCAGCCTCTCTCTCAGTCTCTCAAGGTTTCTCTGTCTTTCTGAGGCTGTAGGTGATCCTGGAGTCTTCTCTCACATGGCAGGGTAAAAGAGCAGCTCTCTTTCTCTGTGTGTCTCTTCATGTTTCTCCTATTTATATAGGATTCCAGCAAGAGAGCTGAGACCCACCCTGTGTCAAACCTCACTGAAGTACTCCAATCAAAGGCCCTAGAGCAATCTAATCAAAAGTGATCTAATCAAAAGGTTCTTTAACTGAATCTAACCAAAAGGTCTCACATACAACAGTTATACATGCACAGGAATGGGTTAGCTTAAGAACACAATTTTCTGAGGTCCACAAAAGACTAAAACCAGGACAGATACCATTTTATGTTTTTTAAATCTATAAAATTATTTATTTAGTATATAAATTTATATGTCAATATGCAGAAAAAATTTCTTAGCGAATACAAAGCAAACAGTAAACTGGTTACCCCTCATAAAAAGAGTACCCTCAAGAGAGGTGGACTGGAGGAGAAGTTGCCAATAATATTTAATACATGTATCTTATAAAAATTAATATTTCAAAATAAAAGCTATAAAATATACTATTTTATGAGCAAAATAAGTGAGAAAGTGAACACATTCCTATCAATGGCTGTGAAGTACAGCATATAGAGAAAAGTGGAGGTAACAAGTGGATTCTAGGAATGTTTGCTGTTTATTTTTGTTTTCTAAGAGCACATTTGCAGGCTGATGAGAATGATCTAATATAGAGTAATGAAATTATGATTCTAGAGATGGAACTGATAAGATTTAAAGATAAAAGAAGAGGGGATTTTAGCACATGTGGAGGGATTGGTCCTGGATAGGAAGAGGGAGAGTTCCCCAGTCATGAGCAAAGTGCAGAAAGAGAAAATGAATGAATAAATCCATTTCAAGTAGGCTGTGTGGTTTGTGGTGGAAAGATAAGGCAGTTTGCATCTGATTGCTCCCATTCTCTAATTTTAAAAATATTAGAGTATGATTGAGATTGTCAGTTCAGACTGGAGTTGGGAAGGCATATGGGAGGTTGTAGCAGAGATAATATTGTGAAATGGCCACTTAGGAAATGAGAATATAAATGTATAGATGATAAATCATAGTGATGTCAATTAAATTGACTGTGAGTATGTGTATATGTGTGTGTTTTTTCCTCTGATGTTTAGTTACTAAGCCACATGCAGGGAGAATGCAGATGGAAGGTTACTTTGCAGTTAAGATTCATCTAAGGGAATAGGCATGAATAAATTAGGAGCAAGGAAGGTGAGAAAATTTATATATATACATATATGTGTGTGTATATATTTATGTATAATGTGTGGGATCTGAATTTAAACTTTACTAAAGTGGAGCCAGGAGAAAGCTGAAGGATAGCAGGATGGTTGCTGGACCAATGGACTGGCATTGCCAATGAAGTCATAGTAGTGGTGTCCTTGAATAAATAGAATGGAAGGACAATGGGTTCTTTGAAATTAGGTTTGCAAGGTAATTCAGTTTCTGATGATGAAATATCCAAGCTTTAACCATGACAATTTATGGCTCAGATGAAGAGAAGGAAAGGTCAATGATAAAATACTCTTAGGTTGGGTATTGCATGTTAATATATCTGCAGGTTAAATTCACTCAAAATATTGACAGGAGCTATGGTATTTCAACTCAGTAGCAACTAAAAAATACCTGATAAATGATCACTAAAAATGAACTTATAACGGAAATGCCAGGGAAGCCTCATTGGAGCACTGTGATATGCATTCATTCATTCATTTGCCAATTCAAGAACTATTTCTTGAGTACCTACCTTCTGTCAGAAAAAGGATTAGTCTTTAGTGATTCATCTTGTTCTCTCTTAAATCTCTGACTTCTTGAATTTTATTTTCTAGTGGTAAGTGTAATTATCACAACTTTAGAATGGGATTTCAAACTTACAAAGAACTCTAAATTCCAGAGTATTTGAGATAACTTGTTTTTTCTGTCTTTACTTTTTGTGATTATCCTAAGAGATATTCATAAACAAGAATATATCAACATTATCATTTTAAATGCTTGCTATTAAATATACACTAATTTTAGAAAAATTGAAAATACTGACAAACATAAAATATAAATTTAAAAAATCACAATTCTATTACATTTATGAGTATGAGATAATTAGACTAAAGTGAAGGCATGTTGTTAATATTAGATTTTAACTGGTGTTGATAATTGCCTTCCAAGAAGTTTTATTACAAATTAATAGTTTTAAAGGCTAAAAGTGATAAAAAGCTAATGAGAATCTACTTGATATGAGATATGTTGCCATCTCTGTGAAAATATATCACTCCTTTTCCTCAACATAGTTTTTTCTTAAATTTCTAGTTTTTATTTTTGATATAAAAGTATTAATATTTATAAGACACAGAAACAAAAAGTAAATCATGTTGTAGATGCTTTTATATGTGGACAACATTTTAGGAATACGTTATATAAAGGCTTTGTCAGGTAAGACAAATTCAGTCCTTGAACACAAACAGTGTAAGCTAACCCTTTAGAACTAACTGACAACAATTTCTGAGCAATCTAGTTCACACTGTTAAATAATGTTGTGGAAAGAGGATATTGGTAAGATGGAAAGTCATTCACTAAATAACTCCAGAAACGTGATGCAAAGAAATGAAATGATTATGATTTCATCAGCCATAATTGCTGCCTTTAAAAATTTTGCAGAGCAAACAGTCATTAATCATATAAACTAACCCACTCTTCTGTACTAGTTAACAGTAATATTGTAATATTTTGAGCATTGGAAAGAAGATTTTTTTTCAATACTAAGAGACAACAATGGAAGGGTATATGGGGGCTATGAGATTTTTCCTTTTGGAGTAATGAAAACGTTCAAAAATTGACTGATGACAGAACAGCTCTGATGAAAGCCACTGAGTAACCACTTTGAATGAATCGTAAAAAGTATGGGACTGTATAACACAGGGAATCAAGTGGTGAATGATGGACTATTGTTAACAGGACAAATATGAGAATGTTTTCTTCTGAACGATAACAAAGTAATAATAATATAGTATGTTAATAATTGGGTGTGTTGGGGGAAAATACGCCAAATGTAAGTTATGGGCTATAGATAGTAGTAATAGTTTGACCATGCTCTTTCGTAGTTTGTAACAAATGTTTCACAACAATGCAAGATATTGGTGGTAGGGAGGTGTATGGAAGACTTGTATGATGATATGCATGTTTGTTTTGTAAAATCACACATTTTAATATAAAAATTTGTTAATGATAAAAATAAATGCATTTTCCTAGATTTCACAGTTAAAAATGTATTAGAAAGTATTTAGGACAAGCGGATCTATTTCATTTCCTGCAACTTATAATACATTTATATATTTCTCCACAGGAAGGAAAAAGTAACACTTAGGTTTAATGATCAATTTATTCTCTTTTTTTAATTGCAAGAACAAATCCACACTTTAAAGCATTATTTTTACCTAGTGATATGTAAAAATTCTGAAATTTAAAAATTATCTAGTTAAATCTGATTCTAGCACCACATAACAACTGGGATTCTTGAACTACCAAGATGATAATATTGCAATTTTAGTAGATTTTTTCCTGGGGTTTAAAACCATGTACAGACATAATAAAATAGGAGTATCCAGTGAGATCAGTTGAAATATATTCCATACAGTGTGGAATTGCAAGCTAATAAACTTGAAGATTTATCACATTAGAGGGCAGAGAACATTTCATGGATTTAGGAATGTAGGTTCGGAGGTCAGGCTGTCTAGATTTTAATTAAAATATAGTAAAGTAAATTTCTAAATGGTATATGACCATGAGAAATTTACTGTAATGTCATCATGACTCAGTTGCTTTAGCAGTAAATTGGAGAATGAAACTATTTTAGAGGATTAAGTGCAATAATACATGTAGTGATTTGAAAACAGTGCCTTGCACATGATTAGCAGTCTACATGCTCCTATTATCATTATTTATGCTAATATGAAATGTCTTGCAGTGGCAGAGTTTAATTTAGATACAATGTTCATTCACAAAATATAGAATGGATAACTTTTTCAATGATAATATAATATCAAACAGCATAAGGAGAAATTACTTTGCATTCATTAATTTTCAAATAGCACTCAATGTTGACTTCTAGTCTATTTCAACCTAGATGGACTTTTTCTGAGAGCAAGAATTATGTTTTTATTATTTTAAAAATCAAGTTCTCAATTGGAACCTCCTCAAACATAGCAGACAATCTTTTCAAATTTGTTAATGCAAATTCATATCATTTACTTTGAAATGGAATGTCTTTCAACAAGTAATTGAGAATTACTTTGAAGAATTATTTTCCATAAGTAAAGAAACACACCACATATTTGATGAGAATTTCTTTCAAAATAACATGTTGTAGTCAAGAAAAAGTGGAGGAGTTAATACCAATTCAAATTTTACCTGTATAACTCTTTTCATCTGAGAGGAAAGTTCTTTTGTTAATATTTATTATGGAGATAAAACTAACAAGTAGTTTTATCCCTAATTCAGGAAAATGTATATGCTTCATTACAGGAAAAATTTAATTTGATGAAATGAATTCATTTAGATAAAATTAAAGCAAATTTAAAATAAATATCCCCTTAGCACAAATATATTATATGGTGAAATGTAAATTCTGCAGTTGCATGAGGATATTGAAATGATGTATAACTGTACTCAATCAATTAATTAATAATTAAACAATTGCTAGAAATGGCTCTAGTCTGGAAAGTAAGCAGGCTAAATATGTATCTACAGGCATACCGTTCGTGTTTTGCTGTGCTTCACGTTATGGTGCTTCGTTAACAAATTGTGTGCATCTTTACAAATTGAAGGTCTGTGGCAACCCTGTGTTGAGCAAGTCTTTCAGCGCCTATATTCAAATAGCATGTGCTCACTCTGTCTCTGTGTCACATTTTGGTAATTCAGGCAATATTTCAAACCTTTTCATTATTTTTATATTGTTATGGTGATTTGTGGCCAAACATCTTTGATGCTACTGTTGTAATTGTTTTGGGGTACCATATAAGACAGCAAACTTAATCGATAAATATTGTGTGTATTCTGTTTGCTCCACTGACTAGCCATTCCCCTGTCTCCCCCTGCTTGGTCATCCCTATTCCCTGAGACACAACATTGTTGGGCAATTGCAGTCAGTTTTGGCTTGCACTGCTTAGAGTAATACCCATTCCTGAGGCTCCATCCGTGCTACTGGCAGAGGAAGAAGCTGGGTAGAGTTTTGTCTGTCTCTACAGGCAACAGCAGATGGTTTTGGCTCACAGGGCTTAGACTACTGCCCAAACCTGTGGCTCCAATCCTGCTTCGATTGGGGAGGAAGGTGGGAGAGCTTCATTAGTCTCTCCAGGCAACTGCAGCCAGTTTTATCCCATAGGACTTAGTTTACTGCCTACACTGCTGGCTCCATACTGCCCCAGTCAGGGGAAGAAGGTGAATAGAGCTTCATCAGTCTGGGCACCTGCAAGCAGTTTTGGCCCACACAGCTTGGATTATTGCTCATGGCTGCAGCTTCATTCCCTCCCCTAGCAGGGAAGAAAGGTGGGTGGACCATCATAGTTTCCTGGGGTAACAAGCGCAGCTTCAGCCTGCATGGCTTACAGTACCATCCACACCCTTGGCTCCTCCTCCACTCCCGGCAAGGGAGAAAGGGCAAGAAACAGATGAATAGGAGCTGAAAAAATTCAGATTGGCTCAACATGAGCTATTATAAAGTTCCAAAAGAAGTTGAACCAAGTTCCAAAGAGGGACTTTAGCACAAAGCCAATCAACAAGAAAGACCTAGACTAAAGAGAGAAACTGAACCCAGAATAAATACATTAAGAAAATCAGATGCTACGATACTAGCAAAAAAAATTGCAAGCCATACTAAGAAACAGGAAAATATGGCCCAAAGGAACAAACTTAACTTCCAGATGACATACAGGAGTTGAGACAACTAATTACAGATATTCAAACAAATCAAACAGTAAATTTTGAAAAGAGGCATATCTATCATTTAGCATAGAAAAAATTTTATGAAAACAATTTCAACTATCTGTGGTACATTGATAATATATGATAACTCAGAAGATAGGTTGAGCTTAAGAAAATTTATAGAAGTGCTATTTATAAGTTAAATTTCTTACTGTCATCTGGGCAAAATGCAGTAAATACTATGTAAAACATCAGTAACAGTGAGGTACAATCCTCCTCTAATTTTTTCTGGTAACGATGGACAGTAATGAAGATTCTACTTTAGGTTTTGATTAAGTCTGCTTAGACAAAATGCTTTTCCCTCTCCAAAGGAGGATTGCTTACTGTGGAGTAGAGGCTTTGCTGAAAATAGAATAGAATTTCATATATTGTCTTCTAATTATTTTCTTCTTTATGTTCTCACCACATAGACTTATGTTCTCACCACGTAGACTATACAGGGAATTGAATTATATGATCATGTTTAAAATTGTGCATAAGTAATATTTTAATTTGACTAATAAATTTTACAACTCAAATTCATTCTTTTGACTTAAGGAAAGCAAAACAAAATAAAACAAAATTTTTTTTCCTACAAAGCACAAAATTTCTGATTTTCTAATGAAGACACTAATGAATTGGGGCAATAATATTAAAATGATTTTTATTGTAACAACATACCCAAAAGTTTGCTTCAAACCATTTTTCCCGATGTGTGAATGTGTATGTGTGTATGTGTGTGTATGAGAGAGAGGGTGGGAAATGTTAATTGATCTCTATAAAAACTCTGTTTTGTTCCCAGTTATTCACTCTGGATAAGACTCAATTAATACTTATTCTTTCACATTACTTTTAGTCAACTTGTTGGAGAAAATTATTTTCAGATCAAATTATAAATATTTGGAAATATAATGTAATATAATATCATATAATAATATAATGACATAGGAATTAAATTTGATAATTAAAGACAACAGTAGGTTTTCTAGATTAAGGAATGTTCTTTGCTTTAAAACATGTCCCAGATATTTTAAGCAATTCAAAATCATAGTCCTCTTGGAACTGTTTTTCCCATATCAAAGTGAAGCCCCCTCTCTCTTCTTAGTTAAAATGGTATCTGGCCAAGGGCACAGCTTAAAAGTCCTCACAGCTACTAGAGCAGGACTCTGGTTCATTTGTGGAAATGTTCACTGTTCTCAGTGACCACATGTGCCTCTCTAAGATGTTTCCACACTACCTAATCTCTGTGGAGAAGTTGTGCTAGAATTTGTTGTTGTCCATGGCAGGTGAACATTTTCTTTTTTCTTTTTCTTTTTTTTCCTTCTTCTTTTTAAAAAAAAAAAATTAATTTTATTTTTAAAGATGCTTTAGATTCCATGAATGATACATGGAAAATATAGGGAGATTCCCATATACCCCACTCCCTTCCACTCCCACTTTTCCCCCATTAACAACATCTTTCATTAGTGTGGTACATTTGTTACAATTGATGAGCACATATTGAAGTATTGCTACTAACCATGGACTATAGTTTACATTATGGTTTACACTTTGCACCACATAATTTTATAGGTTTTGACAAAATGTATAATGGCCTATACCCATCATTGCAATGTCATTCAGTACAACTCCAATGTTCAAAAAACACCCCACGCTATGCCTATTCTTCTCTCTCCTTCCCTTCAGAACCTCTAGTGACCACTGCCTTTGTATCGATATTACAAGATCTTCCATTGCTAGAATAATATGTCTACTTTAGTCCATGGTTGCATTAACCCCTTATGTTTATGCATTCCTCAATCTTTTGGATGGTGATGCCCACTCTTTTTCTTATTGAGAAGGGTCTTAAATCCCATGGAACAGATGGATGGAACTGTCTTGCTTGCAGTTTTAGATACTCTGTTTTTTTGGGATGGGTGTTATTCATCATTATCTTTTGTTAGTTGTCCTGAGTGAGTCTGATGAACTGGAGAGTAGGTTTGCAACACTGCTGAGATTCAGGGCTCAGCTGGCATATGAAAAGACCATAGATTTAAGTAACTTTTAAAAAAATTTGCCAGTTATGATTATTGTCTCTCTCACTGCCACCCACCCACCACCATCACACACACACTCACTTTCTGTTGCAAAAGGATTCATCCCAAGGTCAGTCAGCAGCTTCTTAGTTATGAGCTCTGACAAGCTTTTAGCTTGGGTGATTTATCCTATATTCTGCTTCCAGTGCCTGTCACCACAGGTGCTCCATGGTACTTCTGAAAGTGGCACTCTCAAACACCACTGCATTTAATCACTGCAACCAGCTATAAATGTCTGGATAGCTTTCATTCCATACTGGATTAAAGGATTTGGGGCAATTTTATGACTTCCCTCTACCTGAAACTGCCACACTGCCATTCCTCCCCCCTCCACCTATATCAAGCCCATGTTAGTACAGAGGCATTTGCAAGGCACTATTCTCCAGGGGCCCAAATTGAATGGAATATAAAGTCCACCTACATGTAACTGCCTGCTCAATTATCTAGGATTTCTATTTTGTTATCATACTTTTTCTTGAACAAGTTCTAGGAAGTTGAGGGTGCTGGGATGGTGGCAAACCCATACAGTGCCTTCCTCTCATTCTCATCCTTCCACATACTTCTCCACAGGGAGGGGCAATCATATCCTCCTTTCTTTATAGACTATGGACATCCTTGCTCTAGTTAGCAGGTGTCTACTTCTTAAGTTCCAAGTAGGTTAAAAAGAAAGAATTTTTTTTTTATCAATATCAAAGAAAAATATATAGACTGTACTTTCAACATAATTACCACTTCCATTGAAAAGATGTCCTAGGACAGGGATTGGTAAACTATAGCCAGGCCCATGGGACTTTTGTGTCAAGTGCTCTGCTTTTGTAAATAAAGATTTATTGGAACATAGCCATGCTCATTTATTTTTGTGTTTTCTATGGTTGCTTTTGTACTACAGTGGCAAAGTTGAATAGTTGCAATAGATACTGTAGACCTTACAAAGCCGAAAATATGACACTTTACAGAAAAAGTTTAACAGCCCTTGACCTGGAATAATCTGGTCTTATTCTCAGACATATGATATATTATCACTCCAACTGAAGAAACTTAACCTTTGCAAGAATGAGTAACTTGCTCAATGTCACACATGGAGAAACAGGTTGAATGCAGATGTCTAGTTTTGTGATTCGGTGATTTTTCAGCTCTCAAACATATATATTATATTTTTAAACAAGCACTCATATTTAGGTTTTTCACATACCTATCTGATTTTCTAACTAGAATCTACCTTCTTAGAAGCTTGTTATTTATCTCTGTATCCTAGCAAGGAGTCTGGTTAAGAGTGGCACTTTATTTTAATTTATTTATTATTTTGGGCAATACAAGAACAAATGAATCTGCACAATTTTATGCTCACCATCAGGATAACGTTAAACGTTCAAAATTATAATCAGTAAGAATTGTATGAAGCATATCACCAAAAGGTACGAACTAAATCTAGATTGCTATTATTTCTCACACTATGACCAGATAATATTCATAAAGTTATGAGATAAGTATTGGCATAAATTCTTGTAACTTTAGTTTGGGGGCTAAGAGAATGATTAGGTTAAGTCCATATTTCACATATATTGAATATTATTATAAAATAATTTGTGTACCAAGACAAGAAGTAAACACTGGTTCATCTTTTTCCTTCACATCATTTGGATTTAAATGTGTTAACTATGGAGTAGCTACAAAAGTCAGGCAAATATATTTTAAGACAATAAATGTTACCAGTGATGAATCAGGATATTTTTAATGGCAAACACGTTAATTCATCAGGAAGATATGGCAGTTATAAACATATATGCACTTAAAAAGAGAACTCCACCACAAATGAAACAGCAAAATTGAAGGAATACAGAAGCAATTTAATAGTAATAGTTGGAGACTTCAATGCCCACTATAAATAATTAGCAGAACAACTAAACAGAAGTAGCAAGGATATAAAATTCCTCAACTGTACTTTCAGCAAATCAGCATAACTCTTATCTACAGAACACTTCATCCAACAATGATAGAATATACATACTTTCAAATGCACTTAGAACATTTTCCATGATAAGCCATAAAAAAGTCCCAATAAATATCAAAGGATTAACATCATACAAAGCATGTTCTTTTACTGCATAGGATTAAATTAAAAATCAACTAAAAAGTACATTTTGATAATCCTTAAATATTTGGAATTCAAACAATATATTTTAAAATAACACATAGGTGAAAGAAGAAATTACAAGACAAATTAGTATGCAGTTTGAACTGAATGAAAACTAACACAACATATAGAAATTTATGTAGTACAACCAAAGCAGTGTGTAGGGAAATTCATAGTTTTTAAATTATATTTTTAAAAAACTAACGAGAATGATCTCAATCAACAGTCTAAGGCTTTACCTTAATAATTTAGAAAAAAAAGAGTAAATCTAAATTTAAGGCAAAAAGAAAGAAGGAGAAAATAGACTGGTGCAGTAATTAATGAAATAAAATATAGAAAAACAATATAGAAAATCAATTAAATCAGTTGAATGTTCTTCAATTGGATGAACAAAATTGACAAACCTTTAGTTAGAGTGTCCAAGAAAAAAGAAGAGAAGACACAGATTACTAAATAATCAGAAATGAAAGAGTGGACATCATCACCAACTGGACTGAAAATAAAAGGATTTTAAGATAATATTGTGAATAATTTTATGCCAACAAATTAGATAATTTATATATGATGGAAAATTTCCTAGAAGATACAAATTACCAAGATTATTTCTTTAAGAATAAATAGCAAGTATGGATAGAACCACATCAAGTAAAAAAAATTGAATTAATAATTTTAAAACTGCCCATAAAAAAGCCCAGACTAAGAGGACTTCACTATTGAATTCTATCAAATATTAAAAAAGTTAAAAATTCCAATACTGCATAAACTTTTCCTTAAAGTAGAGAAGGAAGGAACACTTCACAATCCATTCTATAAGGCTAGTATTACCTTGATTCCAATCCTGTACTTAGACATAACAAGAAAAGAAAAATACAGATAAAATCCCTCATTAACACAGATATAAAAAATCATTAAAAATATTAGCATACTGAATCCAGCAATGTATTAGAAGGTTTATACCTTATGACTAAGTAGGATTTACCCTAGAGATTGAAGTTTGGTTTTACATTTAAAAATCAATTGATTCAATGTACTACAAAGGACAAAAATCACAAGATCATCTCAATGGAGAGGGAGAGAAAAATAAAAAAGATCTGACAAAATACAACTTCCATTTATGATAAAAACTCTCAACAAATTGGAATGGAAAGAAATTTCCTAAATTTCATAAAGTATGTCTATTAAAACCTATAGCAAGTACCTTCCTTAATGATGTAAGGCCTAACACATAATCCTAAAACCAGAAAGAAGGCAAGATTGTCCACTCTCACCACTTCTGCTCAACATTGCACTGGAAGTTCTAACCAGTGAAATCAGGTAGAAATAAAAGAAAATTATTCAGATTAAAAAGGAAAATGTCAAACCATCTTTATCTACAGATGTCATAATCCTGCAGGTAAAATATACTGTGTAACCAACAAACTATTAGAACAGATAAGGGCATAAGCTATAAAATCAATAATAAAAAATCAATTGCATTTTATATATTATCAATGAACAATCTAAAATGAATTTAAAAGAACACTTTAAAAGAAAATCAAAAAAGGATAAAATATTTTAGGAATAAATGCAGAAGTAGTGCAGAAGTGGTGCATTGAAATTTGTAAAACATTGCTGAGGAAAAATAAAGTTTATTTAATTATTTAAATAAATAGAAAGATATTCCATGTCTGTGGATCAGAAGATTCAGTATTGTTAAGATGGAAATTCTGCCCCAATTGATCTATGGATTAATGCAATCCTTTTCAAAATCCCAGTTGTCTTTTCTGGAAACTAACAAGTTCACCGTAAAATTCATGTGGAAATGCAAGGACCCAGAATAACCAAAACAATCTTCAAAAAAGAAGAACAAAGATGGAGAACATACACTTCCCATGCAGCTTTAGTAGATAATGCCAAACTCTTTCACAAAGTGGGGGTATTAATTTTCTCTATCTCCAGCACTGTGTAAGAGCTTGCCTTGCTCCATATCCTTGCCACACCTGGTCTTTTTTCATTTTGGCTATCGTGTATGTTAGTGATACTACATTATTGTTAAAATTTGCATCACTTGTTTAAAATGGAATTGGCTGAAATAATTTTGTATACTTATTGGTCATTTGGATCTCCCTTCTATCACCTTTTATGAAATTCTAATATACCTTTTCCTGCTTTTTTATTATTAGAGCTTTTTAATATACTAAATATAAAGTCTTTGTTATATGTGATGCAAATATCTTCTCCATCTCTTTGAATTTTATTTTCTGCCTCTGAAGGATGTCTTTTGATTTTATAATATAGTCAAATATACCAGGCTTCCTGTAAGATAAGTACTTATTACTGATACTCCTTAAAAAAACATTTTCTTAGCTAAGATCATAAAACTCCTTTCATAAATTTGTAAAAGTCTCAATGTTTTGCTATTTTTACTGAGGTGTACAGCCCATCTGGAATTGAATTTTGTAAATAGTACTTAGAGATTAAATTGACCTGGCACCACTGACTGAAAACAAATTCTCCTGTATTTTAACAATTAAAAAAAAAATTTTTTTTAAAGATACTTAGATTATATAAATGTTACATAAAAAAAATAGGGGATTCTCATATGCCCTGCTCCCCATACCTCCCACTTTTTCCCACATTAACAACATCCTTCATTAAAGGTACATTCATTGCAATTGATGAACACATTTTGGAGCATTGCCACTAAGCATGGATTAAAGTTTACATTGTACTTCACACTCTCTCCCACACAATTCTGTAGGTTATGGCAAGATTTATATTGACGTGAATCTGTCATTACAATGTCATTCAGGACAATTCCCAAGTCCCAAAAATGCCCCTGCATTATACCTGTTTTCTCTCTCCCTGCCCTCAGAACCTCCAGTGGCCACTGCCTCCATACAATGATATAATTTCTTCCATTGTTAGAATCACAATAAGTCTATAGAGGAATACCAGTAAGTCTACTTTAGTCCATAGTTCATTCCCCAATCCTGAGTGTTCTGGGATGGTGGAGCCCACTCCACCTCTAGTTGAGAGAGGGCTGTGATCCCATGGGGCTAATGGATGGGACTCTCTGGCTTGCAATTGTAGACTCTCTCAGTTCCTTGATATGGTAGTATGAGAGTAGTGTAATGACACTTTTAGGTTAGGCGACGCTGGTTTGTGGGGGTGGGGGTAAGGTGGGGAGGGTGGGTTGGACAGTCCATGGAACTGGGGGGAGGGTTGGGGGAGAGAGCAGGTGAAATTCTCCTTTAATTTATGTTTCATAAATTAAATGTTTGTCTGTATATGCATGAGATTGTTTTTTTATTCTCTTTATGTTCTGTTGTTCAGTTTTCTCCCTTGTACCATTTTCAAACTGTGTTAGGTAGCCCTATCACAAGTCTTTGTATCCAGGGGACAAATTGTCCTATTCTATATTTGGCCCTTTGCAAATTCTACATTCATGTAGAGTCAACTTATTGTTTTAGGGGAAAAAACAATACAGTTGGAATATTGGTTGAGATTTTATTAAATCTATAAATATGTACAGAGAAAATCAGCATTTTTAATTGTGTTTTGACCTCTCATCTATAAATGTGTGCTTTTCCACTCTTTAAAATCCTTATTAATTTCTCACCATAATATCTTATGTATTTCTACAGATATTTCTTAAACTTATTTGTTACATCTATTTCTAAGCATTTGCTATATTTTGATGCTATTATAAATATATATTTTAACTTACTTCCAAGTACTTATTGCTAGCACATAGACATGCAAAGTGCTTTTTTGTATGTGAGATAGGCAGATACTTTGCTAAATCTTATTAAATCTAATTATTTACCTATATACTCTTTTGGATTTTCTACATATGAAATCCCTATGACAGTGACAGTTTTATGCTTCCTTTCCAACTATTATACACTTCCATTCTTTTTATTGATTTAGAACACTTACTTTGACTTTGAGTCAATGTTTAATTGAGGAAATGAAAGCAAGCATTCTTATCATGTTCTCACTTTCCAAGGGAAAGTTTTCAATAGTTTTCTATTAAGAATGATAGCTATTGCACTTTTCCAGAACATAGTTCTTTGCAGGCAAGTAGAGTTTCCTTCCATTCTTAGTAAGCTAAGGATTTTTTTTTTATAAACAAACTACAAGGTAGAGAGAATAATAAAGTGAACACCTGTTTTTCCATTACCCAATTTCTCAATTCATATGCAGTGTGCTTCACCATCTTTGAATTTTTATCAAATATTTTTTAAAAATTAAAACATTTTAGTATAAAATTAATTTTATGAAATTGTTTTTCTTCATATGAAAAGATCATATAGA
Organism: Tolypeutes matacus; assembly: GCA_026826555.1. NCBI lineage: Eukaryota > Metazoa > Chordata > Mammalia > Cingulata > Chlamyphoridae > Tolypeutes > Tolypeutes matacus. The sequence goes on from JAKSZT010053887.1 coordinate 87,857,320, forward strand.
TTTCATTTATAATATAGTGAAAAATTGGATGCATTGCATAAAATTGCTTTCATTATGTTGACCAATTTTGAATTCCTAGGAATAATGCAAATTGACTGTGAAGTCTTATCCTTTACAAAACTCAGTTTGCTAACATTTTGTTCAGGAATTTTATGTCAATAATTGTTAGAGAGAGTAGTCTTTAGTTTTTCTTTTTCATACTAACTTTATCAGGTATAGGATTTCCATTTGGTGCACAATACCAAAATGAGGTGTGTTTCATGTTTTATATTATATGGGAATATTTGTATAAAGTTGTTGCTTTTATTCTTTAAAATTTTAATATAATTCTTTAAAAAAATTTTTTTTAATTTTTAAAGAAGCTTTAGATTACATAAATGTTACATAAAAAATAAAGGGGATTCCCATATGCCCCGCTCCCTCCTGCTCCCACATTAACAACATCCTTCATTAGTGTGGTACATTTGTTACAATTGATGAACATATACTGAAGCATTCCTACCAACTGTGGACTATAGTTTAAATATAGTTTACACTCTGCCCCACACAATTTTATAGGTTTTGAAAAATGTATAATGGCCTTTATCTGCCATTGCAATGTCATGCAGGAAAATTCCAATGTCTCAAAAATGCATTTTACACCTATTCTTCCCTCTCCCCTCCACCCCCGCCAGAACCTCTTATGGCCACTGCCTTTATATCAATGATAAAAGTTCTTCCATCACTAAAGTAATAAGTCTATAATAGAATAATAATAAGCCTACTTTAGTCCTTTGTTCATTCCCCAATCTTGAGGATTTTGGGATCGTGATGCCCACTCTTTTTGTAATTGAGAGGGGGCTTAGATCCCATGGGGCAGATGGATGGAGCTATCTTGCTTGAAGTTGCAGACACTCTCTGTTCCTTGGGATGGGCATTGTCCACCATCATCTCCTTTTAGTTTTCCTGGTTAAGTCCAATGAACTGGAGAGTAGGTGGGACAACTCTGCTGAGATTCAGGGTGCAACCAGCACATGAAAAGACCAAACATTTAAGTCTCTGGAACATATGTTTGACAAGTATAGTGCTAATTATATATTCAAGGAAAAGGGGCAAAAGAGCCACATGTATGGAAACTATGAAAGAGTCTCACTCTGTTACACTGGGAGCATAAATTCCAAAGTAAGGCTCACTGACAGAGTGCTGAATTCCTGAGCTTGTCTGCCCTGCTTATAGTATCTAGGTGTCTTTAGATCCCTCAGCAGCTCCTCTGTTTGAATCACTGTTTACTGCAGCAGTCAATGAGATTCTGCTGAGACATGCATAAGCATAATTTCTGGAATGACTCCCGACTCACTTTGACATCTCTTAGCCATAAAAACTCATATCTATTTAATATTTCCCCTTTTTTGTCAAGGTCTTTTTCCAGATGCATTGCTAGTAGGTGTTTGGTAAAATCCCCTGGTGCCAGGAGGTTCATCCCTGGGAGTCATGTCCTATACCTGGGGGGAAGGTAGTGCATTTAGATGCTGAGTTTGCTTAGAGATAGGCCACATTTGAGCAACAAGGAGGCTTTCAGGAGGGAACTCTTAGGCAATATATAATACTAAGCTAAGTTTCAATTTCACAAGGAAAGGTTCATAAGTACAATCATCAATATCAAGGGCCTGGTGTAATGGTCTGTCTTCCTTCATTAGGCCCTGCTCATGTAGTTGGGAGATTCTTGCCATTCTATTAAAGAATGTAGCAGGACATCCCAGGATGGGAATTCCCTATTCTTTCGGTTATTGTGTGGGTCTCCACCCACTGAGACATGCCCCATGAACACCTGAACATATTCATTTGCCTTAAGGGCATGCCCAGGTGCACCACTCCCCATGCATTCCCTAACACTAATACTCTGCACCAGTTATCCTTCCCTGCCACAGCTGTGACCCTTCCGTGATCTAAAACCTCTCCCAAAATGAATTAAAAAATAAATAAAATTAATAAAAAAATAAGGTAATAATAATTAAAAAAAAAACAAATAAAATACAAATATAAAAATAAAGACTAATAAATAAATAAATTTGAAATAAAATTTAAAAATTTATACATTGTGTCTTTCATCACTGTAAGATCTGTTGTCTTGTATGTACAGTGACATTTTCTTCCATATATTCCCTCAGTGTCTTGTTTTTTTCATTTTATCTTCAAAGAAGCTTTAGGTTACAGAAAATCACATAGAAAATATAGGGGATTCCCATTTACCCAATGCCCTTCCCCTTTCTATTCTCCCCTATTCACATTTTACATGTGGATGGTACATTTGGTACCATTGATGTAATAATATTGAAGCATTGCTACTAACCATAGTCAATGGTTTACATTATGGATTACATTTTGCGCCATACACTTAAATGGTTTGTATTCATTATAGCAAGATCATGCAGAACAATTCTAATGCCCTAAAAAAGCTCTATGTTCCATCTATTCTGTTCTTCCCTCCGCCTCCCCTAGAAACCTATTGTTAGAGAAAAAGGAGGCACTCACTGGGACGCAGAGACTGAGCATTGTAGGCAGGAAGTTTATTGAGAAGCTCTCCCAATGGAGGCGGTCTGAAGAATAGATTTAAGCCCCTCCCCCCCTGCCAGCATGGTGGGAGTCTGAAGAGATACTTCAGCCCACCTGCAGAAGGTGGTGGATATGACTTTATAGGGTACATCAATAGGTGGGGAAATGTGTGGGAGGGAATTAGAGATTGAGCAAACCTGGGGTCAACAAGGGGCTGTAAAAGTGAATTCTTCCCATGTATGGCTTGGGGGTAGTGGGCTAGGAAGTGGGGTATTCTTGGAATGTGGGAGGCGTTGGGGCCTGGGCTCACTAGAAGGGAGGAAGATCCTTATCTGCTCCACCTGCACTGTGAGATGGATCTTTTGTTTATTCTTGGGGGGACATGAGCTGCCTCTGCGAGCAGTAGGGAAGTCTTATGACCTATTAATCATTGCAAACCTCCTAAGGGGGAACCTCTAACATTCCTAACTCTTTGGTTATATATACATATGATGAAGGACCTTAGTAATGGGAATATTGGGCATAATGGAAGGGTTAGAAGACTCAGGGTGTCGACTCAGTCCGGCTACTTCCTGCTGTTATGGGGCGGCAAAGGGTTCCCTTCTATTCTGTCCAGTAGGTTCTAATTTCTGGTCCTGAAGAGGTTGGCATTGGTGTTCATGTAGCAAGAAGATGCTGTTCACATATTCCTGAGTTGTTGATTGTATGATTTGGTGTGTGAAACGGACGAGAAGCTGAAAGAGACAAGGACCAAAAAACAGCAGCAGCAATACTATCAGTAGTGGTGCTATAATGGGTAAAAGGATTGATTTTAGGAGTGAGAAAAAGTGAGAGAGAAATGAGGATAACCAGGATTGATTTCCATAGCTGTTGTCTCAGGACCTCTGAATGACCTCTATATTTTCTTTTAAAATTTTAAGATTTTCTTCTACCTGCCAAGTTTTGTTAATATAAAAACAATAAGTTTCATTTATGATAGCACAGGTGCCTCCTGTAATCTTGTGATATTCTCATGGTTGGTTTTGAGATTAGTACATCCTGTTGGATTAGGGACAGGGGTGGGGGGTTTGGGGTCATCGGTTATCAGGGCAGGGGAGACCTGCCGGCATCAAATGGGGGTCACGGGGGTTATTTTGCTAAATTGGGATAACATTTCCAAATCTTTTTGATATGGTTGGATGGAGAGGGAAGGTGGGCGTCGATCATCTGTCTGCTTTCTGCTGTTATGGGGCATTGTGGGATTCAGTTACTGTTTCCCTTTTGGCATTGAAATAGTATGGCTTCTGGCTCAGTGGCTGGCACTGTATTTTTGCAGAAGGAGAAGATCATGTACGTGATTATGGGTGACATCTCCGATGGCTGTTTGGATAAACTGAGTTATTGCATGGAAGATGTATGGACCTGCTGATATGAGAATGAGAGTTATAATTGTGGTAAGGATAGGAATTAACCATGAAATTTAGGGTGGGCTATGAGGTTATCGCCTCCAGTAGTCTGAGGAGAGGGAATAATTAGATTATATATTTAACAGTGTTTTTGAGTGATTTTTATTTTTCAGGGATTTAAGATTCCCAAACAGTAGGGCTGCATAGGCCTAAGGTTAAAATGATTTTATTCTTCCCAGTTTGTATAGTTTGAGGCATAGGCAACAACAAATTATTATTACTTCTCCTTTTTGGGCTGCAGGGTGGCTGGAATTTTAACTTGTAATTTTAAGGTCTGCATTGGTTCTGCTGTTAGCATCTTAACTGCAGCTATGGCTACAGCCCACAGCTCCGAATTACAAGAGGTCCATTGCAGTGTCTGCAGCACTGAAAGCATACCTTGCCCCTTCTGAGAACAGGAGGGGACTGATGTCGCAGTCATTAGAGTGAGCACGAAGGACACTTGTGGGTGATGTTCATGAGCTGCTGGCGAGTGACAGGCAGTTGAAACTGCTGGGCCAGGCACCACAAGGTCTGGTGTCCATGATGTTTACCTTTTCGGTGGAGACTTTGGAGTCTCCATGGTATGGCTCTGGATCTTGGCAAGGGCATCTGCCTCAACAGTCCCAAGAGAGATGTTAGCGGAGGGGGCAGGGACATGATAGACAGTCACCTGTCACTGCTGGCAGGTGTCCCAGATGTTCTTCCACAGATCTTTTCTTCCCCACAGAGGGCAGCCCACAACAGTTCATTGTTCCTGTCTTGTACTTTGGCTTCTTCTCGCAGTTGTGACTAACGCCCAAAGGGTATTTGTTTAGAATGTTGCCTGTGCCACAAACCCCACCCAAAGCCAATATTGGTACTGGCTACATCCAATTTACAGGGTAAGTTAAGTTTCGCCACCCCCCTTACTGCTTAAACTTGTGTTACTGCCCTTTTTACTCTTTTTCTAAAAAGCAGCCTGGTGGGGGTTTTCTCATTTCCATGCACAACATTTTCTGATTAATACATATAATGGTTTTAATATCTGAGCTAAGTGAGGGATGAAGGGTTTTCAGTACCCCAACAATATTATCAGAGGGTGCAGTTTTTGTTTGACTCAACTAAACAACATTTAAGAATTTGATAGACAGCCAGGACTTTGTAGCTTGTCCCAATTGTTTGCCCATCCCAGGCTCTTATGATAAGATACCATTGCCTCTGATGCTTCTTTTAATTCTGAAAAAAGGGTTACTGGTTAACATAATATCATCAGTCGGGTTACAGCCACAGGTTTTGACATGCAGCCAGAATCTTTGCCACCAGGCCAGGACAGGTGATTGGGCAATGCACACAGCCTCGGGGAAGCACTGCAAAGTCCACCGTTGGCCTTCTCACATGAAGGTGAATGCGGGCTGGATTGATTTGCCTAAGGAGATACTAAAGAAAGCCTGAGCAAGATACTGACATAACCAGATATTATTTTTGCAACAAACTTGCAATATTTGGGACAGCTGCAGACAGCAGTGGTGTTACTTTTTTTTTTTTTTTTAATTTATTTATTTATTTCTCCCCCCACCCCTCGTTGTTTTGCTCTCACCGTATGCTCTCTGTGTGTTCTTCTATGTCTACTTGTTTTCTCTTTAGGCAGCACCTGGGACCTTCCAGAGTGAAGAGAGGCTGCTCAATCTCTTGTGCCACCTCAGCTCCCTGATTTTGCTGCGTCTCTCATTGTCTCTCTTCTGTGTCTCTTTTTATTCTGTCATCTTGCTACACCAGCTCATTGTGCGGGCCAGCTTGCTTTTCACCAGGTTGCCCCGGAAATTGAACCCTGGACCTCCTATATGGTGGACAGGAGCCCAATCACTTGAGCCACATCCACTTCCCCGAGCAGTGGTATTACTTTAATTCATGATAATCTGCTGTTATGCACCACCTCTGGCAGCCCTCAATGGCCTCTCTTTTTCTGCAGCCATAGAGCTGCTTCTTTAGTGCAGGTGGGGCAAATTAGATGAACACACGCTAAAGCATCCGCCTCTTGATTTCTAAGCAGAGAGGTTGCTTCTGTGGCACACACCATTTAAAAAAAAAAATTAAAACCATGATTAACAATACTATACTTTATCTAATATTATGTTGAAACATTTTTATATTTTCAGGAATTTTATGCACTCTTTAAGTATTCATATGAACATTTTACTGATACAACTTTGATTAACAGAGGGTTAAAGAAACTTTTTAAATTTCATAACACTTTTATACACTTTCCATTCAACTTATAATATAGCAAATGAACTCAACTATTCTATTATTTCACTTTTTCACAAGGTGAAAGATATTTTTCATGATTTGACTCTGAGAAGACAGGTTTGAACATTATGTTCTTTTAAAAATGATAAGATTTATTTTTCTTTAGCAGCCAAGGAAATGTTAAGGTTAAAGTATGAAGAAGCTATTTTGATAAAAGAGATTTTTTCTTTTGTATACTAGTCAGTCAGGAGAAACACTTATTGCAAACTTTTGCTGAAACAAACCACTGATTTGGGGAATTTTGTTATTTTAACAGAGAAAGAACAAAATTTTAACTTTTCATCAGCGTACTATTTGATCTTACAGCTTTTAAAACTTTATAGATAGACCCAATAAATTTTAACTACAAAAATTTCTTTTTCACGACCTTTCTGCACTTTCTGTGTACATCCCACATACATAAGATACTAAAATGATTTTGGGAACTGTTTCAAAGCAAATTTCTTACAACATATGATTACCTTGATTACATTAATTAGCAGGTATTTTATTTTAGCAGTATAGGAAAAACTACTTTCCCTCTTATTTTACGAAAACCTAAGATTCCCAATGGGATCAAAATTATCTTCTTCTTACCACTACTTTAATATGCAGATTGAGGTGGCCTCTGACATGTTTTCCTGTTATGCATCAATTCAGTTTCTGCTTAATAAAGACTTCCTGTAATTATCCATTTGAATATTTCTGTTTAAGTAATGCTTCTACAAATTTCTTATAACTATTCATAGTATAGTTATTTCAAGACAAATTCTGCCTTCACAGAACACATTCCCTAGTACTTAATGCTACCACAATACCTTCTACAACTTGCCATATGCATTCAAATTTTGTCCTACATACTTCCATTCTGATTTTATGAAAACCAGCCATCTTATCTTAGGGCAAAACATAATTCCTTGAACAAACTTATCAAATTTCAGTCAGCATTCCTACAAACTTTTTACTTCTTTCAATATCCATCTAATTTTCACATCCTTCATTTCATTCTGTGAAGAAAAATAAACTATTCAGTTCAATTTAGGCAAGAATTATTTTTTATGAAGAGATTTGTAGTAATTTCATTAGTCAAGACTTAAAATTTTCATCACATTAAAGATTTAATATACATAATCTCAATTTATCTTATTAGCATTCATACTTATTTATTAATATAAAAACTTATTTAATCTTTGGCCATTTGAATAGAGCTCTTTTAAGAATTTTCATTTATCAATTTAATATTACCATCCAGAGGTATTAAAATATGCACTGGCACTGAACAAACACAAAAAGAGTTAAGACACACCGACAGAAACATAAAGCTCATTAATTTGACTCATAATTCTTACTCCTTTGGTGTGGCTATTTTTAGGCTTTTTGTTATTTTATATCTTCAATTTTACTGCTTTTAAGATTTTTTTTCTTCTGGAATCAGGGTTGCTTGTAATATGCAAGCTTGTTTTTAGAAATGCTTTTACTAGTAATCAGCAACAGTTAGGAATATTTGAGCATTATAAATGCAGTTAAGCTTTAATTTAACAGTTTAGATAGACAGGTATTTAACATATATATTTTGGATCATTGCTTTTTAGGAGTACACTTAGACAGACTTAGGAGTTAGCTAAAAGCTTACTTGTCAGAGATGAGCAATTATAGGGTTGTCAAGTAAGATTATTAGGGACAGCTGGGCATTGAAATTTTTGATAAAATGAGAAGGCGCAGAGGAATAGGATCTGAGATGATGTTTGATTTGGGACAGATCAGAGAGGGAGAAGGAGATGTGAACACACATAATGTCTCTGCCTGGGCCACTTTCTGGAGAGAGAGGACAGAAGCTGGGGAAGGAGGCTGGAGAGCAGGGAGTTGAGGGTGAGAGAGGGTGGTGGGTGGGGAGAAGGGAGCAGGGCCCAGGGAGAGGTGTGGGGGAAGGGAAGGAGGATGGAGCCGGTTAAGGGGGCACTGATAAGACATATGGCGGTGGAGGAGGGGTGTGATGGGAGGGATCAGATTGGAAGAAGGGTTTTCTGTGTGTGGAAGGGGAGAAGGGGCGGGGAGGGGAGGCAAGCGCTGCCCGCCCCCGTGCCTTTATGAGGAGGCACAGGAGAATCCTGTTCTGTCAGATCAAAGTTGAGATTTTCAGAAGTTATAGAGGGTGTGAGAGAGAAGGAGAAGGAAAGTTCTTGGTGTAAAAGAAGGATCTAATAAGAGGAACAGGATTGGCAAAGGAAGGGACAATTACAAAGGAAAAAAATTGCTGGAAGGTAAGGAGTTTCTGGCCACTTGCCATTGCAAGGGATGAAATTCTCTGTCTCAGAGAATTTGGAAATTGAAAGTGCAGTTCTCCGGCCATTGACTTTCATTGGCCAATTTGTATTGCAGTCACACAGAGGTTGAATAGAAAATGAATTTTTTAGGTCTGATGTCTCCTTTCAGGTACAGTGTTTTAAGATTGTGGAGGAGACAACCTAGAGGTATAGTTTTTTGGGGGCGCTGATATCAAATTCTCCATTTTTGGTGGTGTGGGTGAGACTAAGCATTTTTAAAACAGGGGGAGATTCTGAGAGAGACAGGCATCCCCGAATCAGTCAGAAATCTCCAAGGAAAAAGGAGACCACACTGGGAGCCAGAAGTCTCCAGAGCCAAGGGATCCCTACCCACAAGGACATGGGCCTCCCACCTGTTGTGGCCCCCGAGGTCAGTAAGGATCACTGATCTAGTGTTAGGATTTTTTGGCAGGTTGTTCTGGACAACGGAAAAAGGAGAGAGAGAGAGAGAGAGAGTAGGATCCTCCAGTGGAGAAAGCCTTCACTCACCCAGCTATGATTCAGTGTCTGAAGTTGGATGGATTCTCTCAGCAGTGGCAGGGTGGAAATTCCTCACCAATCAATCAGTCCCAGAGACCCCAGACCTGGATTTTTAGGCACCAAATGTTAGAGAAAAGGGCAGCGCTCACTGGGACAAGGAGATTGATGATTGCTGGCAGGAAGTTTATTGGGAACCTCTCCCAATGGAGTGGGTCTGAAGAATAGACTTCAGCCCCCCCTGCCGGCATGGTGGGGATCTGAGGAGAGACTTCAGCCCACCCATGGAAGGAGGTGTATATGACTTTATACAGTACATCAATAGGCGTGTAAATGTTAGTCCATGGGAGGGGGTTAGAGATTGAGTACAGCCTGGGGCCAATGGGCTGTAAAAGTGAATTCTTTACATGCATGGTTTGGGGATAGTGGGCTAGGAGGTGCGGTGTTCTTGGAATGGGGGAGGGAAGGGTGGGCCCGGGCCCAGAAGGGAGGAAGGTCCTTATCTTCTCCTCTCCTTCTGTGATATGAATCTTTAGTTCATTCTTTGGGGGTGGGGAGGGGATGAGCTGCCTCTGCCAGCCTGTATGTAGGCAGGTCTTATGACCTATTAATCATTGCAAACTTCCTAAGGGGGAACCTCTAGCACCTATAGTTACCACTAAGTTTCAATTTTGGAAGAATAAGATTCATAGTTACTTGCAATAATATTAAGGGCTTGATGTATTGGACCAGTTTCTTTTATTAGGCATTGCCTCTGTTCTCCAGAGATTCTTGTCCCTCTAATTGAGAAAACAGCAGGATTCCCCAGGATGGGAGTTTAATATTTTCTTGTTTATTTCGTGGGTCTCCACCCACTGAGATAACACACTATGACAAGATGAACACTTACATATTCCATAGAGGCATGCCCCAGGTGTGCCCTATCCTGCATATCCCCCCAAACCTGACACCCTACACCAGCAACCCTTCTATGCCATATTTGCCAGAAGAACATTTCCACATTGTAGTTGTTCCTGGAATTTTCTTTGTCGGAAAATGTTTGATTACTGATCCAATTTCTTTCACAGATCCATCATAATCCAGATTTTTCCTAGTTCCCTTTTTATCAGTTTTGGTAAATTGTGTTTTTCCCTAGGAATTTGTCCATTTCATCTAAATTAACAATTTATTTCCATAAGATTGTACATAAATTTCTCTAAGCACTATTTTATACTTGTAGGATTTACATTGATTTCCCAAATTTATTCATGGCATTGGCTGTTTGTACCTGTTCTACTTATTTCTAAATCTCTTTTACCAGCAGTTCATCCTTTTTACCAGTTTTTTCATTTTTTCAAAGAACTGGCTGTTGACTTTGATGACACTCTTTATTGTATATTTTTATTCAATATTTTATCTTAAGATTTTTCCATTTATTCTATTTTTTTCAAATTTATTTTGTCTTCTTCCAAATTTGACTTGGATCAGATGGTTGAGTGCCTGCTTCCCATGTAGGAGGTCCTGGGTTCAATCCCTGGTACCACCTAAAATATAGATAGATAGATGGATAGATAGATAGATAGATAGATAGATAGATAGATAGATAGATAGATAGAGGTTGGATGGATGGATGCATGGATGCATGGATAGATAGATAGATCAAAAATTGGTCACTTTGAAATTTTTCTATTTGGTATATGAATTTCTGAGTGTTTAAATTGATAAAAATCAATAATTATCTTTAATTTTGTTTTTATCAATGATTTGTTTTGAATTGCATTGTGTTGTTTAGGAATTTATTATTTTAATAAAATTACTAAATATTTGAAAATTCCTAAATCAGAAATGAGGTGTTCTCTGGCGTAAACTGTTTGTACTTGTGCCAAATACTGTTATACTACCATTGATTAAACTGTGTTTCTGATAATTGAATATTATATTTGTCCAAACAAAGTTTTAGAGACCATTTTCTTATTTGCACTATGATACTAACATTGGAATATCTGCTAGAGTTTTCTTTACTTTTTAAATTTCTCATTTTCTCCCACTTGGTATAATTTACAGAATCAATTTTTATTTCATTTCTTTTTATATGGATATATCCATGAACTTTACTTTGATTCAGCATACTGTGTTCAAAGATCTTTTGTCATTCCTCTAGATACAAGAGATGGGATGTCCTCTTGCTTTCTTTTCTTTTTTTTTTTTTCATACAACAAATATTATTTTTAAAGAGGTTTAAAATTACAGAATAGTTACATCAAAAGTATAAGGGATTCCCATTTACCACACCCCTTTTCCCTCCCACATCTTCCCTATTAATAACATCTTACAATAGTGTGGTATATCTCTTACAATTGATGAATAAATATTGAAGCTTTGCTACTAACCCAAGGCTATAGTTTACATTTTGGTTTACACTTAATTCCAATGCCCTAAAATTGCCCTATGTTCCACCAATTTTTACCTCCTCCTCTCCACAGAACCTCTGGTAACCACTGTCTTTATATCAATGTTACATGTTCTTCTGTTACTACAATATTAAAAAGTTTACTTTGTCCATGGTTGCATTCCCCCCTTATATTTGTTCATTTCCTCAACCTTGAGGATTTTAGGATGGTGATATCCACTCTGACTCAGACTGAGAAGGGGCTTAGATCTTATGGAGCAGATAGAAGGAGTTGTTTTGCTTGCAGTTGTACATACTCTCTGTTTTTTGGGATGGGCATTTTTCATCAACATCTTTTTGTCATTTGTCCTGGGTGAGTCCAATGGACTTGCGATTAAGTGTTGGCTGCAACTCTGCCGAGATTTAGGGCTCAACTGGCATATGAACAGACTGAAGATTTAAGTCTCTGAGAATTATATTTAATGGGCATAGTGCTAACTATAGGCTCAAATTAGAGGGATGGAAGAAGCATGTGTAGAGAAATTATAAATAAGTCTAACTGTTACATTGGGAAAATAGGTTATCATATATTTCAAAGTAAGGCTCACTGACAGAGTGCTTGCCTTGCCTATAGTGTTTGGATGGCTCCAGAGCCCTCAGAAGCACCCTTATTTGAGGCTTTGTTTACTATGACAGTTAGTGACATCTGCCTGGGGAATGCATAAGTGTAACCTCTGGAATGACCTCCCAATTAATTTTGAAATCTCTTAGCCTTAAAAACTCTTTTGTGTTTAAGTTTTCCCCTTTTGGGTCAAGGTCTTTTTCCAAGTGCATCACTGGTTGGTGCTTGGTATTAATCCCTCGGTGCTGGTGAAGCTCATCCCCAGGAGTCATATCCCATGCCAGAGGAAGGTACTGAGCTTATTTGCTGAGTTTTGCTTATAGAGAAGCAACTTTTGAGTATCAAGGAGGTTTTCAGGAGGTAACTCTTAGGCAATAGTTATTTTTAGGCTAAGTTTCAATTTTACAAGAATAAAGTTCATAAGTACATGCATTAGTATTGAGGGCTTGACCTATTGGTCTGTCTTCTTTTACTAGGTATTGCCTATGTTCTCAAGGGATTCTTGCTCCTCTATTTGAGAACCTATCAGGATTCCCCAAGATGGGAATTTAATATTTCTTGCTTATTTTGTGGGTCTCCACCCACTGAGATAACACACTATGACAAGATGAACACTTACATATTCCATGGAAGCCTTCCCCAGGTGCACCCTTCCCCACACATCCACTCACCACTGACACCCTGCACCAATGACTCTCCCCCAACATATGTGCCAAAAGAACATTTCCAAAATTGTTTTCTCAACGACAGACCTCCATCTCCCCAGAGTTCACCTATTCCTTCCTCCAGCCCTCACCCCAGTCCACCGATAGTCAAATCCACCCCCCAATGCTGCTCACCTTCACACTCCAGCACTATTGACCCCACCCACATTCCCGCACCACCATCATTCCCAAACCCTCTTGCTTTCTTAATGCTCACCCTAAGGCCTTTAATTTCAATACTGCTTTCTCTGGGACTCTTTTCCATGATGGTTTCCTCCCTTGCCTGATAATTTCTGCCTCTTAAATTTCTTCTTCTTCAAGGAATGCTTCCCCATATCTCTTTACCACTTTATGTTTTCCTTCATTTCTCTTGCTTTTTTATTTCTCATTTTTTAAATTAAAGAATTTGTAGATTTACAGAAAAATCATGCAGAAAGTACAGAGTTACATATACCCTCTATTATTAACACCTGTTTGTGTTGTACAGTCCTGTGGTATGTTTTTATTTTTAATTTTTATTATAGTAATATTTTCAAGCTCTTAGAATAAGTCTTTTTTAAAGTGTAACTCCCCAAGGAAAGGAAACATGTTCATTTAGTTCGCCACTAAAAACCAATATTTAACATAGTGCCTGACACATAGTAAGTTATCAGTAAATATGTATTCAAACAATGGCTTTATACTCTATGCCTCACATTTGCAGACAGCTTATTTTCTCATTAGCAAAGTGGTTAAGGGCATAGATCATACTGGCAGAATGCCTGGAGTCAAATCTTGTTTCTGCCACTTAATAGCTCTGTAATGTTGGGCAAATTTAACTATTCTGTGCCTCTGCTTCTTCCTAGTAAAATGAGGATTCTAAGGTACTTAAAGTTGTTGTGAGGATTGAATGGGTTAATTTACATAATACATTGAAAGATTTAAGGCACATGTTAGCAATTATTTTGATCAACCTAGGTATTGGGTCTTGATTCCTATCCATTCACTATAACTTCTTTGGTAGAGTGCTAATTTCGTTCGGCCCTTCTAGGCGAGGATTTACCAAGTAGAAAATAAATGAAAATTGTGAACTATGATAATCTGTGCCCACCAATGACCTGGAGAGTCCTGAACAATGAAGCATGACTCCAATGGCACTCTCCTAGAGAAATATGAGCTATAGTAAAGGAATTCATTGCACTTGAATCGTGCACCAAAAGTAAACTCAGCCCTTACAGAAACATTTGTTGCTTCCTATGTTGTCTAAATTATTGCATTTGGGTATAAGCAAGAGTGTCTTTCAAATTACACAGAGGGCCTTAGAGCCTGAATGAACTAGTATAACTTTGGATTGTCTGATTTTGTATAAATTGGGTTTACCTTCTATTAAAAGAAATACATCATTCCCTTGAATCCAGTTTCCACAGTTAATTAATATATGTCCCTGAAGTGACTGTGTGTGTGGCGGGGGGTGGGGGGGGTGGGGAGGAGGGGGTTGTTGTTAAGTCAGAGGTAAGAATGGTTGGCTGGATTTTCTTTGTGAAAATTTTTCTCAGACGATCAGGCACACTGAGCAAAGCTAGACTACCTCATTTGTACTACAGTCCCATGGAAGAATAAACCACTCAGTTTTGTTGACAATCCTGCTGTATAATCAATGCAATCCATAATGAACAAAGACAGCAGTGTAAATATCACACTGCAACACATGTCAGGGAAAACAATTCTTTAGAAAATACCCATTTTCTCTAATGTGTTTCTATAGGAACTGAAATTGGATGTCAGCCTGATGCCTGTAAATAGATTATTTTTGAATCTGAAGGTCTATGCCACAAGAATCCATTAGCTCTCAATTCTGAACAAATCATACTGGATCATGAATAGTAGACTGGTGATAAATTGATCTGGTTATTGTATTTTAGAGTCTAAAAACTATCAAAGCACCAACTACAATGAAGTTTGCACTTAAACATCTCTTTATGCAGACACATGGTGAAGGAGTCACCTTAGTGTTCTGTCAAGAACATGGATCTGAATTCATTCATTTGTTCATTCATCATCAAAATTTCATTGAAGACAAGTCTGCCTGAGTGTTCCAGAAGTACCTGTTTTTGCTTGTAATGACCTCTTAGTTCTCTATAAACACTTCTTCTATGCCAGAAAAATTGCATTCTAACCTGTTTGTTAGTATGTGTCTAGCCTGATGAGGGCTTGTTCATGTGTGTCTCCAAGATAAAAACAAAGATTGAATTATTAAATTAATCAATTTGAAGGATCTGATGAATGTATATGATAGAAACTAATGTGGGACTTCATTTACTTTGAAAAGTAATTTTTACAGTATTTGCATTGTGCAAGATAAACCACCAGCCACTTTACAAATATGAAAGCATTTATGGAAAGGCTTTATTAAATATTTTAAAGCAATTAAACCAATTAAATATTTAAAATTCATTAAGGCATCTGTTTTTAACTATGCCCACTTTTTCTGTTTTATTTTCATATTTTCATAACATTCTGTTATACTAAATGACCTCTTGATAATGTGCACTATAAAATTGTTGTGAATCTTTTGTGTGGGGAGGGAGAAGAGGTAGTTAATCAATAGTCAAAAACAAAGAGCTTCAAGTTTAGATATTCATTCATATGATTGGATTATTTCCTTGAAATGCCCCAAATTTTCTTTTCCTCTAAAAATGTTAACACAACCCAATATAAAATGCTAATAAGTAATTTCAAGTTGAGAAGTAACAATGGCTTACAGTGAATGAAAATGTGCGATTTTTTATTATATTGAAATAATACGTAAACAGGGACCCCTCATGTTTTATGAGACTGTAGGTTAATGCAATGATTAGGATCATCACAAAGAAGCACAAAGTCTTGGAAAGGGCCTATGGAACAAGGAGCTCTGAAGCTTAACCTTCATTTTATTTATGCTTTTGAAAATAAATATATAGAGGACTGTAAGACTGGAGAGACAGAATCTCATTGATATTGTACAAAGATTTCTAAATATGTAAGAGTATGAACTGAATGGACAAAGATGTGTTCACCATATTTCATCATGTTAGCAGAAGAGTGTTTCTACAATTTTTGGGTGTGCATGAATTACCTGGACCATTTATTAAAACTGCAGTTTTGTCCCACATGCAGAGATTCTGTTTCATTGAGTCTACAGTGAAGCTCAGGAATTGACAGTTTTAATAAGCTAGCCAGGTGGTTGTTATAAACAAGCAAGGTTTGGAGATACTGTTTTTACTTGGAGGATAGGAATTGTAAAGCTCTTGTCTGCAAAGGAGGAAATAGAGCCAGACTAATAAATCCATTCATTAGGGACTTAGGTAAATTCTGCTATTATAGATTTTTTTGGTTGCAACTTAATAATTTTAGAAATGTTGCTTTACAGGCTAAATTTTTAACATCAACACATCATAAAAAATTTTTTAAGATCAATATAAACTCATCCTAAATACTTTCTTTGAATATAGGCAATGAACAGATGATTTATCTTCAAAAAACTGCTTTTCTTAAAATCTTTTACAACCACACAGCCATCCTGCTCCTCTCCCTATACTCCACCCCCACGCTGGGTCAACTCAACAACATCTCTCACTTGGATTTTTGAAATATCATCCTAACTGGTTTCTCTGCTTCTGCTTTTGCACTTATTTGTGTCTTGCATAATACGTATTTTACTTTTTTATTTAGTTTGTCAGCCTCACCCTTTCCCAGTTAGATTGTAAGCTTCATGGTGGCAGGGAATAGCATCTCTTAGTATACAATTTTGTTCTTTGCACTTAGAAAAATGCCTAGTATGTAATGAGAACTCAATGAATATTTTCAAATTAATATTTCTTATTGAAAATCTTTTAACGAAGAAAACATCTATGAATAATTTGTGGGGTAACAACAATTTCTAATGGAGATGGTGAATGTTTGCATAACAGTCAATATTTATTATTATTAAATATATTGAACAATTACTTAACACTTTGTACTGTGGAGTATCCCATCCTTATTCTCGACTCTATTGTCTATTCCACCCAACTACCAACCTCACCAGGTTTCCTGTTGTTTGCTCCTGTATAGCAGTAAATCCTGTGTCTTCCTCCTTTCAGGTGCTGCTGTCATCTGAAACATGTTTGGCACTACACTCTCTTGTGTGGATATAGAAACCCTGCAGGTAAAAGGCTGTTTCCGCAACAACTTATTATCCTAGTCTCTTGTGTAGTAAGAAGGATGATAGGAAGCCAACATTTTTGCAATTACCCAATGCCCTGGAAAGGAAGACTCACTGTTAACATATTATCCACAAGGTAAATGAAATGTATATAGACAAAATAGTGAAGGGATATGGAACCTGACCAAAGGTTTACCTAAGAAACTAGCCAAGAGCTTATTGTAATGGGTTTATTGTTTTTGTTATTTACTAAGCCTATTTGGTATAAATAAAGGTGCTTACTCTAAGCATGTTCTATCATTCAATGGGCAATTCAAGTGACATTTTTGAAAAGAGATAAATAAGCCATCTGTTGCTAATGTCATTCTATGTCCACTCTAGATTTTTTTCTCTCCAAGTAATTACTACTTTGGGGTAAATAAGGCAGCACAAAACTTCCTCAAACCTCTGTTATTACTGTTATCTTGTTTTTCTTTTTAAAACATACTAAGCAATATTCTGTTTGATTTCCTTGGTAGGACCTATTATTAATTAGCTTTTCATCATTGCACTGGAAGTCACCTCTACTTTAATCATTGAACCTGCAATTAACTGATACAATTTTATCAAGAAAGAGTGTAATGTTTGGAACCAAAGAACTTAGATCTGTGAAGGGTATCAAGCAACCTGTGTTATCTCAAAGTATTCATGTCACTTACTGACTATAATGTGGATTTAAGAAGTATAATATATTGTACACCTTTGGAAGATGTATTTTTATTGACTTTACACTATACAGATTATATTAATCTGTGGTCTTTATTATATTTTGTTAGCATAATTTTGCTCAAGTGATTAAAGGTAAAGCTAAACAAATGTTTTATCCAACTCTCACAAATCAATTGGAAGAGATGATTGGAATTCTATGCCTCTGATTTATATAGTGTTACTGGACTTCCATATTCCCTTCAGAGGGATAATTGGATCACACAGTTCTCAGTGGGTTTTTAAAATTTTGTTTAATTTTTATTTTTACTTAAGTATTGTTTGTATATATTTCTAAAAGGCAGAGTACTTGGCAGCCTAAAACAAATACTATAATTCACTGCACAAAACACATCACATTTATGTCCCACTCTACAGACAGTTGTTCTGATTGAACATATCTATTAACAAATAATGACTTATAATGCTATTTCCTTTCCTCTCTAACTTAAGACATTACCTATTTACTTGTACTATCAAGAGCTAAATACCCTTACATTTCTTCCTTGAAAAATATGTGTTGGAGCTGTTTTTGAGATCTTGTAAATCTGAAAACTTGCTCATTCTACCCTCATGATAAATTGGTAGGTTGGCTGGGTTTAGAATTCTTTTGTAAGAAAAAAAATTCCTCAGAATATCTAAGGCACTATACATTACGCTTCTAGGTTCTTGTGCTGTTTTTGAGAAGTCCAATGCCATTCTTCTTTTGGTTCTAACTATGTATGTGGACCTGGGCTTTTTCCCCACCCTTGGGAAGTTCTTAGAATATTCATTTTGAGGATTGTAGGAAAATAGTGAGGTAGGGAGCTTTATGATTTAGTCCTTCTACGAGAAAAAGTATTAAATAAGCAGGAACTGCCTGAAACAACTATTTTGAAACTCCAGAGGCCAATAGAACATTGTACAGCAATCCAGAGAAGAGTAGGAAGGAGAAGCTGGTAAATTATGGTAAAGACCAGTAATTGCTCTCTCTAAGAGGTGGTTGGTGGCACCCATCGCTATTCCTGCAGCAGGGCATCATGAGGTCCAGTCCCTGGTTAACTCACTGGTGACAGAAAGGGACATACAAATCCTCTTCTCCAAGATCAGGGGTGGGCATAGCCAAATCCTGATCTCGACTTTTGATGGGTAACTTCAGATTGTTGGGGGCCTGGCTCTGGGGATGGCCATTGTTCTAACCCACCCTGAACAAAGGCAGTGCTGGTGGAGACTTAAAGATGCTATGCTTCCACAGGGCTGTGTGTGTGGGGGGAGTAGTTATTTGACATAATGCAATTGATGGGCATGTCAAGAAAGCTCAGCTTTAGGGAGCCATGGAAGACTTTCCTGATGCCCTTCCTGATTTCCTCCCTGGGACACTTTGGAGCCAGTCTACGTCCCCTTCATGGGTTCCTGGGTGTGTTTGGCTGGGGAAGACTGGCTTGGGAATCTTCTCTCTAGTATGCCCCTCCCTTCCTGCAATGTGACCTCCAGGTGAAAGCCGCTTGAGACAAATAAAGGAGTTTAAGAAACGGTAGATGTGGACAATCTGGGGCAAAGGCTTGCAGTCTTTAAGAATACAGGAGAGGGAGGTCTGTCTCTTGGGAAATAGAGGGAGCATTCAAACTCCTGTAAATGAAGCAACGCCAAAACAACTAACAAGCAGAGACTAGGACAAGACACATGCCCAGAAAATACAGTGAGCATCCCACACAATGCATTCACCATAGGCAGATTTTCCTGATAGGAGGACTGAAGTTCAAGAGTATCTCTTTCATATCACCAGCTGGTTACAAAATCAAGAAATAGACATATCAGATAATAAATCTCAGAGTTAATTTTAAAAAGATTTTAAATGTACAGTGCTCAACAAAAGACTACAAGACAAAGAAACAGAAAATGACAGCTCCTATAAAAGAAGAGGATAAAAATCCAGAAAACACTAATGAAGAAGATCAGAATGTGTACATAAGAAAGATTTTAAGAAATCATAAAAATGCTCAAATTGATGAAGGAAAATACAGAGAAAGAGCTAAAGGATATCAAGAAAACAAAGAATGAGCAATATGAGAATCTAAGTAAAGAGATACAAATTTTAGAACAGAATCAAACAGAACTACTGTAGTTGAGTACCACAATAACTGAAATAAAAAGTTCCCAGAAGAGTTTCAACTGCACTTCAGAGTTGGCAGAAGAAAGAATCAGTAAACTCAAAGACAAGAGACTTGAAATGAATCAGGATAAGGAGCAGAAGGAAAAAAGAATTCTAAAAAGCAAAATAGCCTAAGACATCTCTGGGACATCATAAACATACCAATATACACATTATGTGAGTAGTCCCAGAAGGAGAAGAGAAATAGAAAAGGCAGAAGGAATATTCAAAGAAGTAATGAAAGAGAACTTACCAAACGTAGCAAAATATGTGAATATGCACATTCAAGAATCCCAGGGAACACCAAACAGGGAAAAACATGAAGAAAAATACTCCCTGTCATATATTGATTACACTATTGAATGCAAAGGACCAGGAGAGAATTCTGAAAGCTGCAAAAGAAAAGCAAAGTGCTATGTAAGACAGAGACTCAATTAGATTGAGTATAGATTTCTCAGCAGAAACCATGAAGTGTGTTGAAATACTTAAAGTGTTGAAAGAAAGCAACTGCCAGCAAAGAGTTTCATATCTGTGGAGACTTTCTTTCAAAAATGAGGGAGAGATTAATACATTCTCAGATAAACAAAAGCTGAGGGAGTTAACCACCACTAGACTTGTCCAAATTGCAGTGCTAAAGGGAGTTCTTTGGACTGAAAAGAGTCACTAGACAGTTGTTCAAGTGGCATAAAGAAATAAAAGTGTTCTGCAAAGGTAAGGATTTGGGTAATTATTAATTCCAGTATTTTTATATTGTATTGTTTGATATTTAACTCTACCTCTTACTTTCTACAAGTGCTAAAATGCAAATGTATAAAAAGAAATGATAAATCTATGTTTTTTGACACAGAGTATACAAAGATATAAATGATAACAAGTACTAAAAATGGTGGGGGGCAGAGGGGTGTTAAAATTTAACCCCTTGGTAGCCATGAGGAAAATATGTGAAAAATATATCCATATAGAAAAGAGAAAGCATTCAATGTGGCACAACACACAAAAAATCAAATATTTAAAAGTATGCATTAATAGAAGAATTCAGGGACAAAAAAGGTGTAAGATTTAGAAAGGCTAAATAGCAAAATGGCAGAAGAAATTCCTGCATTGTCAGTAGTGACTTTAAATGTGAATGGATGAAACTCTCCAGTCAAAAGGCAGAAATTGGCAGAATATATAAAAACGCATGACCCAACTATACGCTGTTTGCAAGAGACTCAACTTACATTCAAAGGTACAAGTAAGTTGAAAGTGAAAGGATGGAAAAATATATACCTTGCAAGTAGTAACAAAAGGGAGTAGGAGTAGCTATTCTAAGATCTGATAAAATAGACTTTAAGTCAAAAAAAGTTATGAGGGATGAAGATGGTGATTATATACTGATAATGGGGTCAATTCTACAAGAAGATGACTTATGCGTGTGTGTGTGTATATATATATATGTATATTCTTAACAACAAAGTTCCAAAACATATGAAGCAAATACTGACCAATTTGAAGGGAAAAATGGATGGTTCTACATTATCAGTAGGAAACTGCTTTAATACACCACTTTCAATAATGGACAGAACATCTAGTCAGAAGATCAGTAAGGAAATACTAGACTTGAACAATACTTAAAACCAACTAGACAAAACCGAAATATATAGAACACTTCACCCAACAGTATCAGAATGCAGTCTTCCTAAGAGTGCATGGATCATTCTCCAGGATATAACATATCTTAGTTCATAAAAAGGGACTCAATAAATTAAAATATTGAAATCATACAATATATCTTCTCCAACTGCAAAATTGAAACTAGTAATCAATAACAGAAGAAGAAATGGCAAATTCAAAAGTTTATGGAAATTAAACAACATACACTTCAACAACCAATGGTTATAAAGGAAATCATAAGTGAAATTAGGAAATATCCTGAGGCGAATGAAAATGAAAATACAACATTCCAAAACTTATGAGATGCAGTGAAGGCAGTGCTGAGAGGGAAATTTATAGCTCTAAATGCTTACATTAAAAAGAAGGAGGACTTCAGATCAGAGACCTAACCACAAAACTGGAAGAACTAGAAAAAGAGGAGCAAACTGAACTCAACATGAACAGAAGGAAGTAAATAAAGACAAGAGCTGAGAGAAATGACATGGAGAGCAACAATAACAACAAAAAATTTGAGAGAATCAAGAAAACCAAAAGTTGGTTGTTTGATAAGATCAATAACATTGATAAACTTTACCTAGACTGACAAATTAAAGGGTACAAATAATGAAAATCAGAAATAAAAGAGGGGTACATTACTACGGATCCTGCTAAAATGAAAAGGACTATAAGAGGATACTATGAATAACTATACATCAATAAATAAAATAACTTAGATGAAACGGTCAAATTCTTAAAAACAAGCAAACTACCTACATTGCCTCAAGAAGAAACAGAAGATCTCAACAAACCAATTACTAATAAATAAATAGATTGAATCAGATAAAAAACCTACAAACAAAGAAAAGCACAGGACCATATAGATTCACAGGCAAATTTTACCAAATATTCAAGAACACTTAAGTCCAATTCTACTCAAACTCTTCCAAAAAAATTAAAGAAGAAAGAATAGTCCCTAATTCATTATATGAGGCCAACATCACCCTCATACCAAAGCCAGATAAGGATTCCATAAGTAAAGAAAATTACAGAGCAATATCTCTTATTCATATAGAAGCAAAATTCTCCAAAAAAAAAAAAAAAAAAAAAAAAAAGCTAACAAATCAAATACAGCAGCACAATAAAATAACTATTCACCATAGTCAAGTGGGATTTATTTCAGGTATGCAGTATTGGTTCAACATAAGAAAATCAATTAATATAATATACCACATTAACAAAATGAAGGGAAAAACACACAGACATGATTATCTCAATTGATGCAAAAAAGACATTTGACATAATCCAGCACCCCTTCTTGGTAAAAGCACTTCCAAAACTAAAAATAGAAGGAATCTTCCTCAACATGATAAAAGACATATATGAAAAACCCACAGCAAACATCATACTCAATGGTGAAAGACTGAAAACTTTCCCTCTAAAATCTGGAACAAGAAAAGGACACCCACTGTCACCACTGTTATTCAATATTGTGATAGAAGTTCTTGCCAAATCAAGTAAGAAAGAAAAAAAAATGCCATCCAAATTGGAAAGGAAGAAGCAAAAGTTTCCCTAATTGCAGATGGCATAATCCTAAATACAGAAAATCCTGAAAAATCCATAAGAAAGCTACTAAAACTAATAAATTAATTTAGCAAAGTGGGCGGGTACAAGACTAACATAAAAAAATCAGAAGTGTTTCTACACAGAAGCAATGAACAATCAGAATTAGAAATCAAGAAAAAAAATTCCATTCACATTATCAAAATAATTAAATATTTAGGAATAAATCTAAACAAGAATGTAAAGGACTTGTACACAGAAAACACCAAGTATTGCTAAAATAAAGCATACTACATAAATGGAAGAACATTCTGTGCTCATGAATTGGAAAACTTGATATTATTAAGATATCAATCTCACTCAAAGCAATTTATAGATTCAATGCAATCCCAATCAAGATTCCAACAACCTTCTTTGTAGAAATAGAAGAGCCAATCATCAAATTTATACGGAAGTGTAAGGAGATCCAAATTGCAAAAGACATATTTTAAAAGAACAAAGTTGGAGGACTCACACTTCACAATTGTAAAACTTATTACAAAGTCACAGTAATTAAAACAGAATGGTACTGGCACAAGGACAGACAAGAACCCATTGGAATAAAATTACGAGCTCAGAAAACAATCCTCACATTATGGCCAACTGATTTTTGATGAGGAGACAAAGACCACCTAATTTGGAAATAATATTCTTTTCAAGAAATTGTGCTTGGAAAACTGGATTTCCATTTACAAAAAAAGGAGGAGTGTCCCTACTTTATACTATATACAAAAATAAATTAAAAATGGATCAAACACCTAAATATAACAGCAAGAAATATTAATCTCCTAGAAAAAAACATAGGAAATATCTTCAAGACTCTGTATTTGGCAATGATTTCTTAAATTTACACTAAAAGCATAAGCAGCAAATGGAAAAAATAGATAAATGAGACCTCATCAAATTAAAAAAGTTTTGAATCTCAAAGGACTTTATCAAGATTTAAAAGTGACAACCTACATATTAGGACAAAATATTTGGAAACCACATATCTGAAAAAGGTTTAATATCCAGAATATATAAAGGACTCCTTCAACTTAACAACAAAAAGACAAACAACCCAATTAAAAATGGGTAAAAAACTTGAATAGACATTTCTCCAAAGAGAATATATATATGGCTAAAAATCACATGAAAAGACATTCAACTTCATTGGCCATCAGGGAAATGCAAATGAAATCCACAATGAGATACCATTACACACCCATTGGAATGCCTGCTATTTAAAAAAATAATAACAATATTTCAAGTGTTGGAGAGGATACCGAGAAATAGGAACACTCATTCTTTGCAAGTGACAAATGTAAAATGGTGTGGCTGCTGTGGAAGACAGGCCGTTCTTCAGAAAGTTAAGTATACAATTACCATATGATCCTGTAATCCCAATACTAGGTATATATCCAATATAACTGAAAACAGAGACTGAAACAGATATTTGCACATCAGTGTTCATAGCAGCATTATTCACAAGTGCCAAAAGTTGGAAGCAAATCAAGTATCCATCAACCTTAAATGGGTAAACAAATGTGGTATGCATATAATGGAATATTATTTGGCCTTAAAAACGAATGAAGTTCTAATCCATTTGATAACCTTCATCATGTTGTGTGAAATAAGCAAGACACAAAAGTATAAATACTGTATGATCTCACTGTTATGAAATAATTAGAATAAACAAACTCATAGAGTCAGAATCTAGAATATAGTTTACCAGGGAACAGGGTGGGGATAGGGAATAGGATGTTAAGACTTAAAATGTACAGGGTTCCATTTAGAACAATGTTTTGGTAATGGATGGTGATGTTGGTAGCACAACATTGAGGACATGATTGAAAGCTCTGTTACATATATGAGTGTGGTTAAAAGGAAAAACGTTAGGTTGTATATTTGGTAATAGAATACTTTTTTTTTTAATCTGTGGAATACAAACAGTGAACCCTAAGTTAAACCATGGACTATAGTTAATAATACAGTTATAAAAAATGTGCTGTCATCACTCTTAATAAATATTCCATACTAATGCAATGTATTAATATTAAGATGGTATGTAGGAACCCTCTATTTTATGCATGATTTTTCTGTAAACCCAAAACTTTTTTAATAAAGAAAAAAGTATTCCTTTTATTTTTATTGCTTTGCAATCTCATAAATGATGAGTCTTCTGTGTGTGTATGTGTTTGTCATTTATTTTGGTAGACACTCTCTAGACCTTTCAATGTGAAAATTCATATTTATTAGTTCTGGAGTTTTATATTTTATGTAATTTATTTACATAAAGAAATTCTTTATCTTCAGCTTCATGCTTCTCCATTTTCTCTTTTTGTATGTTCTCTGGGTTAGACTTCTTGTCTTTTCTAATTTTCTTATAATTTATTGTTATTCTCTAATTATCTTTTATATGTAATATTTTTCTAACTTTGTCATCCTTCTAATGCTTTTTGCTTCCATCATAGGATTTTCCATATTTTTTTCAAGGCTTTTTGTTCTCTAACTGTTCCTTTGTAATTAGAAAATATTCTTGTGCTATGGAAAATATATCTTCTTATTTCTCTGAGTTTATTAATTATAGTGTTTTTTTTTGTTTCCTTCCTTCTTTCTTTCTCTTTCTTTCTTTCTTTCTTTCTTTCTTTCTTTCTTTCTTTCTTTCTTTCTTTCTTTCTTTCTTTCTTTCTTTCTTTCTTTCTTTCTTTCTTTCTTTCTTTCTTCTTTCTTTCTTTCTTTTTACTTTGTCTTATTTCCTTCTGAGATTAGAAACTTTTGCCAAATATCTCTTGATCCTTTGTTTACGGAGGATGCATAGTATCTAAAAAATGCTTGGCTCAACAAATACTTTTTTGAATGAATAAATGAACAAATGGATGAATATTTGCCACACTTTCTTACTTAAAATGGAGATATTGAAAAAGTAGTCCTATGAGCATATTTGCACACAGTGGACATCTCTGTTTTACTGTGGAATGGTTAAGAAGGGAGAGAGATGAACCATTTTTTGGTAACCTTCAGACAACATTATCTCTGGACCTTTTCTTTTTGACCTGTCCCCAAAAAGGGTTTCTACACTTTGGCTTGATGGGAGAAGGAATTGGTGATTCTAGCTTCCAGAATCTGTAACTTGAGTAGAGGTTGGGGGCTCAGGGGTCTCACTGTTCATTATGTAGTTGTTCACTTAATCCGGATGTTTTCAGAATGGTATCTCACCCCTGATTTGCTGTGCAGAGTCCCTCTCCCTAAGTCCAGTCCCTCTGGTTCATTTTCTTCATACAGTAAGCCTCATTGCCTGATGGGCTGCAAGGAGAGTAGTTACCTCTCTGGGTGAGATGGGAGAAGAGATATAGAGATTATGCTATTTCTTATATCCACTTTCAACTACTCCTTATACAGATTTCAGTACGACTTCTCACTTTATCCTCAGAGTAGTTTGAAAGATTTAGCATATAAAATTAGAGGATGCTCAGATAAATGTGAATTTCAGATTGTGAATATTTTGGAGGGACATACACTAAAACCATTCATTATTTATTTGATTTTAAAATTTAACTGGGTCTTCTCTATTTTATCTGGAAACTGTACCAAGATCACTTGTTGCCTTCAATACCTATTTTCTTCTTGAGTGTTTTGTTCTGCATTGATTAAATTTTTATTAGCTTTCCCTTCATCCAGGATCTTGATTGCAGATTTCTCCACTCTGAAAAATTAGGTAACATTCACTTTCCATCCATAAAACCTGGTTGACATATCCACCTGCTTCTTTTCTTCTCTGTTCTCTATGTGTTAGAAAATATACAGCTTATTCATTTGCTGTCCTTTTTTTTTTTTTTTTTGGAATTTTTGGAGAAAGTGGCAATAAATGAATATGTATCATCTAATAAATTTCGCTGGAAATCTTTGCAGGTGGCTTAAAACTTTGAGATTTAGTTTCCAAGATATTCCTTCACATAATATTTTACATTTTGTTAGAGTAATGGTCTAAGAGTGAATGAGCAAACAGATCTAACATATTTTAAGGTGCTATGATATGATATTTTTCTTGGTCTCAAATACCAATTGTAAATTAACTAAAATCCATAGAAAACGTTTGCTTTCTCATCTGGTTAATCTACTTTGGTGAGTAATTAAATCACTTGACTTGATGCAGTTGTTTAAATAAATTTGATATGGTT
This sequence comes from Tolypeutes matacus, assembly GCA_026826555.1. Classification (NCBI taxonomy): domain Eukaryota; kingdom Metazoa; phylum Chordata; class Mammalia; order Cingulata; family Chlamyphoridae; genus Tolypeutes; species Tolypeutes matacus. The sequence goes on from JAKSZT010053887.1 coordinate 87,884,467, forward strand.
CACTAAATTATTTGTTGTGCATGCATTGACAATAAAAATGATGATTATATCAATGCTTCTTATCACACAAAGAAGGATGGAATCACTAGTTTCAAACCGAAACAGTAAAGTCAGGGTCACATTAACAAAAAGATCTTTAACAAAAATAGCTTTTCATGTATTTTTTACCAGTAAACTGAAATATACATGAGCATTTTTAATAAATTAAGTGGAAAGTTTATCTTGTTTGCCTTAAGGAGACATTACAGTACATGTTCTACAAGATAAATGGATATAGTTGAAACAGTATAAAATTGAGCACTTGTCAAATCAAAATTGAGGGCAGCATGCGGTAAATTGGATTTTCTTTTACAATAGCATGTAGTTCACCTTCTATTACTGTAATGGATATTATAATATATGTTTTATGACATCATATCATTCATTTAATTTTTTGCTGAAATTTTAAGAATATTATGGGTCTTAATTGTGGCTGTACTGCAGTTCACTGTTAAGCATGTGTTTTTCCACAAAGAAAATATTAGCCATCAATTGTCACCTTACATATCAAATAAACAGCACTACAATGCTCAATTAAGTTTCAAAGAAGTCTCTGCATTGCATGCTGTTGAGCTTGTTAGAGTTACTAGTCATCACTCATAGCCCATTGTTCTCAACTGCAAGTAAAGATACAATTTTGATATTTCATTGTGTTTTTTTTTTAGACACTAGAGAATAAATATAAGAATGAAGGAAAAATTAATTATTCTTCATTCATTAAATCATAGAAAGTACCTGTAACTCAGGTGATGTTTAAAAATCATACAGTTAAGGGAAAAAATAACTTTTTCCAAGAATTTTATGCAATTTATATCATAACTTTTTGGTGTTTGATGAAAAGATGCTAACTGGTTTTTGATCAGTGATGTTGAAAACATCTGATGATGCTCACTTCTCCTTCAGGACAGGGAAAATGTAGTTTCCCTGGGAAAGCATTATTAAGATAATGTGTAGTATTTAATATAGAGAAACCTAAAAATTGAAATAGAGACCAGTGCTGAAAGCTAAAAGCACAAATTTGTATGGGGTTATTTTGCCTTTTTAAAAAGGAAGTGTAGTATATTTGTGGTAAGTTTAAACATGCTCTAAAGTGTAAACATGTTAGTTTAACATTATCTTATGCAGCCCTCACAATACTCCCCATGTGGTAGATATTTTAATGCCATTTTACAGACCACAAAATCTAGTTAGAAAGATTGAATTGACATTTAAATGATTATCATTTAATAAATGCTATAGAAGGGGTCTGAGGCCGACATGCTGATTTGAAATCCAAGCTGATGCACTGCAATAACTTGAACCATCTGAAGAATATGGCACAATCATCCATTCATCCATTTTTGAGAAGGACAAATACTTATTAGTATTTAAGCATCACATGCTATAAACAGATGATTGATAAGGGCTTTTTTTTTTTAAATCTAAAAGCCTTTGAGCATTATTTATAAAGACTGGAATATTGAGATATTTCAATGATCTTGAAGAGGTTAATTTTATCCATTCATTGAAGAGCTGAGCCATAACATGGAGGAGAGAGGAAGAGAGAAAGAGGAAAGAGAGAAAGAGAGGGTGGGGGAGAGGACAGTTGGCATGACTGCTGTGAGGACTCTGGAGACAGATGTGTTCATGAAATGAAATTACCCATATGGTATGTCTTCAAGAGACTTCACTAAAGATTTAAATTACTTTACAGCATTAATTACTTTTAACATTGCTTTTGGATATGACACTATTTTGTGACTCACCACAAGGAAGTACACATTTTATTAGGGTGGTAAAGAATGCTTATCACTATCAAGCATTATCTTAGATGCTAAGAATATGAAAATGAAAACAAGACAAAACAAAACCCATAATCCCTGCCTTCATGAAGATTTCACTTGAGTACAGGAGGCATAAAATGCCTCTTTTATAAGGGCTTCAGAGAAAATTAGAAGTAGATTTTAACAAAGATGATGTGAGGGAAAATGAGGCTGTTTAGGTACTTAGGAGTCAATTCCAGAAAGGCCTGGAATTTAAATATTCACAGCCTTTCCTCTCTTACACCTACTATTTGCCAAGCACTGGCCTAAATTCTAGGGATATAACCCTGAATATATAAATTTCCAGGCCTTGCAATGTTCCTATTACAGTGGGAAAGAAACAATCGATAAAATAATAAAATGAGAAACTACACACACAGACACACACATATATATATATATATATATATATATTTGGTGGTAATAAGTGCTATGAAGAAAGCTACAGCCAGCTAGTGAAATGTGGTCCTTGGCCTATATTTGCTTAGCCTGTGAGCAAAGAATGGTTGTTTTTAATTTATAAGGGGATTGTAGAAATAAAAAATATATTAGAAAGAAACCATTTGTGACCTGCAATACCTAAAATATTTATGACCTTGGCCTTTTCACAAAGTGTTTGCCCATTCCTGGATTAAAGAGAGATAGAAATGCTATTTTAGATTGACTTGTCTAGGAAGTCCTCCCTGATATTTCAGCAAAGACCCCATTGAGGTGTGAGAAAGTATCCTTTCTCTTACCTGCTGGGTGGTCTGCACTAGAGACAAAAAGAACAGCAAATGCAAAGGAAATGAGATGAAAATTGGGTTGTGTATACCAGAAATACTGGAGAACCCATGATATTGGAGCAGTGAGGGGTAGATGATTTGAGAGATGAAGCCAAAAGTGATATTGTTTGGGATTTTAAAGGATTTTGGATATTATATCAAGTGTGATGAGAAATCCTTGCATGATTGACAATAATGAAGACATATGATCAAATTTAAATTTTGCATGAATCACTTTGCTTGCTGTATAGAGAAGTGGCTCTAGACAGCAGAGTATAAGCAAGGATACTGGCTAGATTGTGAAGAGAGAGGTAATGGTGCTTTGGTCTAGGATGGTAACAGTGAAAGAGATTAGGAAGTGAGAAATGGCTGGTTTCAGGATATATTTTAATCAGAACTACAGAATTTTTTATGAATTAAATCTTGAGTTTGGCAGAAAATGTAGTATGTATCAAAGTTATGCTTCACCTTGTGAAATTAGTATGATCAATGATTTTACTAACCATCTTGATTTGCTTGAGCTTCCATTTTATCCAGGGGATTATAAAGAAGAAATGGAGGCTGCCATTTTGAAACTCCAGATAAGGAGGGAGAAAGCAGGGACAAGAGGGAAAAGAGCCGGGAGCGAGGCAGGCAAGGACAAGGGCTTCTAGCCGGCCAAAGGAGGCTTGCGGAAGCAGCAGCTGCCGCCTGACCACAGGTATGGTTGAAAGTAGCAGTGTTGCCATGTTGGTGTCAGATATTGGGGAACAGGAAGCTATATTGATTGCTGAAACTGTCATCAGTCTATTTTTGGAAATTGATGAACAAAGAAGAACTAAACAAGATCCATTAATCGACATTATAGACAAGTTAAGCAAGATAGTGGAACACGAAAAGTCACAAAAATGTCTTTTAATTGGGAAAAAATGCTCACATGCAAGTGCTACAACACGTTCTTCTGAAAACCAAAATCTCTGTGAGATTCCAGCTAAAGTGACCCAGTCACCTGCTGCTGATCTTAGAAGGGCTGAGATGTTGCAAACAAATTTTAACCCTGGCTCTCTTTCCCAAAATGAAGGGAAAGCTATGTCTTACAAGTGCAGCCTTTGTAAGTTTCTGTTATCATCTTTCTCTGTGTTAAAAAATCATATCAAGCAGCATGGTCAGCAGAATGAAGTGATATTAATGTGCTCAGAGTGCCATGTTATATTTAAAAGCCATGAGGAACTTGAAGCTCATGTGGTAAATGACCATGAAAATAATGTCAAAACTCACATTCCATCCAAAGCCCAACAATGCACAAATCCCTCCAACTCCTTGTGTCAGAGAACCGTAGAAAGAAATAATGAAAACATTCCTAACATTGTAGTAAGCATGGACAGTCCACAAATTCATACCGTCCAAACTGCTTCCATGGCAGAAATGGGTAAGAAGAAATGGTATGCATATGAGCAGTATGGCATTTATCACTGCTTGTTTTGTAGTTATACTTGTGACCAGCAGAGAATGTTGAACACACATGCTTGGAAACATGCTGGTGAGGTCGATTGTTCCTACCCAATCTTTGAAAATGAAAATGAGCCCCTAAGCTTGCTGGATTCTTCCAGACTCCTGCACCTGGTGGAATTGATCCCATAGTCATTGCTATTAGAGACAATGTACTGAGCATCCACAACGGGCCAGCAGTTCAAGTGTAGATTTGCAGTTCAGAGCCATTATCGTCTTCATCTTTAGAACAGAGTGCAGAAAGGAGAGTGCACTTAAGTCAGTCAGTTACCCTTGATCCTAATAAGGAAGAAATGCTGGAAGTGATTTCTGATGCAGAGGAGAATCTGATTGCTGACAGCCTACTTTCATCAGCACTGAAAATCATTAGCAGTAGCCCAAATAAAAAAGGTTATGTTAATGTGATAGTGGAGTTTGCCCAGTGCTGAAGAAACTCTTTCACAGAAACGTTTCCTCATGAATGCTAAAATTGGCGGGGGGGGGTAGGGTAAAAACCTGAAGCTTATAGAGACCAAGATTGGATGTGAAAGAATAGATGAACTTTATCATGCTAAGTGTACTGTTGATATTGGGAGTTAATCATAGGTTGGAGCAATGCAGAGAAGACAGACAGTGAGTTAATAAACAAAAGACTGGCTGCTGATGAGACTGCCCCACTAGATCGAAGAAGGACAAACTCAGAGTCTCTTAGACTACATTCATTAGCTGTAGAAGCCCTGGTCATAATACCTATAAGAGCTGCAGAACTAACACGAGTCAACTTTGGGCATGATGGGGAGATAAACCTTTTAGATCCAGATACTGGACAAAGACAAGTAGATAGTATATTGGCAGAATATCCTAAAATGCTATTGCCACTTAAAAACTCTTCAGAGGGATTGACTCATTTTTTTTTTTAAAGATTTTTTTTTTTTTAATTTATTTATTCATTTATCCCCCACTTGCTGCTTGTGCTTGCTGAGTCAGCTAACCGCGCCGTGTGGGTGGGCTTGCCTTCACCAGGAGGCCCCGGAAACCGGGCCCAGGGCCTCCCATATGGTAAACAGGAGCTCTACTGATTGAACCACATCTGCTTCCCATGAGGATTGACTCATTTTAACCAAAGCATCCCTATCCTTCGTAGACTCCCAGAGGATAGACAGGAATTGTCAGATGGGCAAGTTAAGACAGGCCTCAGTATGTCCTCGCTAACAGTAATTGAAAAATTGAGGGAAAGGACAGACCAAAATGCTTCAGACAATGACATTTTGAAAGAGTTGCAGGACAACGCCCAGTGCCAACCCACTAGCAATGCAAGTTTGTCGGGAAGCAACGTGGTGGACTTAATCCCTAATGCAAGTGGACCCTACCACTGCCGCCTGTGCCACTACACAAGTGGTAACAAAGGCTACATTAAGGAACATTTGAGAGTCCACCGGCAGAGGCAGCTGTACCAGTGTCCCATCTGCGAGCATATGGCTGACAACAGCAAAGATTGGGAGAGCCACATGATCAACCACTGTAGAACAAGAATGTACCAGTGCAAGCAGTATGATAAATCTTTCCATTGTAAGAGTCAACTGAGGAATCATGAGAGAGAGCAACATGGTCTTGCAGATAGATACCTTGTCGATAGCAACTTCTGATGAGCCAAGGCTTTCCAGTGATATATCTGACAGAAAATGTGTTCAGGAAAGGAATAAGTCTTCAGTGCAGAAATGGTATAGATGTGATGTATGTGACTATACAAGAGCAACGTATGTTGGTGTCAGAAACCACAGACAAATCCGTAACTCTTATAAGCCGTACAGGTGCTCTTTGTGTGGGTATGTATGAGCCATCCTCCTTCTTTGAAATCTCATATGTGGAAGCATGCAAGTGACCAAAATTATAACTACAAACAAGTCAACAAGGCAATTGATGCAATTTCACAAAGTGGCAGAGTTCTGAGGAAATCCTCTGGAAAGACTTAAGTAGTAATGAAGAGAGAGCTGATCCTATTGTTGGAAGTTCAGAAAATTTGGTGTCATTCTCAGAGCTGATATCCCCGGCTCCCAGTGAACTTGTAGGTCCCAATGAGAATGAGAAACTGAGCCCAACAAGTAACACCTCATGTAGTTTAGAAAAAAACTCCAGCCTGGTCCCTCCTGGCATTGAGTATTCTATTTTACTCTTCTGTTGTTGTATTTGTGGTTTTGAATCAACCAGTAAAGAACATCTCTTGGATCATATAAAAGAGCATGACGGTGAAATTGTAAACATCATCCTAAGTAAGGACCACAATACAACTCTCAACACAAATTAGGCAAAATAATCACTTAAAGAGGGAAAATGTAGAAGAAGATTCCTTTAAGCAGCAGTTTTATCTTTGCGCCAATGTCAAATAACTTTCTAGACAAAGGAGAAATAGTTGGTGTGATTTTTGAGGAAGTGACACATGAAGCTTTGGAACCAAATTTGTAATGTAACAAAAGTTATTCCAAAAGATAATCGGTAAAGATATTTAAATATTTGGGGCAAGGGAAGGTAGATTGAAGAAGAAGCAAAGATGTAATCCTGTCTTAACCTTCTGCCACTACTTCTTATTGTTGAGTGTATTTATTGTTAAAAGCTTATTATAGTGTATATGTGCTAGCAAAAGAGTTAAGAAAGGGCTTTTCAGGAACTTTTCTAAAACTTACTTGTTGTACAAGTGTCACAATCTTAAGCAGAGCTTAGTTTTCTTTATTTCCAACTCTGACATGCCAACTCTAGAATGACTGGCCTCTTAAGAGAAATGGGAGACAGCTCTCTGAATCAACAAGGAAACAAACACTTAGAGGGCTTTGAAATGATCTATGTAAATCTTGCCTAAATTGATAGGAATTAATCATATACTCAATCTAGTATATGTTCCTTTACTCCCTAAAAAAAAGAAAAAGACCTCATAAGTCCAAATATAGATTCTAGATTGTAAATAGTCGTTTAAGAAGTAAATTATTATTGTCTTAAACTTATATGAATTTCTTGTGGGTAAAGGAGGTTTTCATAGCAGTGATACCTCATGGAGACAGTTCACTTCTCTCAGGTTCTTTTCAGAGTGTTTGCCAGAGCACTGCATGGCTGTCTCGATATATATAGACCATCTAATTGTCTTTTCTAAATGAGAGTAAGCTAGAAAAAGTCTGTTAAAGCAACAAAGTGTGAAATTTTACATTTGGTCATCAGACCTGGAAAATATTTGTGAACTCTAAAATAAAAATCATTTGAGTGAAATTCAGTAGCCCCTTAAAATAAATACTGTTATGTAGACTTTTCTTCCTGGAGTTTACTAGCCTAGGTATATTTAACATATAGAGGTTTAACCAGATGTGCTAAAATATAGAAAAATTCAAGTTGTTTATTAAAATTTTAATGACAGAGCCACAGCATTTGGGAAGTCTGCAGGATTTCTCCTATCTAGTAAATTCCATTTTGTTAGAGTGAGATAGGACTTATGGAAAACCAACTAAAAGTGCTTTTGCATAAAAGTTGCCATCAAATAGATGTCATCTCCTCATTAATTACACATTTTGTATTAAATGTATTTCAAAGGTGAAGAGAAACCTAGGGTGTTGGCTTTGGTTTTGTAGTTCTGGTTACTTATGCATTGTTTTGCTGCAGTAAGTTCTGCCTACAAGACCAAATACTGGTGCAGCATTTGGTGCGCCTTCCTCGTGGTGCTATTTCTGAACTTGATTTCTGACAGCTTCTAGAGTTGAGGCTGTGACTCTAATCAATTTAGAAATTAGAGTTTTTTTGAATGGGCTATTCTGACACATTGTAGGAAAGAATCTGTTGTCAAAGTCTAGGTATGATTTGAATGAATTAAAAATTTTAAGATAGGATTAGCTACTTAATTATTTAACTAATTAATGGGGCCAGGTATCCTGAAACATGGTCTGACTTTTTTGTTTTTAATTTCGGTTTGATGATGATATTTACACAAACAGAAATGATTAGAACTTTGCAGCTGATTAATTTAGGTAGCTTTAATTTATTTATGAAAATTAATCCATTTCTATGTGGTTTTTAAAAAGATAAAATGAATTTATGCATTCTAAATTATATTCCCCATATTCACAGTGTGTGGATTTATATTCTTTTTCTCCTGTTTTCAGAATTGAAACATTTATATTTATTTATTTAAAGATTCATGTAAAGATTTATTTTGTCATGTATTGACTTTAAGATTATATTTTGGTAATAAATTTTTTGTTAAAAAAAAAAAAGAAGAAGAAATAGAGGTTAACTCAAGCAAGCTGACATACCAATAATCCTTTGCAGTGCTGATAAAAACCCCTGCCCCGACTTGGGGGGATGAACTGTAATAAAGAGCTCAAGCTTACACCAGCAAAGTCTGCTGATCTTCACCAAATGGCGACAATCTTACATCAACTTCCTGCTTGCTAAATAATGAACTGGGCCTCAAGGACACCCTGCCCAAACACCCCTTGTAGCCCCTGTAGTAACCACAAATCATGCCCCCTTTATCCCTCCCTATATCCCCCACACCTTTCCCTTTGTTTCAAGCAGCCATATAAGCTGCTCCCCCAGCTCAGCCCTTTGAGCAGAACTTTCTTTTGTTGCTGCTCCTGCATTAATGTAACTTTAGCTAAAAAAACTTGTTCTGTACCTCCCTTTTTAAAAATTTTATTTTCAGCACAACAGCCTTCAAGGTTTTTTGTGTGTGCTGTAAGAAAATACTGATTCCGCTTAGTGAAATGGAGGAACTTGAGATTTGTGGAGGGGTGAAATTCATTTTGGACATCTTATATTTGAAATGTCAAATTTTAAGTGGTTCCATTTTGGACACGTTACAGTTGTGATATTATTGGTATTTAAGTGAAGATGTCAAGTGTTAGATCTTCTAGACTGGGGACAAGGAAGGTATAAGAATGGCCTAAAATTTTGGAAATCTTAATATTTAGATAACAATTAAGGCAATAAATGAGACCATGAGATATGAGTTTTGAGGCCTGAGTTCTAGAGCATTGATTTATTTTCAGATCCTGAAGAGTTAGATAACCCAGAAAAGGTAATTTAGAAAAAAAAATTCCCAGGGAAGAAAGGGAAATTCTAGGAGAGTCTAGTGTCTTAGAAACCACATGAAGAAAAGTAAGAAGAAAATCATTATCTATTGTGTTAGCACTTCTGGTAGAATTCTTGGAAGATACTGTGCACACTTGGAGCAAGGTACATGCTCATAGAGACCTGAGAACAACCTAACTGCTCATGGTAGGCTGTTCTACAGGTTCAGTATAAACTGGGCTAAGCATTTAAGAAGGAGCCTCAACACAGAGCCAGTTTACACTGAAACTCTGGGTAGATGGAGACTATGACTTCTAGAGTTAGCACTTCAAAATACTCAAATGCTCAGACCTCAACAAGGCATACACAGGTCATAAAAGATGTCCATTCAAAGATACACAATAAAACAACAGAAGAACACAGATATTGGAACAAAGACTTTAAATCAATTCTCCTGAATAAGTTCAGTGAGCTAAAGGAAAAAAACTAAAGGAAATCAAGAAGACTATGATTGAACAAAATAAGGAGTTAGAAATTTTAATAATGAACCAACATAAATTTGGGGGGATGCAAAACCCAATAATAGAGATTAAAAATACACTAGAGTGACTCAATAGCATATTTGAACAGTCATGAGAAAGAATCACCTAACTAGAAGACAGGATAATTGAAATTATTCAGTCTAAAGATTGGAAAGAAAAAAGAATGAAAAGATAATCAGAGAATAAGATATCTGTGGGACAACATGAAGTGTACCAAAACATGTACTATGGGAGTCCCTTGAAGGAAAAGAGAAAAAGAAAGAAGCTGAAAGAATATTTGAAGAAATAATGTCTGAAAACTTTCCAAAATTGATGAAAAATATGAATATACACATCCAAGAATCCAATGAACTTCTAACGGGAAAACCCAAATTAATGTACATCAAGACATATCATAATTAAAATGTTAAAATGAAAGATAGAATTCTAAAGGCAGTAAGAGAGAAACAACTCATTATAAACGAGGGATCCTCAATAAGATTAAGTGCCTATATCTCCTCAGAAACCATGGAAGTTAAAAGGCAGAGGCATGATACATTTAAAATATTAAAAGAGAAAAAATGCCAGCCAGGAATTCTTTATTAGTAAAACTCCTTCAAAAATGAAGGAGAATTTTAGACATAACCAAATAAACAATTACTGAGGAAGTTTGTCACCACTAGACCTGGCCTACACAAAATGCTAAAAGGAGTTCTTCAAATTGAAAGGAAAGACCACTAGACAGTAACTTAGAGCCATATGAAGAAATAAAGATCTCCAAATAAAGGTAACTACATGGGTAAATACAAATGGTAATATTACTTTATTCTTGATATGTAGCTCTATTTTTCATTTCTTACAACATCTAGAATACAAAAATATAAGAAATAATCATATTTCTATGTCTTTGGACATGCAAAATGTAAAGTAACAATGTGTGACAATAACAACATGAAAAGAGAGGAAGGAGGAGTGTAGGAGTATTGATTGTGTATGCTATTGAAGTTAAGTTGGTATCGTATCAAACTGTTTGTTATAGGTTTAGGATGTTAAATACAAACCTCATGGTAACCACAAAGGGAGTATTTAAATACATACAGAACAGGAAATGGGAAGGCAATCAATCTGTTTCACTACAAATGATCAACTATACACAAAAGAAGACTGTAATGGGGGAAAAGAGGTACAAAAAGGTAAAAGACATATAACAAATATAGGGCAAATGGCTGAAGTAAGTCCTGCCTTATTAATAATTGCCTTTAATGCAAATGGATTAAACTCTCTAATCAAAATACAGATTGACAGATTGTATAAAAAGGCATAGCCCAACTATACGTTGTTCACAAGAGACTCACTTTAGACCCTAAGACACAAATCGGTTGAAAGTGAACGCACAGAAAAAATATCCATGCAAAAAATAACCAGAAGAGAGCTGGAATGTCTATACTAATGTTGTCCAAAATAGACTTTGTCAGAACCTGATACAAGACAAAGGAGGGCACTATATATTAATAAAAGGGTCAAATCCACCAAGAAGACTTAACAGTGATAATCATATATTCACCTAAACAGAGAGGCCCAAAATACATGAAGCAACATTGGCAAAGCTGAAGGGAGATGTAGAAAGTTCTACAAATATAGTTGGTGACTTCAATGTACCACTTCTGATAATGGATAATGTCTAGACAAGATCAATAAGGAAACCAAGGACTTGAACCGTACCATAAACAAACTAGACCTAAAAAACATATACAGAATACTGCATCCAAAAAACAGCAGAAATCACATTCTTCTGGCATTCACATATACCATTCTCCAGGATAGACCACATGCTAGACCACAAAAATAGTCTCAATAAATATAAAAAGATGGAGATTATACAAAACATTTTCTCTGACCACAGTGGAATGAAACCAGAAATCAGTTAAAGAATGTAACTGGAAAATTCCAAAAATATGTGAAAATTAAACAACACTTCTTTAAAAAGATTTATTTTATTTATTTATTTCTCCTCACCCCCTCATTTTTGCACTTGCTGTGTCTGTTCATCTTCCTTGTTTCTTTAGGAAGCACCGGGAGCCGAACCTGGGACCTCTGAAGTGGGAGGGAGGTGCCTAATCTCTTGAGCCACCTATGTTCCCTGCTTTGCTGTGTCTTTCATTATGTTTTTCCTCCCTGTGTCTCTTATTGCATCATCTTGTTGTGTCAGCCCACTGCATCTGCCTGTCACATCAGCTCACTGTCTTCTTTAGGAGGCACCGTTTTTTTGTGTCTCTCATTATGTTTTTTCTTCTTTTGTCTCTTGTTGCATCATCTTGTTGTGTCAGTTTGCTGCTCCTACCTGTCCTACCAGCTTGCTGTCTTCTTTAGGAGGCACCAGGAACTGAACTGGGGACATCCCATGTGATAAGCAGGAGCTCAATTGCTTGAGCCACATCTGGTTCCAACTCACTTTTAAATGACCTATGAGTCAAAGAAGAATTTGTGTGGGAAATCAGAAATTGTCTTAAGATGAAGGGAAATGAAACACAACCTACCAAAACTTACGGGATGCAGCAAAGGCTGTGCTCAAAGGGAAATGTACAGCTATAAATGCCTATGTTAATAAAGAAGAACAATCTCAAATCAATAATCTAAACTCACATCTAGAGCAACTAAAAAGGAAGAGCAAACTAAACCTAAAGTTAATAGAAGGAAAGAAATAACTACTATTAGAACAGTGATAAATGAAATAGAGGATATTAGAGCAATCAAGAGGATCAATGAAACCAAAAGTTGGTTCTTTGAAAAAATCATAAAATTGACAAACCTCTAGCTAGACTAAGTTAAAAAAGGGAAATGACAAAAAAGCTAAAATCCAAAATGAAATGTGAGACATTTCTATAGATTTTGCAGAAATTAAGAAAATTGTAAAGAGAAATCTATGAACAATTATATGCCAAGAAATTAGATAACCAGGATGAAATGGACAAATTCCTAGAAAAAAAACACAACTTACTTAAACTGACTCAAAAAAATATAGAGGACATATAATAATTAAAATGTTATGATATGTAATAAGTAAAGAGATTGTATCAGTAATAGAAAATCTCCCAACAAAGAAAAATCCAGAACAAGATACCTTCACTGGTGAAGTTTATCAAACACTCAAAGAAGAATTCACATCAATCTCTGAACACTTTTGAAAAAAATTGATGAGGTTGGAAATCTCCCTTACTCATTCTATGAGGTCAATATTTCCCTAATACTAAAACCAGAGAAAGATATCACAAGTAAGGAAACCTACAGACCAATTTCTCTTATGAATATAGATACAAATATTCTCAATAAAATTCTAGGAAATCAAGACCAACAGCATATTATAAGGGTTAAAATTGGTTATAATTATATACCATTACTGTGTTGGATGAATTGTGTACCCCAGTTTGGACATGTTCTTGGTCTTTATCTGCACTCTGGTAGATATGGACCTATTGTAAATAAGCTCTCTTGAAGTTGTTATTTCAGGTAAAGTGTGGCCCACCTGGATTATGTTTGGTTTTAATCTGGATTACTGTAGTTCTTTTATAAGCAGATTGAAACTCGGACATAAAGAGAGAGAGAGAGAAAGAAAAAAAAAAAAAAAAAAAAAAACACATAGAGGGAAAAAAGCTGGAAGTCAATGGAACCCAGAAGAGAAAGGAAAAGATGTGACTATAAGCATTGCCATGTGACAGAAAAGTCAAGGACCTAAGGATTATTGGCAGCCAGTCCCAGAATGCCACAATCTTCAGGGATAAAGCAGTGCCTTGCTGATGCCTTACTTTTTTATTTCTCCAACCTTCAAAACCATGAAGCAATAAATTCCCATTCATTAAGCCAATCCATTGTATGATATTTGTTTTAGCAGCCAGGAAACTAAGGCAATGCCTGCCTAGAATTTATCCCAGAAATTCAAAGGTGATTCAACATAAGAAAATAAATGTATTAGACCATGTTAACAAAAAGAAGGGAGAAAAATCACACAATTATCTCAATTGATGCAGAAAAGGCATTTGGTGAAATCCAACATCTGTTTATGATAAAAAACACTCAGATAAATAGGAATAGAAGGTAACTTGCTCAACATAATAGAAGTTATATGTGAAAAACCCACAGCTAATATTATACTCCATAGTGAAAGACTGAATACCTTCTCCCTGAGGTCAGGAACAAGACAAGAATGCCTGCTTTCACCATTGCTCTTCACCATTGTATTGGAATTCTTGTCAGAACAATTGGGCAAGAAAAAGAAATGAAAGTCATCCAAATTGGAAAGGAAGAAGCAAAAGTAAATTTGCAGATGACCTGATCCTTTATATAGAAAATTCCAAAGAATTCACAAGAAAACTACTAGAGCTGATAAACATATTCAGCAAAGGTCACAGGCTAAAAGACTAATGCAAAATTCAGCTGTGTTTCTATGAATCATCAAAGAATATCCCAAAATGGAAATTAAGAAAACAATTCCTTTCACAATAGCTTGTAAAAGAATAAAATACATAGAAGTAAATTTGACCAAGGAGGTGAAGGGCTTGTACACTGAAAACTACAAAACGTTGCTGAATATATATACAAAGATCTAAATAAATGGCAAGATAGCCCATGTTCATAGAGTGGAAGACATTATTATTACGATGTCAGTACTACTCAAAGAGATCTACAGAGTCAGCACAATACCTATCAAAATGCCAACAGCCTTTTTTTGCAGAAATGGAAAAACTTATCCTCAAGTTCATATAGAATCTCAAGAGGCCCCAGATAGCTAAATCAATATTGCAAAAGAAGAACAAATTACACTTACCAATATCAAAACTTACTACAAAGCCACAGTAATCAAAACAGTGTGGTACTGGCATAAAAAAATAGATATATAGATCAATGGAATAGAATTGAAAATTCAAAAATAAACCAATAAATCGATGATCAACTGATTTTCAAAAAGGGTGCCACACACATTAATTGGGGGAAAGAACACCATCCAACAAATGGTGCTGGGGTAACTGGATATCCACATGGAAAAGAATGAATTTGTACCCCTACCTCACACTATATACAAAAATTAACTCTAAATGGATCTAGGACCATTAGGACATAAGAGCTGAAACCATAAAATTCTTAGAAGAAAGCATAGGGGCAAACCTTCATAACTTTGGATTTGGTAAAGATTTCTTAGAAATGACACCAAAAGCATGAACAACAAAAGAGAAAATAGACAAAATGGACTTCAAAATTAAAAGCTTTTTTTATGTCAAATGATACTATCAAGGAAGTGAAAAGAAAACATACAGAATTGGGAAACATAATAGCTAACCATATATCTGATAAGGGTTTAATATCCAGAATATATAAGTACATCTCAATAACAACAACAAAAAATTGGCCAATTAAAAATGGACAAAGGACTTGTGTAGACATTTCTCCAAAGAAAATATACAGATGGTCAATAAGCACATGAAAAAAATGCTTAACATCTTTGGTCAGCAGGCAAATGTGAATCAAACCACTTCAAATCCACTAGAATGGCTAATAAAAAGAAATAAAATAAGAAATTTTGGTGAAGATGCAGAGAAATTATAACACATATACATTGTTGGTGGGAATGTAAAATGGTGCAACCACTGTGGAAATCAATTTGGCAGTTCCTCAGAAAGCTGAACATAGTATTATCATATGATCTGATTATTCTGCTTGTTAGTATATACCCCAAAGAATTGAAAGCAATACTAGCACAGCTATTTGTACACCAATGTTCATATCAGCACTATTCAAAATAGCCAAAAGGTGGAAGCAACCCAAAGCTTCATCAAAATATGAATTAATAAACAAAATATGGTATAGATGTTCAATGGAATATTATTAAACCCTAAAATGGAATGCAGTTCTGGTATATACCACAACATGGAAGACATCATGGTGCATGAAATAAGCCAGATACCAAAACACAAATATTGTCTCATCTTGCTTTTCCAAAATACTTATAATAAGCAAATTCATAGACACAGATCTCAGGTTACAGTTTACCAGGGGCCAAAGAGGTGAGGCAAATGGGGAATTATGCCTTAAAAGGTACAGAGTTTCTGTTTGAAGTGATGAAAAAGTCTGAGAGATGGATCTTGGTGAAAGTAGCACAATATCGTGAAAAAAATAATACCACTGGATTGTACACTTGGAAGTGGTTAAAATGGGAGATTTTGAGTTACATATATGTTACTACAACAAAAAGGTTTTTTAAAAAATTTGCACCCCTAGCATTCTAAACCTACCTTTCCAATATGGAAGTCTCTAGTTACATGTGACTATTGAGCACTTGAGTTGTGGCTAGGGTGAAATTGAGATGTGTTGTAAGTGCAAAATACAACACACACACACATATATATAAGCTTTATATTACATAAATGTTACATCAGAAATATAGGGAATTCCCACATACCCCACTCCCTCTGCCTTCCCCACTTTCCCCCATTAACAACATCTTTCATTAGTGTGGTACATTTGTTACAATTGA
Organism: Tolypeutes matacus; assembly: GCA_026826555.1. Taxonomy (NCBI): domain Eukaryota; kingdom Metazoa; phylum Chordata; class Mammalia; order Cingulata; family Chlamyphoridae; genus Tolypeutes; species Tolypeutes matacus. The sequence goes on from JAKSZT010053887.1 coordinate 87,900,635, forward strand.
TCAACACATATTGAAGCATTGCTACTAACCACGGTCTCTAGTTTACACTTTGTACCACACAATTTTATAGGTTTTGGAAAAATGTATAATGGTCTGTATCTGTCATTGCAATGTCATGCAGGACAATTCCAATGTCCCAAAAATGTCCCATGTTATACTCCATACCAGTCCCCTACCACTGTTGGAGTCTTCTGTGATCCGAAAACTCCCCCCCCAAAAAAGCCAAAAAGTAAACAAATAAAAATAAAAATAAAATAATAATAATATTTAGAAATAAAATACAAATCAGTAAAAATAAAATAAAATTTTAAACACTTTGCACAAAGAAAAGAAATTTCTCTATTATTGTTTACATTGGTTACATGTTTAAATAATATTTGATTGTATTGAGCAAACTAAGTTATTAACATTATATTAATCTGTTTCTTTTTACTTTGTGAATAGGGATACTAGAAAATTTTAAATTACATATATGGATGACATATTTCTATTAGACAGCACTGCTTTGAAACCTGGAATTGTGTTGTATGCATGTATTTATGAACACTTGCAAGTTTGTGTGGTTTGAGCAGTGAGGCATCAGTTATCAGGCATATTGTATTTTCTTCCCAATTATCTAAGTGAGACTATTTTGCATAAGGGGTAGAAATAGAGGCAAGGTGTGAAGGGAGAAGTTATTTAGAATGTCGAAACATACACAGATATACACAGAGGCACATAGAAAGGGAGATGCATAGATATTAATTTGTTCATGAGTGCCTACGATGTGCCTGGGACTTTATGATGCTATGTCTCACTTGATATAAAACTTTTGATATAATTTATTCAATCTTTAAAAATATAAGAAAACTGAACCAGTAAAATGATAGATTCAAGATTCAAAATCTGTTCTATCTTGTTTGCTCCAAAGACCATATATCTTTCAGCAATTTTATGATGTAAAGTGATTACTTTCCAAAAGATAAGGGTAATCTGTTTCTAGAAGCGTAGCCTTACCCAAATCCCGTGGTCTCCCAAAAATCAGATATACCTGTCTCATTCTGAGTCCCCAAAGTCTTTCCTGCATTACTCATTCCCATATTTTACTATGACTTCTATTAAAAGGGTAAGAAAATGCAAAATTTTGTTTCAAAATTGAATTTGAATACACACATAAGACAAATAGTACTGAGGTTGGAGAAGGTAAAGTCTTGTTAGAACCATCTGATCCTTAAGACATGGGCCAACTTGGGTGATTGGTTCATGAACTAGGCCAGGCTCCCACACTGAGTTCAAAACAAGCATTCTTTGAAGTAGTGTATTTTCATGAACATTTCTTTCTTCCTTTATAGGCCTACGGAGATGAGAATCTGTTGGATGACATGCAACCTGCCCTTTCAAAGCTCTTCAAGGACCCTGGGGACTTTGCAGCCATCTGGAATTTTCTGTCATGCTGTGATTTCTGCAGGTTTGTTTAACTTTTAATCTCTCCAGTCACATCTTTTATTATGCACTCTGTGCATAATTTTTACATTATGTGGTCTTTTTTTTTTTATAACACTGGGCTGAAATTGCTCATTTAATCACCAAATGTGACTCTAAAAGAACTCAACATCTTAAAAGTTCTTTTCCTCCTTCCTCAAAAGAAAACATTTTTTTTTTTAGCTGCACTAGATTTGTGACTCAGATATCAATTCCCATCCTCCAAAAAATGTGGCAAAAAGCAGAGCCCAATGAGAGCTAGAGAATTTAAAAATTCATTATTATCAATCTAAATACATTTAATATATCTATTTATTTGCTATCTTTCTCCAGTGTTAAAGCCCAAAAAAATTTAGCTGTTTCTCATATTTCTAAACCATGGGATATTAAGACCTGAAAGAAAATTACTGATTAATTATGGACTGGACCATTGCCCTAAAAATTAGTTTCCTAAAGATTAATTTACTACCTGGTAAATTCTTTGCCTACAACTAATCCCTTTTTGCGTATTGTGGCATTTCCCCTCCCCCCCCCTTTTCTTTATAGCATTTTTCTTTTTAATAATTCTAAGGACACTTTCGAATCTCTTCACTAGGAGACTGCCCTGGACATTTGACAGTAGCCTGCCATTAGGGGACCTGTATTAGTGTTACTATTCTACACTTAGGTCTGTAACTTTGTTAAATCTTATTTATCTTCTTGGCTACTAAGTAATGGTCTTTTCTGCAACCATTTCTATGTTTCCCCAGGTCATATATCTTAGTTTCTCACTATTTACTTATTTGCCTTCTGGTTCTCATGGAATTTTGTTTGCTTGCCCTGTTTGTGACAATATCACTCCCAGGTGTATATAATACCCTATAAACCACTCTGCTGTCCATCTGATATGAAGAATATCTTATGTCTGGGAATTTGCATTCTTTCCTCATCTGCAAGGTTTGACTCAATGTCCCTTTCCTTTTCCAATTACTTTGATTTGTGTATCTATCACCTAGGCCAGGGGCCACCTCAATAATGGCAGATGGTAGATTTTTCAGCCTTGGTACTAAACTGGCTCTGCATTCCCATTCATTTAGTCATGAATTCATCACATAGCCTTAAGTGCCCACTGTGTACTGAAAACTGGGATACAGAGATGAAAACCACACAATTTAAACAAAAAGCATAAAGTAAAATGATAAGGAAGACCTTCTTTAACAAGGCTCAAAAAAGATAAGACCCTAAGTGAAAAATGATAAATTTTATTGTATCAACATGAAAACTGTTTTGTATGATGGAAAGAAAGAAAATATCAAAAAAACTAAAAAGTAAGGAAAAGACATGGGTAAATATTTACAACAAATATATGATTTGTATAAGAAAGTATAAAGAAGAATTTGCAACTAACTAAGAAAAAAGATAACTCAGTAAATACAAGTAAGAAACATGAACAACTTAAAGAGGAGAGTATATAAAAGTTTGGAAATATGCATTCATTTATTGATTCAGTGAATATTATGGGTTTAATTGTGTCCTCCAAAAAGATAAGCTGAAATTCTAATCCCCGGGTTCTTGGATTGTGATGTTATTTGGAAATAACGTCATTACAGATGAAATTAGCCAAGTTAAAATGAAGTCATACTGGAGTAGGGTGGACCTTAATGCAATGTGACTAGTATCCTTATAAGATGAGAAAATTTGAACACAAGCAGAGTCTATAAGCCATGTGACCATTGTATTAGTCAACTAAAGGGGTGCTGATCAAAGTACCAAAAATCTGCTGGCTTTTACAAAGGGTATTTATTTGGGGTAAAAGCTTACAGTCACAAGGCCTTAAAGAGTCCAACTTAAGACACCATAAGAGGTACTTTCTTACCCAAAGTCATTTGTCATGTGTTGAAGCAAGATGGTGACGATGTCTGTGAGGGTTCAGTCTTCCTTCTTCCCCTTAAGGCTCCGTGGTCTCAGCTTCTTCCAACATCAGCTGTTGGCTGGCATAAGGCTCATCTCTCTCCCCAGGGCTCGTTTCTTTCTGGGCTTAGCTTCTCTGTTCTCTTCACAAGGTCAGCTGTAGACTATCAGGCTCATCTCTCTTCCTGGGGCCTCTGCCATGTCTATGAAGCTGTCTCTCTTCCTCTGCTGCATTTTTTTCTGTGTGAGTGTCCACACATCAAGGGGGTGGGGACTCAATGCCCTATTGACATGGCTGAATCAAAGCCCTAATCTTAATTTAATCAATTAAATGTAACCTTTGAATTTAATACAATCAAAGGGTATCATGCCCAGAAGAACTGGTTAGTTTACAAACATAATCAATATCTCTTTTTGGAATTCATAAATAATATCAAACTTCTACAACCTTTGAGACAGAGAATGCCATAAATTGCCAGCAAACCACTGCCGGAAGCCAGGAAGAAAGATCTGCTTTCTTCAAGGCCTGTAGGGAATAATCTATTCTATGCCACTCTCCTTGATTTTGGAATTCTAGCTTCCATAACTCTGAGATAATAAATTTCTATTGTTTTATACCATCCAGTTTGTGATACTTTGTTAACGACAGCCTCAGGAGGACACTAAGACAGCAAATATTTATTAGGTTTCTATTATGTATTGGGGGCTATGAAAGCACTTGTGATAATAGTAATAAACAAAACAGTGAAGATTCATATTCTCTTGGGGGGGAGACAAGAAGAAATAAACAAAAATTATAACACCAAAATAACACCAAATAAATTTTAAAAATAAATTCAAATTTCTGTCCACTAGGTAGAGAAATAAAGTAGGGTACTATAGAGAGGGAACAAGTGGAAAATTTATCTAAATTTATCTTTTCTAAGATGATCAAGAAATTTCTACTAGAGGAGGAACATTCAAGTTGAAATTCGTTAACAAGTAAAACCCAAAGGTGTGAACTGAGATGGATGTTGGTTAGGGGACTTCTCCCCAGCAGAGAAAACAGCTAATGTAAAGAAACCAAACTCAGTTTCACTAATGCAAATTAAAACAATGTTATGCACTTTTTATCTATCACATCAAGGCATGGGGATGATAGCAGAATTAGGTGAGTTTGGAGAAATTGAAAGAATCTATTAAAATTAAGAAGAGACTATCCAAAGGCAGCAAAAATTTACTGCTGTGATAAAAGTGAATAAAGCTCCATGACAATTCACAATGGGCACCTGATTCAATAAGATTGGCATAGAAAGCTTCACTCAGGATATGGGGGCTTAGTGGAGACTCAAAGTTTGAACTAGAATAATATAGTTTAAGAAAGGGTTGGGTGTTTCCCAGGCAGAGGAGCAGCAGTTAAAATTGTTTGGAGACATGACAGCATGGGAAGTCTGGGAGTTGCTGTTACATGAAACTAGCAGACACTGGTCAGGAATTCAGGGTGAAGTAGGAGGCAGAGGTTAGTTTATGAAGGGGCTTGTTCAACACGCTAAGTGGTTGGCAGTCATTCTAAGCAGTCATGAGTCACTGAGGGATTTTTTTTTTTTTTTAGATTTTATTTATTTATTCATTTATCCCCCCCTTGCTGCTTGTGCTCGCTGGGTCAGCTAACCACGCCGTGTGGGCGGGCTTGCCTTCACCAGGAGGCCCCGGGAACCGAACCCGGGGCCTCCCATATGGTAAACGGGAGCCCTACTGATTGAGCCACAGCTGCTTCCCTCACTGAGGGATTTTAACCTGGGGAGTGATATGAATTGCATCCCAGTACTTCTCCATGGCCAACTCCACTTATGAGATTAACCCTTTACCCAGGAATGCCCACTCAAGACCACTCTGCAGGAGAATGAGTAGAAACCAAATTACTGCCAATGTCCACCTCTTAAGCTGTGCACCCTAGTGTTTTCTGTGTCAATCTAGAAAAAGGAATGCCAGTAATTTGAGGAGGGATGTCCATAATTTGTGCACCCAAAAGGGACAACTTTTTGTCCCAGTTTTTCTGACCCTTATAGACACCATTTGCCAAATCACACAAGGTACTGTCTGTACTAGTCATGTGTCTGCCATTACTCCAAACAGCTACTTATATAATTTATCATGATTTCCTAGAAAATCATAGTAAATGATTTTTAGCTAACAATGTGTGCTTTCTTCTGTTCCACTCATAAATTCTACTGCCAATATTACTTTCCTCTTCCTTCTTTCCAAGATCAAGAATTAACCTGTTGGGTTAATGTTTGCTTAACCATTAGAAAACCCAACTTTAATTATTAGCAAAAAGGTGGTTCTCTGCTTTAGGAAGTATCACTTTACTTCGATATTTAATTCATTAAATGTCATTATTCAATTCTGTGTGCTAGAAACTCTGCCACCTGTGAAATTCAAAACACATACTGATCTCTTCAGTCTACAATTCAAAGTCAAGTAAAAGAAGATAGTCATATAAAAATGAATCCAAGTGTTATAAAGTGGTTCGGTTATGTGATGGTCAATTTATGTGTCAATTTGGCTAGGTAACAGTACCCAGTTGTTTGTTCAAACACTAGCCTAGATGTTACTGTGGAGGTACTTTATAGATGGGATTAGCATCTACCCTCGGTAATGTGGATAGGCCTCATCCAACCACTTGGAGGCCCTAAGAGCAAAGAACTGAGGGTTCCAAAGATAATAATAAATTCTACCTCAAAACTACACCCTCTACTGGTTCCAGACTGCCAAGTTCTCCTAAGATAATTGGACTCAAGACTTCAATATCACTCTTACTAGAACCTACAGGATTATCTGCCCTATGGAATTCAGATTTGCCAGTAACTCTCAAACCATGTGAGCAAATTCCACACAATTAATCTCTTGATCTATATCGATCATCTCTCTCTCTATCTCCATATCAATATCCACATCCATATCTAAGTATATATCTATATATCTTTCCATATATCTATCTTGGTTCTGCTTCTCTGGAGAACCCTGACTAATCTAAGTTCCTGTATAGTTTACTGCACGGGTCACAGAGGAAGGTGTGGAAAAACCTACAGCTTTAAGGGTATCAGAGAATTCAGAAGAAAACTCTAAAGAGGAACTAGTGCTTGATCCTAATGTTGAAAACATGAATAGGGTTTTTCTACAATCTTCAAGAAAAGGGGAAAATATTTCAGGAAGAATAATCAGGCTGAGGCAAGGAAATGAAACATGAAACTGACTCGTTTGTCCAGAGAAGTTTACATCTTCTCTGTGACTGGATCCCAGAAAGCAGAGAATGTGAAAGGAGGAAAAAGCATGAAATAAGCCTAGAGAGTTAAGGAGGCACAGTATATCCTACCATTAATGGTGTTGAGGAAGATCCAATTGACAAATAATCCAGCACAATCAGACAGGTATAAACAAATACCTGCTTTAATGCTGATAACTCTGAAGTGGAGAATGCTGCTCTTGGATCATCATCGTCATCCATTGGGTTTGCTAAGACTTCCCCTTTCATGTCTAAGTCTTGGAACTATGACCTAAGCGAAACGTTGAAACACTAGAGGATAGGCAATTATCCAGTAGTGCTAATTTTTACTGTGAGAGACAGAGAGAAAGAGGGCTACATTTCAGTTTTAACAGCTTAAATAAAATAATGCCTTTTATTTTTTAAACATCCTTACATGTTCTAAAAGTAGAATATGTTGGACAGAGAATAGATCCATATTAAAATTTACCAAATATTGACAAATGTCCTTTAAAATGATTATACTGCTGATGCATTTTTTAATGTTAAGCAAAATTATGTTTTGTGGGCATCCCCATATTTTATTGTGAGATATACATGCAGAATAGTGCAAATATATATGTATGTATAAATACTTAAGCACAGTTTAAAGATATTTATAAACATTTGTGGAATTGTGTCTCTAGTCAAGAAAAAGAATGTTACAGACCACCCCTATTCTCCCCACTCATCACAACCTCAGCACTATTTAATATTCTAATTTTTATGATAATAACTTTGTTGTTTTTCTTTATATTTTACTACCTGTGAGTGGACCTCAAAATTATATTATTTAGTTTTGCCTGTTGAAATTTATGCACATGGTATCATATTGAATACATTCCTCAGTATCTGGCTTTTTTCTCACAGCATTATGTTGTGAGAAACAACTCTGCTGTTGCATGTAGATGTAGCTAATTTTTATTGTTGTATAGTATCTTATTACATAAATATACCAAAAATATCTATTCATTCTAATATTGCTGGACATTTAGATGATTTGTAGTTTTTACTATTATGAAAACTGGCCCCATGAGCTATTGTATGTATTCTTATATAAATGTGCATAAATTTCTCCAATATGTATTCCTAAGCATGGAATTGGAGTATGCACAGTTTCAATGTACTAAATAATGCCTTTGTTTCAAAATGCTTGTAATAGTTATACTTCCACAATCAGTATCTAAATTTTCCCATTGCTTCTCATCCTCACCAACACTTGAAAATATCATACATTAAAATTTTAAGACCAACTGATGTATCTCTAGAGGTGTATCCTTGTCATTTTAGTTTGTGTTTCCATGGTTACTAATGAGGTTGAACACTATTTTACAGGTTTTTTGACTTTGGATATTCTTTTTTGTGAACTACTTTTTGGAGATTTTGTAAGTGTTTATCAAATTATTCTATCCTTTCATCATGGTGGTATAGAGAGCTAAATGTGAAAAGCAGTACAATTAAATTTTTAGAAGATAATATAGAAGAATATCTTCATGCCCTAAGGGGTAAGAAGGACTTGTTAACAGTACATAAACATTCAGTGTGAAGGAAAAGATTAATCAAACTTAAAATTAAGAAATGTACTAAATTGCACTTTAAAGTTTGTAAAAAGATAAGACAAGGTAAGAGATGATATTTGTAACACGTGTAAATGAAATCAATTTAGAATTCTTACTTTTAGTATTTTAATGAGTTTGCTACAATCAATTGAAAAACATCAAAGTCCAAGTAGATGTTAGATTTCCTGGGACGGGAGAAGGGAAAACAAAAGAAAAGGGGGATTACAGTTATGTCTCTAACTGATGACTCTTATGGAAATGAGACCAGAGGAATAGAAGGAAAAGAAGCTATTTTTTAACATTTCTTGATTTATTATCTTTTTTCTTACCAACATTTACTGCACTAGTTTTCCAGGAAAGTCACAGCCCCTTGTGGGAGAGATTAGAAATTATTAAGAAAGCCCTGCGCCCACTTTCAAGAGGACAGTCTACAAATACCAACCCCATCTCTTTGGGGAATACTCCTGGAAAGCTGGTATAATTTGTAATCCAAAGACTCTGAAATGTGTCAAAATGGTAAAGTGAGTCCAGGGTGATGCTGCGAATAATTTAAAATAATGATCATATCAAATTATGCCCAACCTTATTGTCCAATATAATTCAAATGACAGAGTAAAAACTAATGATATAATGCCAATAATTTGAATAATACTCACTTCTTTGCAATATTAAATTCTCGGATAAAAACAAAAGGCAATAGATAAAATCTCCTTTCCATTCTAATTCAAATCCCAAAGATATAAAAGCTACCAAATTTTAAGTTAATTTCAGAAAAAATTTAAATTCCACAGTATTTTGTGTTGATTGACTAAAACCCAGGCTTAACAGTAGCCTATGCTAAATGACGCTAAGATGCCAGAAGTTCTTGGTAAAATTTAGGGGAAGGAATACAAAGGTTAGATTGATTAGAAATGTTGTGGAGGGTTTTATGTGTTGGTTCAACCACCACCTTAAGGGGGCCCTGAGAGTATATCCTTCATTAGACATTGAGAATCCATATCAGTAAGCATGATGATAAGAATATTTGTCTAACAGTGCTCTTTGTTAGTGGCTAATTACTCAGCTGGTCCCTGGTCTGCAAATAGATTGGCAGCCCAACAAAGTCCTACTTTACCTAGACAATCCACCCCCATCACCATTACTCTCTAAATCTGTCAAACAGAATCCTGGCATGAGAGAACAGCACCTACCATAATACTTAGACTTCAATCAGTTCTCAAAATAAAGATGAGGTTGCAATAATATCTCAAGAATGTTTTGTAAGTTATTCTACTATCCTTCCCCAAATGGGTTTGGAGCCATTTGCCATTGTGCTGTGCTCTGATAGAAATTTTATTATGGATAATGGGGCTGGCATCATCTGCACAGCCCATTCATGAATATTAACATCTCTAACCAGAAAATATTTTCATCTGGAAGCAATGCAGTAGGAAATACACAGCACCACCAATGTACTATTCTTGCCAGAAGATGGAACAAGAATTTAGTTAATAACATATAAGTTTAAAGGAAATATGAGAGAGAGGAATATGTTAACTAACCCAAGTGTATAATCAGCAAGTGAAGAATGTGGGAAATCCTCCAAAGACAAATAACTCAGTTTCTTCAACAAATAAATGACATAAAAAGGGAGAGTAAATGCTTGTAGATTAAAAGAGACCCAAGAGGTATATCAGCCATATGCCACCTCCTTCAGATCCTGACACAAACAACTCAAATCTAAAATCACATTTTTGAAACAATCAAGAAAAATCTATCATGGTTAGGTTTTAGATATTTAAGATTATTTATTTTTTTAATAATGATAATGCTATTGCAGTTTTTCATATCTTTTGCCCATTTTTGATAGTGATTAGTAATTTTTTCAACTCTACTTTGAGAAGACTATATAATAGGAGCAAGAGTCCTTTATCAGTGATATGTTTGTTTCAAATAATTTTGCCCAGTTTGAAATTTGCTTTTTTGACTCTTCACTTACATTGGCTTTTACCATGAATAGTTTTCTCCTCCTCCTCCTCCTCCTCTTCCTTCTTTTCCTCCTCTTCCTCCTCCTCTTCTCTCTCCCTCTCTCCCTCTCTCTCTTATTTTTGGTCAGGTTTACCAATGTTTTTCCTTAGTTTGTGTGCATTTTGAATCATATTTGGAATTCATCTATGTTCTTCCTTAATACTTATATAACTTTATATTTACGTATACATCAGAAATTTATCCTGGAGTATAGTGAAGAATGAATCCAATTTTATCTTTTTTCCTATACAAATATCCAGCTATCAGCACCACTCACTATATGGTTTTAATTACAGACACTTTATAATCTGTCTGACTGTCCGGTAAGGCTAGTCCTCTCCTTACTGTCTTAAGGAACATTTTAGTACCTGATGTCCCTTAAAAGCCAAATTCCCCCACTGCCACTGCCTTCAGGCCCATAGATTTAGTTCTGCTCATTTTTGTTACTTTAGTAGTACATAGAGATGGTGTGGTAAGCATAATAATGGTCCCCCAAAGATGTCCACATCCTAATCCCAGTAACTTTTAACTTGTTATATTACATGCCAAAGGGGAATTAAAGTTGCATATATTGAAGTTGCTAATCAGCTGATCTTAAAGTGAAGAAATTATCTTGAGTTTTTTGGGAGGACACAATATAATCAAAAGTGCTTTTCAAAGTGGAATAAGGAGGCAGAAGAGAAGGTCAGAATGATACAATGTGAGAAGGACTCAACCCACCACTGCTAGATTTGAAGATGGAAGAAGGGGGTTATGAGCCAAGAAATGTACACAATCTCTAAATCTGGAGGAAAAAGTAAGGGAAAGGATTTTAGCACAGTGGGCTTTTAACATGTTAGACTTTTAACTTGTAGAAACGTAAGTTGATGAATTTGTGTTATGTTAAGTAACATTGGGGCAGTTGTTACAACAGCAATAGAAAACTAATGTAACTGCTCATACTATTTTTGAGCTAGATATCTCTTTTTGTTCTCTCCTTTAGAGTTCCTATATTATTGACATGTTTTTGGCAAAGAGGGAGCCCTTAAAATAAGAAGGCACTTGGCCAACTTGACTGGAAGTATGCTAATCATTCTTCCTCTATATCCTCTGCAGTTGTGAGAAATGTAACTAGTTGTGAGGTTATTTTTCGCTGATGTACTTTAAGTAAGGCACATCTGCATTTTTTTTTGCACATCTGCATTTTTAACATTTAACCTGATTGTTACGTTGTTCTTTTTGCTTCTCTGAATCCAGTGTTGAGTGGGAGTATTTCCCTCCTTCCTTTAACTTTACTTTTGCTTTCAGACTTATATATTTATATTTGACATGTCTTCAGATTTTTTCTTATGGGTTCACTCTGTGATAAATATATATTCAGTAATTTATAAGTGAGCAAAACACTTGCTGTTCAAAAATAATCTTATCCACCTTGCTCATAAACGGAATATATCTAAGTGAAAACAAAGTATAAATTGAGGTGGAACTAGTGTCTATTATTAGTCATAGCACTTTTCATTTAAATACATGGAAGGCATATATACATATATGATAAATAAGTATGTATCATTACCAGATATTTAACAATGTCAGAAATTAGAGTGAAGAGGAAAGTTTATGTCCGTTAAGCAATTCCTCAGTGAATGAGCAGAGGAATGGGAAGCTGGAGAGTTGACAGCAATGAAGAGTGCTCTAGTATATACTGTAGCTGCAAGTAAAGATCATTTAAAAAGCATAAACATTAAGGTGGAGAAGTAATGGTTTAAAAATGATAATAAACATTAAAGCATCAGACCATGATAGAAGATTTTGGAAGAGTAAGCAATTCAGGAGGACACTGAAGTTCTGGGGAAAGGGTTTCTTCAGTGTAGAACCAGTTGTCAGATAAAACCTTATCTTTTTTTTTTTTCAGATAATGCTCTGAAAACTCTGCAGATGTTACAGATGAATGAAGGAACACCAAAAAACTAGCAGGAATTACTTGGTTTAACAAAAATGGTTCTGGACATTAGAAGTGAAGAGGTATGAAATTGTGGGTTGGTGGGGAGGAGATTTAATTGTGGGGGGGGGGGAAAGGAGATTAAACACAGATTGTATCTCCAAGGAATACTTCTTGCTGTACTTATATAAAAGTATTTCAGATAGAAACTCTGAATTGAAGCACCTCCAAAAGCAATATTTACCTAAAAGATTCCAAGCTTGTTCTGTCAGTACACTGACACAAACCTGCAGAGACACAGGCTAACATACCTAACAAGCAGTCATGGAGCCAAATGTTCCTAAGGACCCCAGAATGAGGAAGACTGTTTTCTCCTCATCTTGGTTCTCTGAGTTATTTTTTGAGTACATTTAAGGAAAGAAGAAATGTGTTTAGTTTCAAAATTTTCATCAGGCTTCCAGTTCTTATGGTGCTTTAAGTGGTATTTGAATATAACCTATATATTCTAATAGAAAAACACTCGTCTCTCAACACATATTCATTTTGTTTTTGTACCATTTCTCATGACAAAGTCAAGCTTACTTTAGTTTAGAGAGGACCCAAGATAGAGCCTATGTCAGCAAACAAGTGAACTGGCTTCTTTGGTATGTATCAAACAGGGATTCTTCTCAATGATTTTTAAAAACTGGTTTGTTACCTTGTTTTTGGAAATTGTGTGCTAGATGATGTGATATCAATGACTTAGAACTGCTTACTTGGTTCATTAGCATATCTTCTAGGAAAGCTGAATTATCTTAGATGGAATTGCTTTTAGTTTAACTGTGCTCAGCGCTCAGTATGGGAATGTGAATAAATGTGTGTGAGTGTGAGTGTGTGTGTGTAAACATATTCTTTTGAAATTTTCCTATATTCTGAGTCAATGGTTTTGCCTTTTCCCTCATTCAAGTTTATGGTTTTGTTTTTTTGTGTGTGTGTGTTTTTTTTTTTTTTTTTTTTTTTTTTTTTTTAGATAATGTTGGTTGACTGCAGCGATTCTAAATGGCAGGGGAGATACAATTCACAGCATTTCATATAGTGTTGAATATGGGACGGTGATGATGTGGTGCAGTAAGGAGTGACTAGGTGACTAGGATTGTTTACCAGTACATGCATGTGAAGTCTCCTTGGATTAATGCCAGGATAATTTTTTGGACATAATCTTAGTTTTTATTCATAATGAGTAATGAGAATTCTTTTCTTGTTCCACATAGGAGAAAGTTGAAATTTGCATTTGCATCATCTTTCTCTGGTGGTTCAACATATAATTAATATGTTTTCTAGGAAAGATACTGACTCAGATAATGATAATTAAAGGTGAAAATCCTTTTTTAATACCAGGATAAACATGAACTGTGGTGTTTAGGACAACTCAGCCTGCCAGGATTTCTCCAATCATCCATCAGATATTCACTGATCACCTATTAAACAACAGATCCTGTGCCCATCAAAGGACACATTTTATCTAAATGTGCTTTTCACACAGAAGTACCTCAGAGGGTAGGCGTTTCCCTTATGACTTAAAAATTCAGCCACAACTTTAGCATTGCTCACACTAAAAGGTTCTAACTGAAGGACTGAACTGCCTAAATTTGAAGGCCATGTTATTGATCTATATTTAAAAATGTAACATGTAAGAAGTTAGTTATACATGGACAGGCCTTGTTCTAAGCAAAGCATTTGGGAAGTCAAATTATTAGATGAATATTTAACATGAAGGAACTCAGAGCAATAGATTATATAATTCACAAGTTTGTTAGCATTCAAGTGAACAGCTTTCACAATTTGATTCATATCTGTCAAATTGATATTCTCCTTCAAATATTGGGCTTAATTTTCTTGGGCAGAGTTTAAAGAAGCAATGATAGTGGATGCCTCTATAGTTGACTACTGTTATTTGAAACTATCCCAAACTTTGACCACCTTCTCCAAATTTCAATAGTTCTCCACAGTGTGAATGCCACCTTTCATGGTTTACTTTCATGTGTCAACTTGGCTAGGTTATAGTGTCCAGTTATTTGGTCAAGCAAGCACTGCTTGATTGTTACTGTGAGAGTACATCATGGATTTAAATCATCAATCAGTTGATTGTATTCATGGATTATTAAATCTACAGTGCACAAAGGAGATCACCTTCAGCAATGAAAGAAGTCTCATTCAGTCAAAGGACTTAAAGAGAGAACTAATGATTGCAGCGGTCAGAAAGAAGAATTTCTATCGCTGCTTTAGTCAGCAGCTTTTCTTGGGGAGTTATGGAGCGAGTTGCTATACAGTGCGTCATGGGCACAACAAAGGTTTTCAGCAAGTGACCGCTTTATTATTTATGTAGTACAAAGGGTTCAAAAAAGCAGGGGAAGAGAGCATATTGTGGCCAGACCCAGGGTAGGGGGAGGCCACCTGCTGGGTTAGGGTGGGTGGGTGGCAGGTCTGCAAGCCCTGCTTCCCATCTGAGAGGAGGAACTCTGTGCAGCCTGAGGGCTAAATATTTACACACTCCAGGGGAAAGAATCCCTACCATTGAGTAAAAAGCATGTGTCAAACAAGCCTTGTGCAGACCGAGTTCCTGCCCTGATAAGCACATGGGGCTGCCTGTTCCTGGTTTTCGGATTCAAGGTACGGTATCAGGCTGTTCCATTAGACCTGATGCCTCCACCAGGCTATGAAATAGAAACACATTGAAACATCTGCACACAAAAGAAATAAGGTTAAGGGAGTGCTAGGAGATCAGTGCTGAGCATGCCTGTTACTTCACCAGCAGCCTGCCCTATGGAATTCAGACTTGCTTGTCCCCACTGTCACATAAGCCAATTCCTATATAATTGTTTTAATGTTTATATATATACACATCCTCTTTCTCCAGAGAACCCTGACTAATACACCAGCATTTTAATGTAGAATCCCCAAAACCCTTGCTGCTAAACTACAGACTTCTGTCTTGCAATAAGATGCGTCCATTACGGATTGAAACGGATGACTCCATTTCAATGTGGCTCTGTGTTAGTGGCAGTAATTATTACTTAATCAAGCCGATTCTGCAGTATAATTTTGAGAAGATGCCCATAAAATTCTGACTAGTGTCTGTTATACCAAACTTTTCAAAGATCTGTTACTATACCTATGAATAAATCCCTCCTGCTTAATCTAACTGAAGTGATTTATGGTATCTACATCTAAGAACTCTGCCTGTCACTGACTATGGCTTTTATAGAATTTACTATTTCTGACTACATCTCTCTTGGCACCACAGTTATTCTTTGGATATGTTAATCCATTAGTTCCAGAAAAACTCAAAGGAATATTTAACAACATTTTCACCATTTTCTATGCCTTGTACCATGGTAAATTTTTTTCCTATTATATAAGTATAGAAAATGAGTATATTTTTTCAGCAGAGAGATAAATGGGATTTAAAACCAAGTAAAAGCCTATATCTCATACTATATTATATATCATCTGTGCAAATATTTTATCATTCTGTATTTCTTCATAAAAACATATAATTAGATATTTTAATCCAAGTCATCAGTTGATCTGACAACATCTGTTATTGCTACTATATTTTTTAGTATTTAAAAGCTGATGTTCGTTTTGTGTCTTGAACACAAGTACATAAAAATAATTGAGAAATATTTTTTAAAAGTATAAATAAGGATATTTTGATAAACAATGTTTGAGGTGGTTTATAAAACTGATTTATAAAAGAGGCTATCAGCAATATTGACTGAAAATAAAAATAATAAAAATAAAAAGGTGACATGAAGGATATCAAATAATAAATGTAGAATAAAAAGCATAAATGGATAATCATTATTTTCAACTACCATAGTAATAATTTATTCAAAAAATATCATCGGTTGGTGTGCTAAAAACACTGGAAGAAAGATTGTGGGAGAATAAGACATACACAGTTCCCAAGTGTCACACACAGGCTGATTATTAATTGTGGTATACAAAAGTATCTTAATAATGGAGAAATCTGGTAGACAATACCTTAACCAAGAGATCGAACTCTCTCAGTGATGATACATAAATATCACAAATGATGGTGTTAACGGTCATCATGTGCCCCCTAATGTAATGTCCTGAGAAAGTCAATATATCAGTTACATAGTATTCCTGCCCAAAATATTTAATCTCAATCTAATCATATGCTTCACGACTTCCTTTCTTTCTACAGGTGAATAATATTCCATCGTGTGTATACACCACAATTTGTTTATCCCTTCAATGGTTGATAGACACCTGGGTTGTTTCCATATTTTGGCAATTGAGAATAATGCCATTATGAATATCAGTGTGCAGACGTCTGTTAGTGTCACTGCTCTCAACTCTTCTGATATATACCTAGTAAGGGTATTGTTGGGGCACATATCTATATTCAACTCCTATATTCAACTGCCAAGCAATCCTCCTCAGTGGCTGTACCATTCTACATACCCACCAACAGTGAATAAGCATTCCTATCTCTCCACATCCTCTCCAACACTTGTAGTTTTCCAAGTTTTTAATAGCAGCTGTTCAAATAGGTGTGAAATGATATCTCATTGTAGTTTTGATTTGTATTTTCCTAATTGCTAATGATGTTGAACATTTCTTCATGTGCTTTTTTGCCATTTGTATCTCTTTTTGTACAACTGTTTATTCAAGTCTTTGGTCCAATTTTTAATTGGGTAGTTTGACCTTTTGTTGTTGAGTTATAGTATCTTTTTATATATCATTAATATTAAACCTTTATTGGATATGTGATTTCCAAATATTTTCTCCCATTGAGTCAGCTGCCTTTTCACCCTTTTGACAAAGTCTTTTCAGCTGCAAAAGTATTTCAAATTGAAGAAGTCTCATCTATCTATTTTTTTTCTTCTATTGCTTGTAATTTGGGAATAAGGTTTTGGAAACTACTGCCTAACACAATATCTGGAAGATGTTTTCTTGCACTTTCTTCTAGAAATTTTATGGTTGTAACTTTTATATTTGGGTACTTGATCCATTTTGAATAATTTTTTAATAAAGTGTGAGACAGGGGTCCTCTTTCTTTCTTTTGGATTTGGCTATCCATTTCTTCCAGCACCATTTGTTGAATGGGGAAATGTGTGGGAAGGAGGGGGAATAGGGTATATGGGAATACCCTATGTTTTTTATGTAACATTTATGTAATCTAAGCTTCTTTAAAAATAAAGTAAAAAAAAGATAAGAAAAGAAAATCCTGAAAAATCCACAACAAAGCTTCTAGAACTAATAGCTGAGTTCAGCAAAGTGGCAGGATACAAAATTAATATGCAAAAAATAGCATTTGTATACACTACTGATAAGCAATCTGAGAAGGAAATCAGAAAATAATTCCATTTATAATAGCAATTAAATAAAATTTTTAGGAATAAACTTGACCAAGAACATAAAGGACCTGTATTCAGAAAACTGCAAAACATTGCTAAATGAAACTGAAGAAGACTTAAATAAATGGAAGGACATTCATGTTCATGTACTGGAAGAATAAATATCATTAAGATGTCAATAATATCCAAACTGATTTACAGATACAATACAATCTCAATAAAAATCCCAACAACCTTTTTTGCAGAAATGGAAAAAGCAATAATCAAATTAATTTGGAAAGGCAAATGGCCCTGAATAGTCAAAAATGGTTAAAAAAGAAGAGCAAAGTTGGAGGACTCTCACTTCCTTTAAAGCACATTGCTTAGCTATAGTGGTAAAAACAGCTTGGTACTGGCATAAAGACAGACAGATTGACCAATGGAACTGAATATAGAACTCATAAATAGACCCTTACATCTGCAGTCCAGTGATTTTTGACAAGGCTGACAAGCCCACCCTGCTGGGTCAGAACAGTCTATTCAAACAAAAGGTGCTGGGAGAACTGGATAGCCATATCCAAAAGAGAGAAAGAGGATGCTTATCTCACACCTTATACAAAAACTAATTCAAAATGGATCAAGGACCCAAATATAAAAGCAACAACCATAAAATCCCTAGAAGAAAATTGTATTAGTCAGCCAAAGTGGTGCTCATTCAAAGTACCAGAAATCTGTTGGCTTTTATAAAGAGTATTTATTTGGGATAAAAGCTTACAGTTACAAGGCCCTAAAGAGTCAAACTCAAGGTTACTTCCTTTCCAAACTCTGTTGCCACATGTTGAAGCAAGATGGCTACAGCTGTGAGGGTTCATCCTTTCTTCTGTCTCTTAAGGCTCCTTGGGTGCAGCTTCTTCTGATCGCAGCTGTAGGCTGGCACAGGGCTTGTCTCTCTTCCTGGAACTCATTTCTTTCTGGTCTCAGCTGCTCTATTCTCTTCACAAAGTCAGCAATAAACTATCAAGTGAATGACTCATTTCTCTTCCTGGGGGCTGCAGGATCAAAGCTGTCTCCTTTTCTGTGTCTATGGAGCTTTCTTCCTCTGTGTATCTTCTCTGTGTATTTCCTTCTGTGTTCTTAATTGAGTTTCCGTTTATATAGCCCACCAAGGTGGCAAGGAATCAACCCTTCATACCCTAATGACGTGGTCCAATCAAAGCCTTAATCTTGATTTAATCAATAAATGCAGAGCCTTGGAATTTAAAATCAATCAAATGGTATCATGTCCAGAGAAACAGACCAGTTTACAAACATAATGAATATCTCTTTTTGGAATTAATAAATAATATCAAACTGTCACAAATATGTAGGGAAATAACTTCAAGATCTTGTGGTAGATGGTAGCTTCTTAAACCTTACACTGAAAGCATGAGCAAAAAAAAAAAAAAAAAAAAAAAAAAAAAAAGAAAAGAAAAAATAGGTAAATGGGACCTCCTCAAAATTAAACACTTTTGCACCTGAAAAAACTTTGTCAAAAGGGTGAAAAGGCAGGCAACTCAATGGGAGAAAATATTTCTCAGATGCTGTGGCATTCTGGTGGTAACTCAGTCTCTGTCTCTGTCAGGTGGTGCTCTGTCTCTGCCTGAGTACTTTTGTGGTTTATAGTCTTCCTGCTCAGTCATCTTCTTATAAAGACTCCAGTCAAAATGAATCAAGGCCCCCCCCACACCTCATTCAGTTTGGGCTCACCTTAATTAATCACATATTCAGAGATCTTTTTACAAATGGGTTTATATTCATAGAACCAGGGACTGAGAATTGAACATGTCAGGGTCAGGACTTAAACATATCTTTTGTAGGGGACATGATTCAATCCCCAGCAGACACCTTGTAATTTAGTCTTCGTTATAGATGATATATGTGACATTTGAAGCTTGATGGACCCCCGAAAATCATATCCTTAGAGCTAATCCATTTCTGTGGGTGTGATCCTATTGTAGGTGGGCTTTTTGGATTAGATTACTCAGTATGGTGTGACCTAGGGTGGGTCTTAATCCTCTTACGGGAGTCCTTTATAAATGGGATAAATATGGAAAGAGACACAGATCACAGAGAGAAAGCCACAGAAGCAGAGAGAGAAAGCCATGAGAGCAAGAAACTGAAACCTGGGAGAAAGGAAGCTAGAAGATGAAGCAACAAAATTGAAGCAACAAAATTGGAGCAGGTGCCTCTATGTGTCAGTCTTTGGAGAAAAAGCATTGCTTGATTTGGCCTCTTTCAAGGCTTCAGAATTGTATGCTTGCAATCTAATAAATCCCCATGGTAAAAGCCAATACATTTCTGATACATGGTTTTCGGCAGCTTTTAGCAAACTAAAACAATATATGATTTTGCCTTTTTCTTTTATTACTTTCATAAATTAATTCAAATTTCATTTCAATTCTTTCTCTTTTTTTTCCTCATTTCTGTTCTTAATTTTTATATTTCTGATTAATGTGCTTTTATTTCATATTCCCAAATTCTTATTTGCATTTTTTAATTCATTTTGTACTGTTATGTTATGGTTATCTTCAACTACATTGATGGCATTTTGGAGAGATTTTTCACTAACAGATATACTTTTATTAATATACTCCGACTTTTTGCAGTATTGTTGTTAAAGGATGTGGTCTGCTTTTTTCTACTTCTGTTCATTTTTGAGTCAAGATGAGAAAGGGTTGGTGTATCTAGTCTTGCTCTCCTTTCTGTTGGACCTTAATTCTTCCATCTTTTGTGCCTCTCTACCTCACTGTCTCATCTCTAAGGGGTAGCACTTCTCATCTATACATCTCGTGCTCTCCCAGAAGCAATGCATTTCTGAGGATGCTGCTACTAGTCCTGTACAACTCCATGCTCGTTTTCCTTAGGCAACTCTCTGAACTAAAAACCTTAATCTGTGTTCAGTAGTTTGGCATTTCATGTTGAAATTTCTCTTTCTGGAGATGGTTTTCTTTTCTGCTTTCTAAAAGTACCTCTTTTTTGCTCTCTTTTCTAGAGTCGTTTAAGCCTCCTCTACTTTGCTTTCTGCACCTGCAAGTTTGCATTGGTAGGCAAGGCAAAGGGGTGCATGACATGATGGAATTAATTTTATACTATACTTATAAGTAATTTGAAGCTGTAATGTTCTCTACCTCCTTGTAGTGCTGAAGGTGTGGGCCCTGTAATGTGTTCATTTGTTCCTGTTGATGTTATGCTTTAGGGGAGAGTGTGAAGAGAATATTAAGAATTGAACTTGCATCATTTTTCTTCAAACCCACACATCCTTGTAATAAAAATTGCAAATATTACAAAAAATGCAGTTTTAATATTTCCTTTTCTTCTCTTTTGTCATTTTTCTTTGCTACCCACATATAGTAATGCTTGTACTGCCTTATTCATCATGAACCCTTTCTTAATTTTTTTTTTTGTAGAAGTAAGATTCAAAGATGCGTTGCTGCATTTTATATGGAAAGGGAAGTCATTTCTAAATTTTTATACATATTAAATCATCAAGAGATCAGAATTCTTATGTCAGTCACTGTATCATTTTTTAGTTTTATTCCTGTTCTTGGCTAGAGCTAGCTTTTCTAGGGGGTGACTCTGAATCCATCCATACTGTGGTGATTACAGTGTTGGAGAAAATGGTCATAAATATTTCTTGATTTAGATAATGACAGGAAAACTAGTAGAGCAGTGGTTCTCAACCTTCATTGTGCATCAGAATCACCTGGAGGGCTTGTTCAATCACAGATTTCTAGGCCCAATCCCCAGTTTCTTTCTCAGCTGGTCTGGGGTCAGGCCTGTGAATTTGCATTTCTAATCAGTTTTTTTTTTTCTTTATTTTTAAGGGAGCTTTAGATTACATAAATGTTACATAAAAAATATAGAGGATTCCTATATACCTCACCTCCTTCCCCTCCTACACTTTCCCAAATTAACAACATCTTTCATTAGTGTGATGCATTTGTTACAATTGATAAACACATATTGAAACATTGCTACTAAGTATGGTCTGTAGTTTACATTATGGTTTACACTTTGCACCCCGCAATTTTATAGGTTTTGACAAAATGTATAATGGCCTGTATCCATCATTGCAATGCCATGCAGAACAATTCCAATGTCCCTAAAATGCTCATGTTATACCTATTCTTCCCTCTACCTCCCCTCAGAACCTCTGGTGACACTGTCTTTATATCAATATTACAAGTTCTTCCATTACTAGAATTAATAAATGTCTATTTTAATCCATAGCTGCATTCTCCCCTTAGGTTTGTTCATTCCTCAATCTTGAGGATTTGGGAATGGTGATGCCCACTCTGTTTCTGATTGAGAGGGGTCTTAGATCCCATGGGGCAGATGGATGGAACTGTCTGGCTTGCAGTTGTAGATACTCTCTGTTTTTTGGGATGGATGTTGTCCATCATCATCCTTTTGTTAGTTGTCCTGGGTGAATTCAATGAACTGGAGAGTAGGTGTTGGCTGCACCTCTGCTGAAGTTCAAGGCTAAACTGGCATTTGAACAGTTGGAAGATGTAAGTCTCAGGGACATATATTTAATGGATATAGTGCTAATTATAGGTTCAAATAAAAGTGGCATAAGAACCATGTGTAGGAAAATTATAAATGAGTCTAACCCTGATATATTGGAGAGATAGGTCTAATCAGTTTTTAAGTGATACTGAAACTGTTAGTCCAGGCACAGCACTTTGAGAAATTATGAATTAGAGCTCAATAGCTCATTATTTCTTTCCTCAAAAGTACAATTCATCTCCCAAAGAGCCAAACAAATCCTGGATACATATCTTCAAGGAAAATTTGTAATAATTTTTCATGAATAATATTTGGATTACGTCAGAATGGCAGTTTCGTTGCTATAAAATGCACTTGATTCTAGGATTATTTTGTCATGCAGATGGGATAAGCATTTCTTCTCTCTCCTACTCTTGGTAAATATTGAAAGTTCTCATTGAAGTTTACTACATTTCATATATGCAATTAGGAGTAATTGGGTTTATTTTTGCATTTTATGTCAAGAATAGTTTTCAAGCATGACCTCTAACCATCCATGTTTTATGACTTGTGTATGAATATATTAACTCAACTATATTTTTAAATTGTAATGATTTATTTCACAAATAAATTTATCAAGAGTTAAATCAGTACACATCATTTAATGGCTATACCACATAAATAACAAATGGTACCTGATATCAAGGGAAGTGCAGGGTTAATATTTTTTGCATTTTTTCCTCTATAACTTTATCATTCTATATATATGACACCAGTATGGCAATCAAAAGAAAATGATTATAATGCACTGAAAAGCACCTCATTTAATTTTCTGTACAAAAATGTAAGCAGGAATGGTGTAATATAGTAAGCTCCTTCTTCATAGTTTAGAGTTATTATTCCATAGTTAAGGTCCACAAACATAATATTCTCTCTCTGAAAATAGTAATATTTTACCCTCTGAGTTAAATATGTTGGGAAGGCTTTTTTGACTACACTTGTAGGCAGGATAGATACTATTCTTCCTCATTTGGGGATCATTTGCTTTTTTTTTCTTTTTTGCTGTTTTCCTAAGAAAATTCTACAAGAATTACAGCAACGACTATATATGAGATATATTAAACTATAGCTTCTGGACATAATCTAAACTAGATAGTACCTCTTTTTCTGATTTGACAATTTAATGTTTTTGTACTCATGAAAATAAAGAAAATCCTTCCTCTAGATGAAGAAAAAAAAGTTTTCCCAATGCTATTTTTATCCAAACATATGTAAATAATGTTTACTTTAATTGATGGAAAAATAGCAATCTTAACCTAAAAATTGTTATGCAAAACAATACTTGCATTTTTATAGGGAATCTTTAAAGAAATACCACTGCATATGAAAAATTAATGAGTTTTTTCCTAGAAATTTCATAAAACTGGATTATAAATGTTGTAAAATCAGAATTGAATAGTGACTTTTCAAGGAGAATTACTCAGTGTTCACGAACAAAGGCAGATAGAATTCTAAAAGAGAATAGTATGGAACTATTCTTTAAAAATACAAAAGATTGAAATGGTCCCTACTCGGGACCTTGAGTAAGAGAACTCAGTGAATGAATTAGAATTATCTTCAGAGCAAATGTCATTTTATAAGCAGGAGTGACAATGACAGAGGAGCACTCTGCAGAAATAAACCTCCCAATGAAAGGCATGTAGAGAAAATCTTAGTTCACCTTCTGCTTTATCCAATAGATCAAGGCCCTTCACATGCCAAGGCAAAATATGAAACCATATAAATGGAAACCTATAATTCTATATACTTTAAGAAATTTTCCTAATGAAGATAACAACTGGTAATTCGTCAAAGAAATCCAATAGGAGAAAATCTCTACAATTATCCCCTGAGGAAGAAATGCTTATCTCAGAGATCTGACCTTTATAATCATGAGAAAATCTACAAGGTAAAGAAACCCATCAATCTGACAAGTGTAGTGATGATTTTATCTAGAATTTAGAGTTGCAAATTCAGTAGAAAAGTCACACAGAACATTTTTATACATGTGATGAGGTACTACCATCTTAAGAAATACATCACAGCTAATAGATCTAAAAGAATCCCTCAGGGGAAAATCTTCCTAGATAGTCGGTCCTATGACCTTCATATGGAGTTTGCATGTTTAAGTCCACCTGAGAGTTCACAAGGAGAGAAAGCCAATTTTAATAGGCTTTGTAATAAGGTCCTCCACTGTAGTCTAATGCTTTGTATTACCAGGTGAGAATGTTATAAAATTATGGGTATATAAGATTTCAATCAGAAATAAACTTTTATATCCATAAGAGTATCTGTATTATTTACATGAAAAATATTTGTAAAAGTAAACTCTTAAAGCATATAAGTGCTTGGGAAAGGAATATTCTATATTACACTTACTGAGCTAAGAAATATTTACCACATTCTTTTCTTTTATAGCAAGGCAACCGAAGAGTAGAATTTTAGGTCATTATGTTACTCTACCTTTCTAGCACTGAATAGAAAATCTTTTTGTACAATAGCTAAATGTCAAGTTTCATTCATGGAAGTATATATTTTTGTTATATTCTTTCCATATCTTTCCAATTGATAGTCACTTGTAGAATCTGAGGTTCTCGGTATCCTTCTACATAAACTTTTATTGCATAGTCATCTTGGTAAATATTGATTAAAGTTAAGTTTATTTCTATTTTGTGGAACTTATTTACATTTTTCCTCTTAACTATGTATGCAAGCCTCCAGATATGAAAAAAAATTCTCATTTCTGAAATTACTCTTATAGTCATTTAAACTCCTACTGAGCTTGCTATTTAACCTACAAGTATTTCTGAGATCAATTTTATTGTAAGCTCTTGAAGTTCCACCCCAGATGGCATTAAAACCCCCTTATATGTATGAGTCACATAAAATCTGATCTCTAAAAGATGAACCTATCTGGATGATACGTGATTAGATAGATGATATCATAAATAGAATTTTAAAGCAAGGATGTGTAGTGCTTTGTGCCTTTCAGACTACTTCCTAATGACTATAACACACAAAGCATGATGTATTTCTCAGAAATTTGTCAAGTTGTTTGTGCATGACAGATGTTGAAATAAAAGGAAATATCAAAGTCTTCTCTGTGCAAAATTGCTTTGTCTATTAGCATGTAGGAAATTGAAATGGATCATAACATTTAGCCATTGGCATAGGTAACTGCAGACCAAGATTTCAATTATAAATTCATTGGCAAAACTTAATTTTAATGCAGATTTTTCTTCTTTAACTATGGTTTTATTTTACAAATCATTCAATATGCAAACTCTTTATTTTCCTTACCTCCCATAAAATTTCAAGGTTAAAAGAGAATATTAATTTTAAAAGCCCAACTTCTAAGATTGTCTTAACGCTATTTCATATCTTTGTTCTGGAACACTACAGAAGACTTCTTACATTGTAGTTGCAAGAAAGGAGGTTGAAATATAATTGGTAGAGCAATCAGTTCAGTAAAGATAGGTTTCATTGTCAGTTTTGCTCCTAAGAATGCAAATCCCTTAACATTTCTGAGCCTCAGTTTTCTACTTACAGAATTAAGTCATTACACTAAATAATCTCCCAATATTCTTTCCAGATCTAACATTCTGCTTTCTTCAGGAGAAAAAGAGTATAATTTTATCATATTCCTTCTACAGATATGACTAATACTGTTTAAATTATATTAGGCTCATTAATGCATTGTATAGGATAGTCTCAGAAATATTCCACACAGTGAGCCACTCTCAGAAGGCAAGTAGAATGTTTTTCCAGTAAACTGAAATATTGTCATATAATACTTGAAGATTGCTTAGGAGAGGGCTGAAGGCGCTTATCTATTAAGGCTAGGAAACTTGTGGAGAGATAACAGTCTAAAATTTCAACCCTATTCTCCATCATTTTCACAATTACATAATCCTATTGCTTTGAATATATAAACCATTTATTTGATTGCCATGAAGGAACAGAAAACAGAAATAAAAATCCTGAATAAAATCTACTTGGAAGTAAAGAGGAAAGGGCTGGCTTTGGCACCTAGTTCATAATATGAATAGTTCTATGCAGTGTCAGGAGTTCCTCCTTAAGGAAGTGATTGTGTAATTTAATCCAAAGAAATTCCTTAACTGAAATAACATTTGGGCAGGGCTCTCACATATGGTTTTAAAGTTGTTCATTGTTTAATGTGTCATATCAGGACATCAAAGATATCAATTCATTGTTATCTTTATTTTAAAATGTTTATATACATTTAAATTTGTTGATTCCAAAGATGAGCATTTTTGTAATTTTCTCTTAGTAATAATAATAATGTGTCTTATTTTAACAAGATTAGAATACTATGAAAAATTTTTAACTAATGAAATTCAAATGTCATATATTTGACTTATAATGGAGAAAAATCGATAATCCAAAGTCCTTTGTTAACTTTATATCTAAAATAGCCTGTGCTTGAGGCAATGTAAATTCTAAAGTGCTTAGGACTTTCTAGCACATAGTAAATACTATATAAGTCTTTCTAATATTTACTAGAAGGAACTTAATTTTTGTACAAATTTACTAATGGTAGAGTAACTTTAAATTAGAAAAAAAGATATCCTATTGACAGTGATACACTGGTTAAATTTCATACTCATATTATAGCTCATATTGTCTGCCATTTGTAAAATAATGGTCCAAATCTAACACCCATCCATAATGAAAAACTATCAGTAGACCAGGAATAGAGGGAAACTTCCTCAATTTCATAAAAAAAAAAAAAACATTAAAAAATCTACAGCTAACATCATACTTAATGGTGAGAAACTAGATATTTCCCCTCTAAGATAAGGAACAAAGCAATAATACCTCTCTCACTACTCCTGTTCAAAATTGTGCTGAAAGTCCTAGCTAATGCAATGAGACAAGAAAAGGAAATAAGCTGCATACAACTTGAGAAGGAAAGAATAAAACTGTATTTATATGATGAGATAGGAGTGTCTATTTTTTTAAAATCCTCAGAAATCAACAAAAAACCTCCTGGAACTAATAAGTGACTATAGCAAGTTTTCAGGATACAAGGTTAATACGCGAAGTCGATTGCTTTCCTATATACCAGCAATAAACAATTTATATTTGCAATTAAAAACTTTACACAGTTTACATCTGCTGCAAAAAAGAGAAATAAGCATACATTTAACACAATGTATACAAGGTCTGTATGAATAAAACTATACAACTTTGATGAAAGAAATCAAAGAAAATCTAAATAAATGGAGAGATAGTCTACATTAATAGATAGGAAGACTCACCCACAATCTCAAGCAAAATCCTAGCAAGTTATTTTGTGTATATTGACAAATTGATTCTAAAATTTTTATGGAAAGGCAAAGGACCCAGAATACTGAAGAAGAACAAAGTCAGAGAACTGGCACTATCCAACTTCAAGACTTCCTCTACATCTACAGTGATCAAGACAGTATGGTAGTAGGAAAAAAAAAAATAGACAGATCAATAGACTAAAACAGAAAGCCCAGAAATATTCTCACACCACTATAGTCAACTGATCTTTGACAAAGGAGGAAGGATAGTCTTTTCAACAAATGACTGTCCACCAAATAGACCTCTCCATGCAAAAATAAATCTAGACACAGAACTTATACCTTTCTCACAAAAATCAACTCAAAATGGATCATAGACTATATACTAATCACAAACTATTAAACTTCTAGAAGATCATATAAGAGAAAATTTAGGTGACTTTGTGTTTGGAAATGATTTCTTAGATAAAACCCCAAAGACACAGTCCATGAAAGGAAAAATTAATTATTTGGACTTCACTAAAATTCAAAACTTCTGTACTAATTGCTAAGAGAGTGAAAAGACAAGCCACAGACTGGGAGAAAATGTTTGCAAATACATAGCTGATAAAGGACTTGTATCCAAAAATATACCAAGAACTTTTAAAATTCAATAATAAGAAAACAGTTCAATTTAAAAACAGGTAAAATATCTTCACAGAAACCTCACCATAGTGGATATACAGGTGGAAAATAAGCATATTAAACAATGTTCAACACCATATATCATTAAAGAGTTGCAAATTAGAATGAGATGCCACTACATACCTATTAGAATGGCTAAAATCCCAAACTCTGACAACACCAAATGTTGGCAAAGATATGAATCAACAGGAACTCTCATTCCTTGCTTGTGGAAATGCGAAATGGCACAGCCACTTCGGAAGACAGTTTGGCAGTTTCTTGCAAAGCTAAACATAAGCTTACCCTGTGATCCAGTATTTGCATTCTTAAGTATTTACCCAAAGGAGTTGGATACTTCTGTTCACACAAAAAACTGCAAATGAATGTTTATAGCGGCTTTTTTCATAATTGCCAAAAATTGGAAGTAATCAAGATGCCTGTTCATAGGTGAATGGATAAACAAACTGTGGCAAATTCATACAATGGAATATTATTCTTCAATAAACAGAAATAAGTTATCAAAGTCACACAAAAACCATGGAGGAACCATAAATGCATACTGCTAAGTGAAAGAAGGCAGTCTGAGTATGCTATATACCATATGATTCCAATTATGTGACATGGTGGAAAAGGAAAAAGATCAGTGGTTGCCATGGATTCAGGGTGAGATTGAGGGAAGGGATGAATAGGTGGAGCACAGGACATTTTTAGGGCAGTGAAACTATTCTGTACGAAACCATTATGGTAGATGGATAATTGACATTACCCATTTGCCATACCCATAGAACTGTACAACACAAAGACTGAGCCGTAATGTAAACTATGGACTATAGTTATTAATAAGGCATCAATATTGGTTCATCTGTTGTAACAAATGTACTACATTAATGCAAGATGTTAATAATAGGAGAAAGTATGTGTGTGTGAGGCATATGAGAACTCTATTTTCTGTGCAAATTTCTGTAACCCTAAAAGTGCTCTAAAAATAGTTTATTAAAATTAATAATATGACTGTTTTTATTTTTAAAATATAAATTAATTATGAACACTTGACTATGTGTAACTAATTAATTTACCAGTAATAATTTACACAGTAACTATAATGTGTTCATAATGATCTGCTAATTATGGTAAGTGCTTTTTTGCAGTTGTTGCCCTAGAAATTGCATTATTTACAAAATTAGTAATTAACATTAATATATAGTGTCTTTTAATATACATTTTGTTGTGCTGTATAATATAATGTAGCATACTATACTAATCTATTATATTATTATACCCTGTATGCAATGCTAATCCTAATTTCCTCAAGTTAATATGGAAGTGTCCAGCTGATTAGGAGTTGAGTACAATAGTAAATGGAAGGGAAGTGGCTGTGGCTCAATCAGTAGGGCTCCCGTTTACCATATGGGAGGTCCCGGGTTCGGTTCCCGGGGCCTCCTGGTGAAGGCAAGCCCGCCCGCACGGCGTGGTTAGCTGACCCAGCTAACACAAGCAGCAAGGGGGGGATAAATGAATAAATAAATAAAATTAAAAAAAAAATAGTACATGGAAAAGAAAGAAAATCTGAAGATGAAGAATAAAGATATTCTCAAGATACAATTTACAGCTAAATATTATAAAGAACGATTGAGGAAAGGATGGTAGATCACTGTGAGATTTTGTGGCTCTGCTGTTACCTCATCTCTTGATTCCTTTTAAATACCTTCTCTGTTTCATTGATTTTGCTGCTTCCTCTAATACCCTGAAAGTGAAGATTTCCAAAATCATTTCCACTCTTTCTTTTCTGCCCAAGAACTTTCCTCTGCGTTTTAATAGATCTCATCATTTTTACTATGAGTTCTATGTATGATCTCCAAGGCTACATTTTTAATCCTAGTATCACCCTGAAGATCAAGCCTCTCATTTCCATCTTCTTACTGGTCTTAACCACTTAGATGTTCTATTGTTATATCAAACTAAACCTTCTAATAATGTACCATCCCCCCTTCCCAAGCCCTATGAGGTTATTTTTTTTTTTTTTTCAGTTGAGAGGCTACTGTGTTAAATGCTTTGAATTTATCATTGTTTTCTCTTCTTTCTGCTTTCTTTCAAGCCACTGGTTATCAAGTCTTATAACATTTATTCTATAAAAAGAGAAGAAACTTCAAAGTATAAATATGTACAACTTACAAAATTTGAGAAACAATATAAAATGTTATCACCATTGTCTTGGCTTTGTTGCCTCATTTACTTCTTGTCTTCTTTGTTCTTAAAGGCAGTATTCATCAAATTACCAATGCATACCCCAAACTACTGTGTATTTCCAAATTCACAAGAATAATCCTTCTGGACAACTTCTATTCTGAGGTCTTAAGCCTAAAATCCTATTTGTCTCAAATGAATAACGAAAACCCCAGCAAACCTCCATATTTGCATAATATATTTCAATGGATTTACTGTCAATTTATTTTAAGAAGTGGTTTCATTTAGCATCATTTAACTAATCAGTGTCAATGGTACGGCCATTTATAAATTCTGGTTTTTGGGTTAAAATTTATTTAAAATAAAATACATCATTTTAAGAGCACAATTTGTTGAGTTCTGAGAAGCACATTCCATCACCACCATAAATTAAGATCTAAAACATTTATTTATATCACCCCAAAATTCCTCATACCACCTTGTAGTTAAGCCCTTCTTATCTTGGTCCCTTCTTATTTGTCCCCTACCTTACAACTGCATATCTGCTGTTTATCACTATAGCTTCGCCTTTTTGAAAGTCCATAAAACATAATCATATAGAATAAAATATTTTTTTGCATCTGGCTTCCTTTATTCAGTCTAATACATTTAATCTTCATTCATGTGATTGCAGAAATCAATTGTTAATTCATTTTTATTGATGAGTAGTATCCAATGTATTATGCTACAATTTGTATATCTATTTACATATTGATAGCCATTTAGGTTTTTCAAGGGTTTGGCTACTAAGAACAAAATTGTTATGAACATTTTTGTATGTATCTTTCATTTGGTTAAAGTGGTATCTGTGAGGTTCTCCACTGCAAATACTATTTTTTCTTGGTAATGGGAAAACATCTTAGGGAAGATACTTTCAGACTATACTAATATTCTATATCTCCTCAAACTTTCACTCACTGAAATTTAGCAACCTTCAAAAATTATTACTATTTACCTAATAGTAATTTTGCATTTCCTTCATTTATTAATAGGAATTCTTCTGTTAGGAAATCTATCCCTTCTCCTCCATTTATTTATTTATTCAATGATTTATTTATCTCCCTATGGACTCTTTAGTAGCATTTGGTAATTTTACTGAGATTGATTTGAATATAATTTAACTTAGCTAGAACTGTCATCTTTTTAATGTGTTTACTTTTGTGGCATACATGGTGTTTTAAAATTATTCTGATATATATTTTGAACATTTCTTGTTTAACTTACTCCTATTTAATCTTCTTTGGTGCCATTTTCTCTATTGTTATTGTTTTTTCCTATCATTTTGTGGTCTGTTTGTTTTGTGTATATTAAGGTTATTAACTTTTATACATTAATTTTATATCCTGCTCCTTTATTGAATCTGTGTGCATGTGTGTTAATTTTGTCATTAATTATCTGGTGGTTTTTATCATATAATTTTTACACATTCTTATGCATCTAATTGGTTTATCGTCAATTTTTATCCAATTGCATTGGCTAATATCTCTATTACCATGATGAATAAGAGTAGAGTTAAGAGCATTTCTGGAATAAATCCTACTTGGTCATTACTTTCTAAATGTAGTGTTGAATTCTGTTTGTTAATGATTTATTTATACTTTTGCATTGATAGCCATAAGTTATTCTGGTCTGTAGTTTTCTTTCTTTCTATTGCCTTTATCTGGTTTAGGTATCAATGTTATACATGACCCTTAAAAGGAGAAGAAAAAGGTGAAGAAATTTTTCTGCATTTTTGATGATCTAAAATAATATAGAGAGCATAGGTATTAGGGAAGAGAGCCTGGGGCCCAGAACATTCCCTTATTTGGAGGCTGGTTAATGAGCTCGTGCTCTGCCTAGGTCCTTCTTCCTTATAGAGTGATCCCTCCCAATTCTAATACACAGCAAACTTCTCTGTGTTGCTTAAGCATGTGCAACCCCACTAGTATATCTCTCTTAGTGGAGAGAGAATGGAATCTTCCCGATTGTGACATAAATGGGGTGTGTGCAGTCTATTATCCTGTGTCAGCGGTCAGGAAAGACCCACTGTCCATGGGCAACTGCTGCCTACTACTGAAGCTGATTTTGTGTGGTCTCTTCTCTATTTGAGTGTAGTAGATTGAGTTATATACCCCAGAAGAAAACATGTTTGTAGCCTTAACCCATTCCTGTGTGAGAGAACCCATTATAAAAAGGAATTTTGGCAATACTATTTTTAGTGAAGATGTTGACAGTTGAATCAGGATTGGTCATAATCCTATTACTGAAGGTCTTATAGAGAAGGCCACAGAGAGAAGTCACAGGAAGTGGCCAGATGTTGGAAATCAATGGAATACTGAAGAGAAAGGAGAAGACATTGCCATGTGACTTGTTATGAGACTGAAAAGCCAAGGAACAAGGATCATAGCAGCCAGCCCCAGAATGCCAAAGTCTTTGAGGAGAAAGCATTACCTCACTGATATCTCAGTTTTAGACTTCTCCTTTCCTGTTTAAGCCAACTCATTGTGTATAGTATTTGTGTTAACAGCCAGGAAACGACTACAGTGAGTAAAGCATTATTATAAGCAGTACTTGTGCACGTTGTGTCTTCCTTAGTGACTGAGATAACAAGGCACCATGGAGTGGACAGAAATATCTGGACTCCTACTCTTGGGGACCAGTATATCTTTGCCATTCTCCAGGTGGTATGCCTTCTCCCAGGTTGGCACAATGAGCAGGATTGCCAATGAGTCACACTATGGCATAGTTGAAACACTGGGGCTTGCCAGCTCCTTTGCCACAGGGAGGTGCTTGTTTCCTGGAGAGAGGAATGAACTGACATGCTTTGAACTCTTTCTGGCCACATGGGACAAATGGGATGTAGCTAACCCTTCTGTGGACTGAGAAGAATTGTTTTGATGGGTTAAGGTAGAAATACATGGAGTAGGACCCAAGAAGAGCAGGGAAATCCTGGAAAAGTCAATCAAGGTGGAGAGGGGCTCTCCCTAGGTTATAGTATAGGGATTTTGTTAACAATATTAAAAAACAGGAGGAAGATGAGAATGCCCTCCCCTCCCCCAACACACACCTCTGGATTTATCATGACTTCAACCCCTTTAAAAAGAATGTCTAGGAATGGAGCCAAGGTCTCTGGGTCCCCACAGAGACCAGTTGTCCTATGCCTCTGGAAAGTGGAAGGGAAACATGGGAGGATGCAGATATTCATGGGACTATTAGATACTGGTATTCAGGGGACCATCATTCCAGGTTCTTGCAAGGGAAGGAGGAATACAGTAGCTTTGAGTGGCCTTGGGAAAGGTGCTATAACCCATGTGAGGCAAGTCCACACGTGCTTATGGGTGGGACCAGATGGCTATTTTGGGTGCCTGTGATTGTGGTTTCTACTCTTGAGTGCATTATAGGTATTGATATCCTGGCTGATTTTGGGACTGACCACCACCCTGTTTAAGGGGATCTGCACCTCAGTAAGGCCACATTCAAACCATTACAGTGGATCATGTGCATTCTTGACCACCTCCAGAATTGCGCAAGCCATGGCATATGGTCCAACTAAAACAATACTGCATCCGTGGAGGGGAAGAGGGCATTATACTTTTGATCCAAGACCTAGTAACGGCTGGTGTGCTTTGCACTACCCTATCACAGTAAGATAGCCCAGTTTGACTGGTGAAGGTTTCTAGAGCCCAGAGGCTTACTCTGGACTATCACTGGTTAAATGCCAAGATGCTACCCTTGGACCCTGATGTACCTGATATCATTGTTTTCACCAAGGTAGTGGTGGCTCACACATGGGACTATAATGCAGTGATTGATTTGGCTAATGCTTTTTCTTGTGGTATCTCAATTCCCCTTCAATATGCTACCAATAGATGGGCCTTGACTTCTAGAAATGCTCAAATTCCCCCTGAAGTGTTGATTATCCATTACATAGATAATATGTGGACTGTAGGACCCAAAGAGGAACAAGTGACTGAGACTCTGCAGACTGTCACTAATATTATGACCCACAGAGGCTTGATAAGGTTCAAAGCCCTGCACTGCAAGTGCAGTTTTGGGGAGTAACAAGGGTGAGAAGCCAAGAAAACATTCCAATTAAAGTTAAACAGAAGTTATTGTCAGTGGCAGCTCCCGCTACCAAGAGAGAGGCCCCACAGTTAACGAGCTTATTTAGATACTGGAGGCAACATATGCCTCACTTATATTTCCCTGTATCCCTTAGAAAGGTAACCCACAAAACTGCCACCTTTGAATGGGGCCTCCAATAACATCAGACCCCAGGGACTGTCCAATATGCAGTAGCACAGGCACTGCCTTTAGGGTAGATGGACCCTGCTAATCACATGGAACCACAGGTTTCTGTGACTCTTACCTAAGCAGACTCAAGCTGTGGGAGCAAGAAAACACCAGTGGATTGCATTACCCCCTCCAGTTCTGTACACTAATTACCTGAGGCTGTCACCAGATACACCTCCTTCAACTGGCAGCTTTTAGCTTGTTATTGGGCCTTAGTGTAGAATAAACATTTGACCACCAATGCACTTTATGTGACTTTAAGACCAGAGCTGCTCATTCTCATGTGGGCACTTACAAAGCCCTTACAAAGCAGGAAGGGCTCAACAAAGCGCCATCATTAAATAGTAATCGTACATCAAGCCCAACCGTGACCAGAGCCACAGGGAATCAACTGGCTCCATGAACAGATAGCTGCTTTGCCAGAAGGGGTTGACCAAACCATAGAGGCTGTTTCTGTCCCATCCTTGGCAAAGTGGGACCCCAGTTTGAGAACATTCCAGTTGACAGTATAGCTTGATAATACAGATAGATCTGCAAAACTCAAGTAGTTGGAGTTCATTGGGTTGCTGTAGCCAACCACCAGAAAGATGACCACCTTCTGACTGAAACTGAATGAAATCATTCTGCCCAGTGGGCTGAACTCCATATCGTGGTGATTACTGTGCAGTCTACTCCAACAACTTCCTGCTACATATTTATAGAGTCATGGGCATTTGCAAATGGGCTAGCCATATGGTCTGGTGACAAGCAAACTAATGACTAGACTAGTAAAGGCTGCGCTGTGTGAGGACAATGACTATGGAAACAGCTTGCAGGCTAGGAAGGAGATCTACTCATCACCCATGATACCCATGGCAAAGGGCATGAAGTAGAACATGAATGGAATTCCCATGCCCACCAAGTATGTACTTAAGAAGTTTCCCTGATTGCCTTTTGGATCCACATAGTGGTCCATCTCAAATGCAAGAATGGGTCAAGTCATGAAGACTCACTCTAGAAGGAACAAAGGCCAAGGACACAGCACAGTCATGTAACTCCCCCTAACAAGCTCAGACCATGCAATATGGCCAGCTGGGCCACATCAGCTAGGGTTTATGCTGTTATTTAAATATGTTAGCTGGCTTAACCCTGGTAAGTGGGGCTCTTGGTTGAGAATGCTCCTCCAAGGAGGCCTGATCATCTTCCTGATGGCAATGGCTTTGGTTAAATGTTATGTCAACCTGGTGAGAAGACTGTGAAACAGCCACTGCCACCCACATTATTCAGGGACTATGTCAGACACACCTCTATCATCAAATTGGAGGTGGCCTTTGGTCTTACCAAGTGTGACATACTATTGCAACATTTGTTTTGGCAGCTCAGTAAGAGTAAGGGGATGGACTTTTTGAGAAGCAACCATCATGCCCCTCTCCAGGCTTACATTAATCAGAATCCTGGGCTGAGACATTCCCTTACCTGGATGCTAGGTAATGAGCTCATGCACAGCCCAGGCCCTTTTTCCTTATTGGATGATCCTTCCTTATCCTTGTGCACAGTGAACTTCTTTGTGCTGTTTAAGCATGTGCATCATATGGCACCTGGCTGACCCCACTAGTATATCTGTTCCTGGTGGAGAAGAAATGGGCTCTTCTAACTGTGACATGAGAGGGGTGTCTGCAGTCCATTGCCCTGCAATGGCTGTAATAAGGGACACACTGGCTATGGGGAACTGATGCCCACTACTGAAGATGACCTTGCTCTGTCTCTTATCTATATGAGTAAAGCAATGTTCTAACCACTGCTTGTGTGGGTTATGTCTTCCTTGGTAACTGAGATACTGAAGTACCATGGAGTGGGCAAAATTGTCTGTAATCATACTCTTGGTGACTGGCATACCTTTACCATTGTCCATGTGGTTGGCCTTTGTCTTGGTGGTGGCCTAGTGATTAGGCTCAACAATTGGGATAATCTTGTCCTAGAAGTTGTGGCATAATTACTCTGTGTAAACATCTAGGCCTATTACATTTTTGAGAAGTAGTTACTTATTAAATTTCTCTATTTCTTTTATGGAAATTGATTTGATTAACTTTTTTAATCACATTGGTTAATTTTGGTAAACTCTATATCTCTAGGATATTATCTATTGCATTTAGGTTTTTTAATTTATTTGCATAGAGGACTACAAATTAATCTGTAATTAATTTTTAATAAATTTCTTCCTTTTAGTGGTTAATACACTTTCATCATTTTTTAAATTTTTAATTGAAGTTTATCATTCATACATGAACATCCATAAACAAGAAGTGTATAGTATAAGTTGTAAACTTACAAAACAAACATGCATATCATTATACAAGGTTCCCATATTTACCCCACCACCAACATCTTGCATTGTTGTTAAACATTTGTTACAAACTATGAAAGATCATTGTTAAAATATCACTACTACTTAAAGTCAATATCTTATATTTGGTGTATTTTTCCTCCAACCCACCAAATTATTAACACCCTGTATTAGTATTATATATTTGTTATAGTTTATGAGAGAATGTTCTCATATTTATTCAGTTAACCACACTCCATTTTCCACCACAGGATTCATTTTGTTATACAGACTTATGCTTTGTACAATCCATTCAAAGTGTATACTCAGTGGCTTTCATATTTATCACAGAGTTATGCTAAATATGTTCCATTTTAGAATATTTTCATTACTCCAAAAAGGAAAATGTCCATGCCCCCTTATACCTCCAAATGTTTTCCCTTATAACTGATAAAATATCTTTTTTGCTATTGTTGCAAAAATATTACAATATTACATTAACTATAATCCATAAATTACATTAGTTGTAATTTTCCCATATATCACCATATAATTAACACTTTGAAAAGGATGAACATTCTTATATTATTAACAACAATTTTCATCCACCACTAAAATCACTGTTATGCAATCCCTACATTATTCCTAGTTTCCATTTAATTGAAATATTACATCCACAGACTATCCCTTCCAGCCACAATCACAATTATAAATCAGCAGTGTTAGTTATGCTCACTATAATTTTTAACATCAACTCTATTCATTTCCTCACATTTACAATAAATCTCATTAAAAATTCTACATACATAAGCATCAGCTCCCATTTTAAATCCACATTCAATTTTCTAGTAACCTACACTCTAGAGTTTACCTCTGTGAGTTTACTCATTTTAATTCATATTAGTGAGACCATACAATATTTTTCTTTTTGTTTCTGACTTACTTAACTCAACATAATTTCCTCAAGTTTCATCCATGTTGTCATATGCATCCTGATTTCATTTCTTATAACTGAATAGTATTCATTTGTATGTATATACCACATTTTGTTTATCCACTCACTGTTTGATGAACACTTGGGTTGTTTCCACCTTTTAGCAATTGTGAATAATGATGCTATGAACACTTGTGTGCAAATGTCATTTTGCATCCTTGCTTTCAGTTTTTCTGAATATATTCCTAGAAAGGGGATTGCTGGATCTTATGATAGTTCTGTATTTATTTTCTTGATGAATTGCAAAACTGTCTTCCACAAAGGCTGCACCATTCTACAATCCCACAAACAGTGGAGGAGTGTTTCTATTTCTCCAAATCCTCTACAGCACTTATAGTTTTCTGTTTTTTGTAGTAATGGCCATTCTATAAGGTGTGAAATGATATCTCATCTTACTTTTGATTTCCATTTCCCTAATTGCTGAAAACGTTGAATACTTTTATTCGTTTGCCTTCTGTCCATTTGTATTTCCTCTTTGGAAAAATATCTATTCAAGTCTTTGGCCCATATTTTAATTGGGTTGCTTGTCTTTTGTTTGCTGATCATTGGGTTGTATGATCTCTTTATATAACATGGGTATCAAACCCTTATTGGATATGTGGTTTCAAAATATTTTCTCCCATTAAGTAGGCTGCCTTTTCACTTTCTTGACAAAGTCCTTTGAAGCAAAAAAGTAAGTTTAAGGTTCTATATATCTATTTTTTCTTTTGTTGTTTGTACTTTCAGTGTAGGGTTTAAGAAACTACCGCCTAACACAAGATCCTTAAGATGTTTCCCTAGATTTTCTTCTCAGAGTTTTATGGTTGTACCTTTTGTATTTAGGTCTTTGATCCATTTTGAGTCAATTTTTATATAAGGTGTGAGGGTAGGGGTCCTCCTTCTTTCTTTTGGATATGGATATCCAGTTATCCAAGCACCATTTGTTGAATAGACTTTTCTGGCCCAGCTGGGTGGGCTTGACAGCCTTGCTTCACATTTTATATCAAGGAATTTTTTTTTTAATTCTGTTTCATTATTGTCTTGCTTATAATGTTGGATATGAAAGTAAATATAGAGTATTGTGGGAACATGGCTTATGGTTAAGCAGATAAAGCTCAACCCTCACTAAAACAACATAGAAAGAACCAGAGGCTGCCTTGGGGAACTGCTTTGGGGTACAGCAAACCAGGACACTTTACAATTCCAAGAAGAGTGAGGGTCAGAGAGATGAAGAAGCCAAAACAAGTAATCATGAGTTATTAAACCTCCTGGGTTCCAGGAGGGGATCCCCTCCCTGACCCCTGAGATATTAAGTGAGGGTAAAAGTCCTGGTGAGTTGTATCTAACTGAGGGGAGAGCAGACATCATCCTCCCTGCCAGCTCCTTTAGATATATATGAAATGGGAAGGTGGTCTGAGTCACCTAGAAGGTACTGGACAGATAGGGAAGCCAGGGGAAAATCATGGGTTGCTTGCCTCAGTGCCTGGAAGCAGCACACATGCCCAGCACTCAGGGCGGACAGCCCAATTGGGGAGCCCCTGGCTCCCTGTTCCACACAGAAGTGTGATGGCAGAGTCCCTGTGAGGAAGAGGGGTCTTGGAAGGTGGAGAGTGATTTCTTTGTAGTGAGTTAGGCAGCTGGGCCTTCCTTGAATATCAGAAGGGACCTGGACTTGAAAGGGAGAGAGGAGGGTTATCTCCTCAGGTAGGCTGTCATGCTCAGCCACCTGGATAAAGAGAGGAATTACATCAGAGAGGAGGCAGAAAACAGGTGGTTGGTCAGCAGGATTCCTGTGGACTGCAGGGAATCTAACCTGCCCAAGGGAAAAGGGGTGGATAGCCTTCTGAAAGGTTAATTAACCTAAGAAGGCAGAAGAGCTCAGTAGAAGAATTCCTGCCTGGCATATACAAGGTCCCTGGTTCAATTCCTGGCTCTTCCTTGAGAAGTGATCCACCAGGTTATCAGGCATCCAGATTTATGAGAAGGAACATATAGACATTCTCTTTGTATTACTTTTTCTTGGATCTTTTAATTTTTAAAAAAAAGTTCCTTTTTAAAAGTTTCTCTTATTTTAATCACTAAAACCCAGTTCAAAACCTGCAGAGGGCAGGCTGCAGGGTGAGTAATTGATGAACACCAGCACCCTGAGAAGATACTTAGGGGTCTAAGAAAGAAGTCTGTTTTTTCATGTTTTTTAAAATTTATTTATTTATTTATTTATTTATTTATTTATTTATTTATCTTTTGTCTTCCTTTTTTAAATGAGTTGCTGCTGTCTTGTTTCTTGTTTGTTGTGTTTCCCCTTCCTTTGTTTTTTTTTGCTTGTTTGTCCTTCCTTCCTTCCTTCCTTCCTTCCTTCCTTCCTTCCTTCCTTCC